>CM024642.1:17525561-18725561 GCA_014182715.1 Eucalyptus cloeziana
CAAACAGCATCAGTTTGTACTAATTCAGGTCAGACGAGAACCACATCTTAATACATAAAACAGATCTAGCAGACTAGCACTCCGTAGAAAACTACCTTCATCAGGAGCAAAATGATACTGTGACTACATGCCTATCCAAACTGTCCAGCATATTAATGTAACAAAACTAAAAGGTATTGCTAGACATTTTATCTTCATTGCGGCCATGAGACAATAAGGCCCATGTTAGAATCCAAAAACTTTGATAAATGTTGCCACCAGGATACATTTCTCAATAAACAATGAAAGAGATTTAAATCTTATTACCTAAAGGATTGTTCTGCTAGCACAAAGAAGCAAATAATAACACAAATAGTTAAAGGAGACCAAAATATAAGAATTGTGATTCTAGGCAGTGTTTGGGTAATTGTAAGATCTTATCGTGGAAAGAACCAAGTAGTCAAGACATAGAAGTATAAAACACCTTTCCTTTATAAGGTGTACAGCATATTGTACTCTTCCTTTTTTTTTTCTTTTGGTTTTAGAAGAAGGGTAGCTGATTATACCTGGAACCTTTTATCACAGACCGTTAAAAGTATCACAAACAGGGCATTTGGTCTAGTGGTATGATTCTCGCTTAGGGTGCGAGAGGTCCCGAGTTCAATTCTCGGAATGCCCCATCTCTGGTTCCTGTATTCTTTTTTCTTCTTCTTGCTTAATGAAATTTTATATTTTATACAGAGAACCGGGACCATAGGTAAACAAGGAACAAGCTAGTATCTTCTGAAAAGATCTTTCAAAAGTTGCTATAAGACTGCTTAGGTCAGCTAGTCACATGCTAACTAATGCAGCACATAATCTTTCCCAGACCAGAATAAACTAAAACATGAATTTAGGAATGACAAAGGAACTTAGACAAAGCCAGATGAAGATGAATATAATGAAAGGCAAGCTATAATCATACAGAATCACCAATCACGAAGCAGGTTAAAGTAGGATCTTCCTCTTCCAATTTGCAGGTAATTATCTACACAAATCAGTTTCAAGAAATTCAAAACAAGTGAACTTCCAGGAAAGATGTGCACCCAATTTAAAATGTGTGAATCCTCATAACTGAAAAACTTGAACAGAGAGTGTTAGGGCAGTACTACATGCGTGACCATAAGCCAAAAGGAGTCTTTCTCGATGAATAGTACCCCATACTGCTAGATCAGTGGAATATTGCTGCAGGACTGAAAGACAACTGTCAGATCTACACACACATGAAGATTTAATGGATCAGACAAATGAATACACGTTAAACAAATGAAGTCCCATAAACAGGGCATTTGGTCTAGTGGTATGATTCTCGCTTCGGGTGCGAGAGGTCCCGAGTTCGATTCTTGGAATGCCCCAACTATTTTTTAACTATTTTCCTTGACTCATTGGGTCAATACATACTTCTACTAAATGCAGAAACGAGGATAAATGAACATTGAAGATACACAAACAGCACACAGAGAAAGCACCCCTAAACAATAGCTTGGTATGAAAATTACTTCTTGTTAGTAGCGTTTGGAAGTATAGAATTGCAACAATTATGCAACTGTTCCGTCAGTAATTCGTTGCTATTTTGTTGCTTAAACCCTCCTGGAAGAATATTTCGACTATATATTAGATCTAGAAAACATAAGCTTGGAACAAGGGTGGATTATTTTCCCACGTCATTATTCAGCACTTAATGCGATGATATGGTATCAATATACCAACAGAATGTAAAGCAGAGCCTGCTTTTAAAATGGATAATTGTACTCGGATCATTAAAAATATGAAATATGGGAAAGGAAGACAGGTAGGAAGCTAGAAATAAGCCTTCTAAGGTCAAGCACACTGGTATGTACCATGGATCTCAACATATCAGTGTGCTTTAACAGTGTTCCTCTGAGATCAAGAATTGTGAGTTTGATCATTGGATGCCCCTTTCTTTTAATTCTTCCCTTCAAGCTCATTGAGCAAGTAAAGATTCCTGACTGTGTATCAACTAAAAAATGCAGTACATATTCCACGAGATAAGAGTATGTTTAATGAAAGGCGGCCTTTAGCATATCAAATCAATGGATAGGTCACAGTTAGAGCACACCTTCCAACTGCAAAGAAGAAGCTCCATTCTTTCTAAATGGCTACTCATACTCAGCTGATCAATGTTAGACTATTTTTATTATTATTATTACTTCTTTTTTTTTTTTTTTTTTTTTTTTTGGGGGGGCGGTGGTTGTCTGTGCAAACCCTCCTGGAGAATGGAATAAATCTCAAGAGAGATCTGTAAGTACATGAGCTTTGAGAAAACATGGCAGGTAAGAGCTTATAAATAAAAAATCCCTGACCACCCAAAGTGAACATTACAGAGTAGAGACATCTGTCATTGTTTGGGCATTTGGTCTAGTGATTCTCTCTCCGGGTGCAAGAGGTCCGAGTTCAATCCTCTAATGCCCCACTTTCTTTTCTCTTCCTTTTCCTCAACTCATTCTGTCAACACATACTTCTAACTTAAATTAAATTAACTCAGCAGGATCAATGGATGCAAGCAAAAGAAATGTATTTCTTTTGGATAAGTAACAAAGGAACATATTTACATAAATAAACATAAAAGAAAGAAGTTAACAGCAACTGCTTGCAAGCTCATTCTTCTGTGAATGTACTTGTCAATAGCAATATGCAGTAGATGATAGGTGTCTACGCAACTAATTTATCTCCAATTAGTGTTATTTCTTGCCAAAACTTTCCCAGAAGAATATTTCATCTGTAGATTACATCTAACGTGTATGTGCTTGAATAAGGGCACAACGTTACGAACCTAGGCATAAGTAATGTCTGACCATACAGGTTCACTCCAACTGAACAGAAATGAGTCTCATCATCAGGGCATTTGGTCTACTGGTATGATTCTCGCTTTGGGTATGAGAGGTCCTGAGAGTTCAATTCTCGGAGTGCTGCCACCTTTTATTTTATTGTACTACTTTCATTGACTCATTGGGTCCATACATACTCAGATGCTATGCAGAATAGGATAAAGGAACAAATGAATTAGCCACAAACAGAACATAGAAAAAGCATGTACGGACGACTGTTTGCAGCCTCTGCCTTTTCTTTTCAAGTACTTCTTGTTAGGAGAATTTAGATATACAGAAGTGCAATGGAAATGATACTGATCCACTGCTAATTACTCTTATATTCTGGCTTAAACCCTCCTGGAAGACAGAACAAATAAGCTATAGACTGGATCCAAAGAAATATGGGCTTAGGAATAGGGCATGAATGGGCATGGACAAACTATAATCAAACACGGTGGCTACATCTTGACAGAAATAAGTCTCATAAACAGGGCATTTGGTCTAGTGGTATGATTCTCGCTTCGGGTGCGAGAGGTCCTGAGTTCGATTCTCGGAATGCCCCCATATTCTTTTTAGTTGTTTTGCCCAATTTGTATGTTAAGTTAGTGGTTAAACATCATAAAGTAACCAGAAACTGCACATCCAGATTTATGGAGGCTACAAAAATTCAATTATTTTGGAATAGTGTTATCAAGAAAATTTAGCAAAGCTCAACTTCTAGGAATATACAATTGATCTATGCTTTAAGTTATTGGTAGATTATTGCACACACTGTAGTTCCTCAATGAATGATCATAGAGGATCTTAGAGAGATGTAAACTTTAAAAGACACCATACAGGAACTTAAAAATTGAGCATGTTAAAATCACGGAAATGCTCAATATTATCAGCAACAAATCTGGGCATTTGGTCTAGTGGCATGGTTCTTGTTTTGGGTGTGAGACGTCCCGTCCGGCTCAGAACACCCCCATCTATGTTTTTGCTACCCTTCAATGCATGAAGAGACTAGAAACGTCTTATCACATTTCAGTGCAAGCAGATACTTTTCAAGCTAAGATATGAAGTAATAATGAAGAATGAAACCCACATAGATGCAAATATGCATACATTCACGATGCACAAACTTATTCCAAACAAAGCCCAACAACAATCAAGTCATGTGCTCACATCCTATTAGCGAATTATATTTTCTCATCAAAAGAAACATTGTCCGTGTTATCAAGTAGAATTACCTCAAGGATCAAATATTCCAAATTCTAGTACACCGTCAGCAGAAAGGAGATAATTGTACTTGAGGATTTAGAGAACATTACAGCCTAAAGACTGAGAATGGTATGCGAACTGAGCAAGAGGAGGCTAATCAATTGATCATTTGGTCTAGTAGAATAACAGCTGGCTCAGTCTGTGACCTGTCCATTCTAGTCTGAGAATGTCATCTACTTTTGAGTGCTCATCCCCTCAGTTCAATGAACACTCAAATTTGACAGGGAGTCAACCTGACAGCTCCAGCTAAATCTCGATGGTTTCATAACGCATGCTCAATGATCGATAAATACGAATGAAGGAACTCTCTAGCACAGGTAAATGAACACGTATCAGAATAAATGCCAAACAAGAAGATACTTATTCTCATTACCCTGGAAGTCAACAATCAATCAACCATATCGCGGTTAGGAAAGTCGACATTTTAGAACAGGCAGAGCAACACATGAACCTTCTACAATCTTTAGACAAAGGCAATCCGAATAAGTCCCCCATCTGGTCAGACGACACCAATAAAAAGGAAAAAAAAAAAAAAAACCAACCAAGAGAGCAAGCCCCCGAACCACACTCTTACCAGATACCTCCATGGCCTTGCCTCTTCTTTGCTGCCGTCAGCCATTGAATGACTGAACTCCGTGACTCCATTTCCGAAGTCGAAACCGCTGATTGTGGAAGAAACGGAAAATCAATTGGCCAATCCCAAGCAAACGCCAATGAAACAAGAACCGCGGAACTAACTTCCAGGTTCAAGATCATGGAAGAATACCACTCTCTACCTTCTCAATAGCTCAAAAACAACGTACCCATTTTCTTCCGACATTGCGCACACACGCAGGAACGCGTCAGAGCAACAGAACTCGAGAAATTAGAAGCTTCAAAATCAGCGCAGGAGTCGAGAGGAAACGGAATGAACTTTTGGCTCCTCGAGACTCGGTCTCTACCGTCCGCCCATCTTCAGCATGCTCCAATCATATGTGCGACGAAAACGACCCAGGAATCAAAAGACGTATTCCAAGATGTTCGAACTTGATCAAGATCGCAAAGCGCAAGAGACATTTAGGTTCCAAGAAAGCAGGAGGAAAAAAAATAGGAGCAAAGAAAACGACAAATTCGCATGAATTTTGGGCTTGGCATGGCAACGCAACGAGCACGGTCGTGCGGGAAATGCCCATTGCTCATATCTCTCGTTTCTTCTTTCTTCTTCTTCTTCCTCTTCCTCTTCCTCTTCATCTTCTTCTTCTCTGCGATGCGAAAGGTTGAATTTTGAGCGTGTGGAGGGAGTGGCTCGATTCCCGCTAAAGATTAGCAAGGAAATTTATTAATATTATTTTCCCTGTATAGACTTTTTTTTTCTTTTCATTCGAGGGTTTGGAAGTTTTAATTAAGAATGATTAAACGGTTCCCGATGAATCCTAAACGGCCGACGTTAATTCTTTCCGAGGGAATGTTTGTGCTCCAGCGACTCCAAGCATGTACTTTACCTTAAACCTCCCTCCAACGCAAAAGAAGTTGGACCCCATTAGGTAAGATAATAGAATAATTGCAAGTCATAACGAGGAAAAAAAGTTATTAAAAATCTTAAATTATATTCATTGTGATATATTTATTTAAAGCTTTTTTATGATATGGAAAATTCTAAATTATAATCGTGTGACATATTTATTTGATTTTTTTTTATGACATAAAAAACTTTAAATGTGTGCTCATGTGATACTCTTATCCCAAAATTTGAGGTAAATATGTTGCATTGATAATATGTCTCATGGATACAAATCTGGGGTTTTTATATTAAAAAGTTTGGATAATATATCACAATTGATATAATTTAGAATTTTTCTTAGCCTTTTTCCTTAATAATAATAAGGTTAATGCCTATGAAAACTCCAAACTAATATATATGTGAAATTAACCCCAAATTGATACATTTTTTTGATAAATTTACTCCAAACTGGTATACTTGTGAAAAATTTATTCTATTATCAAATTGCTAAATTTGATGATACATGACAATTAACTAGTGTACCAATTTGAAATTTTACTCTTTGTAAGTCACAATTGTACAATTTTGTAGATTTTTTTATGGTATTAATCTAATTTAGTAGAGCGTATATTTGTCACAAATATATCATGTTGGGCTTTTTGAGTAAATTTATTACAAATGTATCAGTTTGGGGTTTTTTTGTGATAATTTGGGGTACATTTATCACATGTATACCGATTTTGGGTTTTTTATGATAAAAAAATTAATTTTAAATAAATTTGTCACATGTATATCAATTTAGGCTTTTTCGGAGTATGAACCCATAATAATATGAATAGAGATTTTGTTGACAAGTGTAATCCAATATACTTGGTTCAATATTCAAAGCATCAATTGTGAATAAACAAGCATAATCCACGTATTGATAGCCATAAAATTTGTTTAATTGATTACTTATCAAGTATTTGGGCGCCAGTGAAGTGATACATATTTTAAAATTGCAGCACTTCAAAACTAGAGTGGAAAAGATTCCTCATAGGTGTCATAAGACTCATAACCCAATGTAGTCCGGAGGAGTTCAACAAAAATAACCACATTAAAAGTTGCGACACATCTTTTAACGGAAAATAATTGATGAAAAAGTTGTATCAAATGACCTCAAATGTAAATCTCTCGACAATTATACAATTATTAAGACCTTGAATTTTGGTAAGTCTAATTGGCCCAAAGCCTATATTTGGCACCATTTGGGAAAGGCTTTCTCATGTGGATTTAGGGCTCTCGGGCAAATTTTTGGATGTTTGAGGAGACTTTTTTACCTTGAGGAAAAGTGAATATTGGAAAGGCTGACAGCGAAAAAACCGGGTCCTACGTACCTTGGACTTTCCACCTTCTCGATGTGTAAGTCCTAGAGTTAGTAAATTTGTTTTCCTCAAAAACTATCCTCATCAATGTTTTGATTTTTCGATTTTGCCCTTGTTATAATTTCTCATCATCTTCTTTGTGTGAGGTTAGCCAACGAGGCTAGATACAGCTATGAGGGGTTGGCGACGAGCTAAAGTGATTGTGTAACCTTAGGCAGTCCACAGCAAGGTTGTGCCACCTTCGTGAGGGGCCACGCGACCCTTGGGAAGGTCGTCTATGTCTCTTCACCAAGGCTGTGCAACCCCAAGCGGCTCTTGGTAGGGGGTTGCGTGACCTCAGTGGGGCACCGCATGACCTAAGTGGCCCTTGCCGACTCAAAACAAGGGCCACCTAGGTCATGCGACCTCAAACAACAATCACTAGTAACCTAAGCCCTTCGTTAGCTCTTGGGGTCTGAGTTTTTTTTTTTTTAAATCAAAAAATAAGAAAAGTCATTTGCAAGAATAATGTTTCCAAATATTATTTTATCCAAATTGGTTTATAATGGACTTTTAGATTACATTTTAACAAACACAATTTGCATTTTTGAAAAACTCATTTAACTTATACTCCATTTGTTTAATAGAAAATGTAACATTTTTGAAAATATTTTTCAAGAAATCATTTTCTAGAAATATTACAATATTTTTTGGTGTTTAACTCAAACCTGAAAATGTACTAGAAATTTTTTTTGGCTGTTCGGTATGGAAAGTCTAATTTGATTTTCCTTGAAAAATTACCAAAAAAATCAAAATTTTTATTTTATTTTTCCTTCTTCCTTGGTTGGTTGTCAGCTGTCGCCCTTACCAGCGATTGGTCAAGGAAGAAGGAAAAAGAAAAAAAGAAAAGGAAAAAGAAAAAAAGAATTAAAAATTCAATATTTTTAAGAAAATATTTTTATAAGAATGAATGTTTTATTTACTAATGACCAAAGCCTGAGTGCCAAGGACCCACGCACATCCTTTGTGGACTTAGGCTTGAGCGTAGGGACTTGGGCTCGAGCATTAAGGACCCAAGCACTACCTTAATGGACCCGGGCTCGAGTGTCGGTGCATTGTGTACGAACACTAGAACTTTGAGCAAGGCTTTGATGGACCTGGGTGTGGGTGTTAACGGCCTAGACTAGGCCTAGATGGACTTAGGCCCAAGTGCTGAAGACTTGGTACCGAACGCTTGGGACACGAAAACCGGCATTGAGGTTCTTGTGTTTAAGCATGTAGTTGTGGGTCCAAACTTGATATCTAATCATATTTTGGAATTTTTTTTTTCAATTTTTCAATGAGGAAATCATTTTCTTGAATTTAAGTATAGGTTTTCCATTGATTAAAAAAATTTTTTTTTTCGTTTGGTCCACTTAGGAAAATGAGTCAACGGAAAATGTTTTATAATCAACGAAAAATGTTTCCCAACCAAAACTTAAATTAAAAAAAAAATGATTTCCTTTTAAAAAAATACTTGAATAAAAAACTTTACGCTTGAGTACAAGAATCCTAGGGCTCATTCTTAGGCCCTTAGTAGCGGGGCTGGGTCCTTGGCACCCAAGCCTGTTGAGGTAGAGCTTGAGACTCTAGCACCCTAATTTGGGTCCATCTCAACTGCCATGCCTATGTACATTGAGGCCGCCTTGGTGTCCATGCATGGGACGCTAGACCCAATAATACAAAGGCCAAGCCTGAGTCCTTCAATGCCAAGATTTTTTTTAAAAATTTATTTAATTTTTTAAAATTTTCTTCATTGTTAACTTTTTCTTTTCCTTCTTTGTCCATTAGTTGCCAGGCCTCAGCAATGACCACGGGCAAAAGTCGGCAATGGCCAACCTCACCATATCTCAACAAAGCTCGAGCCTCAATCGAAGGCTGCTGCAGCTTGAGCTCCCTAAATCTTGGCAAGGTTGGTCATCGTCGAGGCCCAAGAATCAGCGGAGGAAGAAGGAAAAAGCAAAAGAAAAGAAAATAAAAAAAAAACTAAAAAATTTATTAAAATTTTATTTTTTTTAAATTACAAAAATTATCCACATTAATAATTTTTGATCAAATGAGATTTTTCTTATCAAATAACAAAAAATTTTATTAGTTTCATTTTTATTTCTCAAACAAACACCCGAAAATATAATCATTTTTTGAAAAATAATTTTTCCGAAAATAATTTTCTTGAAAATGTCACAATTTTAGTGAAATAAATGGAATTAAAGTCCTTTTCTATTTTTCCCAGCGCTTTCTCAAAAGTAAAGCCAAAGACAGCCTTTGTATGTCTAGCATCTTCTCCTTAGGAAAGAGAACTTCAAAAATGGTTTAAGTGCAAGATGCCCACAAAAGCAAAAGGAGCTCCTCCGCCAGACACGACAGAGAGAGGAAACATCCTGGAAACAGCCGCACCTCTGTATTCGTTCTTCATCTTCGCCGGGTCATAAACACATGCACGCGACCGCGACGCTGCAATTACATCGCTACTTTCTCGCTTCCTCCTTGCAGTGCGGGGAGCGTCTGTCTGTCGTCGTTTTGCATGCATTATTGCCTCTTCTGAAATCGCCATTGACATCGTCACCTGAAGCTCTACACTTGCCACGTACGTACTTTCTCGTTCTTGAAGCGAGTCCCTGCATAACTAGTTGTTCATTTAGATTCGTCTTCCTCTTCTCTCTCTATCTCTCTCTCTCTCTCTCTCTCTCTCTGTGTCTCGTTTTTGCTCGTGCTGTGTGTCCGCAGACGCGCAAAGAGACGACGAGCGTGAAGGCGAAGAACAGAGAGAGAGAAAGAGAGAGATGGGTATACTTGTGACGATCTTCAATGGGGTTCGTCTGTTCGTGTCGACCCTGTGGGATCTTCAGGAAATGCGCTTCTCCAACATCTTCGACGACGTCAGCTCCGTCGCAGCTTCCGTTATCATGGCGGTTGTCTCTTGCGTTTTAGCCGCCAGACGACTCTGAAGACAAGAAAGGTCCTGCTCTGCTCTGCTCTGCTCTCCTTCTCTCGTCCTCTTCGAGGTAGGTAGAGGAAGATACGTATATACCAGTGTACATTTAGATGCTAATGATAATTAGTAATTTAGTATCTCCTCGTTATTTCCGGAGATCCTCTAATTGATTGGAGTTTGTCAAAGAACACCCCCTTCTTAAAGTAGTTATTGACACTAGTATATCGAAAATCTCTTTGTTAAGTATTTTATTTTCTTCCTTTTGGCTGATGTGTAGTGATTATAACTGTTGCTATTGGGGCACCTTAACATGCCAGTGCTTCACTTCGCTTCAATGTAGTCCTTAAATTCGGAGCAGACAGTGGCTGTTGAAGTTTCTCGAGCCACCATCATTGATGGCTTGAAATGTGCATGGACGCCATGTGTAGTGGCAAGACAGCGACGACGATGCCGCATCGGCACGTTAGTTTTTTCTCGGTAACTTTATCTCTTCATGTCGTGAAATTTGCCCGAACAACTCAATATCGCGAAGCTTGCATGAGCAAAGAAAAGAAAAATACAGGAGAGCCCTTACAACGATATCTTAGAAACCTTTAAATAAAGAAAGGTGATTTTTTCAACAAGAAGGACGAGTTACGAGATTGATCGACAAGGTGGGGAAGTTGAAATTGGCGGGCAGTGTTCAAAAGGGTCCATCGCGTTTCACTTTGAAAATAGTTCAGTGAGCCAAATTTTGCAGTTCCAGCTTTGCAAATGGAGGATTTCCTATCTAGTGCAAGTTTTTGCATTGTCTATGGAGAATATTTCCCCATATATTCAATAGGCCGTCAGCTTCCTATTTGTTCAAACCTTCTATACTCCATTTATTTAAATATTGCATTAATTTCGGTAAGCCGAAAAATGAATTAAACATCAGCTTTGGACTCTAAAATCTCTCAATCGGGTTTAGCAATCAGACGCGAAGAATTAATCTCTGCTGAGAAGTCTCCGTTGGAGCCACCGCAAAGCCTCGAACAACATATGAACTGTTGGCCCCTGGTTGAGTGACCGTCACTTGGTAATCGCCATGAAAGAGCGAGGCCTCCAAGGCACCATCCGGACCAGTCGTGCCCGACAATACCTGCCCACCCCCGCCCCATTCCTTCAACAGCTTGTCAAACACGTCGCCGGTTGGCAAGTTGCCGAAGTTGTTGTCCGTCAGACACATCCGGTAACACCCCTCCGGCTTCCACGCTGTCCACAATACTATTCCGTTGATCTTTGGATGAGCGTGCGCCTCCCTCAACACCTGCTCTAAGTACATTGCCTTCTCAGACAATGCACCAGAAAGGATTTGTCAAGATTACTACTATCCAATTAAACTTTGGTGACGACAAAAGATGTGAAATCCCTCACCTGATTTTCTCCACTTTGCACGTCGACCTTGGTCAACCATGATGGATTTATTATAATGGGCCTAAGTTGGCCCGGCCACGATTGGCCTAAAGGCCCGGCCCACGGGAATAAGGCCCGTGGAAAGGGGAACCTATAAAAGGGATGAGAGAGAGAAAGAACGTACCCCTTGGCACTTTGACGTACATTCTTCTTTCTCTCCTAAAGTGCTCTCTCTCTCCAAGATGAAGAACGAAGTCAAGAAGCGACTCCGTCTTCCCTTCACGGCGATCTTTTCGACATCGGATCGAACAGGGACTGATTTCTCTTCCTCTTTACGGCATCGGTGTCTAATCTGTGGCCAACAAGGTACGCTCGAATCCGTGGTGTGCTTTACGATCGGTGATACGTGTTTAATTCCCTGCTTATCTTCCGCATTCGATTTAGGGGTTCGGTTTTAAGTGCCGAATCCGTTTTCGGGGATCCGACGATCCCAACATTGGTATCAGAGCCTTAATTCACGTTTTTCCCGACCAATTTGATGTTTATGATTGATTTTTTCGCAAAAGCTTTTCGGCCGTACGGATCGGGGCGAGAAATCCCGACACCCGAGCGTTCTTCGCCATTTTTTCCTACTTTTCGTAAGTCGAAATCAAAATCTAATGGCATAGGGAGGAAGGCGACGTCGAGACGAGTCCGGGGACATGTCGCACGCCGCCGGGGGACGCCGCACGCGCCCAGACGCACCGCCAGAAGGCGCTGCGCGTGGGCGCGACGTGCCCAGACGCGTTGGTTCGTCCAGCGCGTGCGGCACACGCGCCGGTGACGAACCGGCGCATGCGTGCCACCGGCCGGCGAACCGGCACGCGCCGGTCCACGGACCGACGCGTGCGACGTCACCCAACGGTCGGTAACCGCCGAGGTGACGTCATCGATGACGCGGCAGATTGACGTCGTTTCGCCGGATGGTCACCGGCCGGCGACCCGACCCGACCCGCCGCACGTGCGCGCACGTGCACGGGGCCGACGTCTGCGTGACGTCAGCCCACACACGCGCGCCGCACGTGCGGTCGGTCCGTCCGACCTGGGCGACCGGTCCGGCGACCCTTCCGTTGACCGTTGACTTCCGTTGACAGTTGACCGTTGACTTATGTTGACCGTTGACCGACGACCATTGACCGTTGACCGAAAAAAAAAAAAAAAAAAAAAGAAGAAGAAGAAGAAGAAAAGGATTTGTTTCTTTTTTTTTTTTTTTTTTCCAATTGAGTCAATGTGGATTATATGTAATCCCTTATTTGTTCTGCATTTGTTGTAGGAACAATGCCTCCCCTTCAATTACGTATGCCTATTCGCGTGATTACCGATAAACAAAAGGCAAAGCTTTCTAAGTTGATAGCTGAGTTGATTGATTATCGATGGGAGAATGGTGACTTAATTGATCATGTTTTTGAAGTCAACGGAAAGATGCAACAGGTCATATGGAATGGTAATCCCATGCCACAGTCAGAGATGGTGCGATTTTTCATTAACACTCTTCCACCTGAATGGCAAGATGTGTTGAATCGCATATGGGATGTTAACGGTGCTGCTTCATATAAGAAAATTGTGAATGATTTTGTAAAAGAATATTACTGCATTGTTACAAGGGAAAATATCAAGAAATTGAACAAAAGAGGATCTTTCCTAGTTCGTGTGAAGGTTTTATGTAAGATGTATTAGCTGTTTTTTTTTTTTTTTTTTTTTTTTGTTGAGTGTGCTTAGTGGACATCTTATGTAATGTTAACTACCTGATTGTTGTTGTTGTAGCGACCTATATGTTAGTTGTATTAACTGAAAGTATTATTAAATTATTGTATGTCAATTATCTATTACTTTCTGTTATTGCTGGTTGCTGTGGGTAGTTAGCTGTGGGTAGTAATAGAAGTTTTTGTAACTTCATAGAATTGATTTTGTATATGACAATCATATTAATGATAGTTTTAAGTTAGGATTTTTGGAGGATGATTGGAAACGTAGTGACCTTTTGATTCTAAAACCTCACTTGAAATTATTCATTAATATGATGGGTCTGTGCAAAAAAGGGATGCATAAATGATAGGCATTAATAACTCGTGCATATATGTCTGATATGTTCAGATCAATGGCTTTAGCCACAAAGAGCATAGTTGCCGAGCTGAACAAAGGTGAACAGCTCAATGGTGACAACTATAAAATTTGGCAAATGAAAATCCAGTATGTGCTAGAAGAGCAAGAAGCACTTGAGGCTCTTAACCTGACCATGGTAGAACCTGAAGAAGGAAGCACTGCACAGCATAAGAGAGACAAAGAAGCATTTGCTGCGTGGAAAAGAAAGAACTTTCTTGCTCGCATCACGTTGCTGAGTAGCATGGAAAATGACGTCATGCGAGAGTTTAGGCGTTTTGACAATGCTAAAGATATGTGGGAAGCATTGGCGGCAAGATTTGGTCATATTTCGGTGACCAGACTGAGGCAGCTCACTATTAGGTTTGACTCTTATAAGAAGCCTCATGGTCAAACCATGAAGCAACATCTTAGAAAGATGTCAAACATGATAAATGAGCTTAAAGATGCTGGCCATGTCCTGAGAGATGAGCAGCAAGTGCAAGCAGTGATTCGTTCCTTGCCTCAGAGTTGGCAGCATATGAAGGTGCACCTGACTCATAATGAAAATATCAAAACCTTTGAGGATGCAATGCGTCATCTTGAGCTGGAAGAGGACCGCCCGTTGGCGGCTGCCGGATGCTGAACTCTATCATGCTAGTTCTAGCTCAAATGGAGCTTCGAGCTCCAAGCGCAAGCGCCCTAACTGGTTTGATAAAGGGAAAGGCAAGGAAGCAGGTCCTTCAGGGAAGAAACCCAAGTTTAACCAACATGAAAGAAGAAAGCGTCCTCGCATGAAAAAGCTTGCAAGGGTGAAATGCTACAACTGTGACAAAAAGGGTCACTATGCTCGCGACTGTCGTGAGCCAAAGAAGGTATGCACCTCTTGTATTTTTCAGAACTTTGCTTTCGTGTCGAGTTACGTATTCTTAACGAGTCTAATCCTTTGTGGACTGTGGATTCAGGAACGACAGACCATGTAGCGAAGGATAGAGGATCCTTCGTGGAATTCCGACGAGTACCAACTGGAACTAAGTGGATCTATGTGGGAAACAACTCCAGAGCTGAAGTGAAAGGAATTGGCACATGCCAACTGAATATGCGTGGTGGACGCACTTTGTTCCTACATGATGTGTTGTATGCTCCGGAGATTCGTCGGAATTTAGTGTCTGTTTTAGTATTGGTTAAATTAGGTTTTAATATGAACTTCTATGATAGATGTGTGGATTTGTTTTTGAATACAAATTATTATGGTTGTGGTTATTTTTTGGATGATTTCATTGTATTAGATATTGATTATGTTAATGCAAATGTTTGTTATTCCCTTCTTACATCTCCTAATACATAAGATAATGATGTGAATGCATGGCATGCTAGACTTGATCTCATTGGCCAACAACATATGAATAGACTAGCCAAAGAGGGCTTGTTGGGCAACATTGAAAAAGTCGATTTGCCCATATGTAAGCATTGCCTAGAAGGGAAATCGACAAGGAAACCATTTGGAAAAGGTAAAAGAGCTGAATTTCCTCTGCATTTAATCCATTCGATGTCTCGTGGTCCAATGAATGTAAGAGGAAGGCATGTGGCTGTTTATTTCATCACTTTTATAGATGATTATACTCGACTCGGATATGTCTATTTGATTTCTCACAAATTTGAAGCAATAAGTTGTTTCAAAAGATTTATGAATCTGGTAGAGAATCAATTAGACAAGAAAATAAAAGCATTGAGATCCGATCGAGGTCGAGAATATTTATCTGATGAGTTCAGAAAATTATGTGATGAAAAAGGAATATAAAGATAGTTATCTATTCCATATACTCCTCAACAAAATGGTGTTGCGGAGAGAAGAAACAGAACCCTACTGGAAATGGTTAGGTCCATGATGGCGCATGCTAACTTACCTATCACCTTTTGGAGTGATGCGTTGTTAACTCGCTGCCTATATACTTAACCGTGTGCCTTCCAAATCAGTTACTTCCACTCCATATGAGTTATGGACAGGTAGAAAACCGGACTTAAGTTTTCTTAAGCCATGGGGTTGTGCTGTCTATACACATGAGTCCTCTCACAAGTTTGGGAAATTGGGTCCTAGAGGAAAGAAGAGTATTTTCATAAGATACTCGGAACACTCGAAAATGTATGTGTTCATAGGTGAGCAGGAAAGTGGGAGTATAACTGAATTTGAATCACGGGATGTCACATTCTTAGAGAATGAATTTCCTAAGAATGGCGAAATAGGGGAAGACAACTCCCTATTTGAAACCTCGGATCAAAATAATGATCTTAGTGGAGTTCGTCCAAGTGGGAGTAATATGAGAAGTAATGAATTGAATTCAACTCATTCTCAATTGCAACCACATAATGAGATGACATCATCATTGTCTAATCCAAGTGGGAGCATAATGAGGAATGATGTACAAAGTATACAATCTCCCATACGGCGAACAAGTCGCCAAAGTATTCCCCGTCGACGTTTTGACATTGAAGGGGAAACTTTAATGGTTGCTCCACAAGATGAGGATGGGCCTAGAAATATTAATAAGGCTCTGAATTGCCCTAGTAAGGAAAAATGGATTCATGCAATGGAAGAGGAAATGGAGTCAATGAAATCAAACCAAGTCTTGGGAACCGGTTGATCTTCCAAAAGGACGCAGAGCTATTGGGAACAAGTGGGTTCTCAAAATAAAGCGAAGGCTGATGGCTCGATAGAAAGACATAAGGCCCGCCTTGTTGCGAAGGGGTATAATCAACAGGAAGGAATTGATTATGAATATATGTTTTCTCCTGTAGTGAGATTTACCTCGATTCGCATTATTCTGGCAATAGTATCTAGTATGGATCTTGAGTTATATCAGATGGATGTAAAGACTGCTTTCCTCAATGGAGAATTAGAGGAAGAAATATACATGGAACAACCTACTTTGGTTTCATAGTGAAAGGCCAAGAAGAAAATGTATGTCGACTTTTGAGATCGATATACGGCCTTAACGATCATCGAGACAATGGTATATACGTTTTCATAATGCCATAATGGCATATGATTTTACAATGATTGATGAGGATCATTGCGTATATATCAAAAGATCCAATGATCAATTTGTGATCATATCATTATATGTTGATGATATACTTGTTGCCGGAAGTAATATGGAGTTTGTTCATACTGTCAAGAGTTGGTTATCTTCCAACTTTGAGATGAAGGATATGGGTGAGGCTGCATACATTCTTGGAGTTAAGATTTCAAGAGATTGTTCGAAAAGACCGTTGTCTCTTTCACAAGAAACATATATAAATAAAGTTCTTGAACGATTTCGTATGCAAGATTGTAAACCCATAGATACTCCTATTGCAAAAGGTGAAGGATTAAGCCATAGACTGTGTCCGAGGACTCCACAAGAGAAGGAACAAATGAAACATGTTCCTTATGCTAGTGCAGTTGGGAGCTTGATGTACTCTATGATGTGTACAAGACCCGACATATGTTTTACAGTTGGAATGGTGAGTAGATACCAATCCAATCCAGGTCCAGCACATTGGAAAGCCGTGAAGAGAATACCGAAGTATCTGAAGAGAACTGCTGATTTCAAGTTGAATTACCAAGGAAATGATCTGCGACTTGAAGGCTACTCAGATGCTGATTGGGGAGGAGATTTAGATGAAAGGAAATCTACCTTTGGATTTGATTTCTTACTGAACAATGGCGCCATATCATGGAGCAGTAAGAAGCAAACGTGTATAGCCTTATCCACGATGGAAGTTGAGTTCGTGGCATTATCAGCAGCGGTATAAGAAGGAGTTTGGCTTAAGAGATTTTTGGATCATTTAGGTGTTATTGAGAAAGCTGCACATCCGTTATTGGTTAACTGTGATAGCCAAGCAGCTATAGCGTACACTAAAGATCCAAAATATCATGGCAAGACCAAACATATAGATACCAAGTATAACTTTGTAAAAGATATGGTTGTACGAAAGGATGTGAACTTGCAGTACATATCTACGCATAGAATGGTAGCAGATCCTATGACAAAGCCAATGCCTAGAGACGTGTTTTGTGGTAATGTAAAATCTCTAGGATTGCGTAAAGTCTGATGTACTGGATTGTAATTTCCCTTAGTTGTTCACATGTATGAACTAGTGTTGTTTCATTATTAATGCCTATGAATCTTTGTTTGATCTTTATGCATCTTAATACTTAGTGCATTATATTATGTTGAGAAAGTATGTCGGACAGATAAGAGATTAGCCCACTCACACGGGTAATCGCCTCTATTTACTATGTGATAAATAGAGATGAGACTGTTTTTAAGCTTATTATCTAGGTGATAATCGAGAGCTCAAGCTTAAAATAAATATGTCGCCTTAACTGAGTGTTAAGATGAGGACATAATACTTGCGATGTCTGAAAGTAAAATAACCAACACTTTTTACTTTATCTGTCTAAGATGCCAGATGTGAGTTCTGATGAATTTTGTGAATGAGTAAATACGTGAATTCAAGTTAGACATTGGGTATGTCTGAACTATCATCTGTACGGTATTGATGGTGTAGACATACGCTCCATGGGAAAGGAGTTAATACCGTAATACGTATTTCATACTACGTATGCATGAGACGACCTATAAGAGTGGCAAAAGTTTGATCTCAACTTTTATGACGTGTGAGACTCTTGAGGAATTGAGTTCCTCAATTATAGTGCCCTCATGACTCTTACTTATTCTCAAGATTTCTATTTAGTGTTTGCTATCTTAGAATGTTGCCAATGGTCATGAGTTGATTCGATCTAATGGGACATTTCTAGAAAAGCAAGTTGAACTGAAATTGAGAGTTTGAAGGAAAGAGAAAGATCGGATTTGTAGAATCACATTATGGTTTTTGTATTCACAGGTCGACCAATTATGACTGTCTTTGGGATAATCATAATTGTGAATACAATAAATATATCATTGTTTAAATGAGATTAAAGAGAGATATAAATGTGATCGATCGATCTAGGGTACTGCATACTAAATTTACTTGGAAAATGATGCCCAATATGAGCTGTTATATATTCCTAACAGATGTATAGCAACGAGCTCTCAAAGTATCTTTGGTCGCACGGATTATTCACCGGTATGAATGTTGAAAGAGGAAAAGAGGGATTTTCAGTTGATGGGCCTCAGTTGGGCCTATCCGCCCATATTAGTTTTGACCCACCATGTGCGAGTGGGAGATGATGGATTTATTATAATGGGCCTAAGTTGGCCCGGCCACGATTGGCCTAAAGGCCCGACCCACGGGAATAAGGCCCGTGGAAAGGGGAACCTATAAAAGGGATGAGAGAGAGAAAGAACGTACCCCTTGGCACTTTGACGTACGTTCTTCTTTCTCTCCTAAAGTGCTCTCTCTCTCCAAGACGAAGAACGAAGTCAAGAAGCGACTCCGTTTTCCCTTCACGGCGATCTTTTCGACATCGGATCGAACATGACTGATTTCTCTCCCTCTTTACGGCATCGGTGTCTAATCTGTGGCCAACAAGGTACGCTCGAATCCGTGGTGTACTTTACGATCGGTGATACGTGTTTAATTCCCGGGCTTATCTTCCGCATTCGATTTAGGGGTTCGGTTTTAAGTGCTGAATCCGTTTTCGGGGATCCGACGATCCCAACAAACCACATTGGCAATCCCAAAGCTCCAAGAGCGTCAATGGCGGATCTCATGTAAGGGAGGTCGGGCACATTGAAATGACCCTGGAGTCCGATGCCCAAATTCCCACCGCCCGAAGATTGATTGTCTCTTATCTTGTTGGCATACACGGTAGGTGAAGCTACCGTGTCCCTGCTATCCTCTATCGTGTTATATTCATTCAAAAACAAGGTCGTCGAGGGATCAATGTTTGCGGCCGCTTTATAAGCGTCAGCAGATGCTTGTGGCCCGAGCCTGCTCTCAAAGAACGAGAGGTGAATGTTTTCATTGACCACATCCCATCCGTTGATTTTGGTAAGCTGAAAAATGAATTAATCATTAACTTTGGGCTCTAAAATGTCTCGACGAATTTTATAAACTGAAATAAATCAAATTACGTCAAACCCAACATACATCTCATTAGATGTGTTGAATAAAATTCTGCTGAGAAGTCTCTGTTGGAGCCACCTCAAAGCGTTGAACAACATATGAACTCTTTGCCCCTGTTGAGTGACCATCACTTGGTAATCGCCATGAAAGAGCGAGGCCTCCATGGCACCATCCGGACCAGTTGTGCCAGACAATACTTGCCCGCCCCCACCCCATTCCTTCAACAGCCCGTCAATCACGTCACCGGTTGGCAAGTTGCGGAAGTTGTTGTCTGTCAAACACATCCGGTAACACCCCTCCGGCTTCCATGCTGTCCACATTACTATTCCGTCGATCTTTGGATGAGCGTGCGCCTCCCTCAGTACCTGCTCCAAGTACATTGCCTTCTCAGACAATGCACTAGAAAAATTTGTCAAGATTACTATCCAATTCTAGTATGTGTGATCAAGGACAGTGTTCTCGTGAAATTTTGGTGGCGACAAAATATGCGAAATCCCTCACCTGATTTGGTCCACTTTGCACGTCGACTTCGGTCAATCACATTGGCAGTCCCAAGGCTCCAAGAGTGTCAATGGCGGATCTCATGTAAGGGAGGTCGGGCACATTGAAATGACCTTGGAGCCCGATGCCCAGATTCCCACCGCCCGAAGATTGAATGTCTCTTATCTTGTTGGCATACGCAGTAGGTGAAGCTACCTCGTCCCTGCTATCTTCTATCGTGTTATATTCATTCAAAAACAGGGTCGTCCAGGGATCATTGACTTTGGCCGTTTTATAAGCGTTAGCAGATGCTTGTGGCCCAAGCTTGCTCTCAAGGAACGAGCGGTGCAGGTTTTCATTGACCACATCCCATCCGATGACCTGCCCCTTGTACCTATTCATGATAGAGTACATCCTATATGTGACGGCTGTGGAGAGCTGGCCCGCCGAGAGGGAAGGGACCCATGAAGGCTGGTGCCCAGGGTGCTCCCACAGCACGGCATGGCCACGAACTGATATTCCGTGTTGCTGCGTGAATTTGAGCAGTGCATCTGCTGCCGAGTAGTCCTCGTGGCCTTGGGATGGCTCGTTGGTGTCCCACTTCATTTCATTCTCGAAGGCCGTGACGGTGAATCTGGAAGTGAACCACTTCTGGTATGCAGTGTTTGTCAAGATGTTAGTGTTTATGGTACTACCAAACGGGAAGCTCAGCTTTTTTTGCACAACAGAGATGGTGGAATTTGTGATCCAATTCTAGAAACTTCAAGATAGATTTGAGCTAGAAAATTCAAGAAAAATTCTAGAAGAGTTTACAAGCTGCCATCTCTTATGTGTTCTAGAACACTCCATCTTATGTGACTATAAAATATTAGTAGCTATTTGTAGAGAAGTCTACCGACTTTGGCAGCTTATATAAAGGAGCAAGTGCTCCATATTTTGGGGGAGCTAACCATAAAAACCACATCATGTAGTTCCCTCACCAACACTTCCTTCAACTAGTGTAAAATTATTTTATCCAATTAATGAAACTATTTCCCATATCCCATGTTCTTTCTCCTTCAATTATCCTAGTTTATCCCTTGTCCATCCACGACAAATTATATCATACACTTGCACACAACATCACTAATAAAAAACTATCATCAATACCAAAACCATACTTCCGCAGCGCACACATCCAAAATTTTTAATAGTGGCGTTAGCCAAAGTCTGTCTTTCTTGTCTATAACATGGATACTGACCTTTCTTCTATGTTTCTGTGAATCATCAAATGACAAGACAAAACATCATACTAGCTTGCAGTCGCTATGGCCAGATAATTCTCCAATCAGATTGAAATTTGAACCCTGAGAAAGACCTTACTATCCAAAAAGGATGGCGATACTTGTAACTAAATTTGTACCTCCTCAATGCTTTGCTCGTGATGCGTTCTCCATTCTTCTGCTGTAAATGGTTGTAGAGACGCTATCAACCCATATCTCTGCCGAGGTGTCTTTGCTCTGAGAAATTAAGCAACTTTTAGTACCTCTAGGACTGGAAAAAACATTGAGGATTGAGGAGGTTTTCATGAGTAACTGAGCAAATTGCATAAGAAACAACATCAGTACTGCATCCAACTAGGAACAAACAAAGCCTTTGAAGTAGTAAAAAAAAAGTGAACATAAAGATTCAGTCACCTCGAACTAAAGCTCAGCCGGTCCTGATTCATCAACAGTGAGTCCCCTTGATCATAGACCAGCAATTTGATTCAGCTATAACGGCACCAACATGTCTGAACCCTCTATTTGTCTTAAAAACAGCCCGTACCAGGATCTTCCCCTTGCTAATCTGCACCCACGCTGCATCAAGGTCGACCTTGAGACACAGTTCAGCACAAAAATCAAGTTTGCAATGCGAAATAATGTCTCACGAGGTTCAGTCATCAGACTTTGCCGAATCATGCTTGTGCAGAAAAAAATAAACACTTCCTGGTGAAATGTAATATTGACACAACCGAGACAAAGAAAGGAAAGAGGTACCGGAAAAAGTGTAGAGTTTGTCCTTGTTCAAGTAAATCTTCTGGGAGATACTATCATGTGAGTCATTCCGGCTATGAGCCACAATGAATTTGTTTCCATTAGACACTCTGTGCGCCACTTTTGCATTCCCAAAGGTGGACCATGCTCTTAACCCGCGATTCAGCTCTGGGTTCTTGATTATCCCTCCATTGTACTGAGGCTTATGAGGGAAAGGCAAGCACTGAAAATGAATCAATCAAAACAAAAAGTCTCAGTTTGAACTCAGGGTCAGGAAGACTACTACTGTGATTACAATTGGTGGATAGAATCAACAAGCTTGCCTCAACACTGGCTGTGTAATCATATTTCAAAGCATTGGCTTCGAATCCTGCAGAGAAGAAAGCAATATCTTGTCACTTCCTTGGTACAGACCAAATCGCATTAAATGGTGGAAAAATGCGTTTTAGCATCAGCAGTTTACCGTAGAAGCCGATGGAATATCTTTTGAATAAATAATTACAAGCAGCATAGCAAAAAGTATGCCTACACGCGACAAGCCAAAGTCGATTGGCTTTGAGTTTGTGTTCACATCATGCCAATTAATTCACATGAGTAGGATTACATAATAAGTTAACAAATGCTGCGCAATTTTTCGAACATACCCTTTTTCAGCATTTTGTATATTAGAGTAATAGAAAACATTTAACGAGTGAGAACCTATTAGTTAAAAGTCTTTCTCTTTTCCCTATAATACACTCCAAAGATACATTGAAGCGAATAATCGGAGAAAAACTTTTGGCTACGTTGGCCGTTTGAATTTCTAATCAAGATAGGACTAGGTAAGATATGGAAGGCATTTTATTTATGTTTGTCGGTTGTTCATGCCGTGCTTTCTGGCATCCCTCCACTCATTATGATCCGTTGTTTTGAGTGTAGGTTCTGATGCTGTGTTCTTCTTTTTCTTTTTGTTCACTCGATCATTTTCAATATATTAATTACCTTTCACCAAAAAAAATAAGATATGGAATTTAGAGATTTTATTAGATCCTACCAATTATCTGGTGATTGCAATTACAAAGTCAAATATATTCATATCATATTATGTACATTATTTGATATAAACGATAAGTCAGTATAAATGATCTAAAAAGTTCATCAACAAAGATGGTAAAAAATCTCGTAACACTTTTGTTACTTTTTATTTTATTTTATTTTTTTAATCTTTCCTCTCTTTTTAAAATAATTTAATTTTTATTTCTATTTTCTCTTTTGATCATTCTATAATAAAATTTTATTAAATCATAAATTGCACTAATTTACCTAAAATACATATAATATATTTATATATTGAATTTATATTATAAGATGAATAGAATTTTAATATATTAAATAAAAAAGATCAAACTAAAAAATTAAATTGTTATTTTTTTTTATTTTGAAATTCTTAGAATTCAAATATTATTTATATTGAAATATAATTTTAATTTTGTTAATTTAAGAAGTTCGTTTTTCGAGAATAATAACTTTTCTATTATAAATATTAGAAATCATATAAACTTTTATCACATCTTTCTCATAAATAATTTTTTCTAGTCTATATTACTTTTATATTTGACTTTATCCTATCTTAAATAAGCAATAAACGCGAGGTAAGATAAATTTTATCCTATCTTAATTGTCAAACGTAGCCTTAAAATTAGAAATTAGTTTAATGAATAAGACAGGGGCTGGGGACTCCACAATACTCTTGCAAAACTATGATAGATGGAGCATAATACATACGTAACCTCTACCCTTTGTTTTACGAGAAGAGGAAAGAGAATAAACCTGACAAAATGATTGCACATATCATGAGCGCGTATGCTAGTCTGGTCATGGCAGAGTCACATCGCCAAAAGCCCATCCTCACCGACCAACCCCAGAGAGACACAGAGATTTAATCAGTACTGAAATTTCAGTACAAAGGAACAAGGCATACATACACAGGAGATATCAATTGGAAAAGTAGGAGGAGCGTCCCGACACGAATTTGGAAGAGACTCGTTGCTTATATACCCAACACTGCATGAAAACTTGGTTATCTGCACATCTGTAAGACCCCCCAACCCAAAAGAGAAAGAAAAGAACAAGACGAAAAAGGTTAAAAGGTTGTCTCCAAAAGTCAGTTGCAAAATAAGAAAATGAAGAAGGAAACGTTGAGCATTTATGTTGAGTCAGCTATGGAAATCATGGTCCTGCCTGTGTGCATTTGCCTTTGCGGGATTATGCCTTTATATTCCTGCATTTGCCTTTGTAGGGTTTCTTCATTTAGTTTCCATGAACTCTGTGCTTTCCTATTCAAAGAGGCATTTAAATGGCAACTTTGCCTGAAAGGAAGGCAATGCGACTGTGTGGTGTCGCCTACTATAATTTTCTCCAACTTCCTACTTTTCTTTTGGACATTATATTCAGAATATAATCATTGTTTACCAGATTAGCTTGTTTTGTTTCCTGGGAAGCTGTATCAAAAACATACATTTTTATCATCTAGATGTACCTGATAATAATATGAGGATGTTTTGCCCATAATTTATCATTGATTCTTTATTAGGAAAGATTTCAAATAAGAGTTTGAAATAAATCCGTTTTCTCCCGAGAGAGTTGTTTCGAATAAGACTTTAAAGTAACCAATTTTGTCTCAGATAAAACCTCATGCCCATTGCCCGGCCAAATCTTTGCTGGTGAGATGCATGGGCTCTTCGGCCAATGAAGATTTGGCCAGGCAATAAGCTCAAGACCTTATCAAACACGAAGGATTAGTCTCTACTGAGAAGTCTCTGTTGGAGCCACCTCAAAGCCTCGAACGACATGTTTTCTATTTGCCCTTGACTGAATGACCGTCACTAGGCAATCGCCATGAAAGAGCAACGCCTCCAAGGCGCCATCTGGACCAGTCGTGCCCGACAAGAACGAGCAACTCGAAGGAGGAGTTACAAGATTGATCAACAAGTGGAGAAAGTTGAAATTTGCGGGTTGTATTCAAAAGGGTCCATCGAGTTTCACTTTTAAACCAGTTCTGTGCACCAAATTTTGCATCTCCAACGTTACAAATGGCGGATTTACTATTTAGTGCAAGTTTTTGCAGAGTTATAGAGAATATTTCCCCATATAATCAATAGTTCTTCAGTTTCCCATCTCTTCAAACTTTGTATGTACCACTTATTTAAATGTTATATTGCTTTGGTAAGCTGAAAGATGAATTAATCATCAGCTCTGGGCTATAAAATCTCTTGATCGAAATTTATAAACCGAAATAAATCAATTTACATCAAATCAAACATACTGTTGGAAGATATGTGCAAGATTGTACAATATTCTTTGGGATTTAGATTGATATGCCATATCAATTAATATCAATCTAATATCGGAATAGATTTTGTAATATTCTTTCCTTTTTCTTGTACATGCCTAGTGCAATAACTATAGAGCATTGTACATTATTTAGATATAGAATAGAAAATACAAAATTTTCCCACGTTTTTCCTTGTTTTTCCTTGTTTTCTTTCACATACATCGCATCATACGTGAAGAATAAATCTATGTGGAGAAGTCTTAGTTGGAGCCACCTCTAAGCTTTGAACAACATATGAATTGTTTCCCCCTGGATGATTGACCGTCACTTGGTAATCGCCATGAAAGAGCGAGGCCTCCAAGGTACCATCCGGACCAGTCGTGCCCGACAATTCCTGCCTGCCCCCGCCCCATTCCTTCAACAGCTTGTCGACCACGTCGCCGGTTGGCAAGTTGCGGAAGTTGTTGTCCGTCAGACACATCCGGTAACACCCCTCTGGCTTCCACGCTGTCCACATTACAATTCCGTTGATCTTTGGATGAGCGTGCGCCTCCCTCAACACCTGCTCTAAGTACATTGCCTTCTCGGACAATGCACCGGGAAAAATTTGTCAACATTACTATCCAATTATAATATGTGTGATCAAGTATAGTGTTCTCCTAACGTCGAAACTCTGGTGAAAACAAAAGATGTGAAATCCCTCACCTGATTTTGTCCACTTTGCACGTCGACTTCGGTCAACCACATTGGCAGTCCCAAAGCCCCAAGAGTGTCAATGGCGGATCTCATGTAAGGGAGGTCGGGCACATTGAAATGAGACTCGAGTCCGATGCCCAAATTCCTGCCGCCCAAAGATTGAATGCTTTTGACCTTGTTGGCGTACGCGGTAGGTGAAGATGCCCCGTCCCTGCTATCCTCAATCGTGTTATAATCATTCAAAAACAAGGTCGTCGAGGGATCAATGAAGTTGGCCGTTTTATAAGCGTTGACAGATGCTTGTGGTCCGAGCTTGCTCTCAAAGAAGGAGAAGTGTAGGTTCTCATTGACCACATCCCATCCGATAACTTGGCCCTTGTACCTCTGCATGATAGACATTATCCTATTTGTGGTGGCTTTGGAGAGCTGGCTCGCCGAGAGCGAAGGCACCCATGAAGGCTGGTACCTAGGGTCATCCCACAGCACGTTGTGACCACGCACTGATATGCCGTGTTGCTGTGCGAATTTTAGCAGTGCATCTGCTGCCGAGTAGTCCTCGCGGCCTTGGGATGGCTCGGTGGTGTACCACTTCATTTCGTCCTCAAAGGTCGTGACAGTGAATCTGGAAGTGAACCAATTCTGGTATGCAGTGTTTGTCAGGATGTTCTTGTTTGTGGCGCTGCCAAATGGGAAGCTCAGCTTCTTTTGTACAACAGAGATGGTGGCATTAGCCACAGGCTTGTCTTGCTTGTCCATTACATGAATTCTTACCTTTCTTTTACGTTTCTGCAAATCATTGAGCGACAAGACCGAACATCAGACTAGTTTGCAGTCACTATGGCCGGACGATTGTCCACTCAGATTGAAATTTTAAACCCTGTGATAAACCATTTTATCCAAAAAGAGTCGTGGTACTTGTAACCAAATTCGTACCTCCTCAATGCTTTGCTCGTGATGTGATCTCCACTCTTCTGTTGTGAACGGTTGTAGCGAGATGCTATCAACCCATATCTCAACCGAGGTGTTTTTGCTCTGAGAAATTAAGCAACTTCTAATAACTTCAGGAATGGAAACACATTAAGGATCGGGGAGGTTTTCACAAGTAATCGAACAAATCACATAAGAATCAACATTAATAGTGCATCCAATTAGTAACATATAAAGCCTTTGAAGTTGTCAAAATGGAGTGAACATAAAAGAGTCAGTCACCTCAAAGTAAAGCTCAGCCTGGCCTGATTCATCAACAGTGAGTCCACCCTTGATCATGGACCAGCAGTTCGATTCAGCTATAACAGCACCAGCATGTTTGAACCCCCTAGTCGTCTTGAAAACAGCTTGTACCGGGATCTTCCCATCACTGACCTGCACCCATGCTGCATGAAGGTCGACCCCGAGACACAGGAGAGCACCAAAGTCAAGTTTGCGACACAAAAAAGGTCTCACGAGGTCAGTCATCAGACTTCACTGAATCATGCTTGTGCAGAAAAAAATTAACACGTCCCGGTGAAATGTAATATTGACACAACCGAGACAGAGGAAGGAAAAAGGTACCGGAAAAAGTGTAGAGTTTGTCCTTGTTCAAGTAAATCTTCTGGGAGATACTGTCATGTGAGTCAGTCCTGCTATAAGCCACGATGAATTTGTTTCCATTAGACACTCTGTGCTCCACTTTTGCAATCCCAAAGGCGGACCATGCTCTTAACCCAAAATTCAGTTCTGGGTTCTTGATTATCCCTCCATTGTACTGAGGCTTATGAGGGAAAGGCAAGCACTGAAAAAGAATCAATCAAAACAAAAGCTCTCAGAATTCAGCTCCAGTCAGGAAGACTACTACTGTGATTACAAATTGGCGCATGGAATCAACAAGCTTGCCTCAACACTGGCTGTGTAATCATATTTCAAAGCATTGGCTCCAAATCCTGCAGAGAATAAAGCAATATCTTGTCACTTCCTTGGTACAGACCAAATCGCAGTAAATGGCGGAAAAATGCATTTCAGCATCTGCAGTTTATCGTAGAGGCCGAAAGAATATCTTATGAATAAATAATTTCAAGCAGCAGCATAGCAAAAAGTCTGCGTTTACACGAAAAGCCCAAATCAATTAGCTTTGAGTCTGTGTTGACATTATGCCAGTTAATTCACATGAGTAGATTTAAGCAATCAGTAAGCATTTGCTGCATTATTTTTCAGACATACCCTTTTTCAGCGTTTGTATATTAGAGTAGCAGAAAACATATAACAAGTTTGATCCTATTAGTTAAAAGTCTTTCTCTTTTCTCTATAATATACTACGAAAATACAATGAAACAAATAATTAATGAAAATCTTTAGGTTGCATTTGGTCGTTTGGATTTCTATATTTATAAATTGAATTTATATTATAAAATAGAATTAAATTCAAACATATAAATAAAAATAAGATTAAATAAAAAAATTGATATTTTTTGTTATTTTGTATTTCTTATATTATAATTCAAATATTATTTATATTGAAATATAATTTTAATTTTGTTAATTTAAGAAATTTGTTATTTGATAAAAATAAATTTTCTCATTATAGATATTAGAAATCATATTAATCTTTATCTCACCTCTCACGTGAGATAATATATCCAATTTTATCCTATCTTAAGCAAGTATTAAACGTTGAACAAGATACATTTTATCATATCCATAATTTTTTTTTATTGGTCCTACGCTAATCCTACTCTTACACTCACTCTCAGACTTTTGCCCTGCCTCCTTGCAGAACGTGGGAGTTGAAACCCACTTCGGAAATGAAATCGTCCTCACCCCAATCCTCTCTGAGAAAGTGGGGATTTGAACCCCCAACCTCCATCTTCCAAGATGGAAGGGTGGCCACTGGAGCAAACTCCCAGTGGTTTCATATCCTGAATTTTATCCTGGCTGCCAAACACAGCCTTAAAGTTAGAGCCTAGTTTAATGAATAAGACAAGGGCCAAGGACACCACAAGACTATTGCAAAACTATAATAGATGGGGCATACCTATCGCCAGTAAAACGAGTGTAGACAATATGTATGTATCCTCTATCCTTTGTTTTACGAGAAGAGGAAAGAGACTAAACCTGACAAAATGGTTGCCCATATCATGAGCGCAAATGCTAGTCTGGACATGGCAGAGTCACATCGCCAAAAGCCCATCCTCACAAACCAACCCCAGAGAGAGACAGAGAGATTTGTTCAGTACTGAATTTCGGTACAGAGGAACAAGGCACGCGTTTACGCAGAGGAGATATCAATTGGAAAAGTAGGAGCAGTGTCCCGACGCGAGTTTGAAAGGGACGCATTGCTTATATACGCAACACTGCATTCAAACATGGTTATCTCCACATCTGTGAGACCCCCAACCCAAAAGAAAGATAAGATTAAGACAAAAAAAAGACAAAAAAGGTTGTCTCCAGATATCAATTGCTAAATAAGAAAATGACGAAGAAGGAATAGCTGAGCAATTATGTTAAGCCAGCTATGGAAATCATGGTCCTGCCTGAGTGCATTTGCCCTTGTGGGATTTTGCCTTTTATATTCCTGCATTTGCCTTTGCAGGGTTTCTTGATTTAGTTTCCATGAAATCTGCGCTTTCCTATTCAAAGAGGCACTCAAATGGCAACTTTGCCTGAAAGGAAGGCAATCCGACTGTGTTGTGTCGCCTACTATAATTTTCTCCCGCTTCCTTCCTTCCTTTTGGACATTATATTCAGAATATAATCATTGTTTGGCAGATTAGCTTGTTTCGTTTGTTGGGAAGCTGTATCAACAACACACATCTTATTGTCTAAATGTACTATGAGCATGTTTTGCCCATAATTTATCGTTTGTTCTTTATTAGGAGAAATTTCAAATAGGACTTTGAAAGAGTCCATTTTCTCAAAAGAGAATTATCTGGAATAATACTCTAAAGTGACCAACTTAGTCTTGGATAAAAACTCATGCTCATTGCCCAGCCAAATTTTTGCTGGTGAGATGCATGGGCTCTCCGGCCAATTAGGATTTGGCGACGCAATTAGCTTAAGACCTTATCAGACACGAAGAATTAATCTCTGCTAAGAAGTCTCTATTGGAGCCACCTCAAAGCCTTGAGTAACATATTTACTGTTTGCCCCTGGCTGAGTGACCGTCACTCGGTAATCGCCATGGAAGAGCAAGGCCTCCAAGGCAACATCCCGACCATTTGTGCTCGACAGGAACGAGCAACACGAAGGAGGAGTTACAAGATTGATCGACAAGTTGGGAAAGTTGAAATTTGTGGGTTGTATTTAAGAGGGTCCATCGTGTTTCACTTTGAAACTAGTTCTGTGAGGCAAATTTTCCATCTCCAGCTTTACAAATGGAGGATTTACTATATAGTGGAAGTTTTGCAGAGTTATAGAGAATATTTCCCCATATACTCAATCGTTCGTCAATTTCCTATTTGTTCGAACTTTTTATATACCATTTATTTAAATATTGTATTAATTTTGGTAAGCTGAAAAATGAATTAATCATCCGTTTTGGGCTCTAAAATCTTTCAACCAAATTTAATAGGGAGAAGTGCCAAAAAAGTCCTAAACCTTTTGTGTTTGTGCGAGTTTAGTCCTAAACCTTTTTTTTGGTACCAATTTAGTCCTAAACCTTTTTTATTTAGTGCCGATTCAGTCATTTTGGCCGGATTTTCCTGACTGGATGCCGGGACAATTTTTAATATTTTTTTAATATATTTTTTTAAAAACAAGATTTTTTAGATTCGATAGGTGCAAATCTTATCTATTTTTTTTCAAGACTTAGATATAGATAACATTTGTATCTCATATGGGTTTCATAATTATTGGAATTGGCTTGATAACTGATACGGGACTCAATGGAGCCGTTTCACAAATAATCTCTCATGGATTTATCAGGAGCCGTTTCACAAATAATCTCTCTGCTCTTTTTTTTTTTATTCTTTTTAAATGTTTTTTTATTTTATTTTTTTCTCTTTATTCTTTATTCTTTTTTTTTTTTTTTTTTTTTTTTTCTTCTCTCCTCCTCCCTTCGGCCTCTGGCCGACCACGGTGACCGGCCGAGGAGACGGCCGGCAAGGCTCACCGGCCACCTCGCCGGTGGCCGCAAGGGCGGCCTCGCGCCGGGTGGTGCCGGCAAGGCTCGCCCTCGCCCGGCCCAAAGACGAGGCCGCGATTCGGCGAGGTCGAGCCTCGCCGGCCATGGGCGAGGCTCGACCCACACCAGCTCGATGTGAGGCAAGCCTTGCCGGCTCGGCAGAGGCCGCCTCGTGCGGATCTGGTGAGGGTCGAGCCTCGCCCATGGCCAACAAGGCTCGACCTCGCCGAATCACGGCTTGGGCGGCGCCGGCGAGGTGGAGCCTCGCTGGCCATGGGCGAGGCTCAACCCTCGCCAGATCCGGCGAGGGTGAGCCTCATCGCCCAGCGCGAAGCCGCCCTCGTGGCCACTGGCGAGGTGGTCGGCAAGCCTCGCCGGCCGTCTCCTCTGGCCGGTCACCGTGGTTCGGCCAGCGGCCGAAGGGAGGAGGAGAGAAGAAAAAAGAAAAAAAAAAAGAAAAATTATTTAAAAAATTATTTAAAAATTTTAAAAATATATTAAAAATTGTCCACGTCACCGACCAAATAGGCGTCTAGTCAAAGAAAATCTGGTCAAAAGGACTGAATTGGCACTAAATAAAAAGGTTTAGGACTAAATTGGCACAAAAAAAATGTTTAGAACTAAACTGGCACAAACACAAAATGTTTAGGACTTTTTTGACACTTCTCCCAAATTAATATACCAAAATAAATCAATTTACGCCAAATGAAACATACATCTCATCATACACGAAGAATAAATCTATGTGGAGAAGTCTCTGCTGGAGCCACCTCTAAGCTTTGAAAAACATATGAATTGTTTGCCCCTGGTTGAGTGATCGTCACTTGGTAATCGCCATGAAAGAGTGAGGTCTCCAAGATACCATCCGGACTAGTCATGCCCGACAATTCCTGCCTGCCCCCGCCCCATTCCTTCAACAGCTTGTCGACCACGTCGCCGGTTGGCAAGTTACGGAAGTTGTTGTCCGTCAGACACATCCGGTAACACCCCTCTGGCTTCCACGCTGTCCACATTACAATTCCGTTGATCTTTGGATGAGCGTGCGCCTCCCTCAACACCTGCTCTAAGTACATTGCCTTCTCGGACAATGCACCGGGAAAAATTTGTCAACATTACTATCCAATTATAATATGTGTTATCAAGGATAGTGTTCTCCTAACATCGAAACTTTGGTGAAAACAAAAGATGCGAAATCCCTCACCTGATTTGGTCCACTTTGCACGTCGACTTCGGTCAACCACATTGGCAGTCCCAAAGCCCCAAGAGTGTCAATGGCGGATCTCATGTAAGGGAGGTCGGGCACATTGAAATGGGACTCGAGTCCGATGCCCAAATTCCCGCCGCCCGAAGATTGAATATATCTTACCTTTTTGGCATACGCGGTAGGTGAAGTTGCCCAGTCCCTGCTATCCTCAATCGTGTTATATTCATTCAAAAATAGGGTCGTCGAAGGATCCATATACTTGGCCGTTTTATAAGCGTTGGCAGATGCTTGTGGTCCGAGCTTGCTCTCAAAGAAGGAGAAGTGTAGGTTCTCATTGACCACATCCCAACCGATGACCTGGCCCTTGTACCTCTTCATGATAGACATTATCCTATTTGCGACTGCTTTGGAGAGCTGGCTCTCCGAGAGGGAAGGGACCCATGAAGGCTGGTACCTTGGGTCATCCCACAGCACGTTGTGGCCACGGACTGATATGCCGTGTTGCCTTGCGAAGTTGAGCATTGCATCTGCTGCCGAGTAGTCCTCACGGCCTTGGGATGGCTCGGTGGTGTACCATTTCATTTCGTCCTCAAACGTTGTGACAGCGAATCTGGAAGTGAACCAATTTTGGTATGCAGCGTTCGTCAGGATGTTCTTGTTTGTGGCACTACCAAATGGGAAGCTCAGCTTCTTTTGTACAATAGAGATGGTGGCATTAGCCACAGGCTTGTCTTGCTTGTCCATTACATGAATTCTGACCTTTCTTTTATGTTTCTGCGAATCATCGAGCAACAAGACCGAGCATCAGACTAGTTTGCAGTCACTATGGCCGGACAATTGTCCACTCAGATTGAAATTTTAAACCCTGAGAAAGACCTTAATATCCAAAAAAGATGGCGGTACTTGTAACTAAATTTGTACCTCCTCAATGCTTTGCTCGTGATGTGATCTCCACTCTTCTGTTGTGAACGGTTGTAGCGAGATGCTATCAACCCATATCTCAACCGAGGTGTTTTTGCTCTGAGAAATTAAGCAATTTTTAATAACTCTAGGAATGAAAACAAATTAAGGATCGGGGAGGTTTTCATGAGTAATCGAACAAATCGAATAAATGACATCAATAGTGCATCCAATACGAACAAAGCCTTTGAAGTAGCCAAAATGGAGTGAACATAAAAGAGTCAGTCACCTCGAAGTAAAGCTCAGCCGGCCCTGATTCATCGACAGTGAGTCCACCCTTGATCATGGACCAGCAGTTCGATTCAGCTATAACAGCACCAGCATGTTTAAACCCGCTAATCGTCTTAAAAGCAGCTTGTACCGGGATCTTCCCCTCACTCACCTGCACCCACGCTGCATCAAGGTTGACCCCGAGACACGGGAGAGCACAAAAGTCAAGTTTGCAACGCGAAAATGGTCTCACGAGGTTCAGTCATCAGACTTCGCCGAATCACGCTTGTGCAGAAAAAATTTAACACGTCCCCGTGAAATATAATATCCACGCAACCAAGACAGAGAAAGGAAAAAGGTACCGGAAAAAGTGTAGAGTTTGTCCTTGTTCAAGTAAATCTTCTGGGAGATACTGTCATGTGAGTCATTCCTGCTATGAGCCACGATGAATTTGTTTCCATTAGACACTCTGTGCTCCACTTTTGCATTCCCAAAGGCGGACCATGCTCTTAACCCACGATTCAGCTCTGGGTTCTTGATAATCCCTCCATTGTACTGAGGCTTATGAGGGAAAGGCAAGCACTGAAAAAGAATCAATCAAAACAGAAGCTCTCAGAATTCAGCTCCAGTCAGGAAGACTACTACTGTGATTACAAATTGGCGCATGGAATCAACAAGCTTGCCTCAACACTGGCTGTGTAATCATATTTCAAAGCATTGGCTCCAAATCCTGCGGAGAATAAAGCAATATCTTGTCACTTCCTTGGTACAAGACCAAATCGCAGTAAATGGCGGAAAAACGCATTTCAGCATCAGCAGTTTATCGCAGAGGCCGAAAGAATATCTTATGAATAAATAATTTCAAGCAGCATAGCAGAAAGTCTGCCTATACGCGACAAGCCAAAACCAATTAGCTTTGAGTTTGTGTTGACATCCTGCCAATCAATACACATGAGTAGGATTAAAGAAACAGTAAGCATATGCTGCACAAATTTTCGTACAGGCCCTTTTTCAGGGTTTTGTGTATTAGAGTAACAGGACACATTTACCAAGTGAGAACCTATTAGTTAAAAGTCTTTCCCTTTTCCCTATAATGTTCCCCAAAGATACAATGAAACGAATAATCGGAGAAAACCTTTAGAGTTAGAACCTAGTTTAATGATTAAGACAAGGGCTGAGGACACCACAAGACCCTTGCCATACTATGATAGATGGATCATTCCGTATCACCAGTAAAACGAGTCTAGACAATACGTATGTATCCTCTTTACTTTGTTTTACGAGAAGACGAAAGAGAATAAACCTGACAAAACGATTGCACATATCATGAGCGCGCATGCTAGTCTGGTCATGGCAGAGTCACAACGCCAAAAGCCCATCCTCGCAAACCAACCCCGCAGAGAGACAGGGAAATTTATTCAGTACCGTAATTTCAGTACGTCGGAACAAGGCATGCATGCACAGGAGACATCTAATGGAAAAGTAGGAGCAGTGTCCAGACACGAATTTGGAGGAGACCCATTGCTTATATACACAACACTGCATGCAAACATGGTTATCTGCACATCTGGAAGAACATCTGGAAGACCCCCAACCCCAAAAAAAGAACAAGATTTGGAAGGTTAAAAGATTGTCCCCAGATATCAATTGCCCAAAAAGAAAATGAAGAAGAAGGAAACGTTGACCAATTATGTTGAGTCAGCTCCGGAAAATCATGGTCCTGTTTGCATTTGCCTTAATGGGATCATGCCTTTACATTCCCGAATATGTCAAGTTGTTGCCATCAGCTCCGGAAAATCATGGTCCTGGGTGCATTTGCCTTTATGGGATTATGCCTTCGCATTCCTGAATATGTCGAGTTCTAGCTATTGATGGGAAGTTCTTGCGCGGAGCCGATTTTTGGAACTGCAGTCTCTTAATTTAGTTTCGATGAAAACTGTGCTTTCCTATACAAAGAGGCACTTAAATGGTAAGCCTAAAAGAAAGGTCATTCAACTGTGTCGCCAACTATACTTTCTCCCGCAACCTTCTTTTCTTTGGACTTTCAGGCTGCATTTAGCAATCGAGATAATATTTATGATAAAATAAGATTTATCATATTTTGCATTTGGTACCTGCTCAAAATAAGATAAAGTCGAATATAAAAGATATATAAACTGGATAAAATTATTTCGCAAGAGGGGTGAGATAAATGTTTATAAGATTTCTAATATCCATGATAGGAAAGTTATTTTTCTTGAATAACAAATTTCTTAAATTAACAAGATTGAAATTATATTTTGATAGAAATAATATATGAATTCCAATATAAGAAATTCAAAATGACAATATATATATATATATATATATATATATTCAAATCTAATTCTATCTTATAACATAAATTCAATATACATTTATATTAATTACATATTTTAGGTATTTCAGTATTTTAGGTAAATTATTATAGTTTACTATTTAATAAAATTTTGTTAGGGAATGATGGAACCATAAAAAAGAATTAAACAGAAAATAATTAAAGAGAGGAAAAATATAATTAAAAAAGCAAATAAAAATATACTAGACAAGAGTGTTATGAGAGATTTTTACCATATCCGTTTGTAATCTTTTAGGTTCATTTACATTAACGTACTGTTTATTAAAAAAAATTATATAATATAATGTGAATATATTCAACTTTATGTGTGTGATTTATCAAAAAGTGGATATAATATAGCAAAATTTGTGGATTTTATATCATATTTTATCTAGTGTTATCCTTGTCAGAATATAGTCTATATTTACCATATTAGCTTGTTTTGTTACTTAGGAAGTGCAGTTCAAGAACATATATTTTATTGTCTAGTGTACCTGATAATATGAGGATGTTTTGTCCAAAATTTATCATTTGTGCTTTATTATGAGAAAATTTGGATAAGGGTTTCAAATGAGTTCATTTTCTCAAAAGAGAGTTGTCCCAAATAAGACCCTAAGTGACCAACTTAGTTTAGGATAAAACCTCGAGCTCATTGCTTGGCCAAATCTTCGCACGGTTGAGATGTACGGGCTCTATGGCCGACGAAGATTTGGACGGACAACGAATTCAAGACCTTATTTGAGATTATGTTGGTCACTTTAATTTTTCATTTGAGACAAGATCTTATTTAGGATTTTTTTTTTTTTATAACGGCCGCAATTCAAATTAGTGGTGGTGTTCTAGAAAATGGGAACCGAGAACCGCTTATTGATTCTATAGATCCACCCAAGGGACTAGTCTGGTCTGGCTCCTAGCTGGGTCCATAGAATTGATTGACCAAGTAATTAGCGTGTAACAATGAATACTATCTATAATGCTCCATGCTATTCAATGAATAACAGTGAGCATCAAGTATTTCAGTTTTTAAAATGCTATTCTTGGCGTGTGACTGCAAAATCTTGAACAGCACTTTAGTTAGCGGTGTTCATTAAAGACTTAACGTTATTCAGTTTCTCGAAGTGCTATTCACTGCTATTCATTTAAGAATGTAGTAAACAAATTCCATTATGGGTGTGTAACTGCAATCAATTCATTGCTATTCGATTTCTTTTGGAAGGACCGACAAGTAAGGCGTGAGACTTGAGAGAAGAAAGCTGAAATTTAAAAAAATATATACGTACCAATCCGGTCTAGGTAGTTGGGTAGGCGTTTCACCACTTGAATTTGCAAATTTAACCAATACTTGATAGTTCTGATAAAATGGAACCAAGAAACGAATCAGTCGCATGGGAACTGCCAGTTTTGGGCCAATTTGATCTAAATTTGGGTGGTCCAGGCGATTTCAAATTCCTTTGCATACCCCTACTTCCAATCGTGTCACTAGCAATGAACAAATTCTCAAATAGACACCTATCATCTCAATTCCGAATTCGACGTTTCTGCTCCAAATTAGAATTCGTTTTGGGTGGATAACTGGGGCATTGGTATGAAACCAGAACCCGCTCCTTAGAACCGTTCAAACCACTTCATTAATTACCACACATCCATATTTTTCTTATTTTTGGGAACAAATTCAGAGTATAGCACAAATTAATTCGCTTAAAATACTCTAAGGATAGATATTCCCTATGTTATATATATAAATGAACAGAATTTTGGATGACGAACATATATTATAATGACTAATCTATTTTTATTTTTATTTTTTTTTTTTTTGCATATTTATTTCGTTCTTTAAGTAGATACTAAATTTGTTCCATTTTCACTGGATCGACAAAATTGCTCTCGATAGTTTTAATATTTTACAGTTTCCTTCAATTTAGTTACTTTCCTTTTATGGCTTTCTTTCATATTTAGACTTGTTGTGGTTTAGATTATTAAAATTACCTTCTTATTTAAAATGGCTCTAATAAATTTTGTGGTGAATTTATTATTCGATTAGTTTGAGAAAAAAACGAAGTCTTTTCATATACAAAAGAATTGGCACTTTTTCTTCCCGTTACACTTTTATAGAAAGCGTGCAAAAGTCACAAGGGTATTTAAAAATACAGTAAAAACAATGACATTAAACATTTATGCACATGGAGACACTCTTAACATTTTTCTCGTAAAAACCTCATGAATGAATATTAATTTTTCTCAATCCAAAACGATTTAAATTTTATTGTCATTTTAACTTTTATTTATGCAAAATTTTGATTTAATTAATTTTTTTCTTTTATATTTATGCATTAGGAAATGTAATGGCTATTTTGTTCCAAGAAATCCTTTAAGATCTTTTTTATTTAACCAGGTCATCCATTATGTGCATATGAAAATAATTGATATGAAAGAGTTTGGTCGAGGTATGTACAATAATAATAAGGAAAAATTTCAAGGGAAAATTTTAAATAAGGGCTTAAAGTGGAGCCATTTTCTCAAAGAATGGTTTAAAGTGGACATTGTTTCAAAAAGGAGTCTGAAGTAGTCTGATTTGTCTCAAATGAGGGTCCCAACACGCCGGCCGAACTTTCACCGGTGGACTTATTTCGACGATCAGAGCATGGGCAATTTTGTCCAAAATTGTAACTGGGTTAAAGATAGTTAAATCAAAGATCCCAAATTGATGCTTCTCTAGCGTTTCTTCAAAGTGGCAAACCATGTGCGTTTGAGTGATCCTAACTACACCAAAAAAATTCTTGTATTCTTGATACTTCGGTCAGCAAAAGAATTCTTTGACAAGATGCTTTGCAAAAAATAGTTGGTTTTGGTTTGCTTTGAAAAGCAAATGAATTCTTCAATTCAAGTTATATACTAAATTGGTTCAAAGCAAATATCAATATCAATTTGACCTCGGTCGCAATTGTATTATAAAAGCCCAATGTTAAACACACGCTTCTCTTTCCTTCAAAGATTTCGTTTCGAACCTATTTTCGCCTCTTTTTTTTTTGGAGAAACCATTACTGCTATCAAGTTGAGAAGCCTGGAGAAGTGGCAAGAGAGGCCAAGGAGAGGCTCGAGACATAGAGGGGAGAGGATTCAAGTTACAACAACCCTAACTCCTTTAATTTGGACCAAAATAGAATGTTTTGGACAAAATCAATTTGGGATCTTTTTTATTTAATTGAGAGAAATATCTATAGAGAGAATTCAAGAGCAAGGAGGATTCTCTCAGATATGGTTGGGAGAAAAATTTAGAGAGAAAACTGGCATTGAGAATTGAAGAGCGACATAGAAAAGAAAGAAAATCCGTGAAGAGCTCTATAATTCAATTTGGGATCTTTGATTTACCTATTTTTTACCTAGTTACAATATTTGGACAAAATTGCCCATGGTCTAATTGCCAGAAGAAGTCCACCGGTGGAAATTTGGCTAGCCGACAAGTTGAGGCCCTCATATGAGATAAATTTGATAACTTCAGACTCCATTTTTTAGACAATGTCTAATCTATACCCTTATTTGAGAAAACGGCTCCACTTTAGGCCCTTAATTGAAATTTTCCCATAACATAATAAATATTCGATTGGGTTAGAAAGTCGTTGATGTCCAACTTTTTGGATTTCTTTTGACAATTAATCCATAGTTTGCTTGGCTACATCGAAAAAACAAGGTTCTCTAGATAATTCTCTGTGCTATGGTAAATTTCATTTAGAAAAATAGTGCTTTTAATATGCATGGCAATGCACTATATTTAAAAGAGATTCATGATATCTTAATTATAATAACTAGAGAAACCGGCGTCTACCACTTTAAATTTTGGTTCGATGAGTAAGGACATTCTTATCTCTTTCTACTAAATATGGTGATTTACCTGTATATTTATTAAATTCTTTTGAGAAAATAAAAATCGTAAAAGCGGTTCTTTTTTAGAAAGTTCAGATAAGATGAAAAGCGAGATAATACCACCGACTTTCCTTTAGCTCTGCTGGCTCGGGGAGCTCACTCCCGGAACCCAGGTCTGGAGTTCGAAGATCGGTAGAGAGAGAGATGGAAGAGAGAGATTTCTATAGTTGTGAGGTATTTCAAAATACCTCTGTTTTGCCCCCTTTCTTTTTCCCTTTAATCCTGACACAATCTTCGAGTTCAAGAAAATTTCTGCAGCAGAAAAGAAAAAGAGGAAGTTCGATGCTGCGTTTTCCTGAGTTTGGAAACATTTTTTTGCGCCTCTTTCTTCTTCCTTTATTGTTTCGATATGGTAATTGGCATGGAGCGGCTTGACCTGGTGGTCCTCGGTTTGCCACGTGCCGTCATCTCTAGCTCAGCCCCGTTCTCAGTAAAAAAACGTCTGCGTTGTTGCCCGTCTACAATCTCTTCCGAGCTTTCTTTCCGCACTGGAACCGTATCTGTTTGCTGGAAAACCAGAGTCGAAACGGCAAATGAATCCGACATCCTTGATACCCACCTCCAAATTCCCCTTGAACACTCGAAGAGTTCACTTCAAAGCCCAAATTTCCCCTCCATCGACGGCGCCGATATCCCAGCTGAGAACCACCGAACTTCAAGAACCGCCCAAGAACCCCAAAACAGAGACCACCAACGATAGGTTCCCAACCATGACCGACATAATCAGCGCCTCAACAGCCCAGAACCTTGACATTGAGCTGAAAACGCTGGGACCCTTTTTCAGAATCACGGCCAGGAGCTTGGACGCCCGGCAAGAGCTCGGGAGGGCTGAAGGTTTGATCCGGGTCTGGACAGGAGGGAAGATTCTGCATCTGGACTCGATCAGGTTGAGGAGAGAGACGCTGGGGATGGAGAGATCCATATTTGGGATAGGGCTGTTCATTGGAGCTGTGGCCATCAGGCATGGGTACGAGTGTGGTTGCAGGAGGGCCGAGTTGCTGGCCATCAATGACTCGGAACTTTACCATTCCAAGGTTCCTTTTGTTTCCCTTTCTCTGGTTCACGTTCTTGATGAGTTAGTACCAGAAAGTTTTGAACTTTTTCAATGGGGAGTGAAAGGAGAGTTTTGATTGCTGGATGTTTAGGGTAAATGAATAAACTTACCCTGATCGGTAAGGTTTTAAACTTTTACAACTTGAGATTCGTCCCTTGCTGAATCATAGAACTGCCCTGTGATTGTCACGGGGATAATCCACCTCTCTCTCTCTCTCTCTCTCACTCTCCCCGAATTGAATTTGATCACGTGATCATATGGTTAACTGATAATGCTCTTCCTTATTTCTTAAAGCTGGTTAGATTTTACACGAGAATCGGGTTCGAGGCAGTGCACGAGGTGACAGGATCGACAATGGGTGACATTGCTCACATGTTGGTATGGGGCGGTGTTGGGACAAGGATGAATGCCAACATTGAGGACCTACTAATCAAGTGGTGTACCCGTTTCAAGTCCCAGAAATAATTCTTCCTCCTCCGCAATCTTGCTAGAGCAAACCCAAAATCATGTTCAAGGAATGTAAAAGGAGAGAAACCTGTGAAGCTGTAGCAAATTACTGATTCATCTGTCCAAAACTGTACAGGGCTCAGGTTTTTTCTTTTTCTCTGCAGTTACACTGGCATATATTTTGTGAATAAGTCACTCTTTACAAGCCTAGAAAAAGAAGGGACAGATTGCCAGCATCATTTCCCAGTCCTGTGTATGTCGATCTTATTATATCTGCAAGACTAAATTGTATGCAGGTGAATCTACCCACATAAGTGATTCCATTACTGGACGTTGAGTTATTATCCAGAATCTGTTCAGTAAGCTAAAGTATGGATACTATGCATTAACTCGCTCTTGTTCTTTGATACAATGAAGGCAAAACTTCACGACACACTGACTAATCAAATCAATGCATCCGCTGAATAAGAAGGCTCAATACAAGGGAGCTAAAGAAAGAAAATCTAGAAACGGCTTAGAAAATCAATACTGACTCAAGCAAATTGCAAACCCTTCATCTCGATTTTGTCCTCATTCTTTGCTGGGGAACGGGGCGAAGTATCAGCGAGACTGGAAAATCCTTTTGTGGCATCACTTATCAGCAGAGAGAATGCAAGAGCATATACTCATCAGCCAGCCATATCTCCTGCAACTGTGAGTCATATAAGTGGCCTGCGGTTGGGAGTTTCAACTCGTATTAGGTTGTCCAAACATGTTTCAACAACTGGTAAAGTCTTTAATTGAAGAGTTCTGAAATGGGCAACTTCTAATGCTGAATTTGTGAGCCGCCCAGCTGATCTACCGTCTGAGAATTTAGTCATTACCCACCGTGTCCAAGTAAATGCAGTCTCCAATGCTTCCTGAATATTGTAATCAGGTTACTAGTGAGACATATTTCATTTCTCAAGGGAAAAACCTCACAGAATAATGGGTTGAATAATCCAACTTTCACTTGAGATAATTAGATGAGCGCTGAAGAGACAATGATGCTGCATGTCATCTCACCTCAAACAAATTTGACAAACTTAAAGACGTAAATCCTCTATGTCAGTAAGGAGCTCCACATTAACTGAGGACCTCTTATTGGGAAGATTCACAACCAACTGACCACATGCGCCACTTATATCCTGACCCATTTGCTTACGAACTGTCGTGCGAATGTTATAAGTACCCCTAAGCACTTTCTGGAAATTTGATACTTTCACGTCGCCGCTGGATCTAAATTGACTAATACTGCCAATTGGATTAAAGGGTATCAAGTTCACAACCTGCTTGAAAAGACAAAAATGGAGACAGTGAAGAATCAATTGCCTGCTGGATCAGCACTAATTTATTAGGATAGCAAGATATGCAATCTGATGAATGACATACCACATCAAATGTCTCCAGCAATTTGCCTAGTAGGTGGGCATGCTGCTCTTCATCATTTACTTCGTTGAGCATTATGTACTCGATAAAGATTTTCTGCTTACTGCATCAAACAACCTACCTTTAGATATTAGGATAAACTCATGTTGAGAAACTTAAATGGGATCATACAAATTAGTAGCGGCGGGTTAATTGACAATTTGGGGGTTGCAACCACTACTACCTGTTCTTTTGATATACTTGCAATGTGTCCATAAGTTTTTCCAGAGGAAAGGCACGAGCAGCAGGCATTATCTGACAACGGATATCTTGAACTGGTGCATGCAATGATACAGCTAAGTTCACGCCTGGTAGATCATTATGAAGCTTGCTAATAGCATGAGTGATACCAACCTGCAGTAAGTACAGTAGATGATTTAATAGTTTCCTCTGGCACAGTCATCTTATGCCTCCAACCACAACAGTTTTTTGAAGGTTTAGAAATCTAAGGGCAACAATAGTCTACTACTACCTACCGTAGTTAAAACTCCAGTCAAACAACTTGAAGAATATAAAAATTGAAGTAGCTCTCTAGGGAAAAAAATTGAATAACTTGTATCTCTATCTGAGCGATAAACTATGACAAATGAGGGGGGCCAAAACCACTCAAGATGTCTTCCCAAAATTGTATTACAAGACAAAAGAGGCACAGTATCTAGCTAAGTAAATTTGCAGAGGATTCTGAATGGGTGACCTGGCACAAGTAATCATCAGGAAACTAACAAGACATTAATGAAAAATAAAATAGCAGGGTGATGATGTTATAACAAAAAAAAAACCCCATACCGTTGAGACAGTTATTCTCCTTAGTGACAACTGGAAAGGTGAGCTGGTCATTACACGGATAGCTTCCACTACTGCAGTATAATTATTCAAAGGTTCTCCCATTCCCTGCCCAGCAAAATCAACAGAAGATTATGATAGCCAACACCTTTACCTATGCAAGGTTTCTCTTGCACGAGAGAAAGTACTAACCATGAATACGACATTCCGTATAGAGAGTATATGAGAGGCATGGACCAATTGTTCCACAATTTCTCCTGATGATAAATTGCTTTTGAATCCCATGCTTCCAGTCGCACAGAATTTGCACCCCATTTTGCAACCAACCTACAGCATTACAAGTTAAAGGCATAGATGATTCATCTTCATGAAAAAATTAAAAGATCGAAAAAAAAAAAACATAGCTCAATGACAGAAGAATACCTGAGACGATATGCACAGAGTTGACCTGGGACCTCCTGGGCGGGGTTTCCCACAATATTTGCCTAGGCGTGTGTCATATGTCATGATCACAGCCTCCACAAAAGCCTCATTCTAGTGACAACAATTCAAACCAAGAATCAACAAGGGCAATCCCAAATTTGCCAGAAGGTTTCCACTTAACCATGATACCACCCAATGCAGTATCGCCTCATCAAGTTCTCGCCTTTTTGCATTATTTGAACATAGGTAGCAAAGCAACTAGCAGAAGCGCAACAACAAACCATTGAAATGCATAATCTAGATTGGGTGGCATAAGTTTTGCATCATAAAATCTCTCCAACATCATGCCATGAACAAGAACAACAAACCTGCAACTTGATGAGAAGTTTGGTGGTGACTTGGTCGCTAGAATCGACTCGGGAGTGAAGAGTCGAGGTCAAAGTCTTGAACTTTGAATTCAGCACCGAGTACGCGGCGGCGGGCAGCGACGGTATGTCGCTCCACTCGCAGCTAGGGTTTCGCGCCACCCATCTTCAACAAAGGGCAACAACAGACGATCAAGTTTACGAATTTCAAGCAAAACCGAAACGCCCGATTCTACCCATCAGCGAGCTTTGCGGAGGGAAGGAGAGAGAAACTTACTTCCAAATGCAGGGGATGAAGTGAGGGCTGATTCCGGCCTTGTCGAACTCCGACGTGATTACCCCGGCGTCGAACACCGACCGGTACGCCATCGGGAGGCGGAGACGTCTTCTTCAGCTTCGAGCCTTCAGCCTCTTCCGCCTTTCGATTCGATTCGCCGGAAGAGATCGCCGCCGCGCAGCTGATGGTCACGGCGGTCGAGACAGAAATTAAGAGCGAACAACAACGTGGGCGATGTCGAAGTAAATGTTTTTTTTTTTCCCCTTCTTTTTTCCTTTCTTGCCGGGCAAAAATAAATTGTTGATCCAATTCTAATTTATGTATTTTAAGGTGAAAAATAGTGCCGATAAGAATTCGATTCTGGCGATCATGGTCCTGTCTATTTATGTATTTTAAGGTAAAAAATACCATTTGTCAAGCTCTCTATATAATTATAATATTTTTCTCATTACTTATTAATTTGTTGAATAATTATCAATTTTTGTACATGTCAACGACTGATTCACTTAATAATCATCCGGTTCCTTTCAAAATATTTCGTCTCATTTGCTATTTACGCACAACATTTTTATTATTATCCGCGTGTATAGCATGTACCACAACACTAGTATCAACTCGAAGATGCAATTAAAATCGGTATAGAATAAAAATTTATCTTATGCGAATCAATTGGATTAGTAAGGCAATGGAAATTGTAGTTATCAAATATATCTAATAAGGTGATTGAATTGGTATAACTCGAACTTCATATGCAAGAGATCAAAAGAGAAAAACTCCCAACACAATCATTTGTTCTTCTGATTCCTTATTAAGCGAAACCACGTTATTAGACATACCCATTACAAAAGTGTCAAAAACATTATTTAAATATACATGGAAAGGGAATGATATTTCAATATATGACCTTTATTAAGAAGGTTATTATAGGATAAAAAGGATTCAGATTCTAATAGTGAAACATGTGAATTTCTAATTTGTTTATCTATTCATGGATACAATATATATTGGATAAGTCTTTAAAGATATTTGGAGAGCGAGAAAAAAAAATCATTAATAGTAGGGTGCCCTCTTCCTTTATATAGGAGTATACATCTAAAGGAGTAAAAATCAACATCATATTCACATCAAAAAAGAAAGTCAACATGACACAGATGCATTTTCACAAGTTTCCATTATGTTGTGAGACTAAAAAGGGTAAATCTCTACACCAACAAGATCTTAAATCGACTCTTGGATTCTCGATGTAACCTCACCATAGGAGAAAAGTCATAATTTCCATAGAGGCATCCGCGTCTTTTCTGTTAGATATATAACGATAGTGGGCTCCATATATGCATTTTACATGTCGGTATCCATATGTCTTACATCTCCAATTGGCATGGTATGTTTTTTTTTTTTTATTCTATACCCAATAATATCCTCTGCAAGTTTACATCTCGAGGATTCCTGATATTCGAACGAAGTTCAGGTGAAGTTTTTTGACGTTTTGCTTAGGATGCACAAAAGGGCAAGCCTATGTACCAACAAAATCTTAAATTTACTAACAAGAAATAAATATAGTGTAGGGACATATAGTGCCGTGGACTAGAATTACAAATAAACAAAGTATAAACCCCAAAAACAAAATCCCCCCTAAAACTAGAGGGCCAGATAGTGCAATACCCCTTCCCTTTTTTCTTTTTCACACCTGAGGATTCAATCAAGATACCTAATTCGTCAAAGTCTTCCAGAATTGCGTCTCAACTAGATTTCCTGGTCTAGATTTATCCTCAGCCGACACGAAATCCAATCTGTCCGGACACATACATCATCGGACGATGAAGCCGAACTCTCCTCGTACACGGATCGCAACCCGGAAGCCGCTTCCGAGCCGACTCAACACCTCCTCCGCCTCCGCACATATTCACGTCGCGTGTCGTACGAAGCCCGGACGCCGACACGCCATCTTTTTCCGGTGAAAGCCATCGAGCTCTCGCCGACGTCCACCTGCTTTTCCGTTCACGAAGCACTTGGCGAACATGGGACTTCAGAAGCGTAAGTTTCTTTCTCCTCTGCAGCAGTCCGTCGGCGAAGACGTCGGTTTTTGTTTTTTCTTTTTTGTCTGGAGATGGTGAGGATTTGTGAAGGCAAAAAGCTTTGCTGGACGGTGCAGGTTCGGGCCGCGCCAGGACCGACGGCGGCGGGTCTGCGCATTGGGATGACGCGGACGCGGGAGAGGGCGAGGGCGAGGTCGCGGCGAAGAGAGCGCTGAGCATGTCGAGGCCGGCGTTGGATTATCACTTAGAGGAGCTGCTGAAGAAGAAGTAGGCTACTTTTGTGTCGTGTGCTTTCTGGTTTTCTGTTGCTTTTTCTCTTTTTTAAGGATGCTGTGAATAATGTGATGTTCTTTACACTGTCTGTGACTACAGATTATCTGACTCGTTTTCCTTTCCGTTCTGTTTTATAAATCAAGGGGGTCGATTAGAGAAGATGCATTGACCTCTATAGTCCAGACATTCAGCCACCAGATAAAGCATGAGTTCGTCGAGGATAAGTGAGTGAATCTTGTATATCTGACTTTTTTGTGGCGCAATTTCCAAACTTCAGTTCTTTAGTTTTAGTGATAATCATGTGTGCCTTGTTTTGTTCATCATGAGCGACATGGTAGATTGGTGACATTTTGTTTCTGTGTTTCGTCTTTGAAGCTTTGCTACTTTGCTCTATCGATTCCTGAATTGTGTGAAGAATGGTTCGCCTAAGGAGGTGGACTTAGCATCTCATGCTATTGGTGAGTTAGATTATATACATTGTCTATACGTACCTGTATAAACCATATATATTTGTAGTTTGGCAACTGACACGTGCCTTACTTGATGTTTCTATGTAGGGTTGCTGGCAATGACAACCAAATGCAGAGACAAGGCTCAGGAGCTATATGAAGAATCTGTTTGCTTATTTTCCAAGGCACTTAAACCTCATGCCAAGAAACACTACGACGAGGTATAATCATCAAAAAAACGGATTTTGAAGTATAATATAGTCTTCCAGGTTGAGACACATGGATATCGTCGTTTGAATTCAACTAATTCCGGAGGATAGATGATTGACCTTGTGATCACATATGCAGATGGTGAATAGCTTGGTGGTGGTTACCTACTTCTGTGTAGATGCTTCCGTGGGGACTGAAAAGTCTATGCAGATTTTATGGGATTTCATTCACCAACATGGTGGCACTAATGTAAGCATGCACCTAAAGCTAAAGTGAAACTCTGCTGTATCTCCTTATATTGATATAATTGTGAAAGCAGCAGTATTTTCAATGGCTTTATATGTTTACCAGATGCAATGCAATCGATGGCATTCTTCTTAAAGAAAGCAAAGCCTGAAGCTTAAGTGCTTGCTCTTTTTGTTGCTTAGATATCTGAGGATGCTGATGCAATGTCCATTCTTGTCGCTGCAATATCTGCATGGTCCTGCTTGCTCTCAACTCTGGATGGATGGAGAGTTGATAGCAAGCTGTGGAAGGGGTGAGTGAGGATATATCCAACTTTCTCTTCATATCATTAAACACATTTTATCTACTGCACACATTTAATTCCTGCAATTACTTAACGGATGTGGGTAGCATCAATTTAGTTTCCCTTAATCGATGTTGAATTGCTATTCTTTTTGTCCATTGATCTAATTTAAAACTGTAATTGTTGCATTTTTTTTTTTTATTTTTTTGCGATTTGTTTCAGGGCTCTCCCTTACTTCTTGAGCCTACTAAAGACCAACAATGTTGAAGCCGTTCAACTGGTAGCCTGTGAAGCATTGTTTTTGATACTGGAAATTGGATCTCTCCGTAAGTTCTCTGATGAAACTGAGGTTTGCGATGACATTGCAAAGCTAGTGAGGAGTACAGTCTGCAGCATAAATCCAACCTTCATCAAATATTCGGAGGTAACAATCTTACTTTACGCAGAGCTGGACTTGGGGTTTGAGTTTGGATTGAAATTCTTGATTTCAGCAGGACAAATTCCCGAAGAAGAGCATTCCAGTTGGCAGACAAAGAGTAATCTTATCAACATGGTCAGAGTCAATACAGGTACCATTGCTGCTTTAAAACTCCTCTTCTTCATCTATATTTCATTAAAGAAAAGGCTGCTTATAATTCACCAACATTTTGATTTCTATGATTGGAAAGCTAAATTTCTTCAAGCAGTTTCTAGGAAAGGACGGATTCATTACTCATATGCTTGTAAGTTTCTGATTGTAGTTTCTAAGATTCTATATCCTCTTTTTCTGCTTTATGAACCATAACGATAGCTGACATTTTTTTCTCTTTCCAAACAGGGAAACAAACTCCTCAGAGATGTGTTTGAGTTTGTTAACCAAGAGGGTCCTTCAGACACTCGACTCGACATACCAGAAAGAGAAGAGGTTTGCAGAATTTTTAATCTCTTATGAAGGAATAATTGCAGAGTTGTTAATCTCGTAGAAAGAGATAATTTACAGTTTCTAGGTCAAAATTATCTTTAGGAATGTGTTCAGACTGCTGAATCTACAACATCCCCTCTGTTTACAGCTACAAAAATGACAACTCCTATTGACAATTTGCAGGTGGTTAAGCACTACTTGCTTCCGGTTCGAAAGCCTAAAGCTAGAGACAAAGCAAGAAGCAAAGAGATTGATCTTTCTTTCTCTTCCAGCAAGGAAAAACTAGTTAATCAAGTACTGAACCGATACCATGCTGACAAATACTACTACTTGTTTCTTCTGCTTTAGAGAAGTTTCTTGTCATCTATTCAAACGAAAAATTTCTTTAAAACACAATTAGCTATATCCAAATCTTGAATCCCCTTAATCACTTGTCCGCAACCCTTTCAAAAGGGGAAAAAAGAAAACTCCAATTTTTTCCACCAAATGCATCCCTAAGTTCATACCAACGAAACAGGATTTGAGGAATTCTTTTTTTACCGAAGAGAGTCATGACTATTTCATCGTAGCTTCAGGAGTTAGTATTCTACATTGTAATGCAGGCTTGTGACGATTTGTTTGCGTGTCCTTTTCAGAGAATGAATAAGTCGGCAAATTCTGCTAAAAACAAAGCAAGGACACAGCTCTTGAACAAGAACCGAACGTTATCAGAGGTAGACTCATCCGACCTCCACTGCTATGCTATGTTCGTTGATCTTGAGCGTGCCACTTTGGTTTTATGACATTATCTGTTATTTTATCCTTCAAATTTGATATGTTTTCTGGGCCTAGCAAATGCAAGACCCTGCGCTTTTAGTTCATTTCCCTGATTATCCACGTAAAGGCTTCAATCTTGCTGCTCATCCCTGATCAGTTTCAATTTTTTTTTTTCCAGGAAAGAAACATTGGCCATTTCATTTCTGAAGATTGATAGTCTATACACTTAGACATGCGGAATAGTCGGCTACTCACTGTGATTATCATAATTTCCGAGAAATCTCATTCTTTTTGGTCATTATTAGCATTGTTGTTGTAACATAATTCACACTTGCAAGCTATTACCATGCTTTTAATCACTTATGCCAAGCCTTTCCCGAAATGAACTATATGCCCACTTTCATCAATTCATATCATTCTGCATACGCAAGAATCACATTGACTTAGTCAAACGACATATTCCGAGTTGATTCAGTTATCTCTGGAGCGCAAACTTGTACCAAATTCTAAAGTGACAAACAAAAGCGACAGCTTCAGCAACCATAAACTTGTCTTGAAAACGCCAAAATAACGGTAAAACTTCGGATAAAGAAGACCTCACACTTGGATTCAAAGAATAATATAACAAGGTCAGTGACTTAACAAGTCCAGTGCAGGTACTTGAACAGAATACAATTCAAGGCATTAGTTCATGCTAATATAGGCCTGTATTGACACTGAAATGTTTCAATATCCGCTCCTCCGCGTGTATGTATCCTGAGTTGGTGCCTGTCCAGGGGGAGGTCTTGGCCGTGCATATTCAGCAAATATTACCCATCCATCGAGAAACTGCATTGCAATACATGGAAAATAACACGGCATAAATTATCTTATTCCAATTAATTTCAGTGACATGGATACCAAACGTTGTAGGACACAAGTAAAAAAGACCCATTTTAGTTTTTTCTTGTTAGCAACAAAGTTGGATTTCACGTAGGAGTAAGCCATTGCGAACACGCATGTGAAGTCACCAAGTCAGTCTAATTCTGCATAGTTCATGGATTCAGATTGGCGTATGGCTTAATTCTGCATAGTTCATGGATTTAGATTGGGCTATGGCTTAGTTCACGTTCGAAGTTACATTAGGGAATGTTCAAATTGCAACTAATTCATCAATGATCACAACAAATAGGCAGACAAAATACAAGATATGCAAGCGAGAACGGACCTTCGCATCCATTCCTTCTATTCCTTTTGCAGCATCCTCTATTGATCCATACTTCACAAAGCCAAATCCTTTTGAGTACCCGGAATTCCGATCTGTAACTACTTTGGCTGTATAAACACAAAGATGCTAGTGTCAATAGCTTGATTTCCAAGCACTCAATGCAATGGGCAAGGATGGCAAAAATAGGCACACCCTTCACCCCAGTCCTTTGAGTATATCCAAATGGGGGAGATCATAAATACATGGAAAGCAGACTGAAAGTTTGCGAAACAGAGGTTGAAAAAGGTCAAGAACACGGATTACAGTCATGACCAAATTGATACAAAATGTCAAAAAAACATTCCTTTTCCTTTTGTTGGCTTTCCATGGATCTGTCTACATAATTTTTCTTCTCCTTTTACAGAACAAAAATTAGCTACTCCACGAGGTGTGTCAATCACTAGCTATAGTCATACACAACTACGCATGTCAGTGTGTGCACGCCCGAGTGTCATGTGAGCCACATCATGAACAACATCATTTGGATGAATACGTAAGATTACCATGGACGACTTGGCCAAATTGTGAGAATGACTCATGGAGCTTCTCCGTGGTCGTTCTCTTATTAAGCCCTGTGGAACACAACAAAGGGCAAAACGCATGAGTTCATCGACATAGCGATGCCGTCTACTCCCATATTGTTCCTTCAAAACGAGGCAATAAATCAAATGGTGAACTCCAAGACAATTTCATCCTGCTAATCCTTTGCAAAGCACCACCACAATCATTCAAAGACTCACGAGGCTGAACAGCAAGGTTCACGGCGGTAAACTAAGCATGCTTCAAGATCTAATCCTCTCAAACATAAAAGAAGCAAACACAATCAAAAGTCCCTGCGAAAACTACGAGCTCAACGACCCGATCATCTCGAAACTAGAAGAGACGGGAGATTTAAACAGACACCTCGATCAAAAGATGAACAGGCCTATGAAAAAATCGAGACTTTTTACCGGAGACGAAGAGAGTATCGGAAGGAATAGGCGCGGGCTTGTCGCTGCCGGCGGCGGCGGTTGCGGCGGCCGTAGCCGCGGGAGCCGAGAGCTGGGAGGCGAAACTCGAAGTCGAGAGCAGCCTCCTCGCGAACCCGAGCCTCATCGCCATTTCTCGAACGAACAGGTCGACAGACGCTGCGCTGCGGGCGGCGGACGGCGGGGGACGGCCGGCGACGGTGGGGGCGATGGAGCTAGGCGATAAACCCTAAAACCCTGAGAAACGGTTGGGGTTTGAGAGGTCGAAGGGACGATCACTTCGGGGGAGATAATGTAGTTCGTGGATTCCGAGGGGCCTTTCGTGGGCTTTTTCGAAGCCGAAAGGGAGAAAGCCCAAAAGGAGCTCACTTCTGGGAGAATGCCTGACGCCTCTGCATGTCACAGTAATATATTCACAAAATCGTTAGGATCACGACAACTCGGCAACGATGACGAGGAGACCACTTCTGCGGCTTTCGCTTAATTTTCCTTATTCAATCGTTCGAATCAGACACTGCGGATAGCAGGGAATCGTGTCATTGTTGTCGATAACCTCTCCGCGAGCTCTTCTGCACCACTTCCTCTCCCTCCTATTCCCTGCTCGTCTGCAAGGTAAGGCTCCTCGTTTCCTGCTTTGATCCCTTTTCTATTTGGAATTTGATCGTTCGCGATCGTCGGTCGGTAGTAGCTCGCGAGGGATATTATCGGTTTAGCGACTGCTCAATCCGTGAGTTCGCGCTGTCTTGTTTCTTGAAAATTTTTTTGGGTCGTTTAGATTTCGAGGTTAAGCCAATACCCTGCAATCAAGTTTTGATTTTGCTCATCAAGGCGTGGTCTTTATGCTGGGGCCTATTGGCATCTTCTATTTTTTGACGAATGGGAATCTCGCAGGACTGTTTCTGTCCGTAGTCTGGTCCCCGAGATTCGGCTGCGGATATGGGGAGTGCGGCTGTCGATAAACTGCGGTTTTGCATTGATAGAGGAGGGACTTTCACGGATGTTTATGCTGAAATTCCGGGTGAGCCGGACGGCCGAGTTCTGAAGCTCTTGTCAGTCGACCCGGCGAATTACGACGATGCTCCGGTGGAGGGGATTAGGAGGATTCTCGAAAAGTACACCGGGAAGAAAATCCCTCGTGCGTCGAAAGTGCCGACGGAGAATATCGAATGGATAAGGATGGGCACGACAGTGGCGACAAATGCTCTCTTGGAGAGAAAAGGGGAAAGGATTGCTCTGTGTGTGACGCGGGGTTTCAAGGATCTGCTGCAGATAGGTAACCAGGCTCGGCCTAAAATCTTTGACCTGACTGTGTCAAACCCTCGAACCTTTATGAGGAAATAATAGAAGCTGATGAGAGAGTTGAGCTTGTTTCTGGTAAGGATGAAGATGCTCAACATTCGTCCGCCAGATTGGTGAAGGGAGTCTCCGGTGAGCTTGTCAGGGTATTGAAGCCACTTGATGAAGAGGCTTTGTCTCCTTTACTAAAAGGATTATTGGACAAAGGAATTAGCTGCTTGGCTGTTGTCTTGATGCATTCATATACTTATCCAGATCATGAAATAGCTGTGAAGAGTTTAGCCGAAAAATTGGGCTTCAGACATGTGTCCTTATCTTCAGCTTTGACTCCAATGGTTCGAGCAGTTCCTCGAGGCCTAACAGCCACTGTGGATGCATATTTGACTCCTGTCATTAAAGAATATCTGTCGGGGTTCATCTCCCGGTTCGATGAAGGGTTGGACAAGGTGAATGTGTTGTTTATGCAATCGGATGGTGGACTAGCACCTGAAAGTAAGTTTTCAGGTCACAAAGCAATTCTATCAGGTCCAGCTGGTGGCGTGGTTGGTTATTCACAGACTCTATTTGGGCTTGAGACAGACAAGCCCCTCATTGGGTTCGACATGGGAGGCACATCCACTGATGTGAGTCGGTATGCAGGGAGTTATGAGCAAGTTTTGGAGACCCAAATTGCCGGTGCCATAATCCAAGCGCCTCAGCTAGACATAAACACCGTTGCTGCGGGCGGTGGGTCAAAGTTAAAGTTTCAGTTTGGAGCATTCCGGGTTGGCCCAGAATCAGTGGGTGCACATCCTGGTCCAGTGTGTTATAGGAAAGGAGGGGAGCTTGCAGTTACAGATGCAAACCTGATTTTAGGTTATGTTATTCCTGACTTTTTCCCATCTATCTTCGGCCCAAATGAGGATCAACCTTTAGATATCATGGCAACAAGGCAAGAATTTGAGAAGCTTGCTAATGAAATTAATTCCTATAGATTGAGCCAGGATTCATCCCTGAAGGAAATGTCCGTTGAAGAGATTGCACTTGGATTTGTTAATGTGGCAAATGAGACGATGTGTCGTCCAATACGTCAACTGACTGAGATGAAGGGCCATGAAACAAGGAACCATGCTCTTGCTTGCTTTGGAGGAGCTGGCCCACAACATGCCTGTGCAATTGCTCGGTCTTTGGGTATGAGCGAGGTAATAATACATAGATTCTGTGGCATTCTGAGTGCATATGGAATGGGTCTGGCAGATGTTATTGAAGAGGCACAGGAGCCATATTCTGCTGTTTATAGTCCTGAGTCGATCACAGAGGCCTCACGTAGAGAAGCTGCTCTATCAACACAAGTAAAGCAAAAGCTACAAGAGCAAGGTTTCAGAGAGGAGAACATTGCAACAGAGACATATCTAAATCTAAGGTATGAAGGTACGGATACTGCCATCATGGTGAAGAGGCACACTACTGAAGATGACTCCAGATTTGACTATGCTGAAGAATTTGTGAACCTCTTTCAGCAAGAATATGGATTTAAGCTGCAGAATAGGAACATCCTCATATGTGATGTGAGGATTCGGGGATAGGGGTCACGAATATTTTGAAGCCAAGGGCCTTAGAACCTGCTTCTGGTTCTCCTGAAGTTGAAGGCCATTACAGGATCTACTTTGGGAATGGCTGGCATACAGTGCCACTTTTCAAGCTTGAGAATCTGGGTTATGGGCACAGTTTGCCTGGTCCTGCTATAATCATGAATGGGAATAGCACTGTCATAGTAGAACCAAACTGTAAAGCAATGATAACCAAGTATGGCAACATCAAAATTGACATTGAATCAGCTGTTAGCTCAGCAAAGTTAGCCGAAAAGGTTGCAGATGTCGTGCAGCTGTCAATTTTCAATCACAGGTTTATGGGAATTGCCGAGCAAATGGGACGAACACTGCAGAGAACTTCCATATCAACGAATATCAAGGAACGTTTAGACTTTTCTTGTGCTCTTTTTAGTCCTGATGGGGGACTAGTTGCTAATGCTCCTCATGTTCCTGTCCACCTGGGAGCAATGTCAAGCACAGTGCGATGGCAGCTAGAGTACTGGGGCGACAATTTAAGTGAGGGCGATGTTCTGGTCACTAACCATCCCTGCTCCGGTGGAAGCCATCTTCCTGATATTACTGTTATTACACCCGTTTTTGATGAAGGAAAGCTGGTATTTTTTGTTGCAAGCAGGGGACATCATGCTGAGATCGGAGGCATCACTCCAGGAAGCATGCCGCCCTTTTCTAAATCCATATATGAAGAGGGGGCTGCAATAAAAGCATTTAAGCTTGTTGAGAAAGGGATGTTTCAAGAGGAAGGAATTGTGAAGCTACTTTGTTTCCCTTGTTCTGATGAATCGGAGCATAACATTCCAGGCACCCGCAGGCTTCAAGATAATTTGTCAGATCTTCATGCCCAAGTAGCTGCAAACCAGAGAGGAATTATTCTGATAAAAGAGCTAATTGAGCAGTATGGTCTTGATACTGTTCAAGCTTACATGATGTATGTGCAAAACAATGCAGAAGAAGCTGTGAGAGAAATGCTCAAGTCAGTTGCTGCCAAAGTTTCATCTCAATCAAACAATGCTGGGAACGAGGATTCTGTCACTATCGAAGAAGAGGATTACATGGATGATGGTTCAAGCATACATCTTAAACTTACTATTGATTCTGTTAAAGGAGAAGCCGTTTTTGACTTCAGTGGGACCAGTCCAGAAGTCTATGGTAACTGGAATGCACCTGAGGCCGTGACAGCTGCTGCAGTCATATACTGCCTACGGTGTTTGGTTGACATCGATATACCTCTTAATCAGGGATGTTTGGCTCCGGTCAAAATTCACATTCCAAAGGGTTCATTTCTTTCTCCAAGTGATAAAGCTGCTGTTGTCGGAGGTAATGTTCTGACTTCACAGAGAGTTACTGATGTTATTCTCACCGCCTTTCAAGCATGTGCCTGCTCTCAGGGTTGTATGAATAACTTGACGTTTGGAGATGAGACATTCGGTTATTATGAAACAATTGGCGGCGGGAGCGGAGCTGGTCCAACTTGGGATGGTACCAGTGGGGTCCAGTGCCATATGACCAACACTCGCATGACCGATCCGGAGATCTTCGAGCAGAGGTACCCTGTTCTTCTGCATAAGTTTGGACTTAGAGAAAATAGCGGAGGGGCCGGGATTCGTAAAGGAGGCGATGGTCTCGTAAGGGAGATAGAGTTCAAGTCCCCAGTCGTGGTTAGTATTTTGTCGGAGAGGCGTGTTCACGCTCCGAGGGGGTTAAGAGGAGGCAAAGATGGGGCGCGCGGAGCAAACTTTCTCGTTACAAAAGACAGGCGGAATATTTACCTTGGAGGCAAGAACACCGTTCAGGTGCAGCCAGGAGAAATACTTCAGATACTGACTCCCGGCGGCGGCGGATGGGGCTGTCCTCCATAATTTTGCCAGTACGGAGGAAATGTTACCGTGGACTTTGTTTCTGCGCGTTAAGCAATTATGTGCATTGGCGGGGCTCTTTGAGCATTTGTACTTGAAGTACTTTCATCCATGCTGTTCCTTTGGAATGAGTTTGCCGATTGTTCTATCGTTTTGGAATCTAAATGTCATGACCTCAAAATAAAACTCTCTTCAGAGAAAATCTAAATTTGTTGGTTTGTAACGGTCTAATATAAGAGAAAATTCACAAAGAGGAGACAAAAGGGCTTCCAGAGCAAGATCCTCTCCGGCTAATCTTCTCATTTTTTTAACTGAACACTTATAACTGCGCAGCGCAAATGCTGATATATCCCGTCCCGGATTATTCTTATATCAATTCGAAGCCTTTTTTGGCGATCAGAATCTGCAAAAATTCAGTGAGGACAGCAAAGAGCCAAGCTTAGTTTGGAATTGCGAAGGTTGTTAACTTTTTAAAACTATTTAGGTCCATGCGATCGCAACAGCTGGAGTAGCTCAGTTGGTTAGAGCGTGTGGCTGTTAACCACAAGGTCGAAGGTTCAAGCCCTTCCTCTAGCGTTTCTTCCCTTTTTCCACATCTAATTTTTCCCTCTTGCTACCTATCAGATTTCTCTGTGCTGAAACAGGAAAGGAATGGACCTAGGCATGTCCTTAAAAGGCTTAAAGAGGAAATACAAGATTGGGAGACCTCGCGTTGTCCTCCGTATTTCCTCTCTGATTGGAAAACAAAAATAGATAGAGAATTTATATATAAATAGATGCATGATTCATCTACGCTTCTATGACCAGGTCAGAGCTGCTGGCTCTAGTCGGGTAGGGTGGTATAGATAAGCCTCCCGTGCGGGGATGAAGAAGGTAGGTGAAATGCCCACCGCTAACTATCGGATTTCTCTATGCTAAAACAGGAAAGGAAGTAATTTAACCAGTGTCCCAGTATATTCAATTCTGATGGCACTAAATTCTCTTTCCCTAAAGTCATGTCTTGCAATACTAGTCTTAGGACTTCTTTCTTATTCTAGTTCAGATGCAGATAAAAAGTAGTTTCTTCAGGTGCTGATATGATTACTACATCGATTATTCTCGAGCTCAGTTCATCTTCATCGCTTCCAACCGGACGTTGATGCGATGTCTCGCTTGGCGCTCGCTTGGAGAACCGACTACTAACGTGTGTCGACCTGTCACCAGAAGTCTGTTCCCTTCCTTGTCTGCGAGACTCAGATGCTTGCACACGTCCACCCTCACCGTCACCTTCTCTGTCTTGCCAACCTTCACCTCCACTCTCTCAAAACCCACCAGTTGCTGAATTGGCGCACCGGTTATTAATCCTCGTGAGCGCGGCGGCTTCCAAAACACTAGCACCACATGAGTCCCATCCATTTTCCCATCGTTTGTGACTCCAACGACGATGTTGAATCCCAAGTCTGTACACTTGATTGCTGAAATGTCGATAGCTTGAGCGTTGGAGTCTGAGAGTATCTGGAGTTTGGAGCTGGAACAGAGAATGTCGTGTCGATCGGGTGTGGGTGCCAATTGGACAAGTACAGTGGATGGGGCGGATATGATGAATTTGGAATAGGAGGAGTAGCTCAGCCCGTGGCTAAACTGATAGACGGATTTTCCTGCATAAAAACGGTAAGTTCTTCCAGGGTAGTCAGTAGAGGCGTTGGCTCTCATGTTCATGTCTGTCATCGGTACTCGATCGGCATACTCTTGTGGATACCATGTAAAGGGGGACCTTCCACCCACCTAATAAAATCGCTAGTAGATTGTCAGTTTACGCATTGACAGCCCAAACAACTACAGTGCTTGCGCACACCCCTGCTCTCATGAGAGAGAGAGAGAGAGACCTGGATTGTAGTTCCCAAAGATGACCTGAGCTATGGCGTCTCCTCCATCTTGGCCTGGATATCCAACCCACAGAATTCCCTTGATTTTACTCACGTGCTTCGCGAACGAAACATCAACTGGACCAGCTGACATGATAACAAGAATCACGGTCCCGTTTGTCGCTTCTGATACCTCCATGACCAGATTTTCCTGAAGCCCTGGCAATGTCAAGTTCACTCTGTCCAACCCCTCTTTCTCAATCAATAGACTAAGCCCCACCACAACAACCACAACATCAGCTGGGGTGGCGATGTTAACAGCTGCCTCGAAAAGAGATTTGTTGCTGCATTTTACATCAGCGCAACCGGGCTCATAGCTCACTGTGCTTACAAACTTTTGCAGCCCTTGTAATGGACTGGTGTATTGACAAGGTGTACCGGCATAGTTGCTTATCATGACCGTTGTGGCATTAGCATTTGGTCCTATAACAGCCATGTTTTTTATGGTACTTTTGGACAGTGGGAGTGCTCCCTCATTGGCAAGAAGGACGATCCCTTGCTTCGCTGCATCTAGTGCCAAGTGCTGATTTTCATCGGTACATACATCCTGTGGACCAAGATTTCCAAATGGGAGAGAATTGGGGTCTCCATCAAAGAAGCCGAGTCTCATGAGGACTGCATAGTTGTATACCAAGGCCTGATCCACAACAGACTCATCTACCTTCTTCTGCTTTACCGCATTTTGTGTGTACTTGCTCAGAAAATCCCCACAATTCATGTTTAAACCTGCATGCAACAGCATAAACGTCTCCAGACATTCAACAAGGGTTTAATGTAATCGTATTTCCCACTGAGACCCGCTGTTATGATGGCATTATTTAACATTGTCAATACCTGCTTTTAGGGCAAGGGCGACTGCATCCTCAGGTGTAGCGGTATAGTGGATGTGATCATGGTAAACCTCAATTGAGTCGCAGTCTGAGATGACATAGCTGATGAAGATGCAAAAGTTTAAGCATTGACTATGATATGATCCACATTTAGACTAATTGTTCATGCTAGTTTAAATATGTTCCCTTAAAGTCTCCAATTTGCATTGTTCCTAAATTCTTACTGGACTAGGTAATAAATGATGGATTTGGCGACCAAGTTTCTTGAACAGAAATTCCACCGAAAAAGTTAAGGACTTAGTTTCATATGTCTGTAGAAGACCAGATATGATCAGAAGCTACCCTATCTGATTAAGTTTCTTTTCAAAATTGCGATTTACTTGGTTCATGAGGGGCTTCTGTGCTGTGCTATACAAAAGAGTTAAAGAAAAATATATAAGTTCCTTGTCCAGATGATTCAATGTTGGTGGAACTTCTTTTGCCATGGAAAGTTCAGTTGCACATTCTTCCCTTCGTTAAATCAATGTAAAGAGCCCCTTAGTAAGCTGAAAGTTTTCTGTTTCACGTTTCTGCTACTTAATCACTAGTTATTTGACAGAAAGTTGATAAGACAGAATTTTAGGATAGAAACACGAACCCGTCAAGACCCCATTGATCTCTGACTATTCCTTTGAGCAGGTTTGGATCGGCACAGGTAGGAACCCCGTTCACCCTATTGTAAGAGCACATAACACTACTAACACGTCCCTCCTCTATGCAGCTCCTAAATGGTGGCTGATATGTGTCCTCCATGTCCTGTTTTGTCACCTGCAAAGAGGAACTATGCTCAACTTTCTAGGGAAGAAATGTAACTTTGTTGAAAGTTTAGCCTGCACTGAACACTAGATAGCTAATATCTCTAGATTTTTTCTTTTTTCAGTCCAAGCTAGTGCAATTAGTACACTTCTCCATACCTGTGCGTCAAAATGAAATCGATCTACAGCTTTCCAGCTATCAACATCATAAGCGGTATAATGCTTGCAGCAACTAGAAACCTTGAGCCTGCTGTCGGTATAATTTCCTCCCTCCACCACTTCTTGCAGTCCTCTCACATAGTTTGCCGCATATCTGGACACAACCAGAGGGTCTTCCCCTGGCGTTTCTTGTCCGCGCCCCCATCGTGGGTCCCGGAACACATTGACATTAGGGCTCCAGTATGTGAGCCCCGCTTGGCCAACATTGTGCATGGCTCTAGCCTCGGTTGACACAACCTGCCCCATTTTATACCACAATGTGGTGTTAAAACTCGCAGCCGAGAGTATAACTGCAGGAAAGCTTGTGGCCCCTGGCACTGTTCCATTGAAAATGACAGCCTCCCCGCGCCCACTTGCTACACCATGAAGTGCCTCAGACCACCAATTGTATGGTGGCACACCGAGCCGGGAAATGCCGGTTGCATGGTGCACCAATTGCTGCACCTTTTCATGGAGGGTCAGGAGCGAGACTAGGTGTTTGGCGCGGTCTTGGTAGGATAACGAGGTATTGCAAAAGGGAAATTGGCTTGTTTCTGGGGCACTTTTGTCACATGGATGTTGCTGAGGAGCGTTTGGGACAATCAGAATGAACGATACGCAGAGAGATAAGAGATGCCAGTTTTCGAAACAATGCATATTTACTGCTTTCTTCGCTTGTAGATGGGATTTCGCAAGCCCCTTCAGCACTGAATTTATAGTAGAGGGTGAAATAATGCCCACCAGGTTTGTTCCTATGCAATGTGTAAAAATAGAAGTTGCTTGTCAATTAAGAATAAGATATTTCCCTGTTTAGGAGTGCTGACGCATGGATGCTTTGGCAAAACAAAACCCTCTTAGTTTTTTTTCCTTATGTGGCGATGTTTTGTAGACTGCGGGTTCTAGTTAGTGGTCCCTGCGGATGTAGATGCGCGTTCAGCTGGTCCGTCTCTTCCTCTGCATTATTCACCAGACTTACAATCCAAAAGTTAGTCTCAAGAGCATTCTTTGACAGGACTGGAAGACATATCTTGGTGTGACTTGTTTGCTACCTACTCTCACAAGAGCTGAGATAGACATGAACCCTTGTTTTGGATATGGTCTATTATAACTAGCCAGTTGGTTCTTCCGGGAAGCTTCGCAAATTGCGAGCATGAGGAAGGTCCTACTTCTGAGTCATCATTATACATATCGACTGGACCATAATTTCTTCTACGCGTTTTGGTGATTAAGACACGTAACAGATGCATCCTGAAATGGTTTGCCTGTCATACAACTCGCATCCTAGTTTCCACTCCGCAAAGTTCACTCACCTAAATAGCAAAGAGTCAATCCGCGTATCCAAGCAAGACTGCGTGTGCACGCACATGCAGATGAAGAGAGACAGGAAACTCGGATTTGAAGAGATTGCAGGAATGGTACGAGGACGGCACTAGAACATATCAACTGTTATGATGAGCTGCCAGAAGCTTTATCATTTTTTGGTTCTTGAGCTGAAAACACAGCGACACCAATGGCTCTATTCATCTAAGTGCACCCTTCAAGAAATGTTTCTTATCTTTTGGATTTAGGTTTCATCCTATGGTAAGAAACTAACTGCCCTCTTTTTCTTTTTCTTTTGGAGATGCTCTCTTGGATAGCATACTTGTGCGCTAGATGGAATCGTAAACAATTCCAGGTGGTCGGGTCTTCACGTCCACGCCTCGAGATTATTTACCACAAAAAAAAAAAAAGTCCTTGTGGCTGGTCGATCAAACAAACAGCTTAATTCCAATATCCCGACAGCTAAATCCTAAAAGAATGAAGATAAGGGTAATCAATCCAACCTTGTCTTCACTATATTTGGCCTTCAAAAATACATTTTCTTGTAATAATTGGGCATTTTGTTCGCCCCCTGAATTTTCCAAGTTCCGTTAGCGAATGCTCAGATCTCTTATTAAGCAACCAAATAATAAATAAATAAATAAATAAAAAGAGTAAAATTTACTCGGCTTGGTATTTGAGAAATCGAATTATTCATTATTAAGTAAATTAACCGGTTTCTGAGTAGACTCGCTAACTCAACTCAAATTTTCCTAACTGTTGACATACTTTGGAAAAGTTTGATTGATCTTGTTTTTTTACCCTGGTATCATTTGATCACCTTGACTCAATCCTCGTGGCCAATCAGCTCAATTGGAAAGGAGTATGCTTGAAAATCCAAAGGAAATGGATAAACGCTGAAGATTTCATCAGCGTCCGCTTCAGTCGACACATTTCATGCAATCCCAAGCCAACTAAGAACCACAAATTCTCGTCCAACGACAATCTTTCCGTCTTTCAGGTCTTTGCTGTCACAGGCTAGACCAGCTCGTTCTTGCAAATCCGTTAAGAGGACCGGAAAAAAAGAAAGTCCATCTTTTTATACGATCCATCTCTTGTTTCCACGCATTCAATCCGGAAAATCAAATCTTTTTCATGACCCAAGAGGGGAGATGTCAAAAAATCCATCGTGAAACCTCATCTGATCTGCGGTGTTCCAATTAATTCCGAGGCACAAAATGTCAATCTTGAATCCTGGGGTTCTTGTCAGGCTTGTTCAAGGCATGAATGAGAAGGAGATGGCCGGCGAAGATCGAAAAGCTGCGCTGTTACAAATCAGGAGCATAATGCCTGTCTTGTCTGAAGGGGATCTCTGGCCTAACGGAGGCTTTTACGTGAAAGTTTCTGATGCTTCACATGCCATGAATGTTTCTTTGCCTCAAGAACAAGATGACTTGATTCTATGCAATAAATTACACCTTGGCCAATATGTATATGCTGATAAGATGGAGGCGTCGTATCCTGTTCCGGTGCTCAAAGGTGTAAGGCCCATTCCCCACAGAAATTTGTGTGGCGGGGCTCCTAAAGATCTTGTTCCCCTGGAAAATCTGGAGGAAATTTGGGCCACTCCTGAATCAACAAAAGAAATAATTGATTCTACAGAGGAGAAACCAAAGCGGTCTGCCAATGCTTCAAGGGCCAATGTGGCTAGGAAAAATTGCGGAAGCGTCACAAATAGCGTATCGAGAAAATGTGGTGTTGGTAGGACACTATCTGATTCAGATGGATTGCTTGGACGGGACAAAAACAGTGATTCTGATAGCACAATCTCGTCAAGCTCGGAGAGTTCAACCACAAAGAGAAGAAGCTGGAATGAAATGGACAGTACGAGAATAGACGAGATTTCAAAATCTCGAATTCTGAAGCACAGATTAAAGCCCAGGTCAATCAGCCAAGACCACTGTAGATGTGTGAGTCTCAGCATATCTTTCTTTTCATGTTCATACGTATGACTGAGTGGAAGGCTAATGAGCATGAGAGAATTAATCCAATGTTGTGCTCGATTATCCTCGTCTTATGATTAATTGCCTATTCTATTCAGTTTTATAATTCTTTGTAAATTGCATTGTGTATTTAGGACAGTCATGTCCTTTTAGAATCTGCATTTTCCAGGTGGTGATTGGTGAATCACTTTCTAAAATCTGAATACTTCTCTGCACAAACATCAACGGCGTGCTTAACATTCATGAGATCCAACTCTCACAGCACATTTTTCAGTGACTGTTAACTGATTTCCTTCAAAATTTACATGACTTCAGAAAGGACACCTTTCCTTCTCTTTTCTTTGGGTGTTACAGGTTTCTCCGGTCAAATCCCTGCATGAGAGCTCTTCTGACAGATCAAACTCCAAAACGATAAATAAAAATATCAGTATGGCTACAAAATCAATAAGGACATCGAAGAGCAGGAACGCTGGAACACCCAAAAAAGGTGATGCTCCCCCGGATCCAGCAGCACTGTTTAGCGCAGTACTAAACAGAACAAGAACAGAAGACAAAATTCTATGGTCTTCTCTTCCCTCGGTTTTGATGAATCTAGGCAAGGTACTCCGATCTCGAAACATATGCAAGCTCATTTGGTTCATTCTCTTTAATTGAACCTCATATGCACCAAAAGACACGAAACAAATTTCTTGAAGCACTCGTTCAATTCATGTTCCCTCAGGAGGTAGTGAAACAAAGAGATGCAGCTTTGCTTGCTGCTGTGGAGGCTCTTCAAGAGGCTTCCGCATCTGAAAGATTGCTGAAATGCCTCAGGTATGTGAACATAGATACTACTATAGTATTGCATAAAGCTAATTTGTACGTAAATTCTGTTTTCTTGGCATTTTTCATTGTGGATACGAGAAACAAAAGTTCACCGGTTAGTGTGAACACTTTCTGACTATATTTCCTTTGATCTTATCACCTGATTGGCTGGTTGTATTTTTGAGCTATTTAAGTGCTACCAGCTCCTAAAGTACAACAGATAATGGTAACAGCAAAATATGTCTGACGACTCTGTTCTTTTCTGGAAATTTCAGTGCATATTCAGAACTTCAGTCGTCCAATTCAGAGGAAGAGCAGCCACCAGTTGATAAGTTTTTTAAGCTTCAAGATGACATGGCTCACAGTCGACTAGTTATTCAGTCACTGACGAATGCCACTCCAACAAGAGCAGCCGAAATCGGGCCCAATAGCGCGAAGTCCACAGGAGAAGCTTTTAAGATTGCATTAGAAAGGAAAAGAAATGCAAGTTTGTGGATTAAAGCAGCTTTGGCATTTGATCTAGTTCCATTATCTACGACCGCAAGATCTGGCCTTCCATCTGTTGAAGCCACTAAAGCTTTCAAACTGTCTTGTGTTGAATCCGCTGACGGTGTGCCAACAAGAAAACACAAGAACTGTGAGGTAATGATCGGGGCGACATCTGAGAATCACAAACTTGAACGGTCAAAAGGAAGTCCTTCAAGTGCAACAGCTGATTTAGCCAATTCCCTGCAAGATGAATTCAGAACATTGTTTCTGGCATACGTGGAGCGATACTTAGATGGGCTTAAGAGCCAATTCTCCATAGAATCTATATCAAATAGCCAGACAATCCATGTGATGCTTCAGATCAAAAGAGTGAGCGATTGGTTGGACGTCATGGCGAAAAAGGAGGCTGGTTATGCAAAGATAGGATGCAGGGGGAGTTCTGATTTGGAGGATCCAGAATTCGAGGTCTACAGTAGGGTTAGGAACAAAATTTATAGGATTCTGTTGATGCACATTGAGAAAACTGCCCTGGCATGGGAAAGTACGAATACAGATGTGGAAGCTTGAGTGCTTCGAGAAAGAAGCTGCTTTTGACACCTGCAACTAGATTGGTGGACTTCCATAATCAGAAATAAAACTCCAATTGTACGTTATCCCCATTTCAATTTGCAAAATGTTGGGGATTGACTCATTGTTTGTTTTTGCACATATGTAGCAGATGCAATTATCTTCTCTTACTGACTGTATCTTCTTCCATTATGAAATTGCTCATGTTCAAATTTGTGAATTGTTTTTAGTGTATTTCTCACCTGGGATGTAGCCTAACCGTTTGAACCTTCATTTCTGCTATTACAGTGCATCTTCGTTGATAGCACCCTGATCTGATTTCTGAATAACCAAATTTTAGGTTACCATGAGTATATTTGATTAAGGGTATGTAAATACATTGAGAATTTCTTTTGAATATGGACGAGTCAATAACATTTTCTATTTAAATCTATGTGGATACTTTAACTAATCGCACTTCACAAAGCAGAGTCCAGTCAATTATAATGACTAGTTCTATAATTAGAGTCGCAGGAAAAGGTATCACCCCATTTTTAGCTTATTAAGCAATCGTAGAGGTGAGCATGTCGGATCGCCCAAATCGAGAACTGCCCAAACCGGACTGGATCGGTTGATTTGGTCCGGTTCCCCATTCCATAAAAATGGAACCAGTGATTGTCGGTCCAGTTCCTAATTCCAAGGGGAGGGGGAACCGAACTAGACTGAATCAACTTTAAAAAAAAAAAAAAAAAAAAAAAAAAAGTAGATATTTTTTAATTTCTTAAAAGGAGCAATAAACCCTAAAAATAATAATAAGTCCGGTATTTTTTTATTTTTTTTTTGCTAAGTGATCGGTACAATGGGACCAGACCCGACCGGTCGGTCCGGATCCAATTCTCGGTCCTAGGATTGTTTGGTCCGGTCCTGAGTCCCAAAATTAGGAACCAATCCTCTTGGTCGGGTTCCCGGTTCCTAGATGGAAGCAGACCAGACCAAGGACCGATTACCCCTAACAATTGATGCTGTGAAGATTTTCTTGGAGTTCTTTTCTCCAATTCAATAAGCAAAGAAATGTGCAGATGTAGGTTACCCTACTCTCTCTGTTGAATGTGAACTAAAAGATGGATGGATAAAGAGAAATGAAAAGACTCTCAGTTTGTTTTTATTCCTTTAATTTCTCTTTCTCCACAAAATTAAGTAGAAAAGAGCAAGCAACGGAAGGCAGATTGATGCTGGCACTGCTGGGTGCTGGTAAAGAATGCTCACCAGAAGATTTTATTTATATTCAAGCTTCCACATTTGCAGATGAGAATAAAGCTTATCAAATATACATCAGTGGAGTATAATACACGGGTCATTCCTTCTCAACTAGCTACTTTACATGAGACATAGAATCGATCTCCTAGCAGGAACACATAGCTTTTTGAGGCTGATACTTGGCATTTATGGAGGAGAGAAGGCTGAACTGTATCTATTCAATCGCCCTTGATAATCACTGCTCTCCTAACGGGAAAACATAGCTTTTGAGGGGACACTGGTTATTTATGGAGGAGAGAAGGCTGAACTGAATTTATTCAATCACCCTTGATAATCACTGCCAATGAGTTGTCCATCAACAAATCTCAGTACCAGTTAGTGAGATTGGTCCTTCAACAATATAAAGTGATTTGCCTCATTACAGTCGGACAGAGATTCCTTCTTTTCATGAGAATTTCATTTGCATGATAACCTCTTCCTTAACTTTACAGTGAACAAGATTTACTTAGCTTCAAATCAAGCCCAATGTCCATTCCATTATAAGCAATCGGTGCATACATCCACAAGTCATCAGAACTCAAGAGCTGTACAAATTTACACACAAGAAAGAAATGTCAATGTACATATCTTATTTTTCAGAAGCTTTGTTAATGAACAGTGCTGTAGGATAATGTGGTATAATCCAGCATAACTTCTTCAATCTATTGGGCTTACCTTTATTTGCAGCTGTAGAAACTTAACATATTGAACAGCTTCTTCAAGCATCGTGCTAATGTCAACCTGTGGACAGAAACGACAGTTAAACACGAGACTAGATTTTACTATTCAAGACTTGAGCTATTGATGCAGGATATCACCCACAATTACCTTAGTTCCATTTGGAACAAGGTTCTGTAGCATTCTGAGGCGCTCATTTATCTGTTCTCTTCTTTTCTATAAGATGAAAGCAATGATCTATTAATTTGTTATTCTTGGAGATGAAAGATCTGTCAAGAACTCTTTACCAAAAAAAAAAAGATCTGTCAAGAACTCAAGCATTCTGGAATTAGACAAACAAAATAGCCTTTTTTTTTCATGTACTTACTCTTGCATAGAGAGACTGCGGATCTGTCGCCGAGCCCCTGCTGGCTCTGGTTTTGCCATTAGGACTGAGAGATGCAGTTTCTTTTGGACTCATACTTGAAGCAGCTCCACTGTTCAGCTCCAGAGAAGAGCTGGAATCATCCTCTGAGAAGCAAGTACTCGAGATCTGCCCACCTGTGCATCCTTTAGCTTCTTCATGGCTTTTTCTTGGACAATCAAGTTTCAGGTCTTTCCTTAACCGAACACTTCTCTTGTTTTTCTAAAACGTCAGAGAAATAGAATCATAAGGAAGCCAGAATTATTATTAATTCACACAGCAGATCATCAAAAAGGCAGAATCCCGGATGCAAACTAGTGATTTTTGAAACGTACAACTTTTACTCACCTCTCCTAGGCTCCGAGATCTTTTCCTATAACTGTCATTTGAATCATCTTTATCATCTTTTGCTGCTGATATCACTGGTGGAATCTCAGACCCCCATTTGAGCTGCAGAGAGTTCTCCATTAAAGCCATTTCTCGGGGGCTCCCATGAGACTCATCAACTTCGCTCATTTCTCGGTTCGGTGAATCGTCCCCTTCAATGAGACAAGAACCGGTTTGTCTCAAATTGCTCATGGAAAGTTCATTGCACAGGGAGCTACTACTAGTGACCAGAATTGGATTCGAGTCACTCAAGTAGTAGTTGCTATGGCCTGAACTCGGAAAAAGGAAGCTACTAACACTGCTATGAAATTCGTCATGTGGAGAAGAAGAATGTGAGTTTGGATAGAGAGTATCAGAAGTACAGAATGCACTTCCATCAACCCCTGCTAGGTTAAAAGATTCATAGGTCGGCAGATATGCAGAATGCAATGCGAAATGCGAGCCTCCATATAGCTCGGCTGGTAATGAACACTTATCAAGCCATTGAGCCATGAGGTCAGACTCTTCATTGAAGTACATTCCACTGACAGAGCCCCATTCGACCTCAGAATTGGCCCCAAAAGTTTCCATTGTAATTGCTAGAAGCTTTGTAGGAGAATGAGATTACTATTTTTCTCAGTTGTGAATGATGGGAGAAGCTTGAGTAGCTCAAAGCTTGAAGAGAAACAAGATCCACAGCACGTATTTATATGATACCAAGAAGACGTGGCCAAGGATTGACTTTCATTTTGCATTATAAAATCATAGTGATTATATTTTTGTTCTCACCAGTAACTTAGTTTCTTTATTATCAGCTGTGATTACACAGGAAAGTCCCAAGTCCGCGTAACTACTTCACACAAGTCGCAAATGGGGCCACGTACAGCTAAGAGGAGGAACTGACTCTTCAAGCTGTGGTTGGATTAGACAAATGCATACCTCTTCATTGCTGTTAAACGCCTCTGAGCTTAACTAGATAATAGCAACGCAATCAATTCCAAAGTCAGATGCAATCATTGAGAACTGACTAGCTGTGATCAATTAGTGTCATATAAACTGATCAATTATTTGAAGGGGATGCGGGTATGATTCGGTAAAAGTGGAAGAATTGAGTTATCACATCTGGCAACAGAGAGAACATGCCATTCTTCTCAAGTATGATAAGCTCAAAATTAATTATGTAGAACCCGGGTATCAAAGGACGGTGAGATCACAGAAACTTGTGTGAGATTCTTAGAACTGCATGGACCAGACAATAGATCATCTCACTCAGGTCCTTGCCTCCTCAAAGTGCTATATCTGATCAAAACAATTTTTCTGCAGCTTTTATAATTGAAAATGTGGTTTGCTGCTTCTTTGTCAGTTACATGCATCTATGAGCACATTATTAAGGTGCATAATAGTCTTAATATATGTACATTGTGCTGATGAGCTGAGTCATCCTCACATTAATCTTACTTACATTAGATGATTAGCCTGTAATGCATCGTTTATAGGTCAAATTGCAAGAGAAGGTCTTGTCTTCAGGGCATCAAGAAACTGAAATAGTTTGATCTCCCTCGACAGCCCTTGTCAAACAATAATCAAAATAGTGATATATGGTGAGAAGGTGATTTTCCAATACAAATTGCAGCCGATCCAAAATCGTTCTTTATGACCAATGAGAAGAAAGAAACGAAATTTCCCTTTCTATTCTTTGCACTTTTGCACAGAATAGACAGAGCATCAAGAAGGGGACGATAATATTATTTCATAAATCATTCTTGAATGTCATTCCAAGGGGTTCTCCCCAGTTTGAAGAAAAAAAAATATAATTTATCGGCTTGCATACAAAAGTTCAATCACCCAAATTGTTAAGACGAAAAAACAGATTATCGAAATTGAAATTTTTGTATAGATACTCAAACAAGTGATTAATTGAGGTAAATCAGGATGGGTGTATCAGAGCTAAGCCTTGTTGTGTTACCAATCAAGCAACGGCTATGCAGAAATATGTGGGAGCACTTGCAAAACAGTTATCACGGAGTTTCATTTGACAGTTATATAATTAGATTACCGCAAAGACTAAAATTTCAACCTTGAATTTTGCAGGTCCGATCGAAAGGATGAATACCCAGACATAGATGTATGTCCATCCCAATAAATTTTGAAGGTTCATCATTCAGATAGCACATCAAAATCCACAAATCCAGGGGAAAAATGCAGGGGCTGTTGTAATTCATCAAAAATAGCACCTCGGCTCTCAGCAAAAGCTAGGACACCTGATATTACCCAGTCCGACACTCAATTGACGGATGTAATTAGCACAATAAACAACTACTAAACAAACAAAAAATCTGGGTGTTAAGAATTTAAGATTAAGATGCTATATAAGGTATGAGCAATGTCAACGAAAGAGTAAATGCATCCTAATTTAATATGGGGGAGTTAGCTGGGGACATCGATGTCGTTTCCGAACTATTAATAGCATATTAGCCACGCATGAGTCTTTAATCATTGTATGTCAGAAACCCAGGGGCATCCGTCTCAGAAACCCTAGCAGCCATCCTGATAAAGCTTCTGCAAACAAAAATGGATTGAAACTCAGAATACAACTTCGTCTAGATAACAAAGAAAGAAACACATCAGGTTCATTTTTTCTCAGCTTGTAGCTAATATCAGCTGATATCCTGAATTTTATTAGAAGATGAACGAAACTCAAGAAAAGAAAAACCCTAATCCTTTTCTTTTTCTTTAACGGATGAACTAACAAGAAGAAGAAGAAGAAGTCCTCCATGCACATCTTCCAAAGTCCAAACCTAAGATTCTGGCGCTCATTTCGCTTCATAAAGAAAGCCCAAGGAAGCTTCAAACTCTAGAGACGAAAGCAACATTACCAAGAAAAACTTATTTTCATGAGAGAACATTAATAATCCTAGTTTGCAGCCGGCCATTATTGCACGTTCTGCCCTCTCGAGAGTCCGTTGTTCTTTCATTCTGTTAGAAGACAAAAAGAAAGCAACCATATCTTGCCCTTTGCAGTACACTTTGGAACACCATATCTAACTCTTACAGGATCATATCATCTTTTTTGCGTGCAGATATCTTTAATGTCCCTTCATTGTTTTTCTGTATGATATTATTTCACGTATTCACTGACCTGCACGTCCCACCAATCATTTGTTGTCATTAAAAACTTTTGTCTCCAGAAGTTGAGAGCTTGCAGATAAAACAATAGTATTCTATCATCTGAACTGTACGATGCGATCTCTCGTAAGCATTGATATAAAGACTACGGTTTATTTTTTTTGGTGTCTTTATGGGATCCACACACATATAAGATGTTCTGATCGACATCGTTATGGTGATTGGTGTTGAATATTATTTTGCCTTCTGGCACGAGATATCTTTAAATGCTTTGAACCTGGGCCACGTAATTTTATCCATATTTTTCAGCCGATCACTAAAGGTTGTTGTTTCTTGTTATCATGCAGATACTTCGATCCTCGGACGTGCCCATTATTCTTTGCCTGTTAGCTCACAGACAAAACGAAAGCCCAAAGATACATCCGTATCTCGGTCTCGGATAGCCATGTCTCAGCGATGTCCTATGATTCTATGTCTTTGATCATTCGTTGTCAAGGATTAAAAGACCGGCTATATTCTCTACTGGCCTCGCGAAGATCGATAATACGTGTCCACAGAATTATCACAACTTTATTTCGAGGAAAAACAGATTTTTGGGTCATCTCCGTATTCACCAAGACCATTTGTTTCCTATATTTCTCATCCATGGTCGAGTATACCAAAAAGAGAAGAACGAGAGTTAAACAGAGCGTAAAAATAACAAAAGAAAAAGAACTCTCGTCCTTGAGTTTCACCCCTTTTTAAAAATATTTATACAAATTCCTAGAATAACGCAAATCGGTTTTGCTGTGAACAAATTCCACCTGAAAAATCAAGTGGTTTAAAAGAAAACATAATTTTGCGAAATATTTATAGAAAATGTTCTTCCAATCTTCTGGGGAAAAAGTACAATTTGACATCTTTTCAAGTATAACCGAAACTAGATAAGAAGATGTCATAATAAATCGCAATCTTTAAGGCACTCCCAAGCTGGGATGGAAACAGCTGACCAGGTTTTAGCAATTTTATTAAGTTGCCCGAAGTTGCTAGATATCGATAGCAACTTGATAAGAGTTTATTTCCAAGCTGTTAAAAAGATTGACTCAGATTTTGTGAGAAATAAAGTTAAACAGAAAAGGGAAGAAAAGCTGCACGGAGGAACCGCTTTCCCGTTGGGGATATTTAATATATGCTTAATATTCTATGCAAACTTGCATTAGAGGTCATGTTTTTTTTAATATAAAGAATAATTAAGAAAGAAAGAAAGAGGTTAGGAACCATAAAATAATATGTTTCGGACGCGGTTCACACTTCGGAACTGCTTCTATATATGCTAACGTTATAACTTCGACATCGAGAGATGTGTAAGTGTCATTAAGTTGTGGTCTGAGAACACGATTCTTGGGGCTGATATCGAGATGCTCATTACAGTATTGCTAATGGTTTGAAGAACATGGCAGGGCAATTGATTCAAGATTCATTAATAACGCCACTTCACAGCATCAACTTCATTAAAGCGACCACCTCGTGGTTGTTCTATCCAGAAAGATTCTTAGAAAACATGTAATAAATGAAGAGATATATTTATGTCGACGAGGATCTACGGGACAAGAGATCATCATATCTTTCGAGAGTATATCTTTTACTCCTGCATGCTCATGACTCGATGAGAAGCCTCACAGAAATATGATCTGTGACATGCGAGAGTGAGTAAACGTTCTTTTTAAGTACCTAATTAATAAATTTTACCTTTGTGCATTAGCTAAGATACAAATAAGTTCACAATAATTTCTACATACCATAGTACCTACTTTAGTAATTTAAATTTTATTAATCTTTTAGAGAATGTTTAATGACCTTAACTAGCGGGTGCTCAGGGGCACTCATCTACTTGCTGATATAAATAATGCACAATTTTTTGTTACCATCAGGTATCGAAGCTTAGGATACAAACGTATGACCTCCATCCCATAATAGCTGGATAGTACAAATGTGACATAAATATCGACTCTCTTTTTTTTTTTCATATTTCTGTATAGTATAATGAAAAGCATGACCGATTGAGTAAACGCTTCTTTTTTAGATGCAAGAATCATGCATGTCATTGATAAAGATTGCAATCTCACATTATTGCAAGCAAGATTTCTATTCCTTTTTAACTTTTCTCTTTTTTTTAGGGGGTGCATTTAAAAAAAATTATGGGTTCATGCTGGTATATATAGTATCAAATTTGTTCGTGGGTGAATGCCCAATACTTTATTTATTCTTGAATTGAACTGTATAGTTGGTGGTGTGAAAAAAACTAATTCATGTTCATCTCACTACTTGATTGAAATCGGAGAATCTGAAGGCACAAGCATATATAGAGGAGATTACATCATCAGATTTGATCATTTGAGATGCTCTCATTATTTGATAGGAATAAATGATTTGTTGCTTTATGAAAAGAAGATAAGGTTTTAATTTAACAAAGACATCCTGTACTAGGCGAAAGAGTGTCCTAGAATAATGCTTGTACAGTGAATACACATGAACGAAGTTCAAGGTGAAGTAAATATAGGAAGAATATTGTACATTTTATGAATTAGCGAAGAAAAAAGTTCAAATACAAAGTACAACAAATATTTCATGGGATATTTCTCAAGAAAAAAATCAATTTTATCAGTAATTATAAATCATTACGCAAGTGCCTAGCAATTGACCTTATTCTTTTTAGTTATATGAGAAATTGCGATAACAAGATCAATTTGTTGGGTTCTCGGACTTAATTTATATAACAAACATATAAATATATATAAATATATATATATATATATATATATATATATCGACTTCTTTCGCTTAATTACATATGTAAATTTGTGATAACTTATAACTAGAAATTCGTGTGGTGTTAGGTGATTTTGCTTTGAATTGTGAAACGTAAGCAGAAGTATTTGTACGTAATTTTGCTTAACTAGAAGAGCTAAATAAAAATCTAGAAATGAGGGAAAAAAATGTCTTAAAGCCCAGGAAATCATTGGACAGGAGTAATAGAGAACCCTAGAAATTACAATTAAATAATACTTTTTGACAGCTTCAGATAGAACCCTAGGTTCCTCCTCGTGCAAGCCCATAAGAAAATGTCGAAAAGGAACACTTCATTTATGGCGAGCGCACTCCAATGCCAAATAAATGCCAGATTTAGAAAAAGTTGATGGTATCTACTTCGTTGTTTTTATAGCTTTTCTAATGATATTTAGTAATAATAAAATCAAGATGTCTGATAAATCTATGTTGGTTCTTTTTCAATTATCTTTTTATCAAAATATAAAGAAAATCAAGTAGTAAGGTCACTAGATGTAGGCCAACGTTATTTTATCCCAGTGTGCAAGGATAGCAATAAAACCACGACGATTTGCCGCGTGGAAACTTATGTTTAGCTTGAGTTGACTTGGCCACGTGGTGTTTATTAATAAAGTTGATGATGCAGCGACAAGTCCCTTATATTGAAGTTTCACCATATCTCGTGGAATTTGATCTATTCGAAAGGCCAGGCTACACTACTTACATAAATAATTTGTTGATAATAAGTAATTGGATGAATATTGCAATTTGCTCCTTAGATGGGCAGTAGCGAGAAAAAAAATCTATATTATACGTATGGATATTTATTAATGTAATAAATTGTATGACCATTTAATTCATCTTTACTATTGGATGTGATGGACCATATATGAATACTTTTTCTTTTTTTTTTTTGGTGTAAGGTAATTAATATATTGAGAAAAGATCGAGTAAACAAAAATATTACGGCATCAAAACACACACTCAAAACAACGGATCATAATAAGTGAAAGGATGTCGAGATAAAAAGCCACAGCCATGACAACCCACTAATAATAAGAAAGAAAAAGCACGGCATGAACAATCGGCTAACAAATACAAAACGCCCTCAGGTAGGAAGAGAACCATATATGAATACTTGATACTCACTAGATTCATGGTTTTTAATACAAACGCACTAGTGGAGTCGAGCATGTCTTTCTTCATTTATAATATATATATATATATATATATTTTCTTTGCCATAGTAAGTTTCCCTTTCCAAGACCTTTTGAAACGGTAATGTCCAATCGAGTAAAGAACACCCCAAGTGCCAAAACTTGGCACAGGGGAACACTTAAGTGCCAAAATTTTGAAAATGTACACTTAAGTGCCGGTTTCAAAGTTAAATGGATCGCTTAAGTGCTACTCCGGCCAAAATCCGGCCAAATTGCGACGTGGCAATTTTCCGGTGAATTTGGTCCAAAACAAGATCGTTTTGTACGGCGACGTGGCGAGAAAATGCAAAAACGTATTGTTTCGTGTCGATGTGTAAATAATAATATAAAAATTAATTAAATTAAATTTAAACTTAATTTTATTTAAAATATTCTAAAAACTTAAAATTAAAAGGGGGGGGGGGGGGGCCGAGGGCCGAGCCCTTGCCACCACCGCCTCCCTACCGTCGCCGGGGGGAGGGCCGGCCGGATCGCGGCCCTCGCCTAGATCCGGTGAGGGCTGCGAGCCCTCGCCGCCGGGAAGGGCCGGCAACGGAGGGGGAAGGGTTGGTCGGGGTCGCGGGCCTTGGCCGGGGTCGGCGACCGACGGCGAGGGCCCGTGAGCCCTCACCCGATCTAGGGCAAGGCTTGCGGCCCTCCCCGCGATCCGGTGAGGGCTCACGGCACTCGCCGCCGGGCCGGGGGCCAACAACCCCGGCCGACCCTCCCCCTCCATCACCGGCCCTTCCCGGTGACAACGGGGGGAGGAGGAGGCGGGAGGCTCAACCCTCAACCACCCCTTTCGGACCATACCCCTTCCCCCTTTTTTTTTTTTTTAAATTTTTGTTTTTTAATTTTTAGAATATTTTAAATAAAATTAAGATTAAATTTAATTTAATTAATTTTTATATTATTATTTACATATCATACACAAAACGGCGTCGTTTTTGCATTTTCTCGCCACGTCGGCAAAAATGACGCCGTTTTAAACCAAACTCGTCGAAAAATTGCCGCATCAGTAATTTGGCCGGATTTTGGTCAAAGTAGCACTTAAGTGATCCATTTAACTTCAAAACTGGCACTTAAGTGTACATTTTCAAAGTTTTAGCACTTAAGTATCTCCCCATGCCAAGTTTTGGCACTTGGGATGTTCTTTACTCGTCCAAGCTCTAATTCGGAGGGTCTCTATATGTATGAACTTATCAACCTTGGCCTTAGTCTGATTGCATCAACTTATTTATTCCCTTATTCAACTAAATCCAGAACTCAAAATGGGATATTCCTCTTTGATGCTAAATTGAGCATAAGTTTGAAACTTGAGCAAAAATCATAAGTTGACAATTGAGCAAATGTCAAACCTTTGAATTTGTTGTAATGTCAAAGCCATTTGTGCAAAGCCATTCGTGCTTGATGCAAATGTCAAACCCTATGAATTTTTTGTAAGGTCAAAGCCAATTGTGCTTGATTTTACAAACAACGATGAGCATAAGACTGATTTATTAAGAATAGTTCATCAAATTGGTATCCTTAAGTGATGGAGAAGACTTTAGTGAATGATGACCATTTGTGCTTGATTTTTAAATCAATCAATAGTAAAATGACGCCTCCCTACCGTCGCCGGGGGGAGGGCTGGCCAGATCGCGGCCCTCGCCTAGATCCGGTGAGGGCTGCGAGCCCTCGCCGCCAGGAAGGGCCGGCAACGGAGGGGGAAGGGTCTGTCGGGGTCGCCGGGCCTTGGCCAGGGGTCGGCGACCGACGGCGAGGGCCCGTGAGCCCTCACCCAGATCTGGGGCAAGGCTTGCGGCCCTCCCCGCGATCCAGTGAGGGCTCACGGCACTCGCCGCCAGTCGGCCGGGGGCCAACAACCCCGGCCGACCCTCCCCCCTCCATCACCGGCCCTTCCCAGCGACAGTGGGGAGGAGGAGACGGCGAGGCTCAACCCTCAACCACCCCCTTCGGACCATACCCCCCCCTTTTTTAATTTTTTTAATTTTTTGTTTTTTAATTTTTAGAATATTTTAAATAAAATTAAGATTAAATTAAATTTAATTAATTTTTATATTATTATTTACATATCATACACAAAACGGTGTCGTTTTTGCATTTTCTCGCCACGTCAGCGTGCAAAATGACGCCGTTTTAAACTAAACTCGTCAGAAAATTGTCGCATCAGCAATTTGGCCGGATTTTGGCCAGAGTAGCACTTAAGTGATCCATTTAACTTCAAAACTGGCACTTAAGTGTACATTTTCAAAGTTTTAGCACTTAAGTATCTCCCCATGCCAAGTTTTGGCACTTGGGATGTTCTTTACTCGTCCAAGCTCTAATTCGAAGGGTCTCTATATGTATGAACTTATCAACCTTGGCCTTAGTCTGATTGCATCAACTTATTTATTCCCTTATTCAACTAAATCCAAAACTCAAAATGGGATATTCCTCTTTGATGCTAAATTGAGCATAAGTTTGAAACTTGAGCAAAATCATAAGTTGACAATTGAGCAAATGTCAAACCTTTGAATTTGTTGTAATGTCAAACCTTTGAATTTGTTGTAATGTCAAAGCCATTCGTGCTAGCTGCTTGATGCAAATGTCAAACCCTATGAATTTTTTGTAAGGTCAAAGCCATTTGTGCTTGATTTTACAAACAACGATGAGCATAAGACTGATTTATTAAGAATGGTTCATCAAATTGGTATCCTTAAGTGATGGAGAAGACTTTAGTGAATGATGACTCATTTGCAATCTGCCACTTATTTAGTCTATCAATCAATAGTAAAATGATAGCTATCATTGTCTGTATTGATCAAGTCACCATATCCTTCACCAACATATGGTTTCTAGAGACATTTAAGCCATTCTCTATGATACCTAACTTTTTAGTATTATGTGATTTTCTTTGACGAACAAGTGCATACGCCCTCAAAAGATATTTTGAGATTATACTTTTGAATAACAGAAAATCTTTAAAAAAGACAAATTATCAACTGATTTTCATGCTCAGTCATTTGAATAATTGTAGCAATCAACCATAATACGTTTATGTTAATGAGTTTACTGTCCGAGGGGCATTGTTAAGCAACTAGAAAAGGAAACTTTATCTATTTCAATGTATTGGTTGTACTTGTGCTATGCACCACGAATGCCTTAAAATCGAATTATTACAAAAATATATTTAGTGCTCCAAAGACATTCAAACATGAGTGATGATAATATATAATATCGCGTTTATGACTTAAGTAGTGCAACTCTACATCCACATTAGTTATAAACCCTAATAGCAACAGAGAGATCCAGCTAACATGAAAAACCAGATTCCAATGCCATAAAATTGCCAGATTTCTGCAACTCCTGATTCATTCATTGGGCAATTATTGCAATAATTTACTCTCAAGAAGTGTGATCTAAAAGGGCTTTGTTCCTATTGGCTGGGCTTTAAATGAACCTTGTTTTTTATTTAGCCAGTCGTGGTATAATTTGTAACTCCCAATTCATTCTTCTACCGCCCAAAAAAAAAAAAAAAAAAAAAAATCATTCTTCTGAATGACCAATAATGTTCATTTATTGCTTTGTCGACTTGATCACTGAACTCGGGCCATCTTATGGCTGCGATGGAGACCATTGAATATAATAGAGAGGTTGACAACACGGTCCCGGTACAAAGACGTGCGGAGTACTATATTTTATAGGAAAACAACAATTTATTCCTCACAAAAGCAATCTTTTAATATCTTAAAGTTGCACGTATGGAAAGATTTTGGTCAAACCCATCTAACCCTACTTTTATTTATGTCATTTATGAGTCAAAGTGAAGTTTGATATATACTTTCTATGGTATGAGAAAAGGACATGACATTCACAATGACGAAGTACTCTATACTTGGTGTTCGAAACTCCCTTCCCCTCTCTTTCTCTCAATCTCTCAAATCTCTTCATTTTTTTTAGACTTTTTTTAACAGTTGCCATTATGCAAGTGCTACATTTCATAATGTTGCATTTTTACAGTCTCTGTGCTTGCGTTGGAACCAAATGTTGCAACACAACAAAAAGAATTATGTAAGGATTCCATTTAAACTTGGATTTGGCTTTGTATGTGGTCCATCATTTGCAGAAATTAGGGAACTGATTGTTGTTTGATGTGGTCTTGAATTTTCCAAGTGTCTTGATCAATGCTTAGTTGGGGAGTTATTATGATTAACAGGAAGCGCATGTTCCTAGTGCGACTAATTAAAACGATCCAGCTGATCAGAAGATGGATGACATCGGTGATCGTGCACTCTGTTTCTCCCTTTCTACCTAACCAGCGCAAGGAAATGTAAATTTCCCCCTGAGAAAAGTACATAGAAACAACAAAGTGTTTACTCGATCAACAAGTGAAGCTACAAGTTAGAAATCTCATTGCAATTTTGCTTATGATCATGATTTGCAGTATGAATTATCCACAAAACCAGTTGACTCTTTTAACAGCTCAACATGCAATAAAGGAAGCAAACCAACCGCAGCAGTTTTTATGATAACCTATGTCGCGTAAGAGTTTAAGATTGCAATGAATGAAACTTCGGTAGGCATATACAAGTCACCAATAATCCGTTAATGGAGCATAATTTTTGTGAATTTAGTATCATATTGACATAGCATTAACTCCATATCGACTTGCCTCCACAACCTTTTTGTTCAAGCTTGAGAACAGAATCTAAGCTATCACAATATCATTTATCTGGGATTGAAGTTGTACTACTAATGATTAGTTACCTTCACTGTGATCAAGCAATTCAACAAATTTAAAATTTCAGGACAATATTCCTCATTCAATCATATGTTCAATTCATTTTTGAACTCAATCATCGTGGACTCTTTGCTAATTGAGATTTGTACTCAGCTCTGCGTCATCTCTAGCATCACCAAGGCTAACTATACATCTCCTAACCTATTTGACTCCTTACTCTTCAAAGTACAGCTTGCAATCAATTCAGAAATTGTGGTGTTTTTAAATTCAGAATTGTTCTCTACTCTAACTAGTTTATGAATAGATTGGTCAAGTTATATTGTGTGAGCGTTATGCCTATACCAGCTGCGAAACATGCCGAACTATCATGAGTATTGATTACTTTTTGACATATTAAATTCAATTGAGGTATCATACGGCTATGCTGATTCAGTTCAGACATTTCCTAAGTTAGTCATAACTTAGCATTAACCTCTCCTCAAACTAAAATAATAGGTACAGATACAGCTACAAGTTCAGAGCTAGCCTAACCCCATCAACAGACAAATGTGAAGATCCTTTTTGTTCGTTTTGATCACAAGATGGTTGTGTTCCCATTTATTGTCTTTATATCACCATATCTGTTCAAATAATTAATTAAAGAAGAAGCTAATGCAGAAAATTAACCAACATGATGATAAATCGATAATGATACGAAAAGTAAAAGAAAAGCCAAGAAATCTGCATACTTCCCAGTCAGTTTGATCAGTAAACAATCACAAATAAACTTATTAACTAAAGAAAAGACTCCAATTGGTGCAGAAAACAGGGTTTATAACTCATAGAATGCCTTTGCTAATATGCTCTCTTATGTATTGCATGCACGCATAATGCATGTTTTAAAGTTACACAACACGCGCTACACTATATATACGTATTCCTCTACGTAACCATTCTGTTGCCAGCACCTCAGTGAGGTAAATGCAAATCACAGATACCTGACGTTCGGGCATGAGGTGAGTTCAAACGAAGAGGTATTTGCACTATTTTTTCTCTTGAAGGAGCGACACTACTTTCCATAGAAAGAACTGTATAACCAGATTAGTAACTTACTTTTAGCATCATCTACTTGAAATTACCTTTAGCGTCAAAATAAATGTCAAAAGAGAAACTTAGGGCCTGATAATTTTTTTCTAATCCAGCTTAAGTTTTCTATGGTATCTATGGTTGTGCTAAAGGAGTCCTTGCCAGAGATAAAATGCCAAAAAGGAACAACGCATTGAATGTCGACCTAATAATGCAATAAGCTACGTGTAACTCACATGGCAAATTCAACAAATTAGGGAATAGAGAAAAGTTGAAGGGACCGTGGGCTACGTGTTGGGGATATAGAGATACATGACGAGAAAAACAAAGGACGACATTTAATGTCATAGCAAAGAACCAGAGGCATTCAATGTCACCACATGGGAGTTTCAATATAGAACAAGTTTTCTTCTTCTTCTTTTTTGTCCTGACAAACTCAACTATAAGATGTTTCGATATAAGATGTTTCGATCGACATCATTATGGCTATCGGTGTTGAATATTCTTTGGCCTCCTGGCACGAGACATCTTTTAAAGCTTTGAGCTTGGGCCACGTAATTTTTCTGCATGTTCTTCGACCTATCACAGTGGAGGAACCAAAGGTTCTTGCTCCTTGTTTATTCAAGCAAATACTTCGTACCTCGGACGTAACCATAGCTCTTTGCCTGTTACCTCATAGACAAAAGGAAAGGCCAAAGAGACACCCGAATCTCAATCTCAGATTGCCGCATCTCATCGATGTACTATAATTCTATCTTATCTATAGATCATTAATTGTCAAGTATTAAAAGACCGACTATATTCTCTACTGGCCTCAGGAAGATAAATAAAATGTCTTCACAGATTTATTATCTCTTTTTCGAGGAACAATTTTTGGGTTGTCTCTGTAGTCACCGAGATCTTTTGTTTCCTATATTTTTCATCCATACTCGAGTATACCAATAAAGGAAGAATGAGAGTAAATAAAAAGAGTGTAAATAAAAAAAAAAAAAAAGTTCTCCTCTTCAAGTTTCGCCCCTTTTTAATTATATCTATACAAATTCCCAGACACACATAGGTTTTGCTGTGAACAAATTTCCGGTTGAAAAATCAAGCGGTTTAAAAATGCAAAATTTGTTCAAACAATTAGAGAAAGTGTTCTTCTAATCTTTAACAAAAAAGAAAAATGAAACAAAAGTACAGTTTGACATCTTTTTAAAGTATAAACGAAACTAAATAATAAGATGTTAGGATGAGTCGCAGTCATCCAGGCACTCCTTAGCTAAAGGGGAAAAAGCTGGCCAAGTTTTACTCATTTTATCAAGTTGCTAGATCTCAATAGGAAATCCAAAAAAAAAAAAAAAAAAATTTCTTTCCAACTTGTCATAATATTTACTCAGATTTTGTGAGAAATGAAGTTAAACAGAAAAGGGAAGAGAAGCTGCACAGAGGAACCGCATACACGGTCTAGGTTATATTATAAAAACACTCAATATTCTATACAAAGTTGCCCTTAGAGGTCATGTTTTCACATAAAAAAGCTACAAACTTTTTGGCATCTTGTTGATTATCAAGAAAGAAAGAGGTTAGGTACCTCAAAATAATATGTTTCAGACACAGTTCACACTTCGGAACTGCTTCTATATGTGCTTACTTTATAACTTTGACATCGAGAGATGTGTAAGTGTCATTGAGAACATGACTTTACCGGCGAAGGCAATAGTTGCTTGGGACTGATATCGAGATGCTCATTATAGTATTGCCAAAGGTGACAAAAATATGGCAGGGCAGTTAATTCAAGAATCGTTGATAACCCCACTTCACGGTGTCAAACTTCATTAAAGTGACCACCTCGTGGTGTTTCTACCCATGAAGATTCTCTGGAAAACGTGCAATGGATGAGATCGAGTCCGTTGGGTTCTGTCACAAGAATACACCACCCGAGAAACCATCCTTTCCTTCGACGGAATAGTTCTTTACTCTTACGCACAAATGATACGATGATTAGTCTCACATGTACATGGTTTATGACATGCATGAGAGAGTGAGCGTACTTTTTGAGAACCTACTAATTAATTATACCTTCATCCATTAGTTAAGATATGAATAAGCTCACGTTAATTCCTATGTACCATAGTTTGTGCGTTAGTAATTTAAATTTTATTCATGCTTTATAGCATGTTTAAGAGCCTTAACTAATGCGTGCTCTAGTGTACTTGTAACTTTAACTAATTCCTCTTACCTCATACATGCCTCTTACCTCGTACATCCCTTAGTTAAGATCTCAACACCATTGCTATTTCATCTTCTCGAGCTCCACTTCATATTCAACCATGCATGCATGCGTTCCGAACCTCGCATAGCGCTATAAAGTGATACTTAACTGATATTTCCATCGCAATGCCTTTATTCATAATCTTTTAGAATTGAAAGTTTGTCTATTTAATGTAAACAAGTGAGCTAGCGTACTCATTACTATGACCATTTTTGTCAGATTTCTTTTAAGAGAGTAATTAGGACAGGTTCAACATTGCATGCTCTTCTTCTCCTATTTACGACTTTCGCAATTATAAACCTATGAATATTTTGGAAATGAAATGAGTAAGATAAGCTACAATCAATGGAAAAAAGCCTAAAACAAAACTAAAATGACAAGTTATGGTGTAAATTTTATTAATAAATGGGCATGTACATAACGGATTGTTGTGAAAAAACAAGCGAGTTATAAATATGGAACTACCAGAGAAGTAATCAGCTTTGATTGAAAGTAAAATGGCGCGCCACTATGATTACCTCGTCGAGGTTGTTCCTTCGTGGGCAGAATCTTAATATTGTCTCAATTAAAGAAAAGGGGGCATGTGCCAACTGTCAGAAAGTTAGCTCTCATAAATGAAAATGGTATGATAATAATACGTATCTCACTTTTTATATATATATAAGAATTTCTTGTGGACACTTATTGAACACCCAAATAAGATATATCAAAATTATCAATGGATTAATTGTCATCATGATCTGTATTATCAATACTATAAAAATCGATTTGTTCTTGTTATGCATATTTAACAGGTGTTTTGAGACACTCGTTAGCAACACCCATTATATATTTTTATCTAAAAGGATCCGATTAAAATGATAATAAGCCGTCCAATAACTAAAGTCAATGTTAGATGGGGAAAAAATTGGGATATGTTCGTGCAAGCTCCCCCGATTAGTGTCCCATGGACCGAAGAGTTGTTGGCACAGGATCACAAACCCAACTTAGCGCAGGCCAACACGCCTACACATACTAGGGTTTGCCTAAAATTAAACCTGATCATACTCGTCAGTAGGGCTTTTTTAGTTTGCATAGATACCCATTTTGTGAAACCTAAGTTACCATTTAGATTTTTTCCGCATGATTTTTTCTCAAAGGTAAAAACGTTCTAGCTAGTTTTCTTCAGCTAAATAAAAATATGATATTTTAGAGAGCAACACTGTATATTGTTTGAGCGTCAAGAAATTGTGTTTTTTTTTTCATATACTAGCTGTCCCCAATTTTATGCATTATTTTATGGTGACGGCCTTCTTTTTTCCTTTTCTTTTTTTGTGTGAATAATATGCAGTATCCAAACCTTTCAACTTTGACTCGTCTCCGTGAATACACGTAAGCCACATTTTCCATGTATATTCATAAAAATCGATTTCTTCTTTGTGTTTTTGTATGATATACAAAAAGCCTCACCGACCCTACTTGAGTAAACGCTTCTTTTAGAGGCAAGACTCATGCACGTCATTGATGAAGACTAGAATCTCATATAATCGCAAGCAAGATTTATTTTGCTTTTTTAACTTCTCCCTTAAGGGGGTGCGATTAAAAAAGTGTGTGTTCATACCACTAAATATATCATCAATATGTTCGGGTTTGAATGACCAATACTATATTTGTTCTTGAATTGAGCTGTATAATTGGTGACATGAAAAGAATTAATTCATGTTCATCTCACTACTTGATTGAAATCAAATAATTTGAGAGCGCAAGCATATACTGGGGAGATTAGATCATCAGATTTGATCATTTAACAAGCTTTCATTATTTGATCGGGAATGATGATTTGTTGCTCTATGAAAAGAAGATAAGGGTTTTGATTTAAACAAGGACATACTATACTTGGTGCAAGAGTGTCCTAGCATAATCCGTGTATATCCAATGCAAATGAACGAACTTCGAGGTGAAGTAAAATATAGGAAGAATACTCTAAACTCGATGAATTGGCCTGGAAAGAAAATATCAAATTCAACGTACAAAAAATATTTCATAGGTTTTGTCTCATGAAAAAATAAAACAATTCTATCGAGAATAAAAATTCATTAACACGAAAGCCTAACACTTCAACTTCTTCTTTTTAGATGAATGGTAAATTGCATTAACAGAATCTTTATGTGTGCGCGCGCATATATATATAATGTCGACTTATCTGGCTAATTTATATATGTAAACTTATAATAACATATATAACCAGAAATTCATAGAGTGTTGGGTGATTTTGCTTTGAATAGTGAGATATAAGCCCAGGAAGTAACTTACCAAAGGGGAAAAAATAAATAAAAGAGAATCCTAGAAATTACGACCGGATGACATGTATTGGCAGCCTCAATTAGAACCCGAGGTTCTTCCTCATGTAAGCTCATTAAAAAATGTCGAAAAGAAACACTTCATTTATGGCAAGCGCACTCCAATGCCTTTAAAATAAGCTGATGGTATCTGCTGCTTTTTTTAAAATTATTAATCTTTAGGTAATATTAATAATATTATCAAGATGTTGATACATCAATGTTGGTTCTTCCAATCATTTCTTTTTCCATTTTTTTCATTAAAATATAAAGAACATCTAGTAGGATTGATGTCACCGAATATAATCAGATATTATTTATTGCAATGTGCAGGGATAATAATAAAACCACCAACGATTTGCCGCATGGAAACTTATTTTTGGCTTGAGTTGACTTAGCCATGTGCATTTATTGTGTTTAGTTAATATAGTTGCCGATGCAGGGACAAGTCTCTTGCTTTCGAGTTTCACCGTATCTCGTGGAACTCAATGCATTCGAAAAGCCGGGTCACACTAATTAGATTAAGGTTCCATTGATTTCACAAAAGATGAATAACTTGAAAAATATTTTTCTAAAAATAATCACTTGTATCAATTACAAAAATGAACGAACGGAGGTCCATAGGGTGTTGGAATGTTAGGGGCCTTGTTGACCCCATTAGATAGGCGGAGGTCCGTAGTCCTATTTTTTCAAATCATTTGTGGTTAATTGGTTTATTGGAAACGAAAGTGCCGCGGACTCTCTTCAATTCCATTTCTAGGAGACTATTGAGGGACTAGAGTTGGCTTGCCAACTATGAGTTCTCCCCTAGGGATAGGATTTGGGTTGGTTGGGACCCCTCGTGGGTTAGCTTTGAAGTTTTCGCTATATCTATTCAGGCAGTTCATGGAATTCTTAAGTTGTTGGACTCGGGGATGGCCTGCTCTATTTCAATTGCTTATGGGGAGCACACTTTTACTCTTCGGAGATAGCTTTGGGGGGATATTATATCTAGAAGTAGTGCCTTGCAGAATTCACCCTAGATAGTGATGGGGGATTTCAATGCTATAAAGGACCCCTCTGATAGGGTTGGGGGTTCAAATGCTTGGATCCCATGCTTCAATGATTTCAGTCAGTGCTTGGTGCAGTTGGAACTGAAGGACCTTAGGTATGTTGGTTTTAGGTACACGTGGACAACTTCCTCAAGTACTTCTAGGAATGCTAGGAAGATTGATAGAATCATTGTGAACTCTAGGTGGTGCTTAGATTTCTCTTACTCTGAAACCTCCTTTCTAGCACTAGGTATTTCGAATCACACACCTATAGTGGTTAAAGTGTTGAACTCGATTTTTCGAAGGAAACCATTCAAGTTCTTTGATTTTTGGATGAAGCATCCATAGTTCAATGCACTTGTTACTCAAGTTTGGGAGGACCCGGGGGAAGGGGTTCCTATGTTTAGGTTTGTGCGCAAGCTTAAAGCACTCAAATGTCGTCTCAAGCAGCTTAATAGGGGATCCTTCTCTAATATCTCTACAAGGACGTCAGAAGCAAGGGTCGCTTTAGAGAGCACGCAAGCCAACCTTCAGCGGGATCCCTTCTTGGCTGATCTTGCTAAGTTGGAGAAGGACCGGCGACGTATCCTTGCCGACCTTGGGGCTAGTGAGGAGTCCTTCTTCAGACAGAAATCAAGAGTTAGGTGGCTCAAGGAGGGTGATCGCAACACCAAGTTCTTCAATCAATATGTAAACAAGAGACAACTTCGAAATAGAGTTTTTTCTATTTTGGATTCCTCTAGTAACCAAATTACCGAATTGCATCCTCTTACGGACAACTAGGTTAGCTTTCTTGCTTGACCAGTCACCAAGTTGTAGATCCGGGATACATTCTTCTCTCTAGCTAGGGGTAAGGCCAGCACGGTTGAATTATTTAAGGAGAACTGGGAGACGGTTGGACATTTGGTCACAGCAGCAGTGAGGGATTTATTCATCACGGGGAAGCTCTTGAGGGAGATAAATAACACAATTCTGGTACTTGTGCCTAAAGTCCCCAATGCGACTGCTGTTGATGACACTATATATAAGTGTATCACAAATGTGCTGGCTAATCAGGTTGCGAATGTTCTAAAGAATGTTGTTAGTCCATTTTAGAGCGCTTTTGTGAAGGGCAGACAGATCAAAGACAATATCTTTATGGCTTAAGAACTCTTTTCTAGTTTCCACCTTGAACCATACCTTCCTAAGTGCGCGGTTAAGGTTGATTTCAGAAAAGCTTACGACACAATCAATTGGGGCTTCCTTGAGAGAGTTCTCCTTGCTTTTGGCTTTCCCGACTTTGTGACTAGGCTTATCATGACATGCGTACGCACGCCCATGTTTTCCATTGCCCTGAATGAGGAACTTCATGGTTACTTTGCAAGTGGACGCGGCCTTCACTAAGGTGATCCTATTCCTCCATACCTTTTTACTTTTGTTATGGAGGTCCTATCTGGAATTCTGTTGAGGTGTTCTTCCAAGCCAGAGTTTAAGTTCTTCTAAAGATACAAGGCGACGAATCTCTTGCATCTTTTCTTTGCAAACGATGTTTTCCTATTTTGTGAGGTGGAACTGACTTCGGTGAGCCTCCTCAAAGAGGGCCTCCAGCTCTTCTCGACTTGGAGTGGATTGTGCCCAAACCCTTCCAAGAGCGAAATATTTTTGGCTGGTAAATCGACTGCTTTAAGGGTCAAATCCTCCTCGATCTCGACTTCCAAGAAGGCAGTCTACCGATGCGATACCTGGGGGTTCCTATTATTACCTCCAGGCTTAGCAAGGCAGATTGTTACGTTCTTGTCAACCGTATTATTGCGAGGGTACAAGCTTGGACTCATCGCTTTCTCTCTTTTGCTAGCCGGCTTCAGCTCATCAGGTCAGTGCTTCATGCTATCCAAGCCTACTAGGCGAGCGTTTTTATTTTACCTATAGTTGTGTTGGACCAGACTGAGAAAGTCCTTAAGCAATTCCTATGGAAATGTCCGAAACTAGGTAAAAGGGTGCTAAGATTGCCTAGGATGATGTGTGCCTTCCAAAAGAAGAAAGAGGTCTTAGAATCCAGAGGCTCAGGAATTATAACAAGGCTGCTATGCTGAAGCATATCTGGCTCCTATTTTCAGACAAGGAAGCCTTGTGGTACAAGATTCCACGTTTTTAAAATCAAAGAATTTTTGGGTTGCTAAAAAACCCGCCTTCTATTCTTAGACTTGGAAAAAAAATCCTATCCTTCAAAAGTGAGGTCTGAAATGCCTTCTATTGAAAGATTGGGGACAACTTCTCTACCTCCTTATGGTTTGACAATTGGCACCCTAGGGGCCCCTTGAACCTATTCTTTTCGGATTCGTTCATCTACAGTTCAGGGCTTTCTAGGCAGGTAATCGTGATTGATCTTTTCTCTAATGCTGGGTAGCCTCTCAGGTTGGTGCTTGAGTCGTGGGATCATCCCCTCTCGAGCCTCTCTCAGAATTCGGATTGCTTTTGCTAGAGGGAGAATTCGTCAAGACGTTTCACGGTTGAGATGGCTTGGGAGACCTGCAGGAGGAAGAGGACTTGGGTCCTTTAGCATGCGTTCATCTGGAACAACGCAATTACACCACGGTATCACGTAAACCTTTGACTTATGGCCAAGCGCAGGCTTCCCACTCAGACGTTTTTATTGTCTCATGGCAATAGAAATAGTGGTGCTTGTGCCTTCTGCAATGATGTGCCGGATGCTATTGACCATCTTTTTTTTTGTTGTCATGTCACGGCCAGTGTTGCTTTCTTTTGAGTGGCCAGATGCAATTTGCCTTAGCGTAATAGGTCGTGGGAGAATAATCTCCGTTGGGCCACCACCATGCTTATGGGAAAGGAATTTTATAAGTGCATAGTTCGTTTCTCCTTTGGAGCACTATGTCATATTATTTGGAATAACAGGAACAACATTCTCTTTAAAGAACAGCCTCTTTCTATCCTAGCTATGAAGAACCATCTCCTTAAAGTAGTTAGAGATAAGGCAACCACTTTTAGGAATGTCAAAGATAACGTCAGGAATAGAAAGTTGCAGCAGAGCTGGGGCATTGACCCCGGTCATCTTTTCTGGGGATCATTAGCCCCCTTCCTTTCAATTGGTGAGTCTTGATTAAAGCCTTCGATGCAACAGCTTTTGCTACTTGCTAAGGACATTCTTCTCCCTACCTGAGGGTGTTCTGTATCTGTTCGCCGGTTGTTCATACCGTGCTTTTGGGTTGCCACGACTGTGGCTCTTACATCCCAGCATACTTCCACTCATTATAATCTGTTATTTTGAGTGTGGGTTTTGATGCCGTGATCTTTTGTACAGTTGGTCTTTGCTCAATATATTTATTACCTTTCACCAAATTATTTACAAAAAAAAAAAAAATGTTTAGTTATGAATTTTACTTATTAATGGAAACACTTTTCATTAACTAATTATTTAAGTAATACGAGCGATCATTTTTATGAAATTCTTTTCCAAATCATTCATTTTTTACGGAACAAACGAAGCCTAAATCCTTTCTAGAGAAGTATGAAACTAGATGAACATTGATAATTGGTCTTACTTAGCTGCTTATTACGGATCAAATCACCATTTAATCCATCCTAACCATTAGATGTGGTAGTTTCCACCCTTCCTACATAAGATGGGAGAGGCAGGGGATTCGAATCCCCACTTTCTCGAGGGATTGGGATGGAGATGATTTAGTTTTATGTATGGGTTTTGATTCTCACACCACGTAAGTAGGGAAAACAAAAGTTTGAAAGTATACATTAGAGTAGAAGTGGAATAGGATTGACCAAAAAAATCGTTAGATGTGGTAGCCCATATATGTATATATAACATTGTTTCAAAGGGCACAGAGCAAAAGTTTGAGAGTATGCATTAAAGTAGGGATAAAGTAGGACTAACCAAAAAAACCATTCGATGTGGTAGCCCAAATATATATATATATATACATAACATTGTTTCAAGGTTTTCAAAACATATGTGTTTGATGATGTTAGCCCATATATCTATACATAACACTCACCCAATTCAAGCTTTTCAAAACATATACACCCCGTGATGTCAATAATATATTTCTCCATCTATTGGCCTAAATATACAAGTATATATTTTTTCTCTACCAAAGTTATTTTCACTCTCAAAGTCCTTTTGAAAATGTAATGTTCATTCTTTAATAAGAGCGTGTCTCCATATGCATTATATTATCGACCTTGGCCTTGGACTAATTGCATTGGTTTATTGCCTTATTCAACTATATCGAGAACCTAAAATGGGATATTCCTCTTAGATGGTACATTAGGCATAAATTTGAAACCTGAGCAAAAGTCATAAGTTTGACAATTGAGCAAATGTCAAAGAGCAAAAGTCATAAGTGTGACAATTGAGCAAATGTCAAAACCTTGAATATTTTGTAATGTCAAAGCCATTTGTGCTAGTTGCTCAATGCAAATGTCAAACCATTGAATTTTTTTTTTAAGGTCAAATCCATTTGTGCTAGCTATTTGATTTTACAAATATTGATGAATATGCTAAGATCGAATTACCAAAAAAATATAAATCTATTGTATTTACGCTTATTCAATCATAAACCTATTAATGGAACAATTTAATCCTAAATCTTTAATAATTTGTCAATTTAGTCATTCTAGTTAATTTTGGCAGTCTAGTTAGCAATAGTCGTCTTATATGACACAACCGGCTTGGCACCCTCATCGACCAATGGGTGATAATCGTGGCCTCGCCCAAACTAGGCGAGGGTTGTCGAGCCATGGTTAGAAAGAAAAGGGAAGAAAAAAGAAAAGAATAATAAAAAATGATAATTTTTAAAAATAAAAAATAAAAATTATCCAAGTCAATGCCACTTGTGTCATATAGGACAATTGGCACTAAGTAGACCACCACATTAGCAACTTCTAGCCAAAATTGATGGGAATGACTAAATTGGCACAATTGAAATGTTTAGAACTAAATTATCATAGATGCGATAGGTTTTTGACTAAATTAATCAAATTAAAACGTTTAGAACTGAATTGACACAAGTATAATAAATTTAATACTTTTTTGGTAATTTCCCCCTAAGACTGATTTACTAGGAATGGTTCACCTAATCGGTAGACAAAAGGAATGAAGAACGTTTCATTGAATAGTGACTCATTTGCAATCTACTAGTTTCATTAGTTTATCAATTATAGTACGCCCCTAGGTATTCTCTACCTACCACCTATATGGATTTCAGGTATAGGTATCCTTTTCTTGAAGGTCCTCCCAAAGTTACGAGGCTATTTTGCCGAGTTCCTAAATGCTAGTTAGCGTTGTTTGTATTGATCGAGTCCCCACATCCTTCACCAATATGTGATTTCTGAAGACATTTAAGCCATTCTCTATGATACTACTTTTTAGTATTATGTGATTTTCTTTTACGAATGCATGCATACCCTTTGGAGAACAGAAAATGTTCAAAAGAGACAAATTATGATCTGATTTCATGCTCAATCATTTGAATAGTCGTAGCAATCAATGATAATACATTTATGTTAATGAGCTTAGTGTCCGAGGGTGCTTGTTAAGCAACCAATAAACAAACCTTTATAGTTTTCCATGTATTAATTGCATTCGTATTGTGCACAAAGAATGCCTGAAATCAAATTATTCCACATAAACTATACTTAACAAGTGCTTCAGCGACACTCTAACATAATCAATGATAATATCCTATATTTCAACATTATTATAAACTCTAATAGCTATAGAGAACGAGCTAACATGAAAAACCAGATTCTAGTTCCATAAAATTGCTAGATTCCAGCATATAGGGAAAAGTGTCAAAAAAATCCTAAACCTATTATATTTGTATCAATTTAGTCACAAACCTATTATACTTGTGTCAATTTAGTTATAATCATTTTGACCTAGTGGTAATTTAGTTTTAAACATTTTGACTTGATGTCAATTCAGTCCTCCCAGCTAATTTTGGCTAAATATTATTGACTTAAATGCCAAGCGACTTACATGGCACTGCCAGCACTGACGTAGATAATTTATAATGATATTTTAATAATTTTTTGATTGTTTATTATTTATTCTAATATTTTTCTTTCTTTTTTTCTCCCCTTCCTTTCTTCTTCCTCTTACTAGTGACCGCCACCGACCATGGCCAAGCAGGCTGGCCTCACCTAGCTATAGCGAGGCCGAGCCCCACAAGGGTTGGCCTCACCAAATCTGGCCTAGGAGAAGGTAGCCTAGGAGAGGACTCCTCTCGCCAAAGCTAGCAAGGCCAACCTAGCCCAGGGTGGTTGCACTAGGCATCACTGAGGCGAAGGCAATGCCTAGCAAGGCGGCCCTCACTTGGGCTTGATCTGGTGAGGCTGACCCTTGCTAAGGCTCGACCTCGCCATGGCTAGGGGAGGCCAGCCCATGCAACCATGGCAAGCGGCGAGTCACTAGTGAAAGGAAGAAGAAAGGAAGGAGAAAAAAAAAACATAACAAAAAATTGAAAATTTATTAAAATATTATTTAAAATTATCCATATCAAAAGATTTGGCAATGCCACATGAACCGGCTGGCGTCCACTTTAGCAAAATCCAACTAAAATTAGCTAGAATTACTAAATTGGCACAAAGTCAAAAGATTTAGAATTAAATTGGCACCAATAAAAAGTTTATAACTAAATTGGTACAATTATAATAGGTTTAAAACTTTTTCTGACACTTTTAACCCTAGTAATTATTGTCATAACTTACTCTCAAGAAGATCTGAATGATCTATCTAATCTGCAAAGTCCTCGTTCCTGTTGGTTGTGCCTTAAACGAACCTTGTATTTTATTTAGCAAGTTGTGGTATACTTTATAACTCCCAATTCATTCTTCTGAATGAGCAATTATATTTATTTATTGTTTTGTCGATTTGATCACCGAACCTGGACCACCTTATGGCCGGTGAAGAGCACTGATCATTCTAGATATGTCTACAACATGATCCACGTACTATATTTATTTCCTTCATTAATTTAAACAAAGACGTGCGGAGTACTGTATTTTATAAGAAAACGATAATTTATTCCTTACAAAAGCAATCTTTTGATATCTTAAAGTTGCACGTATGGAAAGATTCTGGTCAAGCCCATCTAACCCTACTTTTATTTATGTCATTTATGGTATGAGAAAAGGACAAGATATTCACAATGACAAAGTACTCCAAAATTGGTGTTCGAAACTCCCTCTCCCCCTCCCTCCCTCCTTCTCTCTCTCCATTGTTTTTAGACCCTTTTTTTTTACAGTGGCCATCATGCAAATGCTAGATTTCATTATGTTGCCTTTTTACAGTCTCTATGCTTGCGTTGGAACCATATGTTTCCACACAAGAAAAATAATTACGTAAGGAGTTTCAATTTTAACTAGAATTTGGCTTGGTTATTGGGAACTGATTGTTGTTTGGGGTCTTGAATTATCTAAAGCGTCTTAATCAGTGCTTAGTTGGGGAGTTATTATGATTATCAGAGAGCGCATGTTCCTAATGAAACTAATTAAAACGAGAGATCTAGGGTGATCGTGCATTCTGTTTCTCTCTTTCTACCTAGCCAGCTGCAAGGAAATGTGAATTTCCCCCCAAGAAAAGTACATAGAAACAACAAAGTGTTTCTCCCGATCAACAAGTGAAGCTACAAGTTAAAAATCTCATTTCACTTTTGCATATGATCATGATTTGCAGGATGAATACTCCATAAAACCAGTGGACTCTTTTAACTGCTCAACATGCAATATAGGAAGCAAACCAACCGAAGCAGTTTGTTTGATAATCTATCAATTGCAGCAAAAGTTTTTATGATTTCATTTTGAAACTTCAGTAGGCATATTCAAGTCGCTAAAAAGCTGTTGATGGAGCATAGTTTTCGTGAATTAGAATCAAATTGACATAACATTAACTCCATATCGAATTGTCTCCACAACCATTTTGGTCGAGTTTGATTAACAGAATCTAAGCTATCACTATATTATTCATCTGGGGTTAAATTTGTACTACTAATGATTAGTTACCTTTGCTGTGAATCAAGCAATTCAATAAATTTAAAATTTTAGGAGGATATTCCTCATTCAATCATATGTTCGATTCATTTTTTAGCTCAATCATTGTGGACACTTTGCTAATCGCGATTCGTGCTCGGCTTTCTGTCATCTCTACCATCAGCAAGGCTAACCATAATTCTCCTAATCTATTTGACTCATCATTGTTCAAAGTACAGCTTGCAATCAATTCAGCAACTGTGAGGTTTTTAAATTCTAGAATAACTCTCTACTCCATCTAATTATGAATACATTGGTCAGGATGTATCTTCGTGCGAGCATCACCCCTACACCGGCTGCGAAACATGCGGAAGTATTGCGACATTTCATTACTTTTTATGACATATTCAATTCTATTGAAATATATTATGGCTATGCTGATTCAGTTCAGATTTTCTTATGTTAGTCACGACTTAGCATTAATCTCTCTAAAACTAAAATAATAGGTCCAGATATAGCTACAAGTTCAAAGCTGGATTAACCTCATCAACAGATTAAGTAGTGAAGATTTTTTTTTTCCTTTTTTGTTTTGATCGCATGTTCCTTTTGATCGCAAGATGGTTATGTTACCATTTATTGTTCTCTTCACCATATCTGTTCTAATAATTAAGAAAGAAGAAGCTAATGCAGAGAATCAACTAGTGTGGTGATACATCGATAAAAATATGCAAAGTAAAAGAAAAGCCAAGCAATCTGCATACTTCCCTGTCATTTTGATCAGTACACGATCACAAATAAATTTAGTGGCAAGGGAAAAACTCCAACCGGTGCATAAAATTAGGGCTTATAATTCGTAGAATGCCTTTGCTAATATGGTCTCTTTTACATGTTTGAATGCATGAATAATGCAGGTCTGAACGCACACCATATGCGGATGCGCTGCACTACCTACGTCCATAGCATGTATTCGTCTGCACAAGTATTCTCTTGCCAGCGCCAGCAGTGAGGTAAATGCAAATCATAGATACTTGACATTCGGGCGTGAGCTGAGTTCAAGCGAAGGATCATTTGCACTGTTTCTTTCCTGAAGAAGCATTGCTACTTTCCATGAATAACTGTATAATAAGGTTAGCAATTTACTTTTAGCATTCTCTGCGGTAGTACCGAGGGAATACTTGCCGGAGACAAAATGCAAGAAAGGAACGACGCATTCAATGTCAACATAACACTGCAATGAGCTCTGCGTAACTCATACGACAAGTTCATCAGAATTAGGGAATATAAACAAGTTGAAGGGACCGTGGGATGCATGTTGGCGATGTAGACATACATGAGAAGAAACGAACGACGACATTTAATGTCACGGCAAAGAACTGGAGGCATTCAATGTCACCACATGGGAGTTTCTTTTGAAAATGAAAAGAAAAGTCAAGCCCTCTTAATTTCAACATAGACAATTATAATATCAAGGGGCTTTTGACTTTTGAGCAACATGGTGGGACTGAGAGAATAAATGTTGATCAACCCTCCTAATGTCAACAAATATAGTTTTTTTATAGGTTATACATTGGACTGTTCCGACATAAACTTGCTTGAGATCAGCATCTCAGAAGCACCAAGCTAATCATCAAGTTGGTAAGCTCCGCAAACCCCAATTTTTTAAAAGCCAAGCGCAACATTGTTCATCAGCATATCCCACCGCCACGGAACGTGCATCGTTATAGTACAAAAGGTCAAGTGAAGTTGGGGAAGAAATTGTTCTTTATTTCATCTTTAATAAGGAGGTCAGTTATTTCGGCATATTCAAGTTGATAAGTGGCATATTCTTGTCCTTCAAAAATATATATATAAATAAATTTTTTTATGCCTGTAAATTTAATTAAATGTTTATAACTATGAAAAGTTATTGATACAAAACAACCTGACCAATACTTTTTTTCAGTAATTTGTTAATGATTTACCAATAATTTTTTATAAAATTACTAAGTTTTATACATACTTTTTAAATTTTACTTGCGTGTTCATCAACATTTCGATTTTATTAATTCTTAAATAAAATTTCAACCTAAATTTTAGTGACTTACCAACTTTTTCTCCAAACTAGTTTTGAATTATCAATTCGTTTGATATATTTGCAGACATATATTTGGTTTTGTCCAAAATTTACCATCTTTTCAAATTAGTCATCAATTTTCATTTATTTTGGTGACCAACCCCTTTATATATTGTTAGTTTCTAAAAGTTATTAACTTCAATTTGAGTAACTTACTAGCCGTTCTTCTTACTAATAAGTTTTTGGACACCAATATTCATGTAAATCCTTGACCAATGTTTATTTGGAGCGCGGATTTGGTATTTGGATATTACTTCTATTAATGATCTAGTCAATTGTGAATGATTGTCTTCTTTCTTCCTATGGCCTTGAATTTATCAACTCTTAAATAAACTTACTGACATTATTTGAGTACTTTATGAATTTTCTCCGATTAAGTTACCAACTAGTTTTGAGTATCCACTTTTGTTTGATTTCTTTACCAATGTTTGTTTGTTTGTTTATTTAATTTACCAACTTGTCTATTAAATTATGAACTTTCATTTACCTCACTTAACAACCATTTTGATTCACCAGCTCTGTAAAGAATCACCATCATTAAGTATAGTGATTTGTTAATTTTCTCTGGTTTAGTTATTTACTAATTTTCGATTACCAACTTTCATTTGTGTAATTTACCTATGTACATTTTGTTTTTCGTCATTACAAACTTTTGTTATCATTTACCAACATTAATCTATATTTCTTACTAAAGTCTTAAATTCACTAACTCCTACATAAACTACTAACGACTTACTAATTTTTTCTGTGATTGAATTGCAAACTTTGGATTATCAACTCTCCTTTCAAACAATAAAAAAGGTTAAAAAAATAAATCAACATCCGTACGTTAGGATTATGACCGAATAAGTAATTGTCCCGTCATATGGATGATGTGATGTTGCGATCTTTACCTTCATTAAAGTTAAGTTTCTACCCTTCAGCGTTCTGTGATGGCAATGTTCTGTGATGGCAGTAAGTAGTTTATAAGCCACATGGAAGTGGAAGATTTTTTCCCCTTAAAAAGAGAAATATGCTAATATCATGTCTCTGCTACTTCATGAACCCTAATTCAATGCACTCCATTGAATAATAGATTGGCTACGTGGACCAGCATGAATAAGTCTTACTCCTTCGTTTCCTTTGCTCCCGGAACCTCCGTACGACACTAATTTATTGGTGGTCCACTGCAATAAATGCCCGACGTGAACACGATCTTCCCTCATAGAAAGAAGGAAACTAGATCAAAAGCATTTATTGTAGATGTATTCTTCTTCTTCTTCTTAATATTGGCCATGGATGCGTCACCGACATCTGTGCTCGGGTTAGTCCAATTTGCCGGCACGATTATGAAAATCTTCGAAATTTGACAACATCGAACCAATGGACGTGTTTCGTTTTCCCCCAACGATTTAAGAAATTGGTTTCAGCACATCTTTCCATGCCGTATCTGATAGTACAACTTTTCTGAATTGGTAGTACAATGCCATGCCTTCTATCCGGTTTATATTTTTCTTGACTTTAATTTTACTATTTTACTATTTTACTATTTTATTTTTTTTATTTTTTTGGGGACAAAGTTAATTGGCAGTTGCTGAATTCAAAGAAGCAAAATGCGTTTTAGGGGTATCAGGAAAAAGATCGAAAAGGCCGAAGAATCAATTCAGATTGATCAAAGGACACTAAAATTTTGCCTTCATTCAAAAGAACAATTCTGTTTCGATCTGTAATTTCCTAGTGAATGTTTTTAATCTACTGCTCATTGTTTGGAGAATCACTAGGACCCGATATGTATAATATATTGAACCAATCTAATGAGAGTCAGCATTGATTGTCGGGTCTAAAGAGCTTAGACGACGTGCAGCTAATGATATCTTCCTAAGATAAAGAGCAAGAAAAAAAATGAATCGCATAATAAAAACAACAGAGAGTGTGTCAGGTACATATACATTAAGTAGAACTAAGCATTAGAAAGGCGCATTTTGGTGTGACAGCTAGGATTAAGAATGGAACTCCGCTCTTCAAGCGTGTTTCAGTTGACCATGGTACCAAGATAGCTAGCCTCCTAGTCAAATACTGATATCGTGAGGCTCACTATTTGATGAGCCCAATCCAAGGATCATTGAAGGAATTAGGCCAGGCCTTCGGAGACATCCTATCCAATCTCATGTTCTGCAAAAGGGGTATATGGGCCTCCTACTAGTATCCTTATCAACGGCGAATCCGCGCGGGACAATGGAAAGATGAAAGGAAGGCATCAGCTTTTGTGATCCTCGACAACATCGGAGGATCTTGGCCAGTCATATTATCGTGCAATGTCAATAAGTGGAGGAGGAACCAAAACAAGCACTAACACTAAGCTCTCTCATCTAACCTAGCGGTGTCGTATTGAAATTTTATGGGCTGCATGAGAGAGACTTCAGTCATGATCTGTGGGTGATGCACTTATCAACTTGTTTTCCCTTTCCTTTTTGCCTAAACAAAGCTTAGTTTCTGGTGTGGAGCTATCATTCTGTATCTTGCTTCAGATGGGCTATGCCACTCCTTGTTCAATTAGAAAATGGTTTCGGCTTAGGAATAATAAGGTAAATCTTTGTTCAGAGGTCCTATATTGAAAGTAGAAGCACCCAAATGGTCTATTGGTGCATAGCACTACCGTCACCCCGGTTACAAGCCGAAATGTCACACGAACGACTTTTACAACGCAGGTAGGTAAGGTGGGTACAATGTCCTAAACGAATCAGGTTAGCTATCGCAGATTCCAAGCCAACAGACACTGAACTCAGGCGCACCTTGCTTGCCGTATAAGCTCCATGCCACTTAGGGTTCGTCTCTCGATACGATTGGTAATCATCCCAATTCCCAAGTTGGATAATCTTTCAGTTCCATCCTGGCAAAAGAGTTACTGGAAGATGGCCTTGACTGTCAAGGATCATGGCCAAAAGACAGGTTCAAGCGTCCAATGTCCATCTGTCCTCCAGTCGCTCGTTCTCCGTGGCCAGGCCGTGACCAGTGTTAAATTCGCACGTTATTGATGTCAAGTCCTACATCAGTGCAGGGATAAATATCTCAAAGTATCTTCATCCCTTGATTGGGCTCGTAAGTTATTTCGGAGATTACAACGTATTACATCACAATATGGACTCCTTTAATAACACTTCCAAGAATAACTGATTTTATTATTTTGCTCCAAAAACAAAAACAAAAAAAATTGTTTGATAAATATTTTGTTCCTAGAAACAAAAGTCCATTTTTTTTTTGTTTCCGAGAATAGATTTAAAACGAAATCAAGAAATAGACAAAAATTACTTCTTATTTTCAGGAACAATTCATAAAATCAAGTCTAAATTTTTTTTTCCCTTTCCTCTTTTATTCTCTTTCCTCCTCTTCTTCTTCCTTTTGGCCGGTCGCCGATCTCGACTTGACCGATGACCAGCCAAACAAGGGCCACCAAGCCTTACCGTGCCACCGCCACGCGCCACGACAACGGCAAGGCTCGCCAGATCTAGGCAAGATCGAGCCTCGTCGATGGCCTTGCCTAGTCCCTCACCAATGGCTAGGTGAGCCACGTCGAGCTCACCGGACCTCACTCAACCATGCCACAAAGGAGGAGGAAGAGGAGAAAAGGAAAAATAAAAATAAAAATATATAATAAACATATTGAAAAATTAAAGAAACAAAAAAAAAATTATTAATCCTACCAAACGCATTTCTATCCTAGAAATAGAAATTTTAGACAATTATCAAACACTTTCGAAACTCAGAAATTGTTTCCGGGAACAGAATAAAAAGAAAAAAAAATCATTCATGAGCAAAAATTGCTCCCAAAAATAAAATAGTTATCAAACGCATCCTACGCCATCAGTCCACCACTATACTTCAAGTACAACAATCTCCAGGAGACGTGCACAGTGCAGCTGTCACCAACACTATCTTGGGCATTTCAGAGGAACTATCCCCCCAAGGCCATTGTTAAAGGAATGTGAAGCGTCTTATTTTCGTCACATGAGTAAGAAATGGAGCTCGTGCAAGGTTTAGACTAAAGAGGAGGTATCACATGAAAAAAAAATCCCCAATAGTTCTCTCTTCAACCAATTTCTCATTTCAGCAAAAGATTAATACCATTATCGAATCTCATCAATTAAACAATTATGGTCTCATGCTACACAGATGCAGAAGTTCCCTTCCTACCAGAGATGACTAAAATCGGATCCATTTAGAGAGACAAGCAGGGAACAACAGAAGATGCAGATACCACTAACTGGGATGTCTACAAACAAAACTTGCGCACACAATTCCATTGCCTTGAATCGCGCTCACTGCTCCTCATCATTGTGCAGGTCATCTACAAAGCTCCTCTGTGCAATTCGGTAATAAAGTATGCCCATAGTTGCCAAACAAGCCCTGCAGAGATTTTTAAAATTCCATCACAAAACCAATAGAGGATGTTAAGAAACATAAGATTTCTATTGATAGATTACACATTATGCTAAACATCACTAAAGATTGAACTCCAAAGATAGAAATAATTTCTTATGTTGCAGCTCGAGTAACAATCATATTAAAGCCACATGGTATTAATGGATACTAGCCCCATCTCTTTGCTGTAGAATGATGAAAAAGCTGGAAAATTTTGCACGTTATCTTGTATGAGTACTTCAGAGAACTTAAGAAACAGTTAATCGGAATAACAATCATCTGTTCTGGCCGCCAGGGAGCAAATGGCAGCAGCCTAGAAAAATCAGGTAAATCCAGGGGCAAGACAAATCATAGCATATTTTATCCCATTCAGATCTTCCTATGACCCCTCAACCCCATTTTTAAAAGCAACCGCAAGTCATAAAACAAGAGAACCGCACGATAAAAAGTGGTAGGTATTACATGATTGCGACAACTAATAGCATCTTCCTTGGATCCATCCTCGATTGTCTTTGATGCCGCGTGCGACCTTCTGGAGCATCATCTGCATGTGATGAATCTTTGCGTGGAGGTGCAGTCACTGGCAGAGTAGGCAATGCACTTGACCAGAAAGGAAGCAAGAGCCTAAGGAATTTATGGCGAAATGGGCCTGCAAAGCAATATTTTAATATCAAGCTTTTCCAGGGAGGTTTTCACCAAGTATATCAGAAAAAATGAAAGTACATGCATATCATCTCCTATTTTTCTGCTCTCTCTCTTTAACTTCATCCATTTTTCAAGGGAAGTCATGTTGAGGTGGTAATATCCAAAAGATCACACTGCATCTAACAGTTAAGACCCCATCACTGAAACTGAAACATCAGGCTGGTGTTCACAGTTAAAACTACTACAAATGGTAAACAGCTTCACTAATCCAGATAAGAAACCAAAAAAACTTTGAAAGGCGAAACACAATAAACAAAATGGATAATTTATATGATCCACATCCACTGCACCTCTTCGACTGTACTTCTTCTTATTCCCATCTTCATCATCAGCAAAATATGACATGTCAGAATTTTGCCGATCAACTAGGAGAGCACCTTTTCTTGTTGTAGCGCCAGGCTGCATTGCCATATCGTCAAAGCAAGATAACACATATGTCAAGCTGAATGTTCCGCAAAAAGCCATCAATATCTTGCCAAAAAGATGAATGAACCAAAGAAGGAATCATATATGCTACTGCTACTAAAAAGAACATTACACCAACAGGACTTGAGCTTTTCATGAAATTCCCTGCTGCACTGGGAACGTCTATCTCCACAATATCCGAAGAAGATCCGTTTGCATACATCCCATCCTTTAACATCGAGGATGCAGAGGATGATGGCACAGAGACTGAAAGATCCGAGACATGTGGAGGTCCATAGGCCTCTGTTTTTACAACTGGATGGTTTCCAAACAAGTTCTTCTCCATACCAGTCTGAAAAATAAAAACACATTAATCAAAACTCTAATGAACACGAGTCAAGGACTGGGCAAAAGTAACCACTTTATTAGACACTTCCAGTTTCCATGATCAGCATATCCGCACTTTGGCCTAATATGTTTATGAATTAATTCCCAATGAAGTACTCTTGTCAAACTTACACTACTGCTAGATCTTTAACAGGGAATGAATAGTAACATGCAGGACGCCAGAATGGCTAATGAAACCTAATCTCCAGCCCTCCATGTGTTGAATCGCCCATATACAAAGATGGACCATCATAAGTGGTCCACCAATCACCAGATGAACATGGAACAGAAATAGTATCTCAGAATATAGTAACCGATGACACACTGACATCTGCTGTCACCTATGGGACTAAAGACAATAATTTGTATCATGAATAGAGGAAAAGGCGAAGTGAATCGAGCAAACATATTACTCCAAATACCATGATGTGGAAAGGGATCTTATTGAGTAAAGATAAATTACCTATTATTTAATCATCTCTATGTTAGGTTAACAAGTCCAAAATGTGAGACAAGGAATCTTGAAGAAAGCAAATATGCATCTCAGGAAACTCAGATCTGAGGTCCTCGAAACTTTAGTCTAAGCTGTCTCATATTTGAGTAAGAACAGGGACAAGGTAAATGAAAAAGGCCCTCCCTAAATAGAAGCATGGAGATGATTAGGATCACTGGACCAGTAAAAAAAAAAAAGAATCATTCAATTTGGCTTTATAACCCCATCCTGTAGGGTGGATCCTCAGTCAGAAATGACAGATGCACATTGTAACCATGTCCAATTAATCTTTGATTTCTAATGGACAACAACTAAAATTACAACAGCACATAGAATTTGAGAAACTAAAAAGGTAGGAGACAGAAAGAACACTAAAGCGTTTACCGTGAAGTGGTGCTTGGAGAGGTGTCAATTCAGTCTGGGCACAGTGAATAAAAACACACAATTTCTAAGAGGAAGGCAAGTGCAGTCCATTTAACCAACCATCTGAAGATGGTAAAAGCAGGTTGTGGACAACATTTGTCGCCAAATATAAACTAAAACTGCATTTGTAAAAGATTAGGGATAAGCAGGAAGAGTTCACCTGCGCAATAGCTTCCTTCAGCTGCGAATGAAAACGTGATCCTGAATCTTTAAAATTCTTGGGAGGCCATATCTGGAAGAGATGGAAGTGAAAAAAATGAGCCACACTTCACAGCACGCTGGAAGAATACCTTATTCAAAGTGTACAAATTCATGTTCTTGAAAGGATACGTGTTTGATTGCTCATGCACATATAATTATATTCATACTTAATGCTTGAGTAATAGAGTGGCACAGAGTAGCATATTTCCCGGAAAGTGGATGTTTCTCTTGAAGGAGTAAAAAGCACATTAGAGAACACACCATCTAAAAGAACACAGCGAATGCCTAATGATCGAAACAATCAGAGCACGCTTCAAAAAGTAAAACCTGTAAAAGTATAGAATATCAACACTAGCAATGCGACCAAATGTGGATAACATCTAATTTGATGCACCACGGAGTGACAGCCAACTAGAAAATGGAAAAACCTATTGATAGATTATGATATCAACCATGAGAGTGTGGTCATGATTAACCCAAAAAAAAATGTCGCAGTTTTATTTCTTTATCAGCCCCTCACTTCTACAACAAATCAGGCCTGGACTAGTTTGTAGAAGCATGGATATAAGTCATCCTAATCAGCCCAAGACAAAATTATAGACCAATCAGCCATCAAATGGCTTATGAAAACTGAGTGCACTAAGAACAAAGTGACAAAGCTAGGACCGCAAAACTCAGCCTCAAGATAATGTCCTTCCTGAGTCTACCAACGGAACAGTAAACAGAGAGATATGCAGAACAAGGTGAATAATCGGTAAATAGAAGATAGCGTAATCAACAACTCAAGAATTTGGATATGATTTTCATATTGACTGGATGAAACAATGAATGCTTCCAGCATCTAACTGGTCTTACCGGTGTGGAACACGCAGGACATACATAACCAGCGGGAGCAGTGTGAGGGGGAAAGTCTTTGATATGCGAAACCAAGCAATTTGTGTGTATGACATCTGAAGTACCCAACAAAACATGAAGCTAGTTACTTATCAAGTTGCTAAGAAATAAACCCTCTAGATGACTACTATTCTGCTGGTAAAATTGTAAATGACAACAGTCACGTCAAGTCACATACGCAGGCAACCAAGTCGAGTAGTTTGAGGGCCAGACCCCTCATCGAGCGCAACTTGACACTGGCAGCATTTAGAAGGCCAATCATACTCGCCATCTATAACCCATTCTGAGTAAGTACGAACCTACAAAAATTCTCCGATCATACTAAAGAACAAAGGTTAAATTAAAGAAAAGAACCAAATTCGATGTAGAAACAAGTATATCAACTTGCTTCACTTGAAGAACATGATTATCTCTGTGTTTGCCATGCGTCGAGTAAATGAGATAAACCTGTTGGATTTTCACTCAGACAAGCCAATGTGTAGGAATGACATGGGAGGGCGACAACTAGAAAATCTCATACCCGAAATATTCAGGTTTCTATGACATTGGACCTTATACCCCCTTTGTTGCCATGTCACCATGCTTTCAGATATAAGAAGAAAGGGGGAACTATGACAATCTCACATTCAAGAGAAAGAGCAAATATACTAACCATCTGGTCCTTGGAATTTCAGTATTATTCAGGCCGTTCAAATTTTTTTGTCAAATTCTCGAAATACACAACTTATCTTATTTTATAAGATTTTATCTATCTTCAAAATTCACTAATCTCCATCCAATTAATAATTGAGATTTAATTACCCGAAAAGATTTTCTAACATGGTATCAGCCCAACGACACCTAATCCAAGATTATCAACAATAAACACAAAAAGAAATCAGGTAAATGAAGTGACCAATGTCATTGGGCGCTAATACTTTAACAAGTTAAGGTCTTTCTCAGCCAAAGCATGTCGATTGCGCAGGATGTTGATTTGGGAATTGCATGTGCAAAGCATACAATTATCCCTCCTCTTAGAGGTGGAATTCAAATCATTGGTAGAATGACTGTACAACAAGAAAATAACGGTGTGATCATTAGCGACTAATATCAAAAGAAAAGAAAAGCCATGCACTTACCACGCATATTTGGTGCTCCGTAAAGCATATGCATTCTCCACACACGGGGACCTTGTGCACGAAGCAGTATAACTTCGTAGCCTGAAATGGCGAAAGAAAAAACTACATCAGTCTCCATTAGAATCCCGAATGAATGGGAGAAGGGCAGTAGCTCGCGCCATCCGCAGAAAAATCAAAAGCGCAAATACGACACTGATTCAGCTCAGGTCCTGGGAGATTCATCTATCCACGCAACAAACACTTCAATGTCGACCGAAACATCTCCATCAATTCACTCCCCTACTAAACGACAGGTACACTTCGGCATTCTCTCGGGCGATGAGAAGCACTGTCGAATTGCCAATTCCGAAATCCGCCATTAAAATCAATCCAGGACGAGGAATTCAATCGGATCTAATCCTCCGACGGCTCCGCCCCCCAAAAACCACGAGGACGAAAACCGCAATCGCCGAATCCGAAATCGAAGAGCGGAGGAGCTACGGGAGAGATCGGGGCGGCGGCGGCAGTACCTTGCGGCATTTGCAGACCACCATCGCGCCGGGGCGGGGAGCAAAATCGGAGACGCGATCAGCTGGAAATCGACGGCGAGACCGGGCGCGACGGGATCGGCGGCGGCATGGGCGGCGGTGGATCAGGAGATGAATTGGCGACCGGATGGATCGGCTAGGGTTTTTCCCGAGGCGAGATTGGGATCGGTGTTGAAGACGGTGATCGCGATTTCAGAAATGCGGGAGCGGGACGAGTGTGGTGGAACTCGATCTGTTGCGAACTGGGGAGGAGGATATTATGGAATTTCTTGCCATCGTGCAGATCGGTTTCATTTCTCTCCGTTGTTTTTTTTCTTTTTTTCCTTCCTTTGTTTCTCCTTCAATTAAAATTCTGCGATGAATAATTAGACGGATTATTAAGATGCGTTTAGTATTTCTGTTTAAAAATTGATTCCAGAAACAGAAATAAAAAAAATTATTTAAGGCATGTTTGTTAATGTTTCTTATTTCTATTTATAAACAAAATTTCTGTTTTTGTTAAAACAAAAAAAGAAAAAACGCGTGTTTCTTTGCTTTTTGTTTTAATCTATTTTTTGTTAAATTAATCTTTTGGAATAAAACAGAAACAAAAAATGGAACAAAATTTAAGAATAGATTTTCTCTCTCCTCTTTTTTCTTCTCTTTTTTTTCTTCTTTTCTTTTTCTTTTTTTCTTTAGCCGGTCACTAGCCTCGGCCATGGCCGGTAACCGACCGTCGAGGGTCGGCGACCTCGCCGGAGCGTCGCCGGCCCCCAGCGAGGCTCGGCCTCACCCAAATCTGGCGAGCTCGGCTCACCCAAACCGGAGCCCGAGCTCGCCCGCCCACCGACGAGGCTCGGCCTCGCGGCCACCGCCGGGCCGGTGTCGCCTCAAACCAGGGCTCGCGGATCCCCGTATCGGGCTTTTACGGGGTGGTCCTCAAAATGGAACTAAAGAAACAAAAAAATTAGGCCGGCGACCGGCCAAAAAAAGAAGAAAAAAAGAAAAAAAGAAAGAAAATTAAAATTAAAAAATTAAAAAAAACAAAAAAAAAGAATACAAATTTACCAAACGTGTTTTACGTTCATTTTTATTCTCTAACAAGTTTACCAAACGTGTTTTTTTCAAAAATTATTCCCGGAACGAGAAACATTTTTTTTTTTATTTCTGTTCCCTAAACAATTTTTAAACGAAATATTATCAAACGCACCTTTATGTTCGGGAACAATTTTTTACCGAGAAGAACACATTTGATAAACTTATTTTTGGAATAAAAAATAACGGAAACACATCTAGTAAACTTGTGTAATTTTTTTGTTTCTTTTAATTTTTTAATATTTTTATTTTAGTTTTCCTTTTTTTTTTTTTTTTCTTTCTTCCTTTTGGTCGGTCGCCGACCTCAACCATGGCCGACGACCGGCTAACAAGGGCCGGCAGCCTCGCCCGGCCAAGGCGAGGCCGAGCCTCGCCGGGCCGGCCCGGCAATGCTCCGGCGAGGTTACCGGCTGAAAAAGAAGAAGAAAAAAAAAAAAAAAAAAAAAAGAAAGAAAGAAAGAAAAAATGATAAGAGAGAAAATTTGTTTCTCGAAAGTTTTCCAAAAATAAGAAATAAATTTTTTTTTTTTTAACTTTGTTTATGTTCTAAATTTGTTAGGAAACAAAAATTTTGAAATAAACGCAAACGCATTTCTTTATTTTTTTCTCCTGGGAGCAAAAAAATAGGAATTGTGTTCATAAACACAGCTAAGAACACAAACAATCAGACCCTAACAGGCCCTTACACGTCAAGCCAAGCCAAGTCACGTGCATTCGAAAATAAATAAACAAAGGAAATTACACTTCGATAAGCACCGGCAGGTTTGCGTCGTGGCCACGGAAAAGGTACGATCCAGAGGTTTTCTTAAGGAAGAAGGTGGTCATTTCATGAAGAACGGCCGAACTTCAAATCTCCTTAAGTTTCTAAAAAAACAAAATTAAAATCTTCTTGTGTATCCTAAAATATTCTGGAAAAGGCAATACAGTAAAAATATATTCTCATTATAAACAAGGAGGCCCAACTAAGGTAATAGTACTGTCATTCTTAGAGATAATGATAGAATATAAATCATAAGTTCTCTTGTATAACTTGCAAACGGCAAGCTCATAAAGGTGCAGCGTTGACCATTTGTAAGTAGATTTAGCAAATATCCTATTTAAGAGAGCACGGAATCCCCACAAATTATTTGGGAAAAAAAGTGAAACAACAACGTTTTTCACTATATTTGATCCCAAAATTATGATTAGGACGTGATAAAATTAATCAGCATAAAAAATGTGAGGGAATTGTTATAATTTTTTTTTTGTTTGGCAAAACCTTGGATATTATTATCGAACATAATTATACAAAATAAAAAGAAAAATCGAAAATCTTACTTAATAACATAAAAATAAACTAAAAAATAAAACTGGGAGTGGAACCACAACGAGCTACCGTGATTGGAGTGATTAGTTCGATGCCGGTGATCGCTTGTTCGTAACGACCACTATGGTGGTTATTGCATCTATTGGGATGATCACTTTAGGCTATTAGTAAAATATTACATTGGGATTTATATATATATATAAGGTACATTATTATAATGCGTTTAAGTGATATGAGATTGTAGTAATACTCTCTTGCATGTACGCCCCTCCCGCACAAGTGTTTAACTCGGTTTGGCTATTGTGAAAGTGAAACACACATTATTCTTATTTGGTGTGAGCCAATTAAAGTGTTGAACACCTATGCTCTAATATTATGTCATAATATTTAGTGCAAAAACTTACGCCTAGCAGTGGGAACTACATGTATGTACAATGCATTATAACCACACATTTTATCGATGTGAAATTACATCAAAACCATGACATAAACATGGAAAACCATATCCGTAGCTAGATATGAATCTTGTTCTCGACCCACATTAATGACCACCGTCACAGCAGTGGCTACTGGTTATCAATGACCCCCATTTGCGGTGAGCATCTATCAACGAGACAACCACCATCGCGAAGGACGCCTATCAAGACAATCATCATGACAATGGTCCTCATCCATGGCAACTGATTGGACTTGTGGAGAAACTTAAATATAAATTTTATAAAATACACACACCTTTAATTACTTTTATAGTGGAAGTTAAAGAAAAAAAAAGGATTGTAACACCCTAACATTTTTTTTTTTGAAATATTAATGTGGTTGACTAGTCACTGTTAAATAGTGATGTGGTGCTGACAAGGAGTCTTACATCGCTTTTTTGACAAATATAAAATAGAACAAATGTAGAAGAAACCAACCGATCACTTGACCACTAGAGGCACTCAAGAGAGTTTCAATAATTTTCACTCACTTGAAAATTGGATTAGATAGGTCACCAAAGGTATTCTCAAAATATAATTTGTAATTGAGGAAGAAATCATTATTCTACTTATGATTGTTTTCTTTTGAAGAAAATTACTTTACTACAAAATTAACTTCTAATCCATAAGAAATGATGGTCGGGTGTCACTTGATCATGTGTTACCGATATCAAGAGTCTTACTTCTACTTACCAAAAAGTCCTACTAGAGCAACTTGATATAAGCAAAAAAGTACAAGGAGCCATTCGAAAGCACAATAATTTCATTATTAGTCTCAAAGCCAATATTTCTTGTGTTTTTTCATCTTTCAACTTGAATTGATCTTTCTTATAACATTAACTATTTATTTTTGCTAGTGATTATATTGTTTTTATTTTATTTTTTTTGGTGAGGCTAGTGATTATATTGTTTTACTTGCAATTATCTATATTTTGGTATTTGGTTTATTCTAAAATTATCTTTTTTCTTATGTCATTTTTTTCTTTTCTCAAATGAAGGAATCTCATGGGATTTGAGGAAATCCCACAAAATGAGATTTTCCAATTTTAATTTTTTTGAAGGAAACCAGTAAATAAGTTAACGGGTTTCCTTCAAATAATTTGAGGTGGAGAACCCACCGTTTGGATTGGATTTTGGAACCTAACAGCATTGTCACCTACTTTTTTTCCCTAAACATAGGTAATTGAGTAAATGGGAAAATATAATATCTACCGTCATATTAAGAAGAGATATATAGCTACGGTTGAGCATTTACCTGTATATATAGTGCCCCTCCGCCCATTTAAATCCATCTCACGTGAATACAAGAGCTTTTCCCTTGTCATATTGCCAATAACTCAACACAAAATACGGGTGCATCATGTTTCCCCAAAATATCCTCCTTCTTAGGGTGTATTTATTTCGCAAAAAACGTTTTCTAAAAAAATATTTTCCTTACTTTATGATATTTGATTCGCTTAGGAAAATGAGTCAACTAAAAATGTTTTCCTAATCAACCAAAATGTTTTCTTACTAAAACTTAAATTTAGGAAGACGATTTCCTCTTTGAAAAGCTAGAAAATGTTTTCCAAAATGCTTTTCTAGTTTTAGGGTCATTGGTTGATGCACAATTTATTCTTATAAGAATATTTTTAAAAAAATTGAATTATTAATTATTTCTAAAAATTTAAAATTTAAAATTTATTATTTTATTTTATTTTCATTTTATTTTTCTTCTTTCTTTTTCTTCCTCCTTCCCCCTTATTCCCCCACCGATGGCGACTGGCCAAGACGCGGGTCAGTGAGCTCACAACTCAATCAAACTAGGTGAGCCTAAGCTCCATCGAGGCTAGCGAGCACAAGACTCACCAAATCTAGGCAAGCTCGGGCTCCATCGAGATTGGCGAGCTCACGACTCACCCAATCCTAGCAACGCGGAGCTTGCCTATGGTTGTCACCAACTGGTAGCTGTAGTGGAAGGGAGAAAAAGAAAATGAAAGAAGAGAAAAAAGAAAATTAAAAATTCCATTTTTTAAAAAGAATAAAAAAAAAAAAAAAGCATGAAATTGAAATCATTTTGCAGTAATATCCAAACAATATAAAGCATTTTTTTTATCGTATATTATAAAATAAAGAAAAACTAGCCATATTCTTCGAAAATATTTTACCGAAAAGCATTTTTCTATATTACTGAGTTTTTCGCGAAATAAACGCACCCTTAGCTTTAAAAAACAAGCCTAAAGCACGAAAAACCAAATATAACTCCAATCCATATTGAAATAGCAAGACTCGTGGAATCGACATCAACCAAAGCATTACAATTACCCAAATATAACTCTAGTGCATATTGAAATAGCAAGACTTATGGAATTCACATCGACCAAAGCAGTGCAATTGTTAAGTTTGGCAATCGGGATAAAATTCAGGATAGGATATAATTTATCATATCCTAAGTTTGGTGCTCACTCGGGATAAGATAAAGTTAGATATAAGGGGATATAGACAGAATAAAATTATCCCATAGGGGAGGTGGAATAAAAGTAGATATGATTTCTAATATCCATAATAAGAAAATTATTTTTCTCGAATAACAAACTTATTAAAATAATAAAATTGAAATTATATTTCAATATAAATAACATTTGAATTCTAATTTAAGAAATTTAAAAAAAAATAAAAAAATATTTTTAATTAATCCTATTTTAAATTATATATTCAATTTTAATTCTATCTTATAATAAACATTTAATCTATAAATTAAATATTCATATTTATTATATATTTTAGGTATGTTAGTACAATTTATTATTTGATAAAATTTTATTAAAGAATGATGAAAGGGGAAAAAAGAAATGATAAATAAAATAATATAAAAAAGAGGAAAAATAAAATAAAAATAAATTAAGAAATAGTGTTACGAGAGATTTTCACCATCTCCTTTTATGAACATTTAAATTCATTTATAATAATATGTCGTTTATATCAAAAAAATATACATTATATGATGTAAACATATCCGACTTTAATATTGTGATTCACCAAACAATTGACATGATATAAAAAAATCTTAGGATTTAATGTCACGCCCCGAACCCCGAGACACGTGAACATCCCACCATGGTCATACAAATACGACATTCCCAGGTAGTGTCGCCGACCCAATTAATTCATTATGCGCATGCGGAACGTGTTAATTAACCCCTGACAAAAACTCACGAGATAAGAAAGCAGAAAATAATTACAATAACAACCAAACATACTTTCATAAACAAACCACCTCCCAAGGGTTTACATATATATCAAAAAGGGGCCAGTTCACAAAAATGGATCGGTCCACCAAAAGAATAAACGGTTCTAGGACTACTAATTGGACCCGCTATTCAATCCCACTTCAGGCTGGACAGTCTCCAGAGGCGGTGATTCCTCCATCTACGGTCCTGAAAAATTTTGGCCCACAACGGGATGAGACATCGTCTCAGCAAGTTCAACTCCCTAAACCCCTATTAGAAAGCAAATACACCCAGGGTGGCATCGCCACCTCATACAGAAGACTTACCTCTTCTTAATTCCTTTCATGCAGGTTAGCACAATTTATATCACACAATCTCAAGTAATGATAAGAATTTAAATAATTCAAACAAATCACAATCACACTTGACACACATTCCAATTATTCACTACCACACAAGGGCATAGCCTACTCGCAAATTCAGCTATCTACTGACACTTATGTCAGGCATTGCCTCCCCATGGAGCGTGGCTTCATCACTACGTCGACGGCATTACCGAAGGAGCATGGGTCCAGGTTGGCCTAGCCTCTCTGCGACCCGAGCCACGTCACTGCGACGGCAATTTACAAGGAGAATAGGTCCAGGTCGACATAGCCACTACTGCGACCGAGTCAATCAACCAAAGACACGACAAATCATTATTGACTTCCGAACACTCCACATTTCAATCACATACTCCAATTTCAATAGTAAACCTTAACAATCAAATTTCGTATCAAAATCCAACACTTAGGTTTTTATGGCTAAAAACCCTATTTATCACAATCAACACTCAATTTGCCACAGCCATTCGTCAAATTAAAATTCTAAATGCACAGCGACGATCGGCACGAAATTCTAAGCAATTGAGGTCAAAAAATAATTTTTCAAGTTTTTTTTTATATAAATTAAATAATAATAATAATAGTCAACACTCAATTTTGCCACATCCGTTCATCAAATTCTAATTCTAAGAGCACAGCGACGATCGACACAAAATTCTAAGCAATTGGGGTCAAAAATAATTTTTCGAGTTTTTTTTTTATATTAAATAATAATATTTTAATGAATTTCGGAAAATAGTAAATTATTAACTTTTTCTAGAATTTCGAAACAATAAATTAAATAAAAAATAAAACCCAATAAGTCACATCAAGGCTTATATTAAATAAACCTACTTAACCTTAAACTAAACACACTTAAAACTAATTAAATCTCTTAATCCAAATCACATTTAAATAAACTAAACTAATCCCCTAAACATAATTAACTTAGGCTAAGCACACTTAGGGCATCATTAATCCTATAATCAAGATTTATTGAGCTAAACTCACTGGATTAGCGAGCTGAGCACGCCAAAACGACGGGGCCAACGCGAGGATCGACTTTTCTCAAGGCGGGCCGAGCAACCGAGGCCGGGAAGCCGGCCAAAGCGGGCCCCGAAGTTCCAGATCTGGGCTGGAACTTCAAGCCCCGTCCATGGCCGAACGGAAGGGGGAAAGGGGGTGGCTCGGGCGCGGGCGGCAAAGGAGGGCGACGGCGGTTGGTGGCGAGCTAGCCCGAGCTCCGGCGGCGACGAACGGGCAGCGATGGGCGGCTGGGTGCGACGGGCTGGGTAGACAGAGGGCGGCTAGCCGTGAACCGACAGGCGGAGGGCGCGCGCGAGCCTCCACGCGGGCGCACGACAGCGGCGGCGGCGGCGGCGATGACCCAGGCGACTCCGGCGACGACGGCGAGCTGGTCCCCTTCCCAGCTTCTCTGGTTGCTAGTTTCAACAGCAAAAAGCAGAACAAAAATGGAGGAGGAAGCCAACGGGGAAGAAGAAGAAGAAGAAGAAGAAGAAGAAGAAAGAGGGAGGAGAGAGAAGGGGCCATTTTCTTTTCTTTTTCTCTTTCTATAATTCCATCAAAATTGGCGATGTCATGCCCCACTATCTCTACTTCTCCCACAACTTTAGTCCAATGGGTTCAATTTCATTTTCCGCCGAGGCACAAAAATCTCGTACCTTGATTTCTTCAATTCTAATCAATTCTCGTCCAATTGAGCCCAATTAAAATCCATAAAATTAATACATGATCCTCATAAGGTATGTGACACCCCAGGACTTCCATTTCTTAATTCAAGTAACAATTTCACGGTTAATTTCATTCGGCACGATATTAGCGCGTCCCGACCTACCGGTTAGCTTTTAAAATTTTATGCATTCGACTTGTGGTTGATAAATCTCAAGCCACAATGTACATCTGACACATTGGCGAACTCTCGGTTGTCGTGAAAATCTCAAGGTTTCAAATACGAACACAAGGGACCCAATCGACAAAAAAGTCGGTCCAATTCCGACTGACAAGAACAGTGTGATCTGGTGGAATCACCCACACTCGATCACATGCCTCTGTCGAGCCGACCTATCTCCGGCTTCTAATCGATTTTTAACTGTGCCATAATGACCCTTGTAGATTAGCTCGATCGAAAGGTCGTTTCCCGGTCAAATTCTCGAGTTTGATGTATTAGAATCTCTTAACGGCTTCACTCGATAACCGGTTTTCACATGAGTGGCCAACTCAAGGAAAAGAACTATATGCATGTAGATGAAATGCCCATCTCAATTTACTAAAAATAAAATTGGAAAAATCGGGATGTCACATTTAATATATTATCTTATTCAATTCTATCCCGATTAGAAATTTAGACGACCAAACATAACATAAAAGCTTCGTTTGCACATTCATCCTCATAAATGTCCACACAAACGCATAGTCCAACAACTAGTCATATCAATCGACTCGTCAAAGAGTAAGTTGCAAAAACCGATGTAGGAGCTCTTCGTTCTTGGCTTAAATGCGAGCATCACGTTACATTCAGTAAGTGTCAAATCCATTGAAAGTTGATCTCTTGGGCATCCTCTATTATAATTTGTCTCAAATTTGAGTTTGACGAAATGCGATTCAAGATAAATTAAGAAAAAGGCCGACTAATTAGAGAAAAATGTGAAAATTGTAATATTATGAACATTGAATTGTGTGCAACAGAAATTGAGATTTCCGATCCAACGATACGGGTCCAAGTTACAGAAGGATTATTGTTTTGTCTTTTATCAAATTGCGGCGTCAAGAATTACACCGAAGTCAACTGCCTTTAGACCAATTCAATTTGGACCCTTGAAGCGGTGGGAATATATATATACAAATATTCTTATGGATATCTTTCCTAGTTTAAGTCGGCAAAGTCGAGGATTATTATATTTTCCTCAGCGCATGCGTTGATTGACAGTTGACGTAGAGACTTTTGAAGGGTGGTTTCCACACGAGTGCTCGGCGTTGGTTTTATCGTGCAATTACATTAAGAAATTTAGTGTTGAAGTTGATTAAATTTTTATCTTTAGTGTTGAAGTTGATTAAATTTTTATGATAAAAATCTGTGTATAATTCTTTCGTAAGATTATGAGATTATTTCATTAGGAATTATGGAGTTAAATACCGCATGCATTATTTGGTATAATTAAGGTTTGAGAAACATCGAGGGAATTTGAGTGACTCAAATGTAATCATAGTTTTTGTTATATGACTTAATATGTAGTGGAATTCATCAACTAGACCCGTCAAATGGGTGAAAATGGGTCGACCCATATTTGATCCATTTAACCCGTTTTAACCCATATTTATGTAGTGTAAATCAAGTGACTAATACCCGACCCGACCTATACCCGACCCGATCCGTATTGCTAAAACCTATTAATATTCTAGGAAAATCCACTTCTACTATATTATAATTGGATTAAAACTTCAAATTAAATTAAAAATAGTAAATAAAATAAAATAAAAGTTAAAAAAAAAAAACCTATAAATTGAAATATTTATAAAGAATTAGACTATGTACATGCTTCCTTTATTTGAAGTGAACATACCAAATAACTAAAAACGTAACATGAAAAAAATTTAACTAAACCTAAAAAGCTCATTTTTATGAATTTTTTATTAAATAAAAAAAGTATTGTTAAAACAATTTTATGCAATACAAATTTAATGGAAAATCTATAATTCCTTTTAAAATATTTTTTAAAAATCGAATTTTTAATTTTTTAATTATTTTTATTTTAAAAATATAATTTTTGTATTTTTATTTTTTAATTTTTTTTTTTCTTTTTTCTTTTTCTTTTTTCTTCTTCTTTGACTTGCCGCCGGCCACGACAACGGTCGATGACTAGCCACGGGCGAGATCGAGTCTCGCCAGATCCAGGCAAGGCTCAAGCCTCACCAATCATCGGTGACCTACCGGTGAGCTCGAGTCTTGCTTGGCTTGTCGCTAGCCGGCCATCGGCTAAGAAAGGAAGAAAAAGAAAGGAAAAAGGAAAAAGAAAAATAATTATAATTATAATTTCTATTTTAAAAAAAACATTTTTATAAAGTTAAATAAGCCCATGGGTTCAAAGTGGGTTTCCTAATAACCAATTTAGACCCATTTCTTTTTATGCTTTACTTTCTCAAACCAAATTTTAATTTATATTTAACTTTTACTTGACTCATATATAACCCATTTAATTAAAAATTGATCATAATATGGGTTTATGACCCATTTTGCCAGCTCTACCATCAACGTTAGAGGTGTACAAAAGAACCGGGATCCGCCCGGACTGCCCGGAATCGAATTGGAAACCTTACCAAGTCCCGAGAGCCTACGGCTCTCCACGCTCCCTTCCTTCCCCAAAAACTCGAAAGATCTTAACTTTGAGGTTCCCCAGCTCGCCATCCTCCATCAACGCTACGGAGCTCTGTCGTTTCCTGGTGAAACGACACGGAAGGGAGCTGCAAAACAGTAGCGAAGAAACCCTAGAACACCACCTCCGCCCCTCCAAATCCAAGTACCAGAACCCTCCCAAGTACCCATCTTTCTTCCATCTGCACACACGCAAAGTAGCAAGGTTGTAGGAGGAGGAGAAGAAGAATAGGTCTAGGGTTTGCGAGGATAGCAGCAGGTCTATCCATCCCTTTCTTTATCTAGCCCTCTGAAAAATCGCCATCGCCCTTGACAATAGCCGTTCGTCCGTCCGTCCCTTTCTCTATTCGGCACTTTGGAAAATCACCATCGCCCTCGACGACAATAGGTCCGTCCCTTTCTCTATTAGTGATACCAGTTCCATGGATCTACTCAGAAACCAGACTGAACCGGCGATCCGATTCCCAGGTGGATCCATGCAACAAACGGGTGGATCCTGATTCCAATTTTTCGGAACCGATTCTTAGCGGGCGGTTTCCGGTTCTAGGTCGAGAACTGCCCGCCCGGACCATGCACGCCCCTAATCAACATAGGTCAATATGATCAAACCATGTAAATCTGGTGTTCGATCTATTTATTTATTCTACCTATTCTGTTGTTCGATTGATTGCTTTCGCAATATCCTTTGTACAAAAATCCACAATGCATTTCGTATCTCAACACTAAAGATTCATCCAATCAAACTTTGGGCCGCCAACTCGGTGTGGAAACCACTTAACATCCAAAATTAGTAAATTTCGAGTATCATACATCGGATTAAAATGACTTATAAAATCTAACCTTAAGATAAACGTGATAGTTTTTTTTTGTTTGAGGGTCATACTATTGAAATTCAGAGTTCAGGTGGTGCATCAATAAGGCCAAAACTTTTTTGGGCTTTAGCTTCCTCCAACTTCATACGTTATTTCGCCCTCCGGCTTTTCGCAAATGGAGAGGAAGCCGAACGGGCCCTCTTCGACGATTCAAATTCAAAACTGGATTCCGATTCAAACCCACTTCTCGCCATCAGCCCCTGCCTGATTTCAAATCTCGCTTCCCTCTCTCCGTCGTCCTTCTCCCCTCCGATCTCCAAAACCCTAAAAATATCTCCCGCTCTCCTCCTCCCCCCTCAGCCGGCCGCCGGGAAATGACGTCCGCCGTGCCGCCGGCGCCGGGGCGCGAGCTCTCGAGCCCGCCGTCCGACGGGATCTCCAACCTCAGGTTCTCCAACCACAGCGATCACCTGCTCGTCTCCTCTTGGGATAAGGTAACGCGCCGAAAACTCTTCAAATTCGTCTTGATTGCGCTGGTACTTGAGCTCGGGAGCTTAATATTCCTCGTTTCCGTGGATGCTCAGACCGTGCGGTTGTACGACGCCAGCGCCAACGTGCTTAGAGGGGAGTTCATGCATGGAGGCGCGGTGCTCGACTGCTGTTTCCATGATGATTCCTCTGGATTTAGCGCCAGCGCCGATCATGCTGTCCGCCGGTTCGTCACTTTGTCGACTTTTTTAGTTAAATCTTCCGCTTGAATGGTTAGATGGTTTGTGTGTATCAGAGTGAAGCTCAGTTTTTGATTTGGAATGCGCATGGCTTTGGTCGAGATCAATTTCACAAGTGCTGCTATTTCGCTATGGATTGGAGTTATATTTGGGTTTTTCGTGCTTCAGGCTTGTTTTTAATGCTGGGAAGGAGGATATTTTGGGGAAACACGATGGACCTGTACGTTGTGTTGAGTACTCTTATGCGGCAGGTTTGTCATAGTATAATTTGCTTCACTAACATTTTCTGTGACTTGTCTCATAACATGATTCAGATCTTTAAATTGGACGATAACTCTTATGCCTCTTGCCTTGATATCAAGTCTCCCTTATCTAGAGAAATTCCTTTTTAGCATTTTCAATTTGATGGTCCATATATGCTAGAATCAATGAAGCTTTCTTGACAGAATATTGCCTGCGATTGTCAACACTTATCACAAAAATGCATTATACTATGTCGGTTTCTCAGTCTCTTGTCATGTCTAGCACAACCAGCTAATGGCATGGTCACAAATATAACTAGACATGCTAACTTTCAATAGTTTCCTAAATGGGATGCAACAAATGGTCTCAATTCTAAGAACAAGTTACAGAGAAGATGCTTGTGATCGGCATATTGACCCTTGCATAAAATCCATTTCATGGGACAACATTTGATATTAGCTGCATTGTCTTTGTTTCATTCGATTCATTTGGTGTGTGCTACATTTTCAAAATTCTGTGCATATCATCAACAACAGGGCAAGTCATAACTGGTAGCTGGGACAAAACATTGAAATGTTGGGATCCTAGAGGTGCAAGTGGACAGGATCGCACTCTTGTTGGGACATATCCACAGCCTGAACGTGTCTACTCTCTCTCACTTGTTGGAAATCGACTTGTGGTAGCAACAGCTGGAAGACATGTGAACATATATGATTTACGGAACATGTCTCAACCTGAGCAGCGTAGGGAGTCTTCTCTGAAATATCAAACCAGATGTGTGCGATGCTATCCAAATGGAACAGGTATGTGTCTTTTATTATCCTGTACGTTTCTTGAGTCATATTATATACAATACTTGTGCCGGCAGATGTTATTATCAGAGGCTTCTTGAAATGTCTTTCTGAGCTTATCCGTAGTCTCACCACATATGTAAATTCCCATGTTATTTTTCTTAGCTCCCTCTTTTTTATGCAGGATATGCTCTCAGTTCCGTGGAGGGACGAGTTGCCATGGAGTTTTTCGATCTTTCGGAGGCAAGTCAGGCTAAAAAGTAAGAATTTCACCAGATATTTGCTATTAAAGAGCATCTTTTGTCATTTTCAAATTTTGCGTGATGCGATGACATTTTTTATGGTTAAATTTTCTGGTGGTTTAGGGCCTTTTTCTACGATTAAGTAAAAGCAGAAAAGTTTCCCAACAGAATTTAAAACATTATTCAAATTTTAAAAAAACTAAGATTAATAATATTTGTGAATTTACGTGTCAACATTTACATTTCAAGTGTTTCAGATTTAAAGAAAGTCAAAATGTGTGAGTGGCGAGATTTTGAATGAGCAAAAAGTAGAAATTAAAAGGCAATCCAAATGGAACCTTAGTGTTTGTTGTAGTTGCCATGCCTCTTATTCTCATAAGATATCACGCAAGGTGTTGCGCTTTTGTAGAAGGCATTTTCTCGACCTTTCTTTCACTTATTCTAAATTTTATCTTGCTGCAGATATGCATTTAAGTGTCACAGAAAATCAGAGGCAGGAAGGGACATTGTCTACCCAGTTAATGCAATTGCATTCCACCCAATGTGAGTATTTGACCATTCTAGTGATGTAGGCAGCGCATTGGTTCCAGATAATTTGCTGAGACATTGATTTCGAACAAAGAGGCTTGACCCGGTTGCAATCATGTTGGCATATTTCTTGCGCTTGCATTACTTGGACAACAACTGATGTTTCTACTCCAGTCAGGAAAAGTGATGACTGACTTGCGTAGAAACAGTGCATATAAAAATATTGTTCTGAGACTGGCCTTTTAAAGGGGCATAGTTTTAAAAGGAACCTTATCTGGAACTTAACTGCAAAACCTAACCAACTTTCTACTTTTCTTCCTCGGGATGTGGAGACACCTGATTTGTTGTATCTGACCGAGAATTTGCCCAGAAATGAACATTCTATGGCTGTCAGTTTGTCTTTTCCAGTGAAAGCACTGGAAACTTACTTTGTTCACTTGCCATATCTTTTACCCCAATTCTGGCTCTGGCATTGGTAACTTGTAACGGTTAGATGTTTCCTTATATACACAATAATGGTGTCTTCTGGTTTTGGTTGTTAATTATCTAATACTTGAAATGTTATTTTGCAGCTATGGTACATTTGCAACAGGTGGTTGTGATGGTTTTGTCAATGTTTGGGATGGGAATAACAAGAAAAGGCTGTATCAAGTAAAGTTTATTGCCTTCAAAACAATCTGTCTAATCTTTATTTTGTTCTTTATACTCATTACCAGTCATTCGTGAAGGGTTCTCCAATTTTCAGACTTTTGTTCTCTTTTTTCAGTACTCAAAATATCCAACAAGCATTGCAGCACTCTCGTTCAGCAGAGATGGCCGTCTCTTGGCAGTGGCATCGAGCTACACATTTGAAGAGGGAGATAAAGCGTATGTGTCTTCTCTCTCTCTCTGTCTCTGTATATGTATATTTATATCGTGTGCAAGTGACTTTGTGCATCCACATGGGTGCACTTGTCTGTTTCCGACCTTACTAATACACCTTTCCAACATCTTTTGTAACTTTGCTTGTTCTTATTGCAGTCATGAACCCGATGCCATCTTTGTGCGTAGTGTAAACGAGATAGAGGTCAAGCCAAAGCCAAAAGTGTACCCCAATCCTCCTGCATAAAGTGCAGTTTGGTATATTAGCTCTCCTTACTAGTGTTGTGAATTGACATGTGATTCCCTGGGAAGCCTCATCTTTCCCGTATGAGCTAGAGCTGTTCTTTGCTATCCTTTGCCCCTCTAGTCTGCTTGCCGGTCCATTAATCCTGATGAGCTGGAGAAAAAGTGTACACAATGGAAATACCACGATCTATAACTGTTCATCAATGAGGAGTAAGGATGGTTGCAGAACTTATTGACCGTGAGATACTAGAAGAGTTTCATCTCGATCCTCATTTGGAATGCTCTGTGATGTCTTGTAATTCAAATTTTGGATTCTCGTGAAAATTTGCCCATCGTTTTCTCGTTTTCTTCTGTGTTCCATCTCTTTGTACATCCTAAATCGAAAATGATTAAAGGGATTGGGGCCTCACGAACTCTCTGGTGGACCCAATCTCATCTGAGGAATCAGGTTTAAGTAGATTGAATGTTCATCAATAAGTTGCAGCTTTCCAACCTCAAAACTTTACATACAAATCTGATGGCAAGTGCGGAACCGATTGAAGAATGCCTTGGAAGCAACATCATAACTTATGATATTCTATCTGGAGAATATGAGAAAAGAAGCTTTGGTGTGTTGGTCTCCCTTAATGGGCAATTACATTGCACAGGTTAAGAATGAAACAAAGCACGAGTAGCACAAATGCAGCCTGAGGGAAAATTGAGAGACGGGGTACGCTTAGAGTTCCGAATCTCTCCAAGTTACAAAGCATAACATCATTCTACATGAGTAAGTACATCTGACAGCGCTAGGCTAAGGTATGTGATGTATGACAAAAGCCAGACTATTTAATAGGAACATTCAGAAGCAAAATATCAGGTTTCGGACTTGCAATTCAAAAGGAATAACCATAAAGATCAGTCCATGTAGCAGGGGAACAAAGTAGCTTCAAAGTTCTAGCTTTGTACATCTTAGGGGATTACACCGTTCGATGATCACCTAAATCCAGAGGAGCGGCTTGTGGACCAACACCAGTTCCTCTTCTCGTAGCTTTCGATTGAGCAAGCATTTCGTCATAATTCTGGTTGCAATTGAAACAAATATTAGAATTTAATTTTTTCATGAAAATAGAAGGAAAAATTCATGGAAAAATTAAGTGATGCAATCATACCCTCTTCTCAAAGGCAGCATCCCTCGAGTCAATGATCTTGTCAGCAATTCCATACTCTATGGCTTCTTGCGCTCGGAAGTATTTAGGTCGCTGGATATCTTTTTCAATTTCTTCCTTGGGTTTACCGATTCCTTTTGCTAGCAGCTCAATATAGTACTCAGTGTTTGCATCGAGTTCTTTAGCCTGAGAAACGTTCACTGCTGAGAGAGAGAGAGAGAGAGAAAGAAAGGAAGGCCGGGGGGGGGGGAGAGGGTGTTTACCTTAATCCACATATCTATGACAGCTCCGCTGGATCTATTCACTTTAGGCAAATATAGTTTTGCTGTATTTCAAAGTAAAAAATTCAAATCAGAGAAAATGGCCATCAAATACTACAAAGAAAGTTAAAATAGAATTTCAGGAAGTGATAGAGGTAAGTCCTTCATGTGAACAGCATATACAATAGTCGGATGACAGGAAGAGGCACAAACTATTATCATCATTTAGTGCTTAACAGAAGAAATGCCATTGAAATTAGAAATTAAATGCTTCTTCTTAGAAAGGTCTTGGAGATGCTTAGAAACATTTGCACAAAGAAGAACCATAAGTTTTATCCATCTCAAAGAATGTTTGCAGCTGTACCCCGGCAACTACGAGCAGTCAATTTGAATGCATTCATAATGTGAAGATAATTTTCAAAATGGTCATGGCTGAACATCGTGCCTCAGTTCACCAGAAAATATACATGGCAAAGTAGCTATTAACTTGTATATGGTAAGATGAGGGAAAAGGCAAGTATGTTCAGTCCCTAGAAGTCCCAATTGATGCACAACTAGAGTCCTCTAAACTAAAAGGGGAGAAGGACCATACTCGAGGAATTTGGCTGGAGAGCACGAAAACCCTTGGTTCCAAGTGATAACAGCATTGCTGCTTGACCATAAGCCATTCCGCAGTTCACTGTATAAACATCTGATTTGCAGTACTTGAAATAACAAGAAACAGCAAATCAGATTCAAAAGCACGGTAGACAATAAAATCAAAAGACAGGAAACAACAATGAAGGCTCAGATATACATGTATAAACCTTTTTAAAAAGAAAGCATTGCTTTAATAATAACCTATTGAGTGGCAAAAAGTTAGACATGATACTCACAGCCATCGTGTCAGCTATCGCATATGCTTCAGTTTCAGATCCAACAGTCTCCATCTTCTCATTCTGAATTGGGAAAGCCAACATAAGCTAAAATGGTGCTAAAAAATGAACTGGCATATCAATAACTCACGGAGTCTAAGAAGATCCCTTTAATGACATAACCAAAGCCAGAGCAAGGCAAGGCGCATTTCACTTACCTGTGTGCCTGATGAATTAATGTATAGATATATAGGCTTTGAAGGGTTATCGTAATCCAGCCACATAAACTGAGCAACTAAGAGCTCGGTCACAGCTGGGACAATCTGCAGCAATCATTCAGAGTCTATCAATAATTTAGAAGTTTAATAAAGCATAAAATGCAGTAACACTAGACACTGTTTAGATGGTTTGCAAGGAAAAGAGAAGGTTTCGGAAAGATATAGAGGGGCGTACAGGCATTCCCAAGTAGCATATACGAGCATCTAAGAGCAACGATGGCAAATCAGGGGGAGCAGTTCTAGGTCTTCCGTATCCTCGTGCGCCTCCTCGGTACATGCTGACACTCATACTGTATTTAGAGGGACCCTTGTCATGTGCTCCGGAGAGGTTCCACATGCCTCCGTTATCCAAATAATTTCTTGCTGAAGAGATACTTTCCTGTGAGGATGGGCCAGGAAGGAAGAGGCAATTAGTCTCCTGTGGGGTGCAGACCTTAGGAGCAGTCTAAAGTAGCCGCAATGACTATAACTTACAATCTCATTCTCAAGTGTCTAGAACTAAATAAATGCAAAGTTAAATTAATAACCTCTGTAACTTTCTCCGATTGACGACGAGCAGGATTATCTTCTGTCATGAACATATCCATCTGGGATGGTGAGAGGCCGTAAAGATATTGGGGCACATTCTTGAAGTTTTCAGCCACTGCGAAAGAAAACAACGACACGAAAATTACTCAAACAGAAACGTGTGTCCTTTCAATGGAAACCCGAATGAGAACGGCCAAGTAGATTCATAACATGATCAAAAGGGCCAGATTTATCCAAGTATTCATATTTACTTCCAGAGAGAATTTGATCTCGCCTCCAATCTCCAACCTCATTCTCTCATATACAAATCAGGAAAAATTGTTAAGCGGAATCATTTAAGTCAATCTGGACCTAATATCAAGCTCCGGCAACCGCAGTTAACAGTACAAAAATCCACAAAAATATCTCCAATTCAGCTCCATAACCAGTTTCGATCGCCTAAGCAAAACCATATCCGCAAGCAACAATCACACGACCGACAGACCAATCGATTATCCTCATCTACTTCCTCGTGGACTCTATCGAATGACAATCGGCCCGAAACGGGGAAAAAAAATAAAAATTTCTGTCGGCGAGTCACTCACATCCTTCTCTCAAGTTCTCCTGCCGGAACTGCTTCGGAATATGGTCGAGCGAGGCCCTGACGCCGCTTCGCCGCCCCCTGGTTTTCAGCCGGGGGAGCGACGGAGGGGGAGGAGCCGCGAGGAGCTTGGCGCCGTGCAAAAACGGCGACTTCGGGAGGCTCAGCTCCCGATTCAGAGGCGTGGAAGCGGGCGCGGCCGAAGCCATGGATCCCAGTGCGGTGGTCGCCATTGAAGAAGAACGAAGAAGAAGAAGAAGAGGAATGGAGATTTCTCTCTCTCTCTCTCTCTCTCTCTCCTCTTTGCAGCAAGAGCTGAGGACGAGAAGCGAGGAGGAGCGAACCGAGAAGAAGAAAGCGAAAGCGGTGGCTGTTGCGAGGCCACGCGGCGGTTTGGGCCTGGGCTTCGGACCATCTTGGACCCGTTCATGGCCCTTGGGCTCACGCTATTTGGGCCGGGCCGGGCCGGGTACACAAACTGTGGGATTTGTCCAACGCGTTCCAGTTCTTCCGCGAGGACAAAAGCTAAAACAAATTTTATTTTCTTTTTTGGCTATTTTCCATACCATTGGAGTGATTCCAGACCTGTCCCTGCCTGAGGGACGCTCAAAAGTTTCTTATTAACAATTTTTTTTCTTGAAACCACTCAGTTGACATTATGTCATTCAAGTGGACTAATTAGATATAAAGACAAAAATCGAATGACATGGAATATAATTCGACAAAAAAAAGAAAAGGATTTTAGATTGGAACTGATAAAAAAATTAATTTTGAGCAATGATTCAACCATATTTAATATGACAACATCAGAGTTCATAATGTACTCACAGAAATCAATGGTGAAAATTTAACGCACGTCGCGCTGCATACATTTAACATATAAATGGTAAGCATAAAAGGTTCGATTCGATGTCGCATCAAGAGATACTATAGCAACAGCCAAGATTGAAAAACATGCATTCATATGCAATAGCATTGTAACCAGAAGCAAATCAAATTTAAATTTGCTGGTCAATATTCTTAAGACCACACAAAAACGTGTTACAATGTCCAAGATTAAACCACACCCCTTATTTCTATAGCTAATAACTTAACTTCTGTTTCCAAATGATGAGCTACGAAAGCAAGGGAAAGCTGCAATCGGTATGATCAGCAAGCTTGATTACACTTCTCTAGGGTCCACAAATATAGACAAGCCAGGTTGGCTACATGTCCAATCCCCAACCGGATCATCGCCATGACCCTTCGCCAGCTTCTTCATGCACCACGCGTCTTCCTCGCACGACAACCTCTTCCAATGCGGGATCGCCGGCCTCAGCGGCTCGTGTCTCGCCACCTCGGTCGCCACCACGGCGCAGCCCTTTTCCTTGGCCAGGTTGTGCGCGTGCGCGCAGAGGGCTTCCATCATCCTCCCCGCTTGCGGGCCTTCCCCTCCGAGGCCGTACAGGAAGTGGAACCCGAATGGCTGGAATAGCTGAGGCACAGACGGTATGCCCAGAAATGGCAGCAAGCGGTCTGCCGTGCGCATTGCCTTGGTGATCCACTGGATGGTGCGCGACGCTCCTTTTACTTCTAACGTGAACGACTCCTTGCAATTCCATATGCTGAGGACTGCCCACGACTCAGGTGGGCTGGCGAGGAACCGCCTGGAATTAGGCCATGACCCACTTGGCATGGCAACATATGTGCCAAGGTTGAGCTGGTTACTTAGGACGCGATCAATGTCGCGAGGAAAGAACTCAGTGGTGGAGAACCGGGCCCGATAAAGCAACTCGGCCTCCAGGTGGTCGAGTTTGAATATGGCAACTCGATCAGGGATTTTGACCCTGTGAGCGTAAACGGGTTGGACTAACATGGAAGGGGTTCGGAATTTGGTGTAGTTGCATTTCAACAAGAAGAGATTGAGTGAGGCTTGGTTGTCGTTTTCCGTGGCTATGTAAGAGTACTCGGCACCACTGTGGATGAACCATGTCTCCATCTTCTTCACCAGAGCCAAAGCAATGCCAATTCTTCTGCACAAGCAAAACCCTAGATTTGTTACGGTTTATGATACATAATTTTATATCAGAAGTTAATTACATGTAAGTTATGGGGCATGGACGTGGTATCCTAACTTATTATCAAGAAACCCTAGGAAGGACAGGACAAATGAGATCTTTCTTTTTTCGGTGTTGATGCTTTTCAGAAGATCTTCTCACAGAAATACCCGTTGTCTACCGTCCACTAACAAATGAAGAAACTCCAAAGTATTATTGATCTTAGGGTTTTGTCACAGGAAAATGTCATTAAATCTGTGGAGGCTTATTATCAGAGTGACGGTTTACCTAACATTGATTTGCTTTAAATTCGTACGTACTACAGGACAGATTCTGAAATCTGAACTGTATGGATCCTTTATTCAATATGAACTCCGGAAATCAATGTAAGTAATGAAGAAGATGAGTACCGGTGAGAAGGACAGACTCTTAGGCCAAGAATGGAGGCGACTTTGGCATAGATGGGAGTCATCATCTTAGTAGAATCATCTTCGCCATCATCGTTCGAGCTTCCTCTTCCACAGCTGACGGTTTTGATACAACCCCTAACCATGCCCACGATCTTCCTCTCTCCCTCCACTTCCATCTCAGCCACCTGTTTGATCATATCCAAAAGCACAGTAATTAAACTTCATCATCTCAAATTTCACATGGGACCAAAACGAAGACTTCGACCATCAAGACTGGACCTCCTTCGTCAAGAACCCTGGAAGAGAAATGTTATATTTACATGCGCATACCAGCATGAGATAAGGCGGTGAATGGCGGATTCGGCAAATAGGGTCGCCCAGAAGGTCGGTGAAGAGGGACGTCTTGCCAGCGGGGCCAACCTCGCACCTTCTCTCTACTTCTTCGACCTCCTTGCAGTCCTTGTTTGGATCGAATTCTCTCACCACAAAGGCCGTCATCCCCATCATCGATCTCTTTTCCGCCATCGACAAAAGAAGGTTTGCGTGACGACCTCTGTTGGGCTTGTGTGTTTTAGTTCGACAGAAGCCTCTCAGCAAGTGTATTGCTCGGAGGTTTGGTGCAGTAAACGATGAACTTGATGGCTGCACCGGGCTTTTTACTCTCCTCTGTGAGGACGCTATTAAATTAGCACTCGGTCAAGGAGGACCAGCAATAGTAAAAACTGCAACAAGAGCAATAACTAGATCGGCAAGTGGTCTCGGACGCGTCGGTAAAAGCTGGTCTGCCACCTCCAGAGCCGGAGCGACAATAACACTGGGAGATTGCTGCAAGAACGGTACAGTTGAGTTAGTGCCAGAGCAGCAAAAGGGGGCTGAGCAGCTGCGGCAAAGCTTAATGGAGGTGTGACAAGACTACCGGGTGCAGCTGCGGTGTAGGTGGCCGAGAAACTACCGTCAACTCGCCTGAATGAACACCAGGACGTTGGACGTGCAATTACATGGACTGAGACAAAAGGAAACCGCAGTGGCGTCGCACTAAAACCGACAATCAGGCGTCATCGCAAGGAGACATCAGCAAATCCAAGAAGAGATCAGCGAATTCTCGAAATTGGAGGGCTCTTAAATGCTTTGGTCCTAGGGTTTGTGCCTTTATGCGCCTTGCCTAACACTGCCAAAGGATGCAATCAAACCCTGATAAGGCGAAGTCCAAGCCCTTTTCTTTTCTTTATTCTGGGAATGCTCGAAAGGAACATGGTCACATCTTTGGGAACGTGGTCTTGTATATATAGACCCCATGGACAGAAATCGTGGGAAAGATCCAGTTCCTCGACTCATGAACATTACGGGCGGAACAAATTACCAATAGTAATTGCATAGCTTTAACAGAGACAAATGAGCGTGTTATGGCTCTGGTTATCACATACTGGTCTTGGTTTTCCTAAATCGCACAGTACATTTATGCGTGTATGCGCAGGATTACTTGAGAAATCATCGAGGCCAGTGATGTCTTTCGTGAGCTGGAGAACATTTTTCAATCAGGATTTAATTGCTAGTTGGTTCACCTATAAACAAGGGTACGCTAGGAAGAACCGCGTTACAAGCATCTTTATGATGAAAGGGCAGAACAGATCGGCGACTATGCACTTGCATAAGGAAGATTTACAGAGAGAGTTGCGCAATTTCAAGATAATGAACTTTAAATGAACTTATGCTAAAATATCATAGATACTTGATCCAATCGACCGGTACATGGAATAAAAGGAGATATCGAGAAAGAATAGCTGAAGAAAGAAAAAGAGAATGAATTGTGAACCCCCACCCATCAAATTATATCAACTTACAATTAACAAAGGGGAGAGAGAATAAGTGGAAATGGCTGCGCAAATAATCTTTGCCATTTCCTAATGATTGCTGGAGAAAGAGAGACAGCAATCGCGAGACCTGCCATTAAAATTAATTAGTAATCCAAAAAGCAAGATAGAAATTATCAGCACCAGAGTTATATAATATAGAAAAAGAGCTTCTAATGCTTCTCTTGTTATTCTTTTCCCTTCTTTACTTTTCTTTGTTTGCAGTTAATTAGTGGAGTGGGGTTATTACTCCAAAAGCAGCATCACGACCACAGGTTGTCACTAGAGCTTGTTACAAGTACAAGGATCCTAGTCCAAGTTCCGTCGTAGCACGAGAGTTGTTAAAAAGAAAATGGGCTTCGTGTCAATTGAGACAAGTAGAGAAAGGTAGGTTTGGTCCTGATTCTTCTTTTTCTATGATTTACTTGTGGAGTTATCGTGCTGTCCACTGCCCGTGTAACTCGAATTCCACCAACGGTTGAATAAAATTTGTGAATATCCAGCTAATTGGTAAGTTGGCGATACTTGATTATGGTCGATGTTCAAATACGTATCTGATATTTTTGTTAAATATTATGATTTTGACAAGGCTCCTTTCCCATTCTTTACTTATGAAATCAGGGCTTTCTTAGTATTTTTATTAAGGGCACGTTTCCAGAAGAATCTCTATTAATATATTACCAAAAGATACAATTTACTATTTGCTCTGGTTGGCGATACTTGATTATGGTCGATGTTCAAATACGTATATGATATTTTTGTTAAATATTACTATTTCGACAAGGATCCTTTCCCATTCTTTACTTATGAAATCAGGGCTTTCTTAGTATTTTCATTAAGGGCACGTTTCCAGAAGAATCTCTATTAATATATTGCCAAAAAATACAATTTACTATTTGCTCTGGAAATATCATAGTACTATTCTTATGTTTGTCTTAATATACATTTTCTGTGAATAGAGGATTCACGAGGAATGGTAAATTCTCTGGCCCACCTTAATTGTTTTGGTGAACAATTATAAGATTTACATTCTTTAGAGAAGAATTTCACTTTCGAATAAAGAGGTTTATGTGAACACTTACAAGATTTATGGATATTTTTAGATAACTTTCTGGTTGAACAGTCATTCCAAACTTTATTAGTTCTAATGCCTTTTCTGTTCTTTCCGTCTTGTCAATTTTTTTATTCTTATAATGTAACTTGTAATAATTTCGATATTTCATAAATGCTTGGCCAAGCTCAGGATTTTCCTAGTCCTTTATCTCAATTATTTATGAAAGAATGAAAAAAAGAAGAATTAAAGTATTCAACTTAATTAAAGAAATAGGAAATTATTTACTGTGGAAGTAAAGACAACGAGGAAAAAAGAGCTTTTTCAAAAAAAAAAAAAAAAAAAGTAAGCAAATATAATCATTTTTTATTGGTCAATCAATTAGTAAAAAGTTCCAAATTTATTCCGCCTCTGATCCTGATTAATGTACGTTGTTTCCTCTGAGGGAAACTGAAAGATTTTGCAGCACTTGAACTTTCTTCTGTTGGCTCCTAAGCTAGCTAAAGACTCGTTCGGTTATAAATGAGCAGATGAAGTATGGAAGCCCGTGAAGAACAGTCAACACCATTTCGTTTGTTTCTTTTCTATTCTTCTATTACAATTCCTTCTGGTATACATGAAAGATGCCTTCTGCCCCCTCTAAATCAGTTCCCGGATTAATGCCATCATGTTGCATAAGGTTAAAACAGCTGATGATCATTATCACAGGTAGAGAAGCTTCATACATATAAGAGAAATAATAGGATGTTTGGTCCAAAGCTGATGTTCCTAAGTGGGAGGTACCGTGTTTCGGATTCATTAAGTTATCAGGTTGCAGGACCATTGTTCCTTAATGATGAACACGAGTATCATGTCACAACATCATAATAACGTCTGGCCAAGTGTACCTTTTTGCCATTATAAAGTTATTGGATTGAGATTAGCAAATGGCATATCTTTATGCAATTTATTTGGAAGTCTTTTCATATGTACTCGAATCCTCCAGTATTATAAGAGGAGATGACATATAATTGCGTGCTCATGGGGAAGCAAGATGCCCTAATACCCGACAGCTCCCATGATGACGTACGGAAATTTCCCAATAGCTAATTCGAAAGGCAAATGGATAGGCTGATTATTAAAATTCCACGGGCTCAGATGAATAGAAAAATATGGGCGTGACTAGCATTTAAACTTAAAAGTCATTAAGCTACAATTGTTATGTGATTCTAAACTTTAATTCTCATATAATCCCACTTTATCATACATTGTATGTCGGTTTCTTAATCACTAGAGACAAGTTTCAGTAATCATAGTTCGCATTTGTGCCCATATTATATGTAGTAATATATAAACATTTATTACCATCCGAGTCTGTAAGAACATAATCATCGTGATAGATGTAATAAAAATAAGCTGCATGAAGAAACGACAATAATTAGCTTCTAAAGTTCCTTTTATATATGTATGTATGTATGTATGCATGAAATCAGGGAGATTGATTAGAATTTGGACTACATAGGCATACTCGCCATGCATGCTCTTAAGAAATTCCCATCGGGACAGAGAGTACACATTGAAAGAAAGAGCATCTTTGCAACTTACGGACCTGTCAAACGTGTCTGAAAGCTCCTGATCTAGCTTCATCCCACAGTTAGATTCCTTCAACTTTTTACAGCACACATCGACTGGAACATAACTGCGGTAGCTCAGGATGCTGCTGATATTGTGCTTGGTCTTTTCTTGATATAACCTGCATTGTGAATAGGCAACACGGTAAAGGAAGCTAACTTGCAGTGCACAATCTAGTCGGTGTTTACTACCTCTTGGAGGAAATCGGCAACATAGTGGCATCATCTAAATGTTTCTGGTGCCGGAGACATTTCGCCGCCGGATCCAGCGGCGTTTGGGTCCGTTGGAGAAACGAATGGTTTTCTTCAAGAGCTCGACGTTTTATTTTTTGAAAGAAGAGAAAGGGGACATGAAAGACCAGGTGGTTTGAGGGATGGATTGGGCGAAACGGGAAAGGAAAGTGCGTCTCTCTGCCACGAACTGTTCATGCTTGACAACAACGGGCCGCGGATGGTTGGAGCCGATCTCATGGCCGTTTCTGGTCCATCACCAGACGCCGACGCCGACGCCGGCACTTCTGTAATAATACGAAGAAATCGAATATGTATGGAGAATGAATTTTGCATTCTCTGTATTATGACTGCTTTTACTGATTGCTTGGGTTCGCTGGTTGTGAGTACAGAGGACGTCACTTTGATCCGTGCATTTGCTGTCGATGCATCGCACAATAATCATGCATGAGCCACGAGGTTTAGATTTTCTTGCAGCGACAGATACACTCAGAACTAGGAGTCTTCCATTTACATCATGACCGCAAATGGAGAACAGCCAAAACTGTCTGCAGTGGACGCATGCTCGTGTTGGCTATTTATTCGCGAGAAAATTATTTGAAAAATTCCGAGCTTATTGCATTTTTACTAATTCAATCATAAACATTTTAACCTTATAAATTGAGTCATACACTTTATCACGTTTTGCCAATTAAGTCATCCAATCGATTTTGGTAAAAAATCGCTGAAATGTACGTTGGCCATCCTACGTGGCACAACTAATGTAACGTTGACATATTTACTGATTAATAAGTTTCAATTTTTTGTGTTCCTTTTCTTTCTTTTTTCTTTTTCCTTCTTTACTTTTTTTTTTATATAATTTCGGCCCGGCGACCCTTGTGGCCGTTAACAATACAAAAATAGAAAAAAGAAAGAAAAAAAGTAAAATTGAAAAAAAAATTATGGTATTCTATCTCATTTCCCTTTTTTTTTTCAAGATAAAAACACAAATAATCCATAAATTTTAATTCAATATACAATATGGTCCCAAAATGCGACCCTTGAACTTTAACAAATAATGAACTGTCGTCAATAAATTTTTAATTTGTTCAATGTTATCTCTAGACTTTTTTTCTTATGTTCAATGTAGTTCCTGAACAATATAAAAATCTTCAATGCCGTTATTCTGTTAATTCAAGATGAGGGACAACATCGAACAATTTAATATAATTTATGGACTAAATTAAATATGTACCAAAAATTCAAAGACCACATTGGACATTAGGCGAAAGTTCAAGAATAATCTGTGTCATTTCCTTTTCTTTTTTCACTCTCATTCTTTTCTTGCCTAATTTTATTAGCCTGTTTGGGGAAGAAGTCTCATATTTATTGCACTTTTACCAATTCAGTTATAAACAATTTAATTATACCAATTGAGTCCCAAATCTTTTCACGTTTTGACAACTAAGTCCATCTAGCCAATTAAGCCCATCTAGCCAATTTTAGCCAAAAATCATTGACGTAAATGCCAACTATTCTACGCGGCATGACTATCGCAGAGGTGAACAAAATTATAATTTTTTATTAATTTTTTATTTTCTTCTCCTTTTCTTCCTTTTTTTTTTTTTTTTAAATTTCCCGTGGTAGTAGGCTAGAGCCATGGGCAAGGCCATCTCACCCAAACCATTGCAAGGCTAGCTCATTAGAGGCTGCACACCCCTCGCCAAGACCATCGTGAGGCATGGCCATGGGCAAGGCCGCCTTCGCCCGTGGTTGGCCAAGCCAGCCTTGCCCTAATCTAAGGAAGGTGACCTCGCCCGCAATTGCGATGGCCTCCTCCAGTGGCTGGCAAGTGGGAAACGAAAAAAGAAAAGAAGGAAGGAAAAGTGAAGAAAAGAAAAAAGGAAAGTAAAAGAATAAAAAAAATTAAATATATATATAAAAAAATGTCCATGTCAACACTACCCATGGCACATAAGATGGTCGATAATCACATTAGTAATTTCATATTAAAATTGACCGGTTTGACTCAATTAATAAAATATGAAAAGATTTAAGAATTATTTGATATAATAAAAATGTTTATGATTGAATTGAGAAAAATGTAACTAGTGTAATGACTTGAATTTCCAGAAAATTTGAGCCTCGAATGAGTACATAAATTAACTTTACTTCGATTCTCCAATAAATAACTAACTTATCTTCAATTGTACAAGTAATTTAACCGTACTAATAGACATCAAAACCTTGTGTACAAAAACCCATTTCCACTTTTGCTGTGCACTCTGATCCAATCCTTATGAGTGATCTTCATAAGCGTTAACCTAAAGCCCCTAAATTCCTAACTTGACAAATCTGTAAAATATATTGGGGTGAGCCTAAGCTCAGTAAATGAACTCTATAGGTCTAAAGTGGGAGATCGGCTTACCACTCAACCTAGTACCAACAAACAACATGAGCTCAAGCTATACAAAATAACCATGTATGACAAATGCATAAGCAAATGTTCTATCTTTACTATCATGATATGCTAGAGGAAACCATTAACAACATGCAAGTTCATTCACTCAAAAGCAAGCATATGACATACTATTTCATGATGTACTGGTATTACCTAGTAGCTCACTACCATACATAATAATATACATGGGCAATGTCATTTTTATCATGAACCTCACAAACACACACCATACTTGTCACTGGCCAAGGCTATCTCGATTCACGAGACATCTTGACTAACAAGGCATCGTCACCACCAACTCATCGGGGATGGTATCATACATACCATTTGTCACACCTCAGCCCATTCATCATAAGTGTCCTCTACATCAGTGAGGATAAATACATCACTTTACATTCGCATAATGATGGTCAACATATCATGACTACAACAGTCATGTCATATCTTGACTAGAGAAGCTAAGTCATACCATGACTATAAGGGCCATGTCATAATAGGATTTTATATCATATCGACCTTATAGAGAACTATCTCATATAATAGAATATCTTACTAGCTTTTGAGTCTCATCCACATACTCATATAAGGGAATTCGCTTTGCGACGAATAGACAATGACAAAGGTCTTAATCACATGGCATCATTCACATACATTTTCATAACAACATAACAATTGCCTTGTACATCTCAATACTTTGCCATTTCTCAATCAATTAACGATGGAAAATTAATCACATGCACTTTAACACATATATCTTCATTCTTTCCATGTCAAGCCATCATCATTTAATTGGAAGCCATAGATAGGTAATCAGGAACTTAGGAACGGATGCTCATAATCAACCAAGTGAACATCGACAACTCAAAGAATCGACCACATGTGTAACAACAACTCAAAAATCAATCACGTGAGTAATCAGCAACACTTAACTAGTACTTTAACGAATCACAAGAATAATATTATCAAAACACCAAGGGCCACTTATTTGTTGTCGAAAATATATGAGTATTTTATTTACAATATGGACATGCCACGTAATTTATAAAATTACCAAAACAGCCTACTTCCAAATTAATTACACAACACAAAAGCAGGGCCTTTACTTTTACTTGCGAGAATTGGAAACGAAAGATCGAAGAAGAAAGTCAGTAGTTTGAAGTTAATGGAGTGCAAATTCTCACTTTGAAGCTTGAAAACCCACATATTTGACCAAGGTAAAACTCAAGAGTTGTTAAGACAGGACAATAAATATCATTGTTTTAAAATCATTAGACCTCTACAAGTATGAGGGTTTGTATGTTCCAAAAAAAATGCTTCAAGTGACCCTTAATAAGTAGTAGGGTTCAAATGATTTTATAGTAGTGGCTACAAGAAGATATCTTGGGAGAGTTCCTTCTTGGCCAAGTAAAGAACTCCTTCTTGGCCAAGTAAAAGGATGAGTCATGAGGGCATTAAATGACTAAGGATAAAATTAGTGATGTAAGGTATGACTTCAAAACTAATGTAGACTCAATGTCACAATAGAATGTGGTTAAAGATGATTGGTGGAAAAATGAGCAGAGAGGGAGAGGCACTTCTTGGCATAAAAATGAATGGATAAGAGGTAGGCTTATCAAGAGCATTAATTGGTTAAGGTTAAGATAGGTGAAGTAATGCATGACATCAAAGCTAGACTAGATTCAATGTAGCAAGAGCATGAATGGAGGTGGTGCAAGTTAAAGAATAACAAATGGCTCATCTACGTGGTTTCCAAAGTAAATATTTTATTATGTTATCAAAATATTAAGTAAATCACGTAAACAAGAAAGTCAGTGTCCATTTCAAGCACTAATAAATCAGCAAAATATTTTGGGCTTCCTAAAGTCATCAATGACAAATAACTAATGTTAGGAAAATCTCAACTCACTAAATTTTAAAACTTGAAAACCATTCAATACGTATTTAAGAGGGTATTGATCCCTATCAACACGTACCAAGGCAATAGGTTAATGATCGTTACTCTACACAATCAATGCACACCTTAACCTCTATTAATTTAATCCTAAAGCATCGCACTTCAATGATTATGATAGCAGAAAATCGTCCTTCCCACTTTCCATTCATCCCAAAATTAATGACCTGCCTGAGATTCCATATGAAGAAACTTTAGAAGACGCAAATATTGATACGAAAATTTACAATTGAATTTCTACATAATATATTAAATTTTAGATAGTAATTTAAATTGTGCCTAATATCCCAAATTAACAAGCCAATAAAGTTGCATTTGATAATCAGGATATCTTACCCTGTGTATGGTGCGTACTCAAGATATGATAAGATCGGATATAAGAGGGATATAGACTAAATAAAATTACTCATAAGGATGTGAGATAAAAATGAATAAAATTTTTAATATCCATAATAGAAAAGTTATTTTGTGTTATTTGTTTAAAACATCGTGGCAAACTAGGTTTTTGAAAAGTAAAATGCAACTCATTTTAGTATTGTCAGACCCTTCTCTCAATATACTTTCAACGAGCTCCAAATTTTTACTAACTAATACCGCTAGGAGTACTCGATGTGGTACCTAAAGGTATTTACTAAACGAAGTGCTTTGGGAAAGCCATAACTACGAGATGGAAAGTTGATTCTCTAAATAAATCAACTTTCATATTCTTCGGTATTACTGACGGCAAGTTGAATTTGGCTGCGACCATTTTTTTGATCGAGCTGACGATGAGACGTGTGCTGAGATTTGGAACTTCTGCTCGGACCGCAAGAATGAGATGGCAGGTGGTTTGTTCGACGTGAGATAATTTGCAAGCGCGTGCCCTGCCCGTTTAGGGAGACTTTTTATCTAGAATTTTGATTTACTCAATGGTTAGAGAGCTTTTCGCACGAGGTCGATCCACGGGAGCAGCTTCTTCGAGTTGCTCCGCCCGCTCTTCTTCTCGATCACAGCCTTGGTCGGCCTCCTTGGTCGGGCGATTCCAGGACGAGCAGCTGATTTCGGATCACCCCTCTTTTGGTTCTTGGCCGACGTTAAACTTGCGAACGAGACAGAACGGTCCCTTTACAGATGGGAACAAAGCAGAGCAGCATCTTTCCAATTCGCAGGTGAGGACAAACCGAAGCATTTAGAAGAGAGAGAGAGAGAGAGAACGACCTCACATTATTTTAGAGAAGACGGAAGCCCTTTTGCAGTCCACCACTTAGCAACATCAAGACAGCATCTTTTGGTCAGGAAACGTTAAGAAGAATGTCGACACCGAGCGTGTAGCTGCGACGTGAAGTTGTTTGAGACGTCATATAGCAGCAGACCAATGCTACACGAATATCGCGGGCTAAAGGGAGACGTATGAAATGAATCAATGAAGGAAAAGATGCTACTGTGGACTGACTAGCCTGCACAATGGAACTATCTCCTCCTCAATGTCACGAGTCCAGAAAGACCCCTCCATTTGTACTGCTGTTATGGGATAAACTGGGTGTGCTCGCCTAATTGGGTTTGCGTTCGCCTCAAACGGACCAATATTTTCCCCTCTTCCACCAGTTTCTTAGGTTTGCCCAGTGGCCGGCAAGCTCCGGTGACCCTCGCTGGCAGAAGAAAAAATAAAAATAAATAAATAAATCAAAAATTCGGAAAAAAATACAATATTATTTAAAATTGCCCACGTCGGCTTTGGCCTAACTAATACAATCCCGTGTGATACTATGTAAATCTCTCTATGCACACTCAGCGCAAAGCCTTCCCTTAGATAGTTTAGAATGTAGACATGATTTGTGGATGCTAGAGAATTAATCCTTTTGTCGTGCGTCAAGCTAGAAGATCTTGAGAATCTTTGAAAGAAGAAATCGTGAGTTGCAGCGGATGCCGAGCTATGAAAAGGTTTACAGTGAGGATTGCATGCTTGATAAGTGCTTGAAATGGATAGAGTTGGCTGTCACTCAAGCTCGTGCCACCCTCTTCAAGGCCATGTTCTTTGGCCGTCTGCGTATCCTGTCCTCTATTAGAAACCTGCCCGAGAACCGAACAGCGACTAAATGCTGCGTCTTCATTCTTTAACTTGATTTCATAGCATACAAAATCGAATGTCTATACGAGTTGAGAAAAACTTCATAGGGAAGTTTTTTCCTCATAGCTGACATGACAGTCAGTAACTGAATGCAAAATTCAGTTGCACGCCATTATGTCCTGCTGTTTTCTTTCAATCTCTACTATTTGGAGCAGCAGAGAGGACCATGAATCCGGCCGGAGGAGCGGTGGAGCTTTTTGTTCACGGGGAACTGGAACGTGCGCCAAAAGGTGGCGGAGATGGTGCTTCCCAGAAACGCATTATGCCCGGAGCCAGACCCATCGAGCGGAGTTTCTATGTCCCGATGAAGAGAGACATCGGGATCTCTCGTGGAACTACCACTTCGAGCAACGGAGTACAGAATATCACATGCCTAAGGTCAGTCTTGTTTATAAGGGAATGGTGTCCGGAGAAGAGGCAAAATCAGGAGATAGTGATCTGGATCTCTGATTAAAGTCAGTTCTGCCAGAGATTGTGGCTAGCAGTCGTTCCAGTTCAAGTGCAGAAGTTCTTGCCACTTTCAGGAACAGACCGATCCACTAGAATCTCTCTGAGGTATTCCTATATACACATATACATGCTTAAAGCACACTTTCACATAGGATCGCTTGTATATACTCGAAATACTATGGACCGGTATTGTATTGAATAAGCTTCAAATTTCATTGCCCTTATTTAAAAGACAGAAATACAATCTTTCACTAAGGAAAAACATTTCCTTGCCCAGCATAACCTTTCGGGAAAATTAACAATAGACTATTCCTGCATATGCAACAGATAAAATAAATGCTGCTTCAACTGTGCCAATACACTAGGTGATTGATTACAGGAAATCAGGAAAATAAAGAAACAAAGGGCACAAAAAAGAGCTAAAAAAAACTAGAAACTTTGCAAGAGCCACCAAGCGCATCAATGAAAAATTTCTAGCCTATCGCATCAGCATAGACGAATCCCATCCAGAGCAATTAGAATATACGAATTCCAACATATCAGCGAGGACAACAATGGTAATTACACGAAACATTTGCGAGTAAAAAATATGGGATGAGACCAGAATCTCCACGACCAAATGCCCATTAAATGATCCTTATATACAATGTTTTTTTTTTCCCTTCAACATGAAGGAGCATCCAGTATACACAGCTAATTAGTAAAGACGAATGCCGTCATCAGTTACCTCCTTAAACAAAAATAGACTGAGTACAACATATCGACACTAAAATACTAACATAGATTCCAAGGAGCGTCAAATGAGAAGCCGAACTGCCTCCACCAGTAGTAAAAGAATTGGTAGGATGTATTTGTTAGATTGGTGAGCAGTCAAAAAGAGTCAGTTCTACACACGTGTCGTCAGGCTACTGGAAATTGGTACACGATTAGATTGTAGTATATGTGTTCTCAAGCTACAGTCCTTTACCTGTTAAAAGAAAATATCAAGTTACAAACCGGTCATATTGATTTTGGGGTAGAATCATTTACCAGCAGATAGAAGAGAGGAGAATAGAGAGAACCAACGTTACCTGCAGGGCTGCTAAGCTGGACAATAAATCTCGACACTTTTCAAGGGAAAACCGTTCCTTTGCCGCGGCGTCTACCAGTTCAGCTACCAAGGAGTTCATTTCCTCAACCTGTCAGATAAGATAGTTTTTAGTTGTCTTGCTGCAACAAACATGGTCAATCAAATAAATAGTAAAAGAGCATGACATGAGCACGTGAAAACACAACTAAGTTTAACTCATGGACCTTTTTAGTGGAAATAAATGGTCAAGAAAGGATAACATTACAACCTGATAAGATTACATTTAAACATCGACGAGAGCAACATATAAAAATGAAAAAATGAATTTTTAATAACAAGGATCCGACTATTGAGTGCTGGACAATGTCACAAGCAAATCTGCAGGGCATTAAGCATGCTACTGAGATTTTATTTGATCTATGGAAGTAAAAACAATAGCAAACGGTTAGAGAGAATATTGAGGCAACCGCCTTACATTATGATGAAATTAAACCCCTCCATTTGCAAAAATCTAAACCGGCAAACTAAAAGCCTCAAGTATTAATTTGAGGAGCTATAAATTTCCTACCATAATTACTCTCCCAAAACTATATTTGTATGGAGGAGCATGTCCTAGAAGGTTAGAGTCATATCTACAAAAACCTCAAAGACCCAAAAGTGGAGGTTGATTACCTTCTCAGACCACAAACAAAATAGTGATAAAAGAGGGGAGAAAATGGGATCCTCAAGCTACCGAACATATGGTAAAATAGTACAGTTGCTAGGAAGCTATCTGGGCTGACTTTAGTGAACCCAATCTTACAGACTAAACAAGATGGATCTCCACAATCAGATGCACTGTGCTAATTTATCTCAGATATCCTGCAATAATTGACTTCTCAAACTGATTCTGAAATGGAACCGCTTCACATCCTCAACAAATCCAACCAGAATCCTGAGTCAGAAATACAATCTACTCCATGCCAAAAGCAGCACATGTCAAAACATCATGCTCCATTGCTCCTTAGGCCATAGACTCGCCCAATAAAAGAAATTGAACATACCGCAAGAAGTCTAATCACTCTCGTTCCTTAGCATACTAGAGCCTCATCATAAAAATTCTATCGTGCTAGATTCCTTGACAAGTTTAGCAACGGAAATCGACTGGACACTTTTGAGTATATCTATCCTTTAATCCTGGGAAGCGTTCTTTAATTCGTCTGCCGGACAGCATCTTAAGGAGTCATTGAACACCCCTGTTCCCCATATGCAACAGGAATGCCCTATTTAGACTTTGGACTGCATGATGCTGCGGGAAATGACACTGATGTGCCCTTGTTATATACAAGACTAGCCACAAGAATGGCATGAGGTGAGAACTCATCAATCAATTATCCTAAGACAAGAGATTCTTCATTTCATTGCCAGAACAGTATGCAGGCTCCTATGTTTGGTGACAAGGCTTAAGCTTTTTGATTCGAAGATGATGTTGCATGACCTAGCCTGTGAAGAAAGGTGGTGCTGATATGAAAATTAATGACAATAAACCTCAATGAGAAGCCGCAACAAGTTCTTATTTTAAAGAGTAGGAGGCACTATCCAAAAGACAAGATCACAGAAGCAACAATAGAGCAAGAAACTAATGTGGAGATAACTTACCTTTGACGAGAGGGAATATATTGAGGATGCCATTCCCTGCATTACAGATATAGCTGATCCAATGACATCCTTCAGGTTCTGCATATCAACCTGATGGGAAAAAAACATACAGAGTCGGGTAGGGAAGTCTTTGCAATGTGCATTTAACAAACTGCACACTTTGAAATAATACCACATGTGAAAAGTAAAAGGCATACTGTTGCACTCCCGACAATTGGAAGACGAAGAGTGCTTGCTCTCAAAGCTTCAGTGGCCCCCAGCAAAGAGCTTGAGTGATCTCTTTCTAGAATAGACCATTCTTCCAAGCAGGTCATCTACATTAACCCCCAGAAGCTCAGTTTAATGAAAGAAAATGGTTGTGGGACTATTCAAAATGTGTCTTTGCATAATCATCACATAAAACATGCCACAAAAAATGGCAAAAAATGATGCCGGAGTTCATCTACGCTAACAATGCATTTTGCTTGGCCTCACCGAAAATGCGGCCCTTCAAAACTTTCAATGTTCTATAGTTAGGTAAATTTCTTCCCTCTCCATCTTAGTGATGACCATGAGAAGCAGCAGTTCTCAGGAAGCAAATAATAAACGTCAATCTTTCTCATCCAAATGAGAGCAAAGAGAAAATTCTGAAAGAATACTATGCACAATGGCAAAAGAACCTTAAGAAGAGAATGCCCACATATCGGTGAAAAAGCTAACTGGTATGCAATTGTTCACTGGTGCTTTTCAAGAATGCTAACAAATTTTAGACATTAACCAGCCAAGCCCCAACTTCAATGGGCACATGCAAACTAAATCACCACAATATCACTCTCAAGTGTTAACCTCCTCGTTTATAAGTCAAAATGATCAGCCTCCTTCAAATTATACTCAGATACATTCATTATGTACGTAAATGCCAGTGGAAGCCTCTAGTTTGGTCCTAACAAACAAGAACACATCCATGTTGTTCCGATCAATGAGGCAACAGTAAGTTTCTCAGTCACGAGTAGACTTATTTACAACACTTGTCTGGCACTTTGTTAAAAAAAGAAAAAGAAGAAATAAGACATGATACTGTAGGACGTATTGACATGCAATTACTATTAGCTCTATCTTTATGCACTCCAATTTCAACTTCTTCTATTTTCTGGACAAGAAAGTAAAAGAACGATTTCTGAAGATAAGAATAGCTGGTATGAACATATTTGCAGAAGCTTGCTAACCGAAAGTAATGACAGACTGAAAATTTAAGAGAGCCAAATGCAACCAACAAAAGATCGAACTGACCTGTCCTTTCAATATGGAAGTCAACTTGAGTCTTTGCTTTAGCAAGAGCAACTTCATCGTTTTGACAGTGACAGAGTGACGTAGCTCTGATATTGTTATCCATGCACCCCAGAGGTCTTTCTGGTAGGATAGAGAAACATAAAATAAGACTCTGTCACAGTAACATTACATGCATCCAGAAGAATCTTGCAAGTAACCTCAGCCAGAGCTACCAGTAAAGAAAATTTTTGTGGAGACTGTAAACCGATGAAATAAACATGAAAATAGGGCATAATGAAGAACCTGCAATGAACGTATAGGAAGTGAAAGGAATTATAAGCATTCACATCTAGAGATGATCAATATGGACATGAATAAGGTAATTCTCCCACATCAATATTTGCCTGACTAAAAAATGTTATCCAAACAAATAGGTACCAAGAATACCTCAAGCACAACATATCTTAACCAAAAAAGGAATGGCATTAAAGATGAGGAACGATGTTTTGTACATATGTTTAATACAAATTGGGAAACAGTTAAGTACCTCTGCATTTTGCCTCTGAATAATAAATGTAGCATCTGCCCTCGCATTTGCGAATCGCCATTGTAGGTAGCAGTTGTGGAGAAGCCTCAACTTGTGTGCATCACCAATTCGGTCTTCCCCTATTTTCCCTCTTCGAATATCCACAGAAAAACTCAGAATCGAAGGCACACAACTACTGCTAGAGTTACTATTTAAGCCACCAGACCCCGGTCTAGCCCGAGATGGACTTTGCATTCCCCTCAATGGAGAGGAGACTGAAGAAGCCCAAAGCTTACTTGGTGAAGCAGGACGTGTGACCCCCCGCGTGGGAGAAGACAAGGTTCTAGGAGACATAATTGGATTCTCATTACTAAACCGCTTCGACTGAACTAATTTACTTGGAGCAGACATTCTTGATCCTGAGCTCGGTGAAAAGGGCGACCCAGGATCTTGCAATCGCCTCAACCTGCTATTCGTCTCTTGCCAAAATTTCGCAGACCCGGCAATTCCACGGGGCCCACTTTTCGGCTTCCCACATTCTTGCACACCAGAAGTACTACCAGAAGACACGCTATCTGTATCAGAAGCAGTGAATTCAGAGGGCATAGAGGATTCGTTCACGAAACTAGTGTCTGGGTGAGCATTCTGAGAAACCGCATTCATCAGCTCAGCATGACCCAAATCCAGGCTCAATCTCCCATCGAAAGAAACCCTCCTACACTCATCAACTGACGACTGCCTTAACATCTTCCCTGCAAAGCCAGATCCGAACTCAGCGAACTTCTTCCCATCATCGATACTATTACTACCCCAATCCATGCTCCTAGACAACAAATTGACTTCCATATCCGGATTCTCTCGCCGGGTCCTCCCCGGCCACCGTTGCTGATCTGTGAGCTTCGGGTTCTCGACCCGATCCCTCACTGGCGTCGACCTCTTTCTCTCTGGGGTTGCCTTTCTAGTGGGCGCAGAACCCGCATTCGCTTTCTCTTTACTTATCGGAAGGGAAAAGGCCTCACCCTGAAAAGAAACCGACAAGCTCCTGGTCGAACTCCGCGTCGAAGTGACCAGAAGCTTGGCAGCGGCCGAGAGCTCGCCCGCGCCGTGATGCGGACCGGGCGTCACGGGACGGCCCGGACTGGGTCGCCGCCGGTCCGCCGACTGGGACCTCTTCGGGGCCGTACAAGGCAAAGGGGCGGTGTTCGTGGAGCGAGAGATGAGCGGAGAACCGAATCGCCGGGAGCTGGAAGAGGACGAAGTCGCCGTGGTCGCGGTGGTGGCCGTCGTCGTCGTGGCGGTCGTCGTGGAGCTCGAGGTCGAAGGAGAGGGGGAGAGGTATCTGGAAGGGACGTGCTTTGATCTGGGTCGTCTGGCATTGTGCTTCTCGGGAGCGGAATGCAGAGGCGTCGGCGTTGCTGGCGTTGCGGACGATGCCTGGGTCGAGGGCGGTTTGCGGATGCTCTCGGAGATGGAAGCCACCATTAGAGAATGAAGAACCCTCGAAAATCTTCCCTCACATGGCGTTGCAGAAAGAGAAAAAGGGGGTTTATCTTCCCCCCACAAACCCCAGCACACTCCACACCCAGAATCTTGAAAGAAAAGAACCACCAAGAAACTCCAAGAAAATCAAGAAACTTGGAACACGGAGAGTCGAGAAATCTTGCGAGGAATACGGAAGTGCGCGCGGGTCTGCAGTGGATTTGGCGCTGGGAGAGAGAGGGGAGAGAGGAGTAGGTGAAGAAGAGGAGAAGATTTGGGAGAGAGCAGAGGAAAGTGTGTAGCACAGAGAGAGAGAGAGAGAGAGAGAGAGAGAGACGTTTTCTTCGGGGAAACGGTGGGTTTTTCTTGTGAATCTTTTTGGGGGATGCAGGGGAGGGAGGCTTGTGTTGTTTAATTTTGTGATTAATCAAGCCAATGCCATCCTTGATTATTTGACGTTTTGGAGGTTTTCCTTCTTCTTCTTCTTCTTCATTTTTAACTTAGTTTAGTGGCTTGATTGGAGTGTTTCATCTGCCCTCCCGGTTAGCCTATGCCTATCGATCACCAAATTAAACATAATTTACACAAAATGGACGCGTGATGGGCTTAGCGCTTTTAGGAGCTGCGCAATCATTCCATAATCGCTTTTTGCGGTTTTTCATTAGACATCCTCCATGAGCTTTTCCATGGTGGTACAAGGTGACGTCAAAGGATGCAATCACCCTTTTCTTGATCACAAAATATTAATAATATCTCCCATAAAAGTCGACGGTTTGGTTAGTGTAGGGAAATATCATGATGAATCACAATTACCTTCAAATTCCTCTAACAAAAGGAAAAGCACGAAACCTCGTCGAGTTGATTAGTTATGGCTTTTAGAGATAAGATTGAGATTGAGGCAATTCGTTGTCAATTACCCTTAAAAGAAAAACACTGCTCGAGCCAAAAAGAAAGAGGTTTAAAGTTGAGACGTCGGCTGTCTAATGAATCCTATCTTCCAACAAACCTTAATCTTCCCTTAATTTAGGACAATATGAAACTTTAAGATTTGAAGCCACGTAAGGAGGCTTCAGCTGAAAAATCCCAAAAGAAATGAACACTGTCTGCCCAAACTGGTCCGTCTGTCTACGCACTCTTGATTTAAGATCTCATGTCCCTTTCACTCGTTTGTCAACTCACATGTTGCTTGTTCCCAACACTTTAGCTCATTATCTCCCCTCAAAAGAAGGACGTCTTGGAGCCACGACTCATCCTTTCGGTTCTCTCCAGCTCTGTATTCTCTCTCTCTTTTTAATCTAAGTAGAACGAAGAAGATTTTGACAGGTGGTGTGCTGCACCTCAAAAGATGGCGGAGTTCGAGGCTTGGGTTTGAACATTTCATGCTTTGCAATACTCTCTTTGAGTTCAGACTCGAGAGAGAGCAACATCGTTCCATAGTTTAGTACAAAGTCTAGCTCGGAGGGATCACTTCGAAGCCAAACATGGTTGACTAATTTTATGAGATTATGAATGGAAGTTTAGTGGAGAGTTGACGGTTGATAGCGAGTAGGCACCTTTCCTCCACTTCGAAAATACCCCTAATAGATCAAATCAGTAACACTTTAAAAATAAATGGTTTCCACTTCTAAGATAGTCCCCAGGAGCAAAAGATTACCCAAGTTTTCTCTTTATTCCTTTGGCACTCGAAACAAGTTAGTGGCTCAACAAGATTAAAGAAAAGCCGTTCTAATCAGAAATTGCATAAGATGTTCGGGCATGCGGTTTTCAAAGGATGCGACACCCAATGGATATGACACCACTTTGGTGCTCGAGTACGACTCACTTGTTTAACCATCTAATTGCAATTTGCAAATTAGTGCACGGTGTCCAGCATTGCTTATTTACTAATTCAACTTCTTCAACTTCTTGCTTTGATCGTTGAGGGTGCAATTCATAAGAGGCTTCTTTATGATCTTGGCACCAATCATATACACACACTGCTAACTCGGCATAAAGGGTTTGCTTAGAAATGAAGTGTGGCTAGCTAATACAATCAAATCAAAACTAGTTAATCACATCAAAACTTGTTGAGGAACCCTAGCCTGCGCTGTTACTGCCGTAAAGCTCGCGCAGTGACAGCTTCTACGGGGATTGAGAAAGAAAAAGAGAAAGGTATCCGAGATTGTTGAGCTGTGACCATCATGTGAAAGCAACATTCGGAATTTTCGAGCGGCGTGCGATGAGGTGAAAGGTCGTGCCTTTAGTCGGTTTTAAAAAATAGCGACAAACTGAACCCCCACTATCCAATAGGTGTCTTAATAATATATATACCCACACACTCTACTTGACCGGGCATGCGATTAATTTACGGGAAAGAAAACGACTTTCGCCCTGCTCTTGCTTGTCGCCGAAGCCCCACAAAACCATGGTGTACAAGATAGTTTATTTTTTCCTAAGAGCAAGGGGTTTTAAGGAACCGACAGTGACAATGCCGACACACTCTGCTATGACCCATTCATACAAACACGAAACCAAAGTAGAAATTCCAGCGATGCGAGTTATGACAAATCATACAGTAGAGTCTCTACAATGCCGTCCATTTTTTAAGTACCCCTAATAATCCCTGCTCGATATGAATGTCGCCCAACATGTAGAAAGATTCCATTGGCAATTCTTAGAAGCACCACGAGAACTAACATTGGGGAATCACAAGTTTAAGACAAGTGACTATCATGAGAGAGCTCAACTTCCACTGCAGATAATTGTGCAGCAACATCATCACCAAAAAGGGCAAAGTGCAAATACTGGGGGAGGCAAGCAAATGAACAAGAAAATTTAGAGTTTTACGAACTCAAATAGGCGATCCTTACAAATTTCAAGTCCAAAGTTGGCTCCAATGACAATGACATCAACACATTAAAATTATGGCAAATCTAGATCTCTAAAAGAGTGCTTGAACTGGGACATTGCCGGGGGCAGAGAGTATTAGCTCTTTAGCGGTACTGCAAAACAAAACAGGAACAAAAACTAAGTATTTACATAAAAACAGTACATGGTTAATCAGCAGTTAAAGTACACTTGTTAATGAGGTTGAAGTTTACCTTGATGAAGCCAATCTCCTTGGCATTGCTGCGGAAACACTGTCTGCAGCACATGAGTCCATACTTCCTAATCAAACCATGAGGATTCCCACACACGCGACTGCAAACCACGACAAAAAGCAGATTTGAGTTCTTTTACTGTGAGCTGCATAAATGTCTATCGAGTAATCAACTACCGATGGTCAACCCATTACTCTTCAATACTTCGATCAACAGAATTGTAAGAAAACGCAGTTCTATAGATAAAGGATGCACATGTCGAGTCAGCTGACAACTTCTGTATATAAATCCCAGCAATATCCACAGATGCTAGGCAGCCACTAGTTCCGGCAGATGAATTCATAGAGAACATATTAGCTGTACACGAAAGGTTGAAACAGACTACAGAAAAATTATTGCTACTATGCACGCAATTACTCCAAGCAACCGATATCGCATCAGTATCTAGAGGAACTAGAACACGCTGCCAGCTGGTCGAAACTACAAGTATCCGTTCGACATCTGGGGGCTCGCCACTGCGTACCCGTGATCACAGAGCACCAAGCAGGTATCCCATGAAACTTATCAAGACATGGTAGCACTTCATTCCCAGATGAAAGTCCATCATTAGGAAATCTAATACTTCAATGTCCAATCTACTCAATGTGAATGCATTATTTCTATTCAATCAAACAAACACCGTCAGCTCCTCCCCCGCCATAAACACGGCCCCAGGGCACAAAAGAAGGAAGACCCTTCATTCCAGAGTCTCCAGAACATTACTTAAAAAGCCTCTGATTCAAGAGATCAACTTAACCCTTGAACAGGCTCACAAAACAACAGAATCTCCGCAAACCCATCATCCAAAAACGCCGAATATCAGCATCTAACAGGGTCATAGCACAAAAACAAGAACGTCGAAACATGCGCATAAGAGGCTACCAACAGCAAAGCAATCCAAATCCATACTCGTACCCCTCCCATACCAACCCATCCGAGAACAACCAAATCGATTATCGAACCGATCACGCCAAAACAATCATGTCAATGAAGGAACGAGCATGAAGCAACGGTTTTCCAATCAAGATTTCGAAATCTAGGCAACGAAGAGGAAGATGGGGGCGTACCATGCGCGAGAACCAGGGCCGTAGCTCTTGGGGTGAGAGTTCCAGACGTTAGAGTGACCCATGGCTTCTTCTTCGTCGAGAACTCAGCGACGGCCGACAGCAAGAGCGCGCAAGCCGAGCAGGAATCGCTGAGAAGTGAGGGACGGATGCGAGGCGAGGCGAGGCGAGGCTAACATATATATGGGCAACAGGTCAGAAACCCTAGTTGACCAGCCCTTTGGCGGCGTTTCTCGTTTTCCTTTTTATTTTATTTTTTCTTTTTCAAGGGAAAAACTCTTATTACAAATCAACGATAATTTGTCTTTTTTGGGCCATCGTGCGAGTAAAATCGATTAACCACATTCTTGTGGGGCTCCTTAGTTTTTATAACGTTGAATTTGTCACTTAAAGACTTTTGCGTAACAAAAACTCCTTTCATCCTTTTGTTTTTCTTTTGCTATATTCCATATATTTAGTTTGAAATTAAGGTGCTTTATATGAAGCAATCAAATTAATCTCGTGTCTTTTTCTTCCCATTAAAGGATTAATTTGTCAAGAAAATTAGACTCCGTCTATGAATATTTTTGAGAAAATTTTCTTCTATCACTTATAAAAAAATAAAATGGAATTACTTTTATCGTTCGCAAAATTTTTTAGATATAAATTATTATCGATAATAAAAACATTTTTCGTTCATCTTAAACAATACTTACGATCATTTTTAGAAAAATATTTTTCAAGCCGTTTATTTTCCATGAAATAATCAAAGCCTTATGCATAAAAGAATCTCCCGTTTCGTTTGACTTGAGGCTGATTTTGATGATCATTCGGATTCGGATTGGGATAATATAAGGGAGGATAAGAAATCTTACGGATTATAAAAAAATCCCATCGCATGTTTAGTGCAATCCATGATAGAATTAAAAAACTTTAAAAATCTTATTTGCCTAGCACAATCTCCGGCGATATCCAAATCTTATTTGTCTCCTTTGGCACCAGTCTCGCAAAATCCACCGCTCGGCCGTAGTCAAGGCCATTTATATGCCACCAAATATGAGCCTCACGTCGTCGAGGCCGTCACGGAGCGACCTCGGGAGGTGCTAGGGCGACCGATCTAGCGGACGAGGTGGTAGTGAACGATGCAGAAGTGAAGGGTGGCGCAGGCTGCACACAAAACTCGCACGCACGGGGCACCAAAATTCTAGAAAAATGATTGATTATTGATATCGATTTGTGATTTACCTATGCTGAATACCTTAGACTTGGTTTTAATGGAAGAGATCGCATGGTGATACGAGATCGTTTTGACAAGTTGGGGTCTAGAGATAATGCAAGGTTATTACTTGTCAGAGAGAAAAACATCATTGTGGTTGCACCGCCATAGATTGCCAATGGCAGCGACGATTTATTGTTGTAATCAAGACGATATTGTTTTACGAAAATTACCAAAAAATCCTAAATCTATTTCAAGTGTGTTAATTTAATTCTAATTTTTTTTTTTTGCCGATTCAATCATAAAACTTTTGCAATTGTATCAATTTAGTCTATCCAGCCAATTTTGGCCAACCGTTCAAACTAGGGGTGGGCATCGGTCTAGGGTCAACTGTGAACCGGCCCAACTCTGCCGGTCCTGGTTCAATTCGTAAGAAAACTAGGTTGGTCCTTGGTCCTAGAATTTCTGAATCAGCACTGTGTGAGTCGGTCATCGATCCTGAGAGTTCCAAATCGGTCTAACCCGAACTAACCTTGACTCTCTCTATATATATAATATTATTTATAATTTTTTATATAGAGAAAACCTTAAAATAAACGGCATCAACAACATTAAATAGCTCTTTAGTGAGGAGTTCAAGTAATTTTACATTGTTATTTAATAACTTATATTTTTAATGTCTTTTATGGCGTCAATAATCATAATTTACAAAAGAGGAAAATGTTTTTATGAAAAATCATCACAGAGTCCAAAAAGACATCTTAGACATCCTCCTCTAATATTCGTTATCTTATGTTTTATTTATCCTCTTAGTCTTCAATTTGCTAAGATAAAAAAAAAACAATTTCTCTACTCGCCACTCAACACTTGCCTCACTCGCTTTGGGTCACTCGTGCCGCTTGCTACTTGATGCTCACTTGGCTTGTTGCTCCCCGCTCGACATTTGATGCTCGCTTGGCTTGTTACTCCCCGCTCGACATTTGATGCTCATTATATTCAACGCTCACCCTACTTGACCCTTACCGCTTGCCTTTCTTAACTGACCTTGCTTATCATTGAAACCATTGGGTCGGTACGGTTCTCGGTTGCCCTTTCAAGGAATACAAAAAATGAAATAAAAAATTATTGGTTAGTCTTGGGTTGACTTTGAAACCAAAATGAACCTATTGTGTCATTCCGGTCCTCAATCGTCTTTTTAAGGAGTAAAAAAATGAAATAAAAAATTATCAGTCGGTCTCGGATTGACCCTAAAACCGGACCGAACCCATTGGGTCGGTCCTATGGGTTTGGTCCGGTCCTTGGTTCCAAGCTCAATAGGATTGGTCATTAATCCCAAAAATTGAGGACCAACACTATGTGGGTTGGTCCTAGGATTAGGGGGTAGACCAGCCCAACCCGGACCATGCTCACCCCTAATTCAAACGATATCGATGAACAATTTTTAATAATATTTTATTTTCTTTGAATTTTTTTATTTATTTTTATTTTTCCTTTTCTTTTTCTATTCTTCCTTGTTTGCTTCTTTGCCCCACAACGACCAATGAGGGCAATAAAGCCCTCATCCTAACCTTGGTGAAAGCGACCATGGCCTTGCCAGCTGTGGGCGAGGTCGCCTTTTCTTGGGGGAGGTCGCCTTTGCTTGGGCGAGGCCATGGTGAGGTTGGCTCGGCCAACCGTTGTGGGCAAAGAAGGAAGAAGATAAAAAAAGAAAAATTAAAAATTAATAAAAATTTGAAAAAAATAAAATATTATTAAAAATTATCTAGGTTAGCGCCAATCGGCCAAAATTGGCTGAATGAACTGAATTAATGCATTTGCAAAAAAAATTAGGATTGAATTGACAAAAAATAAGAAGTTTGGAACATAATTAACACAATTCTAATAGATCTATGAATTTTTTGGTAATTCTCCCTATTATTTTTGTCACGTTTAATGGCGAACAAGCATTGTGGACGAAAATCAGTGGTGATCAAAGGCAATAATGATCGGTTGTTGTGAAGGTGGTCCTTGTGCGATGGCTGGCGAAACTGAATGTGTTACTTCATCGTTGAAAGATAAGTGTTATGTTTTGTTAATTATTGTATATTCAATTCGGATTTACCACGTCCTTAACTTGAATTTTTTATCCGGCATTTTATTAAGATATATCCACATTTATCTAGTGCGGAAGATGTTACCAAATACAAAATATGATATTTTACTATTTTATTTGGACTCAAATCCGAATTATCAAAAGTAGCCTAAATGCTCTGTCTCACTTGAAAAGTAGTATAGGAATTTTAAGTAATTGTATGGGAAAAACGAATCCAAGCTTTTTGCTTGAGTCTACCGATTACTATTTAAGCGCACATAGACACTAATCAAATCATTGTAGTTTGAGTTTACCTATATTTATAGTGTTTTTAGCATGCAATCAAAGTCTTTTTTGGGCTCAGAAAGTGAGGCGCATCACATTAAAATAGTGGTAAAAAAAACATAACGAGATAACTAGTACTCATCACTATTCATGACAAAATAGGTTCACATAAAGTGAAAACATCAATAAATTAGGAGTAACATAAGCTATAAGGAGGTTGTGCACATGAGATATGTGTACTTTACCAAAAAGTCAATATATCGGTTTGCTTTTGTGAAATGAGTGCATAATATTGTCTCTCAATATATATAGAGATTCATAATATTTGCAAACAAAACACAGAAATGGTGTAAATTTGAAAATGGACAGTGGTAACTTAATAACATTAAACAAATTATTTTCTTTCATATCAATAGGTCTCTGGACCCATCTATTCTCAATTGATGGTACCAGTAAAAGATATAATGAGATTAGGCCCAGAGCAACACTTCTACTTAATCGAGTTAGTGAGCTTAGAAGTAAATAAAAAGTGGACTTTATTTGAGATAGAAAATCGAATTGAATCGAAAATGAAATTTAGACAGATAAAAATGGAATTTTTAATCGTTTATTTACGAGCTAAAAAATTTAGCAATTACTCGCTCAAGAAATGGTTTAGAACACTTTTTTGTCTACACCCTATTTCTAATTTCCGATATAATTTTCCAAAAAAGATTAAAAAAAATGAACAGCCGCAGACACACGCACACACACACACGGTCCATCGCGACCCCTGGAAATAGCGCACGTGTGCCTCTTCTTTTCTTTTATTTTCCCTTTTGCCCTTTCCCTTAACCAGAATTGTCTACGACTTCGCGAGACGACGCCCTTCTCCAATCCTCAGCAAAGACAATCCTCGTTCGATCGAATCGGGCGTTGTCCCCCAGCCACGACCCGACAAACCCCAGCACGAAACCAAAAAGAAAGGCCGCACCCCCAATCCCCATCAATCCCACCCCCGCGCATCTCTCCCCCTCCCCGTCGCATCAAATTCAATCGATCCAGCAATCCAATCTATCCCCAAAGTCCCGCGATTTCGCGGTCAAAATCAAAATTTCGTTCAGGTGCGTCTCCCGATCGGGGAAAAGGGTTTTCGTTTCTTGCTCCAAATGGGGTTTCCCCAATTGGGTTTTCGCTTTTGCTCTTTCCGAATGTCTCTTTCTGGGATCGATCGTCGGCATTGACTTCGTGGGTCGGTCGGTGTTCTTGTTCTTGAGTAGAGCGCAGCTCCAAGTTTCCGTTTTTTGATGACCAGTTTGGATTGCACTTGTGTAGCTTCTCTGCGTGAGCTTTCGAGGAGTTTAGCTTTACGCGATGCTTAATCGCTTGATTCTTGATTCGGGTTTTGCCCTCATTGCGTATGATTCTGATGTGAGTTCGTTGCTGCGGTTCAGGTGATTTGCAGGGACGGAATTTTGCAACTGGGAGTTAGGGTTTTGGTCGGGATTTGGGATGGTTAGTTCGAGTGGAAGGGTTCTGCCGGCAAAAGTCTGAATTTTGACTCTTGAGCTTGTTTTGGTGATTGGGCGATCTGGTAATGCGAATGGGGCACAACAAGCAGTTCAGCCGGGTCGATACATTAGAGTTGAAGGAGATGATTGTCCGTAGAATTGGGCATCAGCGAGCGGAGAAGTACTTTGATCAGCTGAAAAAGTTGTTTGCTTCCTCAATTAGCAAGTCCGAGTTTAATAGGCTGTGTATGCAGACGATCGGGAGGGAAACTATCCCGCTTCACAATCAACTGATCAGGTCAATCCTCAAGAATGCGTGCCTCGCACAATCTCCGCCCTGTGGAAATGATAGAGCTAACCTCAGCGTCGAACCCGTGAAAGGGCATCAAAAGAACGGTCTCCAGTCATTACATGGTTTTGCATTTCCTCCTTCACCTCGCAAGATAAGGTCTCTAGGCAATCGAAGTTGCAAATTCAAGGACCGCCCAAGCCCTCTTGGGCCATTAGGGAAGCCTCAAACTGTTGCATCTGAGGCATTGGTTCATAAAACACTAGAGCCACAGAGTCCGACCGAGTTACAGTCTCTTGGTAGTAAACCTCCGGTAGAAATTGCATCAGTGGAAGATGGCGAAGAGGTCGAGCAGTTGGCCGGAAGTCCGGGCGTTCAAAGCAGGAGCCCGGTTACCGCTCCTCTCGGTATCTCTGTTAATTTTGGTGGAACAGGTAAATCTATTCTCAACACATCTCCGTATGGTAGGTACAATGCTGAGACCTGCCTCAACAGAAGCGGGCTACCCGATACGAGTTCCTTGAGAAGCATCATGGAGCGCAAGTTGGAGATGGAGGGCATCAAGGTCTCGGTGAACTGTGCAAATCTCTTGAATAATGCGGTAGATGTGTATTTGAAAAGGTTGATTGGGCCTTGCATGAGTCTCGCCGGGTCTAAGCATGGATATCAGCATTCTGGACGATGGGATGATCGTATTGTAAATTGTAGAAGTGGGATGGGACCTGGGAGAAGAGTGCAGAATCCAGTGAATTCTGTCTGTGCATCCGTGTTGGATTTACGTTCTGCAATGGAGTTGAACCCTGAAATACTTGGAGAAAATTGGTCTGTCCAGCTAGAGAAAATTTGTTCACGTGCTTTTAGTGGGTGAATACAGATCCAGGTTGTCAGAAGTTCATCAGCAGGAGAGATTGGTATATATGAGCCGAGAATTTTGTTAAGCGATGATGGAGCTTGTTGATTTTATTCTTCCTTTGAGGTTTTGGTAGAAAGTTTTGGTCTCGCACTGAGTTTACTGGCTTTGAGGAATGGAGTAACTGATTAGTTCCAGATGCTGTGGAGATCATACTAGCTCTGGTCTTCTAATTCCTTATCTTTTATCTTTATCTTTTTTTTCTTCCTTCTTGTCGTCAAAAGCAGGGCATTGTTGTTAACTAATTACGAAGTAGAAAATGTAAATATTCGGGCACAATCAGGATAGTCAGGAAATTAGCAAACATCGGTGTGTTCTGTATCTGTTTATGGTCCTTCGCCTATCCTTATACCTCATTGGATATACCAGTTGAACATTATACAGAAGAGAATCTATGTAGTTCAGACCGGCATGGATGCAATTGGTGTAATCGATCTTTTTTCCCCTGCTAGTGAAAATTTTGTTCCTCAAGATTTGACTGTCATTCTTATTCTGTCCAAGTTCTGTCTCTCCGAGTTGCATGCATTGTCACTCGAACCATCTGTAAGCGTGCCCAATATGAATCCTTTCCTTGGGAGAATGACAATCTTCTGGATCCGTAATCAGAATCGCTGTTTCTTTTATGATATCGAACCGAAAATTGGTCGTCCCGATGAAGCATTAGACGGAACACATCCTGTGAAATCTTCAATGTGGAGAGCGATGTCGATGTGGCAAGAAAAGAGATCATGAATTTACGCTGCTCTTCGAGAGCAAGAGTAATATGCTGATGAATATAATCTTTATTGAATAATTCCAGAATTTCCCAAGGTAATACAGATAATGTCCATTAAAACTGGCAGCAATGGGCCAACGCTCCTGTCACTCTGAGAAAGACCTCCCTCGTATTTGGCATTGCAGCACTACATAACTCGTCGCATTTTCAAAAGCGATTATGAAGCGAGGCATCGCTACTTGTTACTGGAGATTCTGATCAATGATCATAAAAGAAAACTGATAAAATATAGAGAGCCAATGTGCTCTGGAATAGTTCGATTACTTGTAGGTAAGCAAGTTTTTCCAATAATATGCGCCAAGGAAAATGAGGAATGGAACTACACGAGCCAAAGCAAAATTTCAGGAAAAAATGCCCTAACAACTTCAGTGAGTAGTGCTTTACAGTAACCTGTGATGCTGAACTGCTAATTACATCTCATGCAAGTAATTGAATAACATGATGAAGACGTCTGCTAGACAATGGGGTTGTTCCTTAAACTAGAAGAATAATCAGGGTGGTTCCTTTTCTCTTGAACCATATGCTCTCTGCACTGATTGTTGCATCTCTCGAAGTCCTAAAAACTGCACAGGACAAGATTTCATGTACTGTGAGTGGCAACCTGAAGTAAAATCTAGAGCCTATTGCGGTGGAGAAATGGTGGCTTCTGTAGTTAGCTTAGCAGTTGAATCCACTTTCTGTAAACTAGCCATGTAAGTTAGATATATGGTCCATATATATGAGAACGAGTTGCTCACGAGAGGCTGCATGAAAGAAAAGAGCAAAAAGAGAAAATTCATAAGAAGATCAAGAACTGAGTACTCGGGAAATGGTGACTTCATCCAAATTTTGAAGTGGAAGGAGAAATATAACACAAAGCAGAAGAAATGTCATACCTGTAATTGAACAGGGGTAAATCTTAATGTGATGAAATCACAAAAGGGCCAGTACACAAATCCATTAACCAATGTTGGAATCAAGTCCCGTTTCAATCGAGCAACAATCTGCGTCCCATTCTCACCTGAGCATAGTGATCGTGGAAATGTCTTAGATATCAATGCGGCACAATTATCCTAAGCACAATTTGAAACTTGTAATGACTTTTTGCTAAAAGAAAAGTTCTGCTGTCAATAGTTAGAATTTTAAGTATAGTTCAAGGTGAAGAAGCTGCGAATAAAAAGGAAATTTTTTTTCCATCCAACTGAATAATACGACTTGCACCGCCGATAATTTTAAATTGTGTTTCGTAAGTGAGATCGTTTAAGAAAGCTGTACGATACAAGTCATGCAGAAGAAAAGAAAACCAATATTCGGAAATTTCTGCCTTTGCAAGTGCTTGCTAAGATGTTTTTAAGAACATGCGTAAAGAAACATAGCCATTCAACCCACTTTCCATTGGTTCTCTAGCTCTAAGACTTTGAAGTACTTTGGAATCACCACAAATCAAGCACAATACAGTTGTACATTTTGTGATGTTATGTCCTCTTATATCAACAATCTGTTGTTTCCTACAGTCTCTTGGACTAGAAGCAGAGGGAACACAGCAGAGTCTTTTTGCAGTTAACTACTCACTTGCCTACCCCTAGCCAGATTTATATGCATTCTGTTTCTCATCCCCAGTCCATGTGAACAACATTTGCAGGGCAACTCTACTTATTGCTGACAGAAAAAAGTATCGAGAATGCATATAATGATAAAGTGTCGTGGATCATCTAATCTTGTCAATTTACTGGCCACCTCCTCCTCCTCTCATTTTTTATTAATCAGGACAGAATCTTTCACAACGTTGCAAAATAGAAGGCTTCACCACGGACTTTCGACTTATTATCATCATATTGTGTATCTTGTTATAAATTATGTGCTCCAAAGTAGAAAAGGCTTAGAAGACTTTCACCAGCAATGCAACAACACAAATGGTTCACAAAAGAGCCATGTTTACAATCAATTCTAAATAGCATATGTAAGTCATTAACAACAGTTTTAACAAGTATAAGATAAACATCTAGTGGAAAATGTCCAGTACCTTGTAGACCGGCATTCACGCAAAAGAAAACCACGGTCATAGCGGGACCGTAAAGGGTCTCCCCCATGACCATTTTCTTGAACGTGGATGCAAGATCCTGCTTTGGAAAAAGTCTCGACATGCAATTGAACCAAAAATGCAGCGATGGCCCTAAAATCAACAGACCATATCCAGCCATCCGTAATGTCCTCACAAGGTCATAAGATTCTGAAGATGACTTCGCAAGCGTCTGAAGACAAGAATCTCTTGTTAACAAAAATAAGCAGCAGAACGCAAGATTGGACAGGATACAAACAACTGTAACGAAAGGTCTTTCTTTCTCTTTTCTTTGGCTCTTTTCTTTTTCACTCGTCAATCATTACTCATTTCATTCAAGTGGAGGACACCTTGCAAGCAATAAAACTGAACTATGAAAATTAAAATTAACCACCTCAATGGACAGGCGAACGAGCAATCGAAATATGAATTCAGCATAATACTGATATGACGAAACACGAATACAGAGAAGCATAAACGGCATTTTCAAGGGCGTACACAAATACAGCACACCTGAGAGGACAAATCAGCAGCAGTGTAAATAAGACCACAAGTGACGCTCTTGGTGAAAACGGGTCGGGACTTGACCATACCCAGATACCAGCTCACGAACCCGACCCGAGAAGAAGCCGGCGACGAGGAGGAGAAGGAAGCAGCCGGGGAGGGATGGTATTCCCTCGCCTTCCTCGGGAAACGACGGGGACGGAAGTAAGCTCTGGCCGAGGAGGGCTGGCTCTCGGGGTAATGGCGGCAGGCCCTCGGGATCGAATACCCTTTGGCCACGGAATGCGTGATCGCCTGCTTGTGGAGGGAACACAAGAGGGCGGGGTTCTTCCGCCGGAGGAGACAGGCCATTTTCCGTTTCTGGGTTCGGATCTTTCTTGGAGAGGATGATGACGGTGAACTTGGGGAAGGAATCAGGCAACCAAGAAAAGGGCTTTCCGCTTTCGTGGGAGGAGGCCTGGCGGGTTCAAGAAACTGCGACTGCGCCTGGATTCTTGCGAGGGTTTTCTTGGTTGGGGGTGCTGAGGGAGGCAGAGAGAGGGAGGGAAGGAGGAGAAGTCGCCAAATATATAGGAAGGCAAGAAACGCGAGCGCTTGAAATAAAAATTGGATCTTTCCTTTTCTTAGGATTTAAAACAAGGTGGTGGCCTGGTGGCCTGGCCACTGTTCACTGTTCCTGTACTCGTTCATGGAAAATTGGTTTTACTCTCTCTCTCTCTCTCTCTCTATATACATACATACATATATATATATATATATCTATACGCTTAAAATTTAAAAGTCGTGTATCAATGTATTATGCCGATTTCTATGGAGACAAATTATGGGCAAAAGGATTATTGGAGAATTTATTTTGCAGCAATACAAAAAGTGCCGAAATGGAAATTTAAGCATCATATGTCGCGAAAATGAGTAATTGCCCTCGAAATTATTAGGACATGGGTTTTGATAATTTTCTCTAGCCGCGAATTTCATATGTCCACTTTGTAAGCCACTCGGCGAAACATTAATAATTTTGCCTTGCTCTCATCACATAAATACGAACATTTAGGTACAAGACAATGCACTTCCTAGATTCTTTTATACACGTTAGGCACCACGATCGACATATAAGCCAAGTTTATATTTTACCTCCCATAAATAAGAGTACATAAAAGTTTTGACCAAGACGGAGAAGCGCCGACTGAGGCGAGTACCGGACACTTGTACGCCCGCGAGTGGTGCTGTCTTCGGAGGGTCCAACACGCAAAAGCAAAGGGGAATCCGAAACCTTTTTCTGCCAGTTTAGGTGAGCCATCCCTTTCTCGACACGAGTCCAAATGCGGCCGCTATCCAACCGCCACGTGTCCCCAGTTCCCAACACGCCGAGTACAGGGCTCGCGACGACCGGTCTTTTTTTTTTTTTGTAGTGTGGCCCCCCGATCTTTTATTAATACCGTACACGCCCCGCAACTGATTCAATTTTTACAATTTCGGTCCAATCTTGTTCTTCTCGCCATACTGAATTCTCATTGGGAAACAAATTCGGTCCAATCTTGTTCTTCTCGCCATACTGAATTTTCAAAAATGGTTTGAAACAAATACCAGTCGGGCGTTGTTTATTTTTTATTTTTCATTTCTTTCTTTCTTTTTCTTTTTCTTTTTTTCTTGCTTTGGCTTGAGGCTCGGCTGAGTGCTCGCGAGAACAATTTTTTCTCACACCGTCGGCCATTCTTCTCTATCTTTTTTTTTTTTTTTTTTTTCTCACACCGTCGACCATTCTTCTCTATCCTTTTTTTTTTTTTTTAGGTTAAATTGTGTACGTAAAATGGAAAAATAAAAAGTCCCCACATTTGGGCAAAACTGATAAAAATTTACCCAAATACAAGCTTCTCTCTACTATGAAATTTTATTGACATTTTTTTTTGGGAGATTTTGATCGACATTATTAATGCCATTCCATGGATTATAATTAGATCAGAGAAAGTTCTTGCTCTTAGGGCGCAAATAACAATCATTTTATTTTTTTCTAGAACAACTTTTCTATTCCAAATTTGGCTTTGGAATAAAAATTCATTTTATTACGTAATTTCATTTTTCTAATTCTGAAACAAATTTTTAGTTTAAAAATAAGTTTAAAACATAAATGAGAAGTAAATTTTTTTTATTTCTCTCTATTTTCAGAATATAAATGAAAAATAAAAATTCTTTTCATCGCTTGTCTTCTTTACCAATCGGCCACTCACTTGCCATTCGCTACAGTCGCTGCTGCTGGTCATTGCTCGTCATCGCCCGCCATCTGTCGCCATTTGCCATCCATTGCTCGTCGGAAGGAGAAATTTTATGTTATTATCAAATGAAATTATATTTCGGGAGTAGATATTTTGCATTATTATCAAACACAAATTTTTGCTTAGAAACTCATTCAGAAATAAAAATAGAAAAATCTATATCTTTTCCAAAAATCAATTTCTAATCAGAATTGTTATTATTTGCACCCTTAGTGTTAACACCGTGGTTAAATGAAAGGATTGTTGTACTTAACCAATATACTGCGTCATACAAAGTGTTGGCATTCTCGCGGCCCGAATGTTGTAATACATTACCAAGTGCCCATACTTTTATTCAGCTAACTTGCAAGTACATTCCGACTTTAACACGACTATCATAGTGTTGCTGTATATGTCTCCGAGATCGGCTATGCTTGACGAATTTTTAATTACTACCAGCTTAAATTTAGAGTCCTAGATATGATATCCAGGCAAGCCAGCTTTCATCAGCATCCAAAGTCGTATGGCACTAGTCCTTGCAGCTCCGGTCCGTTGAGCCGGTTGTTCTCAAAGCTGAAACAAAGACACGAGCTCATTAGCGCATTAAATCAAAGTAACAGAGTCAGATACGACAACGCTAGTATGCAAGCTAGCAACAAAGTCGACAAGGAGCAATCCATCACGGATGAATTTGTCATCTTGGAGCTATCATGATAACATCCCAACCAGAGAGAGGGAATACTAAGGTCGACAATGATATCACGAGAATGCTTGAGAATTATCACGACAATCAAACAACAATCCTCGTCAAGAATTCATTGGCTCGAGCTTCTCTCAGCTTGCATTTTTCACTCCTTTCGTCTTTTCATTGACGAAGACAAGACTAGACAAGCAAACAAAGGGGCCTTCTTCATGGTTATCTTTGTGGTATAAATTTGTCACCAGAAGCTAAACTAAGCCAGCAGATCACGCCTGCTGCTGAAAAGAACCACTTCACATGATTGCAACAAGCTACAAGTTCGAATACGTCTGATTAATTGATGTCGAATAAGATTGTCAATTAACCGACTAATCTCTACTTCATGATCCAAAGGAAGAGATGCCATTCATGAATTCACGCTAGTACCGAGCAAGATCAGAGCATGTGCGCTGCCAAAGTTCTGTTTTTTCCGCCCAGTCAGGAAATTAACATTCCCTACCATGTAGAAGATAAATGAAAGAATTAAGTCATCACACCTTTCCATTTGGAAACTGGCGAATGGACCATCCACGGGAATCGTTCCACAGAGATCATTGTTAGAAACATCACTGCAAAAGGTGAGAGATTAGGGAGAAACTCTACATAGACATAACATCCGAACTTCAGCATCACAATATTAAGTTTGATATTTCTACTTACAATACTTTGAGGTCAGAGAGGGCGGTGAGTTCCCTCGGTATCGGTCCCGTGAGCTTATTGTTGTTGAGACGGCTGAGCCACGATCATGGAAATCAAATATCAAGGAGTTGCTCGATTTTGAAGTTCAAGACACAAGAAGGCAACGGTCAATCAAGATAAAGATGCTCACAGAAATCTAAGTGACTTCAGCTTAGCAAAGGCCTTTGGTATTTGTCCATCCAATTTGTTGCCATACAAATCCAAGCTAACCAGTTTCTTTAAATTACCCAACTCCTTCGGAATGTTCCCCGACAGGCCATTCGTGTAAAGCTCCCTGCACCATATTCCCAGAAAACAATATTTACTCCATAAACAATACAGAAAAAGAAAGAAAAAGAAAAGCGCCTCTTTTCGTTCAGAATCCATAAATCTTGCACGAGATCACTCGAGCTCAGCAAACATAACACAAAGCACCCTGAGATGAAAAGAGAGGGATGACATACAAGTATTTGAGATGCTTCAGCTGGCCAAGCTCTGGCCCTAAAGTCCCAGAGACATTAGAATTACCCAAATCCCTGATGGTAATTCAGAACAATCATCAATATGTAGAATTCACAATTCAAGCAGAGAATCACAAGAAAAGAAAACACAAGAGCAGCAAAGGGTAGTTGAACTAGAAAGACTCACAATCTAATCACATGATTGTTGGAGTCGCAAGAGATATGGAACCAAGTGCAGGGATTGACCAGAGTCGGGTCCCAGCTCTGAAGCACGTTGTTCGGATCTGAGAGTCTGGTTCTCAAGGCATGCAGAGCATTTCCTTCAAGAAAAAACAAAAGAGCAGGAAAGAAACGACGAGACCCAGAATCAGAATTTCATTTGAGATCGAAATTCAGGTATGGGAGAGATCACAAGGCGCTTCCTTTTTTGGAAGCAACAACAGAAAGAGAGGCACCAAAATGACTGGTAATTCATGAGATTGCAAATTCGAGAGCCAAGGCATGATGGCGAGTGAGTGGAACGAGAGTACCTTCCGAGTTGGTGGAGAGTGCTGGGCTCAGAGACAAGAAGATGGCAAGGAGACAGCAGGAGAGAGAGAGCAGACCCATCTCGCAGAGACTGGAAGAAAGAGAATACCGAAAGACTTGCAGCAAAAACAAGAACAAGAACGGGTGCTTTTTGCGTGTGAGAGAAAGAGAGGCAGCGCAAAGCACGCTCCTGCCGTGTGTGAGGATGAAGGAGAGAGAGAGCGCGTCCAATCCGGGGGTCAACAAGACTGTAGACCAGCTTGAAAATCAGAGCTTGACAGATCAAAACTGAAGACTTTCATGATTTTTTTTATGTTTGGGTGTGCGGTCGCCTTAAAAAAGTGAAGACTTTTCAGGGTCGAAAAGGACTGTGGTGGCAGTGGCAGGGCCAGTGGCAGGCAGAGGGGCACGCATTTGTCGTGAGCTTTACTCCTCGAAAGCGTTGGTAGGTTGACTCTGACCAGCGTTCATGTATGGCGGCTCAGCAAGAAAGACTCTCCTTGCTTGGCGTTTCTATAAAATATCTCTCGGAAGATGGAATAAAAAAAGCGTAAATATATGTCGTTGATAGTGACATCTTTAAATTTACTGTATAAATTACGAAAAGTTGTAAGGGGACATTATTCGAATACTCTTTTTTCTTTTAGGATTATAGATCTGTCCCTCTCTGGTATGGCTGTGTTCATACATCCCAAAAATACCATAATTCTTTTTCTTTCCTTTTTTGTTTCTTTTTACTTGGGAGGAAGTAAGTGGTTATGATTCAAGTATAATTTATAGATGCCATGTGGGGGAAGGGGGGTTTACTGTTTCTATAAATTCAACTTTTGTATCAGATTGCTAATTAAAATAACATCCTTAAGGGAATAATTCTGTAATTTCATAAATTTATTATGCAGCAGCATTTAGATAATTTTCTGATTAGATTGAGGGAACTCAAAAGCCAAGAGAGCAGATGTCTCTCCTTTACACGTCACGATCACTAAGGAAATTGGAATGATCCTTGAAAATTAACTGTAAAACGAACTCATGTCAACAGTATACTATACTACTGTACATAGAAATCACGCAACAATGCTAACACATCCTGTGTACGAGATATGCTTGAAGTTTGAATCTTTTCCTAGCTCTGTCTTTACATTTATAGCTAGAAAAAATTCCTCTGAAATGGTTGAATTGGACGAAAGTTATAACTCCAGCAGAACCCTTTTCCTTTCCTCCTCTTCAGCCTTAATCCAAGCCGCCTACAGAGAGAAACAGACATCAAAGAATGAGAGAGATCATATTTAATGAAATTGTCCGTGGTCTAATCTCTAGGGCAATGGGGAACGTCAAAATAAAAAAGATCAACAACTTGCCTTTTCTCGTTCGAGTTTTGAGAGATGCGGCTTCATCGAATTCCCTAAACTTAGACCTCCCCATGCGTCATGAAGCTCCCTTTCCTTTGCTTCTCTTCGGGCTGCATAGACATTATTCTCTTCTTGTTGCGAAGCAGCAGCAATCTTCTCCCTCTCTAGTCTTGATCTATGTTTAACCAAGATCTGGTGCAGACCACCCTCAGCATTCACTGGCAAGGGCGCATCGCTTCTCGTTTTCACAGAGAACCCATCCTCTGGCTTTGCCCTCATCTTCTCCTTCTCTAGTCTCGACACATGTTTCACCAAGACTTTGTCCAAACTTTCACAATCATCAAGATTATGTCCATGCTTCTTCTGGTGCTTCTGATATTCATAATTCCTTCTTGAGGATAACGTTTGTAGTTTCTCTCTCTCCAATCTATGCATTGGCTTGACTAGGATCTTATCTAGACTTTCTCCTGTATGAACTTCTCTTGCAATATTGCTCACATCCAGATTCTCTTTCGCAACTGAACATTCATCGACTTCTTCCGATTCTTTCTCTGAACGATTCTGCCTTCTGCTCTTCGCTTCTTCGACTTCCCTCTCCAGCCTTGAGACACGCTTCACCAAAACCTTATCTAAGCCTGGAACTTCAGAAGCATCTTTGGCCAGACCAAGGACCCCATTTTGACCCTTCAAAGTTGCCTCGTATTCTTTTCCACCATTCCTTTTCATCTCCTCAATCTCCTTTTCGAGTTTTGAAGAATGCTTGATTAGCATGCTTCCAAAGTCGGGTACAGACTCGGATGAAGGTGCGTTAACACCTCCATTTCCACAATCCGTTTCCGAAGAATGATTTGAAGTGCCGGTATCTTCCGAGCTGACGTCACCAGTTATACATGCGCTACCTGCAGTTTTGTTTCCAAGCTTCTTCCTGTTCTTGGCCTTCTCTACCTCTATTTCAAGCTTCGACTTATGCTTGACTAAGAATTTGTCCAAACTTGGCAGTTCTGCTGCTTGGTTCTTCCTCGCCTGTGCATCTACAAAACTATGATGGCTGGTGGATCCTGCACCTGAAGAGGACATTCTCCTCGAAATAGAAACAGCTGAAGCATTGGAAAATCCAGCAGCACCACCTGAAGAGGACATTCTTCTAGGGATAGAAACAGCTGAAGCGTTGGAAAACCCAGCAGCACCACCACTATCCTTACTGTTCTCGATTTCAGCTAAGGCAGCATTTAGACCACGGGTTGCAACTATAGTGGCAAGAGAAGAAAGCTCCTCTTCTTGCAAACGTTTGAGTCTCTCAACCATCATGTCCACCAGCTTTGCCATAGTGAGCTTTTCCAAGGACTGCCTCCTCTTGTTTTTCCTCTGTCTTGTTCCATCAAGCGGCTTGCTAGGCTTCAAATCCAAAGAGCTAGTAGGATTCTTCTGTGATGCTGTTTCGAAATCTGACCCCGATTCCGAATCGTACTCTGATGAAAATTCCTTTAACTCCTGATTATTCTCACCTGAGTCTGGGTTCTGGCTGATCTTTTGCAGCAAGTCCCTGAATTCATCTTTACTAAATGATGGGCAATTGGCAAGCCCAACGAATGCACTTTTCACAGCCGCTGCCACTTCTCTGTCTACCTCATATGCAGTTTCGAAAGAGGCTGTAACATTATGAGTAGTAGAACCTCCTCCATTTACAGAAGAAGCCTGTATTTTAGTAGATTGCCGAGGGCAATTGGGTGTATCGTACATGATCACTCCCATAGCTGTTGCTGCTTCAAAAGCTTCAGCAGCATTCTTTTCCGCTGCCTGCAACATAGATTCTGCTTCTTTACTCTTAATCCTGTATAAAAAAAAAAAATGAAGCAACGAGTCATTGAGCCAGTTGCAGCGGAATCAGAATAGGCTCCTGAAAACCCTCAGGGGACCCATGCTGAATATAATGTAGTAAACAAGCACTCCAATTGCGTCAAAAACTAGTAAAATGATGTCACCTACTACTGAAGTTGCACACGTTGACTGCTATTCTTTTATTTCCAATTCCCAAAGCACTAGTATTATAGCTTAACAGATGCCCTTCTTAGTACCACATAATATAATCGACACATCCAAGCATTTAAACTTCTTACCTGGCTGCTTGTAGTATTCGACTCCAGGATGCTTCCACCAATGCAGCTTTTCGAGCCTCCATTGCCCAGTGTGCAGCCTCTCTTGCCGCCATCTTTTCTCGAAGTACCCTCGAGTAATGTGGATTTGCATCATCTAAAGTCTGATCGAGACTTAAGTTCATGCCATCTCTTTCCTGAAATTGAATTAACTCAGTGGAAATTCCATTGAAAGGCGATGCATACTTGGAAGAAATACAGGATGAACATTACCTGAAGCATTTTTATCTTCCTCTCTAAGTAAGAGTCCACCTTCATGCGCGGAAACCAATTGATAGGAGAAGTCTTACGGTGTGAAGGCTTCTTAATCTGCGAAGTGAATCTGTTGAGGGCTGTCATTGATTGCCTCGTTTCCTTCAACAGTTTACTCTGCATTAAGGATTTGGTTATCATCAAATAACCAAATAACAGCAATGAAACAAACTGAAAGAAGATTCTCATCAAATGTAATCCGAGATTTGAGGGTCGCTCTGAAATAGGATACAACCAGACCACCTTCCACCATCTTAAAAGAATTTTCTCGGAGATTTATCCCTAAAAGTTGAATGAAGCCTGAAGTTTTGAACATGGGACACTACTGAACATATTGTGTTTTCACACCGAGAATGTGTCAAATCAGTCCAACAAGTGCATTTTGCCATGGGAAGCAAATGAGACAAGTCAACAAAACTCAATTAGCATTGAGGCCTCACTTCAGGGAAAAGTGGGTGGTAAAAGATACATCGCGAGGGGCAGCCTTCGTTCCAGATTTCAGGAGTATTATGATATTCTAGTCTGTCCATTTGTCAAAGCCCTATGAGATCAAAGTTTGAACTTTAAAAACAAAGAATTACATAACCTATCGAACAAAGACCAAACGTGGTACCCATCCGAAGGACAAATCCACTCAGTGAATTCCCCACTACAGTGCACACTACGACAATAGAACCTAAAATTAAGCCAAACAACTTTCTGGGTTTCGCTCCCTCAGCAGCATTCCTCGAACAACAGAGAAAATCAAAGGCGATCCCGAACCCTTAATCTTGAAATCGCAGCCCACGAACTCTCATTGCAACATGAAAAGCCTAACCTTTCCGGACTTCGAGGCCGACGTCTTGATCTCAACCGGGACTGGGCTGCCTTCCTTCTCTCCCGAACCGAGATGACGATCGGCATTTTGCTTGTCCGAGACTGAAATGCAACCCATGTCGAAACATCCCAAGTCCATGCTCGGTTTTCCTCGAATCCTCGCAAAAGATTGCGAGGGCAGAGCAGACCCAGAATCCGAAACGAATAATTCAAGGAAGAATGGGGATCGGATGGGGCGATCGAAGAGCAAAGAAATTTTCGCAGGATGATGGCTCCGGAGATTGGAAGAAATGAAATGGCGTTTTCGTTCTTCGGTTCTTGAAAGTAGCCGTTATAAGGGAAGGCCGCTTGCTTTCGCCCCAACGGTCATTTTAGCCTGAGCGGAGACGCGATACGGTACGGTCGCGTCCACCGTTCTTGATTTGGGCTGCATTTGCTTGCCCAATCAACGATCGGCATATTTGCCACCAAAAGAAAATCACTATATATCGAATCCGAGCACGACCATATTAATATATATGGCACGAAATTGAAATCTGCAGTTGGAAAATAGGAGACTGCAAAAATTGATGATTTGGAAATACCTTCCGAAATATCATCATCTATATGACTTACAATAACAAATTAATGAAAAATATAATCATTTTGTCAAGAAAATATTTAAAAATAAAATTATATTTATTTGTGAAAAATGAATGATTTAGAAAAAAATGATTATTTTTATCGTTTACCAAAATGAATGAACAAAAAATATTTTCATTATTTACTAATATGTGTAGACATAAATTATTGTCGGTGAGGAAAATATTTTTCATCAATTTAATGATTTTAAGAAATACAAACAATCGTTTTTTGAAAAATATATGTTCCGAATTATTTATTTTTTGCAAAATAAACGGAATCTAAATTGTTATTAATAATGAGAATATTTCACATTGCTTAATTATTTCGAGAGATACAAATGATTGTTTTTAGAAAAAAGGGTTATTATTAAACACACAAGTGCAGGTTTTTTCTTTTTAATTCGCAAATTAATATATAAGCATATAAATATGATATTCTTATATAACTGAATTTTTTTTGTTAATTCACACATCATTCATTCCACGGTAGATATGCAAATAATTTCTTATTATTAAAAAGGGGAAAAAGCCGTAAATAATCTTCAACTTTGTTAAGTGTGATACATTTATTTCAAACTTTTTTTTGTTATAAAAAAAAACCAAAAATTGTCGCGATACATTTACTTCAAATTTTTTTATGCCCCAAACTTATACTCATGTAACATATTTATTTCAAACTTTTTTATAACATTAAAAATCCCAATTTTTTTTATATGAGATAAATGTGTGATACAAGTTTAGGGTTTTTAGTATTATCAAAAAATGTTAGTCTTTTGAGGCTGAGTCCACCTAGATTGGCATTAGAGTCAAGTTAAGATGGATTCGAGTGTATGTTGATTTCGACTGCTATGCAAGACGGTCTCATATCGCTTGGGAAAACCCTTTCATCTGCTTGATAATCGTTACGACTCCTCTCACATCACAAGACGTTTTCTGAGGTTAAGTTCCCCCGAAACAAAGCGTGCAAGTTTAAGGGTTTTAGCGTTATAAAAAAAATTAGGATAATTGTGTCAGAGTCGATAAGATTTGAGGTTTTGGTGATTTTTAACCTTATTAAAGTAAGCCGTGTAAAAAAAAAAAAAAGTAAGCCGTGTAAAAAAGCATTTTTCACAGATTATTTTTATTTCCTTTCGTTTCACCAAACGTCATCACCGAACCAAACTTCGACGAATTTGCATTTCGTAACTTGCCATCTCCGAACTCTCCACGCCCCTCTCCGAAAAATCTCCCTCTCCCTCCCTCTCTCTCCTGCACGAGCACCGCCATATCCGAGGCGGAGAGAGCCAACGCCGGCGACCTCTTCCGCTCGGCTTCGGCGGATTCCGGTACCCCCGCGCGCTTTGCATGACGAACGCTGCGGAGCTCTTCTACAGCAGGAGATCTCGCCTCCACCGTGCTTCGGTGGCGGCGGCGGCGGCGGCGACTTCGGCGGTCGATCAGGGGTTAGGGTACGATCACTCCCCCGCCGATCGGGGCCTCCACCCTCGCCGCCAACACCACCACCACGCCCACAGGCATGACTTGGACGGCTGCGATCCCCTCCGGCGGTCCCCGCACGTGCGCCTCCGGGGCTCCCACTCCCACTCTGTAAGCCCGTCATCGATTCTTAATTGAGGGATTTTTTGGGGTCTTGGGTTTGGAATTGCTGAGGGTCGTGTGGATTGATTTAACGAAAAAGAGACGTTTTTTAAGGTGGAGGTGCCTCGATTAGTTCTAGTTCTCGCGTTGTTGGATGTGAGGGGGGATAATTGGGTAGAATATTCCTGGAAATGCAGTGATAAAAGATGGTGGGGGGGGGGAATTTTTGCATCTGATTCTTCCAGTGAGGCTTGAAAAGGTAAAGTTAAAGGCATTTAATTTAAACTATAATGGCATTAGGCATGTTTTCAGACGACAAATTGTAGGCACAATTCAGACATTGCATAGACTTTCTTGATCTTCTGGTTGGTTTTAGTGTCGGTAAAGGAGTTCTGGCGAGTATGAGTATAGAAGGAACAATCGATTTTGACAATGGAAAGTGAACTTGTAGATAAATTTTAAATTTCTAACCTGTTGGCCTTGGTTGTGGGTGAATTTCTTTCTAAACAGCCAAAGGGTGCATAATATCTAAAATTTAAAGTGATCATGTTCTTTCTTCAGCCTGTAATTAAAGTAAAGGGGTCATATATAGTGAATTCAGACAGCACATGGATAGATGTGATCAATCCAAAGGAATCCTGAAACTGTACTGGGCCTTCTTTGAGCTTCTGGACCACTTTGTTATTGGTGGCAGTTTTCAGGCAAAGCCTCCATCATTTTCACATTTAATTTGGACAGGTTGATGTATCTGTGCTAACTAAAATTTATTAATCACTTAAAGTTAGGATGGACAGTTCTTCAATCCGCTACTGAGCTGGAAAGCGATAGATCTATGATTACAGATTCATTTTTAATGCAAAACTGTTGAGGTGCATTATGATTTAGGGCATTGAGTAGGGGGAGAATATAGGCTTCGTATTTCATCCTATAGGGAAGTCCACTGTAATATAATTGGATAGGCCTGTCCATGACAGGATGCTCTCTTTTAACCTAAAACAGTTTGGGCGGCAGTTTACCTATATGTGAGAAGGAATGGGAAAATAAGGTGAAAGGCTAGCTAAGCTTATTAAGGGGAATGGTTTCGAGCATAGATTTTTGACAATTAAATTCTTGTTGTTTCTTGGAACAAAATGTATTCCTTATGGGTCTGAAATCTGTGCATTTCTGCCAGATGTCGGCATCTCTGGTTTTACCTTCGAGTGAACTTGAGGGTGGTCAAGAGAAAAGAAACTGATGATGGAGAAATCAGATGCAACTGTTGTTGCATGTCTAACTAGCTACCAATCCATTTGGTTATTTACGTGTTTCTATTGTTTTCCTAATTCTTCAACCTTTTAACTTCACTGCATCTTTTTGTAGTAGTGATCCTCCACCTATGCAATTATTATATTGTATTTCATGAAAATAAAATGTTCATCCTCATGTCTCCTTTGGCTTGGTTTAGGAACGTGTATCAAATTGGGTAGGGCAAGGTACTTCTTCTTCTGGCAATAGCATGAATGTGCACCCTCCGAGCAGTGTAAGGAGACCTGATATTTCGTCAAATGAAAGGCTTCCTGGTTCTGTGCTGCTTGCTAGGGAAAGACTTCTTGAAAGGCTTAGAGGGGTCTCTCTTTCTGGAAACAGGTAGATCCTGCACTCAGTTTAAGTTCCTATATATCACGAGGCTTATATTATTGACATGTTGAGTTTCTTTTCTTCGATTCCTGCCTTTTGCGATTTGGTGGCGGGGAAGTTGTCTTGAATGGCTGAATTCTAACATTTTTTTCCTCTTCACTTTTTTGCTAGAACATTTTATGTGGATATTTACCTGTACGCAAATTCATTTTCTGGATCTTGATCACACGTCAAGCATATTTAGTATTCCTTATTCCATGTATTGCTTTTCATGTCTTTCCTGCAGACTTAGCTTAGAACTGAATAATCAGATAGTAACTGTAAATCCCGATTAAGTGGCATGGTTGTACCAGCCCATTTTTCGTAGATCAATGCTTGGGGAATCTTATGTCCCCCAGAAACCACAATAAATTTTCCCTTACTCTGCCTGAGGTGCTATTGATGCTTCTCTTTCCACTGTGAACCCAAGTTCTGTTCCCTTGATAATATTCCTGGACAAGCAAGGGGATTTGTTTTGACGTTCTCATTGCCTTTTCGGCCAATAAAGAGCTAGCCACCTACACCGTCTTTAGCATTCCTGTCCTATTCCATGAATTGTCTCATTTCTGTCTTTCTCTCCTTTTTCTTCATTTTCATCTGTTATATTGCACTTGCTATATATCGCAACTGTATTGCTGCTCTATTAGACTAGCCCACTCTTGGGCCTTTTTGAGGTGTCCTGCGGCCACTGCCATGTCAAATGCTGTAGATAAAAATCTCTCCTTTTATGTTCTGTAGGCGAAGCAGCAGGGAGTCCTCCTCCACGAATCATCAAGAAAATATGTATGATGATCGTTGGAGGCTGGCAGACATAAGTGATTGGGGAGTTGAAACATCAATGCAGTCTTCAACTTTAAGTTCTCACGTTATTGGATTGTCCTTGCCACCAGAGCCAATTGCGACAATGAGTATGAAGAAGCCGCCTGGCCTGAGCCAGGATGCAATAGACCATTTGCACCAGGAATTCTTTGGCTGTGCCGATAAGGGCGCGCAAGGATTCGTGGACGGGGTCAAGCGAGAATGCTGTATCTGTCTTGAGAGTTTCATGGAAGGCGATAGACTCACGTGTTTGCCCTGTGAGCACAAATTCCACTCTGCTTGCTTGGTTCCTTGGGTCCGAGCTTGCGGCGACTGCCCATATTGTCGCGAAGCCATAACTGTAAGTACTAGCCAAACCAGATGAGAGGAAATTGTGTGGGTAATTAGATTTCAATTTTCTTAACTCTTTTCTCGCTTGCCTGTCTGTTCTTCCACTTGGAAGTACGTGGAGAGTTTGACTTATAGGTGATGATTTCGTGTCATTCTGGGTTTGTGTCGGGGGATTGTATCACATGGCAAGTCTCAAACACCTTGATGATGTAGACATTTTTTTTTTCTCTACATTATGATTTGCTTGACCTATACAGAGAAAAAGACGAGCTGTCCGTCGGCATCTGTTGGGTACACAATTACTTGGAAATTTCATGGATTCCACAACTGAATTTCTTCCCATCTTAGTGTTGGGAAAGGGTCAAAGCCGAAAAGGACATTTATGAAAATCCACTGTATTCGTTTGTGGCTGTTACAGACTTACAGTAGGGTGATTTGACTATTAATTTTACGACTGTACCGTGAGGTCAAGATTCGAGAACGTTTCTAGAGAAGTTCATCTTTACAAATTTAGGCTACCCCGGCATCATCGGCGTCATTGAATTTGTTAAAGTAACCAGCGGAATAAATAAAATGGACCATTTGTAGTTCAGCATAGTCAGATTGTCAAAGTTAAAAATCAAACGAAGAAGGGTGAAGTTTACTCAACATACTGAAACGTAACAAATGAGCTACGAGAGCATCGATTCCTGAGGACACAAAAGTGGGGTAAAGCTAAGAAAGGCATCGGCAAACCCATCTTTAGTGAGATCTGTCGACCAAGAATCGGTCAAAATGTCAGAACTGAAAAGCAAGTCCAAAAGTCGTGACAACCTAAAGATGAAGCTGGGGAAAGAGAGAAAGAAAAACTCTTTGGTAAGAGATTCTTTGTCAAAAACAGTCCCGACGACCTACCTGCCTTCGAGAAAGAGACCGGGAAAATTGACAGGATCTTCGCTAAATGTGTAGGCAACTTCGCTTAGGGGCGACTTCGTAAGTAGAACGAGGAAATGGATGATGGGATTCTACGATACTTCAAAATTGCTGATAAAGAAAACTCGAAGAAGCGCGTAGTTAAGGTCACATATAGAAAGCTAATAGAATTTATTTAAGGTGGGCATGATGGAAAAATAAATAAAATTTGTCTGCTTCAAGACATTCAAAATTAAATTAATGCTACGATATTGGCCATGGGATCAGGAAAAAGGTGAAGCAAATTCTACTTATTTTGAAGTTGAAAACAATTAGCACTGTTAACTTACAAATGGAAGTATATTTACAAACCCTTTTATAAGCCCGTTTAATAAACTAAAATTCAACTAAAAAAATTTCTTTCTACTTAAGTATGAGAATAATCTAGAAGGTCTTCTTTATAGGGTTTTAATATATTAAAACTCCGTCTTTATAAGAAAAAGGTAGATAAGAACGAATTGATTTCTATGCTGGTCTTCATTAGGACCGTCACGTTCATGACACCTTAATTATTATAGGTGACACATTTACCCTAATCATTTTATAACATTAGAACTTCAAGCAATGCCCATTGCAACACATTTACCATTTTTTTTTTGTGACATCAAAAACCCTAAATTATGTTGATATATCTTTGTGACATATTTACCTCTTGTCAAGATTCCATTAAATAATTTTCCAGCACGTGACGACATGTCAATATCGTTTATTTTTCGATGTCCATATGGATAACTTTAATAGAAGATAGAAATGTTATATAGATATAAGCTTGAAATTTTTTATGTTACAATAAATAAAAAGGTTTAGAGTAAATATGTCCCATTGAGTGTAATTCGATATTTTGGCGGTTTTTGCACTCCATTATATATTTTATATTTCGTAAATATTTAGCATTTTTTCCGATAAAAAGTAAAAAAAACAACACTTCATCGTATTAACGCGTACACTCCACAGCGCAACACGCGCGCACGCGCCACACGCGCCGCACGCGCCCACGAGCCAGTAGTCTTCGCTTTCTCTCTCCTCGTCTCTTCACTTAAACGCGTCTTCTCCCCCACGACTTTCTCCTCCGCCCCCTCCTACACGTTGCCCCCCGAAGCACAACGAAGAAACCCCGCCTTGATTCGCGATCACACTCATCCCCCGCTTTCACAAAGCCAAAACCCACCCCGACCCTCCTCCCCGTCGCCCATAAAAATCCCATCTTTATCCATCCCACGCCGACCCAGTTCGAGAAACGGGAGGGACAGGAGGAGAGAGAAAGAGGGTGTGGGGTGGCCGTGGTCGTGGTTGTTGTTGCAGTGTACGATGATGCTGAGATCGTGCTACCGGCCGCTGGAGCGGTGCTTGGGGAGGCTCGGCGGCGGGAGTAGCGGAGACGGCCTCCTGTGGCACACGGAATTGAAGCCGCACGCCTCCGGGGACTACTCCATCGCCGTCGTCCAGGCCAATTCGAACTTGGAAGACCAGGGCCAGGTCTTCGCCTCCCCGTCCGTTACCTACGTCGGGGTCTACGACGGGCATGGCGGACCCGAGGCTTCCAGATTCGTCAACAAGAATCTTTTCCCTTATATTCGCAGTGAGTTCTCTTTCGCGCGCCCGCGTGTGCTTTTTTCGTTCCGTTCGTTTTTCTGCGTTCTGAAGGTGTGTTCTTTTCGTCGGGCTCAGTTGGAGTGTGGGGGTGTTTTTTTTTGTCTGGTGGGGAGTTGGTAGGAAAAGGTCTCGAATTGTGAATTCCGTTGTCGTATTGAGAGAAAATTCGGCAGGAATGGATCGCCCACGTGTTATGTTTGTGGTCTTTTGAGCCTCGTGTATTTATAGCAAGTGTCGGATTCTTGCTTCGTTATTGGCCGACGGGACGAACATCGATCACGTGTTGAGTCCTCTCTTGAACTTAATGGTGGGTAATTGGAGAGGGCTTGGTTCTTTTTCATTTTTACCCATCGGTTTTGTGAGAACTTTTGCTTACTTCTTTGGTATTGACAGCCTAATCTTTCTTTAGTTGCTTTATATAAGATTCGATTTGTTTGAGGATTCTGATATACTGAATTGACTACATCACTCCAAATTTGCCGCAATTGAATTCTTTTAAGTTCGTGATTGTAATGAAATGAGAGAATGCATCATAGACAAGATGTTTATTATAGTGTGTTCTGTGGAAACTACATTAAAAATTATTACCTCCCTCTTTTGTGGCACCGAAGACGAGGAGTTGAACTGAGTCATATTTTCTATTTTCCTGTAGAATTCGCTAGAGAGCAAGGTGGATTATCGTCGGAAACAATAAAGAAAGCCTTCGATGCTACTGAAGAGGAATTTTTGCATTTTGTGAGGACGTCATTTCCTGCACGGCCACAGATTGCTTCAGTTGGATCGTGCTGTTTGGTTGGGGTTATTTTGAGTGACCTTCTATATGTGGCCAATCTGGGGGACTCTAGAGCCGTACTTGGCAGGAGAGCTATAGAGGGAGGGAACAAGCCAGTGGCAGCAGAGCGATTGTCCACAGATCATAATGTTGCTGTTGAGGAGGTGAGGAAGGAGGTTGAGGCGCTTCATCCTGATGATTCACATATTGTGGTGTACACACGTGGAGTTTGGAGGATCAAGGGCATTATACAGGTACAATATGCAAAGTTTTCTCCGTTTTTCATTATTTACTGAACTTATCGATTTGTGCTTTGCATTGTTTTGAATTTGATTGAATGAATCCAAGCTGTGGAGTAGATCACTTAATCCTCTAGAGATAAATTCTGATTGTGTCACGAGCAAGCAGTGCTTCAGCTTGTCTGTTTGTGTTCCCACATGTTGTAGACTTTCAGACCCATACCCCTGATATTGTTCGAGCTATTTGTCTCTGAAAGGGGATTGACTGCAGTATTCTTCTAGTTGTTTGTTATCGGTTTTTTTATCATTGTCATTCTTGGTCATATTGTCATCACAATATCCTAAACATGAAGCCTGATGGTTCCATCTTCCAAGTTGAACTTTGTAAGGGGCAAGAAGAAGAAGGCAATCCCTGTTTCCGCCTTCCATGTCCTTTATGGGAGATAAAGGAGATCAAAACTTGTCCCTCATCGGTCACTGCTTTTTCTTTTTCTTTTCCTTGGATTGGTGCCACTCTTGTCCATATAGTCCAATTGCATGTGTATGTATAGATGAATTATACATACTTTATGCTGAATGATATTTTTTGGTTGGATTAGGCGGGTTATTAGTGGTGTAAAATGTGAATGAACCTCTGGTAGTGTTTGTGTGTGATAAAGGGCTCTAATTTGGATCCTGGCCTGCTAGATGAGTTATGGTAGGAATAACCATGTTCCTCTCACAAAGCCGCAGGTTTACCATACAAGAGTAAGCAAATTCCTGAGCAGAGTAGTGAGGAGGTTTACAGAATAGAGAAACATTATGATGCATTCAGTTGTGGTTCTTGTTTCATGTATGTGTAATAATTGCATGGGCAGCAGAGAATATATGCAGGAGTACATGCTGGAGAGATCTTGTTCTAAGAGGGGCATTTCTTGTGAATTGTTCCAGGAATTGCATGCTGTACCTCTTATTGAACGGTCTCATGCGCCTTGAGTCCAGAGCGAGAGGCTTTGGATGCATGAGGTTTTCATGAAAATCCCTTGAAGCATGCAGTGACCTTGGGGACGATACGTGCATATGTCCCCTGACAGCTTAGCAATGGATATTAGATTGGTATTCTGGAAGTACTGGCTGTATTGCATCTTTTCTGACTCTACTTCAGATACCAATGCATGATATTTGAATTATCTGATAGTCTTCATATACCTAATGGAAGGCAGTCTTTGCTTTTCTTGGAGTCATTGTGTGGACATTGAAAAGATCAGAAAGATTCTGAGTGCTTTTTTCTTTAAATATGCAGGTCTCAAGATCTATTGGGGATATGTATTTGAAGAAACCAGAATTGAACAGGGACCCGCTATTTCAGCAATTTGCAAGCCCTATTCCATTGAAACGGCCAGTAATGACAGCAGAACCTTCCATCATAAAAAGGAAACTTAAGCGAGAGGATTTATTCCTTATATTTGCATCAGATGGCCTCTGGGAACAGTTAAGCGATGAAGCAGCCGTGGAAATTGTCTTCAAGAGCCCTAGAGCTGTGAGTTTGTTTAATTGTCGTTCGATCTTACTGTCCATGGACTTAAAATAGATAAAAGAAACAAAAATACATTCTTTCTGAAGCATGTTATCTCCCTGTTTCCTTTTTGATCATTTTCCAAGTGAGTGTCTGTATCGACTTAGGTAATGAAAAAGAAAACCTCTCTAGAACATATAAGAATGCTATAACTAAATGCTTCCTTTTGGTGTTTTTGTCAAGACCATTTGGGAAAGTGGATCTCGACGTTAAATTTGCAGTCAGTTAATGTTCAAAAAGTTAGCGGGCATTTCCGCAAGTATTGAGTAGAGATGTCGGTTTTCTTCGTGTTGCGCTATATAGGTCAGAAGAAACCCTGAAAATGGTATTTGACAGCTGCTTAATGTTTCTTTTTGTCTCATTTCACAGGGGATAGCCAAGCGACTAGTGAGAGCAGCCCTTCACGAGGCTGCGAAAAAGAGAGAGATGAGGTACGACGACATCACGAAGATTGAGAAAGGAATAAGACGGCATTTCCATGACGATATCACCGTGATTGTGGTTTATCTCGATCACTATAAATTGCCTCTCGGTCCATTAAAGCATGGCGTGATGAGCTGTACGAGTGCACCAGCCGACATTTTCTCCCTGAGTGCAGATGAAGCAGAAGGGGATCTCCTCCATGCAATGTCCAAGGCATAGAGTTACCCCGGCAAATGCTCGAAGGTTGACAACTGACTTTTTGTTTATTGATATTTATGTCAATAAGTTTTGCTGGCGACACAGGAAAAGAAATACTGAAGCCCGAGGAACTTAAATTGATGAGAAAAATCGCAACGATCTGTTGTAAATAGTTCTCTTTTTGGTGGTTTTTCCTTTTTCCCATTTGAGGAGCAAAGCTGCTTTTGGTTTTTGGAGTGAAGTTCCTACCAGCTTGGTCTTTTTGGTCACGGGACCTGGGCGTGTTCTTGTTCAACATTCTGTGGTTCTTTAAGATAGATTCTTTTTTGGGGGGCGCCAGAAGTGACAGTGACACTGGAGCATCATTTTTGTTCGATACTTAGCAACCCCTTTTGGGAATATGCTGTTCTCAATTATTGATTTGGATATGATTCGGTCACTGCTTGTCCATGCCTTCTGTTCTGCAGATCTTTAGTCTTTCTAAAGGAGGAAAAAGATAACGAATGAGAGGGAAAATCGAATTCCGAGGCATTTTGGTTAACGGGTAATCGTTCGGTCGGTCCATTGCCGGTGAAACGTAATCTTGGCACATTCATTATTGGATTGGTAAAGTCTTGTAAACTGACTGACTCTACAACACATTAACAATCCAACTTACACTGGCAGTGAATCTTATAAAAATGCTTTAGTTGTCATTATTTTATACAAATGCGTCTTCGAGGAATTTATGATCAGGCATAATCCTCTTATAATTGCGACAATTTTCACTGGAAATGTATTTATAAAAATCCTGTTAGAAGAAACCAATTCGGGCTGGCAAGATCGTGGATGTTACACAACTGGGTAACGGAGGATTTTACATCATCCCTTTCATTTTTTGATTCCTAATGAATTTGTCTTTGAAGTTTTATCTGCAACTTTCAATCTAAATCCAAATAGAATTTGATTATGATTCATCTGTCAATGACATGAATGAAATTGCTGTGCATTGATAATTGAAATTTGATTATTAGAGTGTGTTTGTTTTGGGTAAAACATCAAGAGAAAAATACTTTTTGGGAAATCATATTCATTGTAAATTTTATTTATTTATTTATTTTTAGATTATAGAATTTATTTTTCTAACTCTAGATATGCATATTTTATTCTAGGGATAAGTGCTGCAGAAGTCCTAAAACTTGTCACGAAAATATAATTGAGTCTTAAAACTTGCAAAAAGTGCAATTAAGTTCTAAAATTTGTCAAAATATTTCAATCGAGTCCTAAAATTGACACTTTTAGCATTTTCCGTTAAAAATGCTGACGTGGCATTTAAATAAATTTTCCAGATTTTTTTTAAAATTATTTTTTAAAAATTAGATTTATTCATTTTATCTTATTTTCACCAAAAACTAAAAATAAAAAATTTATTTTTAAAAATTATTTTTAAAAAAATTAGCGGCTCCTCTCCCCCGCCGCCGCCACCGCCCATCACAGGGGGGGCTCGGGCGATGGGCGTTGGCCCTAGGCAAGGGCTGACGACCGTCGCTGGCCCTAGGTAAGGGCCGACGACCGTCGCCCGCCCCCGTGAGGGGCGGAAGCTCGAGCGAGGGTGCCCAAATCTAGGCTCCGCCGACCCTCACGGGGTTGGCCGTTGTCGCCCACGCTGGGCGAGTCATCGCCGGCCCTCGTCAGCCCCAAGCGAGGGCCAATGAGGCCTCGCCTAGGGCGGGCAACAGTCACCGGCACTCGCCTGGGGCCGGCAAGGCCTTGCCCTGGCCGGGCGAGGGCAAGCCACCCCGCCCAATCAAGTTGTATTCCAAATGGGCATGACAAGATGAGCCACCGATTTTTTTTTTAAACAATTTTTAAAAATAAACTTTTTACCTTTTCTTTTTAGTTTTTGGTGAAAATAAGATAAAATGAATAAATCTAATATTTTAGTTTTTAAATCTAATTTTTTAAAAAAATAATTAAAAAATCCACTTAAAAATTATTTTACCATTTTTAATGGAAAATGCTAATGGCATCAATTTTAGGAGTTGATTGAAACATTTTGACAAGTTTTATGACAATAAACTTTTTGATATTTTACCATAAATGCCTTTTCGTAAACCGATAACTTTCAACAAATCAATCATATGAACTAATTTGCAGGAAACTTCTTCACTTAGGCAAACGCGCCCTTCCATTGGATTGAAATGCGAGTAAAGAAACAAAAAAAAGAAGGAAAATATCACAAAAAAACCCCTAAACTTTGCCCAAAGTGACAAATTTACCCAAATTTTTTTTTTTTTTGGTGATATGAAAAACCAAAACTTTTCAAATTGTGACACATTTACCTCATCAAGAGCATTTTCATTTATTTATTTTGTTTTTTGTTTTTTTTCTTCTTCTTCTTTGTTCCCTCCGCCGCCATGGTGGAGCTAGTGTCCGGCAAGGGCAACCCTCGGCTTGGTCAAGTGAGGGCCTCCCTTGCCAAATTTGGCGAGGGCACCCCTTGCTCGACACCGGCGAGAGGTGCCCTCATTAGTCTCAAGCGAGGGTAGATTTGGTGAGGGAAGCCCTCGCCGACGCTGACGAGGGCCGCCCTCGCTTATGTTGGGCGAGGGAGGCCCTCCCCCGACCTAGCCGATCCGGACACCGACTTCCCTTCGCCATGGCTAGCGAAGAGAAGAGATAAGAAGAAGAAAAAAAAAAAAAAAATTAAAAGGTAAAAAGACTAAAATGCCCTATAATTTAGGATAAATGTGTCACAGATAGATAGTTTTCGGGGTTTTCATGTCACGAAAAAAAGTTTGGGGTAAATGTGTCACGATTAGCAAATTTCAGAGTTTTTCATGTCATAAAAAAAGGTTTGGGAATAAATTTGTCATTTTGGATAAAATTTGAAGTTTTTTCCAAAAAAAAAAATGTCAAAATTGACAATCAGCCTACGGCACCTGCCAGTCACGTGATCGAATTCCGGTTGAATTGGGCACAAACAGCAGGCATTTCCATGTCCTGCGCAAACCAGACGGAGAAAGCTCTGATCTTGCGCGTCCGCTTTCGAGAGAGAGAGAGATAGAGAGAGAGAGATGAGCGTGAGCATGGCGGTCGCAGATTCAGTGTGGAAGAAGATGGAGTCGACGAGATCAGGTGCTTCTCTCCGCCCATTCCGATCCTCGCTTCACGCCTTCCCTCCATCATTTCCATATCCGGCGCTCGTCTTTCCATCGTAACCTTTCATTTTTCTCTCCTTTTTTTGTGCGCCTGATGCTCCGAACGGGACAGTCACGAACGAGCAGTTGTCCATGTCAGTTCTCTCCGACCCTCTTTCGCGTGTTCGAATTCGATCCGATCCCATAAAGCATTCCTTTTTCTTTTCTTTTTTTAATGTCTTTTATGATTCGAAAAATGAGAAGCCGGTTTCGTATCTCTTCGAACGGACGCAGCTTGCATTTCTTGTTCGGCAAGAACCTGGAGCGAGCGACGCGGATAGTGGACCAACGGGGCGTGAAGCGCATCTCCGGGGAGCCCAGCGGGCGCTCCATCTTCCAGGTTTACTGCCGATCTCCTCGCCTTTCTTGGTCGCGTGCTATTGGGTCTTGAAGAAAATCGCTGGCGATTGAATCGACTTGCAAGAACCATTTATACTATGATAGCTCTCTTTGAATAATCAAGTTAGATGCTTGTCATAGTTTTGTTCGGTTTATGATTGAATGGACTTGCAAGAAACATTAATACTATGATAGCTGTTTTTGAGTAACCAAGAAAGATGCTTGTCTGTCTGTGTTTATGGATAATTGTGTGGATTATGATGAAATAGGTCGTTGGAGAATCTCGGAGAAAGGAGGAGTACTTGTGTTTCCCGGAACATTATTGCGGCTGTTACTCGTTCTTTTATGACATTGTCAATAGAGGCGAACAGCTTTGCGTGAGTGAGATTAATCTTCTTGCCTGTTCCCCCTTGTGAATTTTCATGCTCTTCCCATGACCATCTTCTTTCTTCATCGTTCTTCTTCAGTGTAAACATCAACTAGCTGCTAGGCTTGCTGCATCGCTCGGAGCTTGCACCGAAGTTAGAGTCTCCGACGAACAGCTAGCCGTCTTATTATCCAATCTCTGAGCATGCTGTTGAAGAGGAAAATGCATCCAAGTATATCAGCCAGGTATTTTCCTTGGTGTTCCAAAAGAGCGCGGGGTCAATAATGATCCCAATTACAGGAGCGTGAGATTTGGTGATTGCAACTTGCAATTAGCAACAATGCCCTACTCACTTTTTTGGTCTATGCATCTTGTGTAGTTGTAGTTTTCAAGCTTGGATTTGATTGAGCTAATACGGGTTTCTCATTATCACTAGGGTAGAATAGGTTCTTCTGGCATATGTGCAGTAACAGCACCATCTAACACGGACCCTCCTTATATGCAGAATCGAGTCATGTCAGGTTCATGGGGAGTAGCCGCAAAAAGAATTTTGCATGCCAGCATATTCTCAGACTTTGAGCATGGACTACTCGGATAAGTGCAAGCTTATTTTAGCCTTCTGCAACGCCTTTGCTCTATGAATTGTTGACCGCAGGGGCCTGGACCTCTCAATAGATAAAAAGGAAGTGAGCCTCTTGTCCAACAATAAGTTGTAAAGATGGTTTAAGTTTGACAATTACAATATTTTGACATATAATTTTTATACCAACTTAATATTCTGTCATAATAAGTATTCAAATGTCCGTAAATTGTTCATATTTTGGCAATATGCCATGTCGAATCACTTTGGCTGTGGCTGATACTATGAATGGGATCTTAAGCTGAAGGAAGCACCTGATGAGTCGAAGAACCGATGACAAATACCCAAGTATCATTCAAGAACTCTTTTCTGTACATGTATGCTCATGAATCACGATATAGCAATCTCTTCGTTTTTCTGACCTAAAGGAAGTTGCACTACCAGTGTACTGTCTTCTTTGACGGGATCTTCTCAACCATCCACGCTGAATCTTCGTCCTTAGAGTCCCAGCATAGCTTGTCCAAGAAGGCCTAACTGCTCAGAACAAAGCTTGGTCAATACACCCTCATTTATCATCCACTGATACAGCGCACATTCTTCAGAGCACTCAATAAGAACTATATCCTGGATTCAAATATACAGCAACACTCAGTATGCAAAATTATGGTATAGAAATGTGCCCTGAAGATGTAAGCAAAATTTCCATACAATGTCAAACCTTCTGCAAATCTGAAAAATTGCCATTGCCTTAAATCTGTTGAAGCACACTCAGAACAGAATAAAAGAAAAAGAAAAAGATGGAGTTGTTTAACATCTTGTTCAGTATAAATCAAGTATCGGAGCAAGCCAAGCAAGATTTCAAATTTGCAAAGCAAGAAAACCCAAACGGTTAATTTGAGTGGCCATCCTGAACTAGTGACTGCAACCTGAATGTTCAGTAGAAAGAACTCTAGACCAATTACTTCCCAATCACAGACTTTCCTCGAATGCACTTTGAGATAGAAAAAATGAAAGTTCTATGTTATTATTATCAGAGAAATTCATTTCCAAGGTAAATAATTCACTGGAGCAGTTGCTATCACATAAGAGTCCGAGTTCCACAAATGCAGGTAAAGAAAGTGTGTTCCACTGACTAAACCAGGTTATCTTTCACTCACTTCTTTATAGAAAATGATTACCTAAATGTCAGAACAAAGCTACCTATAAATGTCATTTTTCAAGCATGTATAATCTTCTTGGATTTCTAGCATAATAGTGCAAGATTAAGATAAATTTGGCCACAGACTTCACGAGCTAAGCAGATGGATCTAATTTGATGTCATTACTTTAAAGGGATTATGCATACCTAAAAAGAGATGTGTCACTGAGCTTCTCCCTTAAAATTTGCTACCTTTCAGGGTATACAAAGAGTTTCTCAACTTTAAGCATGATACCTCAGTAACTTTAGGCCGCATTCCTTTTTTCCAGGGACTCCGAAGCAACACAACTATCCACAGTAGCATCTTAGATCCTCACATCTCAAGAGTCAAGAAGGTATCGGACTTTCTTGAACTTTGGCTCCAAATAAGTCCCAAAGTTCAAGCAGCATCGGAAAAGGGGTTCATCCCTATTACAACCATTTCCTTGTAATTCGTTCTGATAACCTCTGCTCTGCATCTTTAGAGATATGGGGATCAAGAGTTCGTAGGTTAGTAATGAACATGCTGGCCTCCTCTCTCCTATGGAGCTTGCAATACCCATCTATGATCGAGTTGTATGTGTTTTGATTTGGTCGACAGCCATGCTTGATCATGTAATGGACCACGTCAATAGCCTCCACAAACATTGAGTCAGCTGCATAGCTTGAAATGAAGGTATTGTAAGTGATCACATCTGGATCAAGACCAAAATCCTTCAACTCAGAAAATATTCGCGAAGCTTCTCTCATACGACCATTTCTACAGTAGGCAAAAATAACTGTGTTGAAGGAAATAATATCAGGCTTTATTCCCTTCGCCAAAATTTCCCTTAAGAGTTCCTCTGCTTTTTCAAAATTTTGTGAGCGGCTATACATGTACATCAAGCTATTGTAAGTAGTCAAGCTAGGGGTAAAGCCACTTTCCTCCATATAGTTCAAGATCTCATTTGTCTTTGCAACCATCTGTCTCCTGCCATATATAGAGACCATTGCATTTAGAGTAGGTATGTCTGGTGAAAACCCTCTTTTCTTAAGCTCCAAGAATGCACGTTCTGTTTCCACTATAAGATCACATTTGCTATTAACTAATATGAGGGTCTTCAGAAGGACTGCACGAGGTTCAATTGCACCAGAGAAAATTTCTTCTGCAAGAATGCCCATTTGCTCAATTTGCTTTCCATTAGCATAAGCATGAAGCAAAGAACAGTAAGTTAGCTCATTGGGTTTACAACGACCACTCTTCATCTCTTCAAAGACCCTTTCAGACTGTTCCCAGAGACCTCCTCGAGCCAATGCAGCCAAAACGGCATTATAGGTGGAAAGATCTGGATTGACACCTGCTTCAAGCATTCTCTTGTAAACTGCCATGGCTTGGTCAAAAGATCCACACCGGCTATAAGAACTAATTAAGGTGTTGAAAGTGTCCCTTTCAGGTACAAATCCTGCTCTCTTCATTTCCTTAAAAACTCCAGAGACTTCGGTGTCCATCCCATTTTGCCCAAACACTGCAAGAAGTGTATTCCACGTGACAATATCTGGTTTGCATTGACATATTTTTATCTCTTCAAAGACCTTCATCATTTCCGCAAACTTCCCCCGGTTGCCATGCATCTTAATAAGAGCATTAAAAGTGCAAATATTTGGTTTGCATCCTGCATCTCTCATCTCATCAGAAACCCTCATAGCAAAATCATCCTTCCCGGCTTTCTCAAATCCTGACAAGAGAGTAGTGTAGGTGAAAACGTCAGGTTTTATGCCCTTTCAACCATCTGATTCTTGAGCTCCACAGCCTCATCCAACAGACCATCCCTAGCATGTGCACATATCAAAGAGTTATAAGTCACAATAGTAGGCAAAAAACCATCGAGCTCCATCTCTTTTAAAACCTGCATAGCTTCTTTATGTCGCCGAGATCTCCCATAAACATCTAGTAATGCATTGTATGTAACTTTATCAGGACTAAACCCTGCCAATTTGATCTCCTTAAAAAAGCCAGCAGCTTCTTCATACAAAGACCCGCGGCGGCAACAACTAATGAGAGTATTGTAAGTATACAAATCTGGGGCAATCCCAGAACTTTTCATACCCTCGATCAAACCAACAATCTTGTTCCACGGCATTCCCATTTTCCCATACACATTCAGAACCACATTATACGTAATCAGAGTGGGCTTACAACCCTCTTCCTCCATTTTCTTAAATACCATCACTGCATCTCTGTACCTTCCATTGCTAGCAAACCCAGTTATCAACGCGGTATAGGCATAAACATCGATTTCAAATTCGTCCTTGCGAAGGCTGTGCAACAAAGCATCAGCAGCGGCGACTTTGCCTTCTTTCCCGAGGACATTGACAACCACAGCAATGACGGCACCAGTCAAAGCCAGCGGATAGCCCCCCGGACTCCTGACCCAGTGGACCACACTCAACGCCAAGTCGCCTTTCTTGTTAAACCCTAAACCCTTCACAATACCAAGAAGCTCCATGGACAGAAACTCCAGACTAAAAAGACCATCTTTACGATACAATTCAATCAACTCAACCAAACAGGCGTCGATTCGAGCCGCGTCAAATGACGGGTCGATGAGTTTCTGGATAAAGGCCTGACCTTGAGGGGAGAGGCGGTGGTGGGTCCACGGTTTTCCACGGTTGGCGTCATGGGACCGGCCTATTCGGGTCCGCTCTCTGAAATTTGTCCCTGGAATTCGGTTTTGGGACTGGGACTGGGACAGGGACTGAGTGAGCCGGTCCAAAGAATCCGAAGAGCAGAAGTTTCGGTGGAGGACGTCCTGAAGGAGTGGTGGTGGTGAAGGTGAGGGTTGGGGATGATAGCTGATGTGGTTGGGGAAGATGGGTTTTGGAGATGGAGGGCTTGGCGGGATAAGAGGAAGAGCTAAATTTTCAGCCATTTCATACACACACACAGAGAAAGATCAGACTGCTGTGTCCATTGAAGAACTTTCTTTGCTTGGCTAGGGAAGACGAAGATACTATCGGGTAGGAATGAGGACGATATTTTATGCCTAGTCTGTGTCTCTGGTAAGATTCATGGCTTGCCGCGGCTCCTGGAGTCTATTGGTAATTGGCATTTTTCCTGAAAACTGCTTGAATTTTCCGGCTCCGATTATTTTGACATGAAAGGATAATTTAAAAGTTATTTTTAAAAATTAATCATTTTTATTTGCTTAAAGTAATTAATCAACTAAAAATATTTTCAATAACAATCTATATATAAAAATTTTCGTGAATAACGAAAATGTTGTTCTTTCATTCATTTTTACAAGTTATACGAATGACAATTTTTACAATAATATTATTTAAATTACTTATTTTTTGCAAAATAAATCGAAGCTCAATTTTTTCATGATTTCTGAATAGGCGTCTCATACATTATTCTCAACTTGCGCTGTATAAATCTCAATGATGATAATACAACTCCATGTCATCCATGGATCTGACAACAGCAATGGGGTGATTTTGTATTGGCTCTCTCAATTCGGATTCTACGGTCGAAGAACTGTTGATTTTCCTTCATAAACCACAACATATCCTTTAATTACGGTTTGAAATATTTATAGGATACGGTGAATTGTTTCATGAATAAAAAAATAAAGATTTTACCAGCACAGGTGATCAGTTCTAAGGATGGATCTTTCCATAAACTTTGGAAATGTGATCCCATTTCCAAAGTTTTAAAATGTGACTGGAACGGCCGGTTCCTAAGCTGCCGGTCATACGCCTTAAAATCGGCCCATCTTATGTTTTGAACCAATTTTTTATAAAAGAAATATTACAATTGCATCAATTCACTATAAAAGTACCAATTCATTAAGTGATTATGCTATTATTCCTTTACATTGAAAATTATGGTTCAGTTTTTGAAATAAAATAAAAAACTTTTGCATCTATCAAAGCAAAGAACACTAGAGCTCATCTTGATTTTCGCCACATCAAGATACAGAGAAAGAGAACAAAACTCTCAAAATCATTTTATGACATGAACAGAATGTTCTGAACGGTACATATCGCAAAGTAATCTTGTGGATTGGAAACCTGAACCCACAGATTACTGAATCAATTCCTCTGTCACCAAAGCCAAAATCTTTTCCAACAAATTTCATTTACGTCTGACTAGAGTTTCAAGCCTGAATGGATGGCAACAACTCCCCCGACAAGATTTTCGTACTCAACCTTCTGAAAGCCCGTGTCAGCAATCATCGAAGCAAATTTTTCCTGCATTTATGAACTGCTCAGGTGAGTACTTATTTGAAGATAGACCAATAGAATTAAAAAGAGGGGCATTGTTAAAGAGAACTCAAGCTATTTCGTCTTAACATAGCATGCATTGATATGTTTATTTCGTGTTTTGGCCATTCCATTTATTGATTCATTAACTAACGATAAAGTCGTCCAATGTATGGGCTGGTGCTTTTTGTACCTCTGTGTGAAAACTCATATCTCGACCATATATGTATAGCTTTACTTGGTCACATCTCTAAAAAGTGTGATGGAGCATAAGCAGCATTCCATTCTGCGAATGAAATATATAAGAAAACAAAATGAAGAGACATTACCTGTGTAGGAAACCGACGGATGCTCTCAACTAAGTATTGATATGATTCACGATCGCCCGCAACTAATTCTCCCATGGCAGGAATAACCGAGAATGAGTAGTAATCATACCTGCGTGGGGGCAAAGTCAGAAACTCAGATCAAAAGGGACTTGCAAATGAACAAGAAAATGGCTGTAACCTGTCAGCATTCAGGTTCCAGAATCCTAATCAAAGGTTCTCAATTAGCTGACAAAAAATTTCTTCTTTTTTCCACGAACTTGAAAATACTATAAGTACAGATTACAGAATTTCTCAACTAATAAATGCTTCTAATGACTGACCAAAAGTAAAAAAAAATGCTTCTAATGACAACTGACACAGTGCTAAAGATGTCTATTGCCTAAAAAAGTATGACAGTACAATAACAGAATCCTCCGTTTAATAACAAAAGAAAATGAATTGTTAGTGAGTGCTGTTAAGGAATCCAAGATATGTCAGCAGTCAAGGCACTCAATAGACTCACAATTCCTTGAATATGGGAGTATCCACATGGCTCAGTTCAAGGCATAGGAACCTGCCTCCTCTTCTAAGCACCCTGTTAAAATAAACATGAGCGAAGTTTCAATGACAGTAAGATTTCCCCAAACCAACAGAATCCTGAAAAGAGCAATGACATTTACAACCTCAAAAGTGCATTAATTCCCCAAAAACTTATGTAGGAAATACATATTTTACTGGAAATCTCATTAACCTCCATGATCTCTATACACACTTTTGTTTATTTTTAATTACACAAAATGGTAGTCGGCTAAAGGACTGTTGAAAGAACCAAAGAAGAGTAATGACAGAATTAATAATTTAAACTTCATCAAACCTAGTGACACGGTATCCTCTTAAACTCAAATTAGGTCCACTTACACAAAACTAACTGAGAACCCTGAACTTCGTTTTTAGCATGTTGACAGTGATAAATGCTAGGGAACTCGTACCTATGAGCTTCAGCAAGTGCTTTCTCAATGTGTGTCACATTCCTAATCCCAAATGCAATTGTGTAGCCATCCATTGAATTATCTTCAAATTTCAAGGCTTCTGCATCTCCCTCCACCCATCTGAGGGCCTTATTGTCTCCAAGACCTAATAATATAGGACAGTAAGATTTTAGCCTCAAGAGAAGATCACCATTCTACGAGATAAAATTCGAATAAAGGACCTTCCCTTGCTCCCCTTACCTCTCTCTATGGCCCTCTTTTTACCAACATTTAACATGTTTGGATTAATGTCGCAGATGTATATTTGAGTTTCTTCATGCAAGTAATCCTCTGTAGCATCCTGCAGTGCTCGATGTCCCCTACTGTTTATATCTTCCAGAATCCTGAAAGCAACATCACCTGTCAAAATCAACAAAAAATGAAAAGGAAAGATATCAACTCAAATCGGGATCACCATATTAATTCAGAACAAAACCATAAGAAGTTTGCCCTGCCAACCCATGGTTCCTTCCTCTTCCAACATAGAGTCGAGAGAACTAAAAGTATTTTTAGTCTATTTAGGGTCCAGTGGATCCTAAGTCCCTAATTTCTTCATCTGTATTACTACAACAGTAGCGGGAAATTGAAAACTCTCCTCCATTACTGGTTTCCCATTTGAGCAAACTCAGTGGGATGAAAACGCGAAGAAGTTTAGTAGAATGCATCAGAAAACAAAAAAACAAAAAAGTCAAATTCTTGGGTGATATCAGACTGACTAAGATCCCTTTGAATGTAATGTGGTGAAGGCCTGAGCAGATATCATCAGCAAAATGAACAATCTTGACATCGCCCACTCCATATGACAGAAGTGCAAATTCTTATTTTATGATATGATCATCAGAAAGAAGTATCTACGAAGAATCAAGTTCCATACTATCATCAATTTTATATTCTGCATGTCAAATATTCAAATTATTAAGCTAACCTGTCCCGCCGGCCACATCAAGATGCTTCATTCCAGGGAAAGGGTGCAGCTTGGAAACTAGTCTGAAAAATGTCAGAACACAAGCCATAGTGTGAAGGCAAGACGTCGTGATGCCAATCGAAAACAATCTACCTTACACAATCTGACCTATCTTTCCATAGTCGATGAAGGCCGGCACTCATCAAATCATTCATGAGATCATAGGTTGAAGCAACACTCGTGAAGACATTCCCAACCATTTGACTTTTCTCCTCTTCGCGCACTTCTTTAAATCCTGCAAAGAGGGATGGGAAAACAAGCAGTATTCCATGAGCAACTAATGGCTAACAAGGGAAATTCTGGGAAGCTCTCCAATTCACGGGAACAGCAAGCAATCTCTCATCAAAAATAATTCTCAACAATAGAAATGATCCAATTCATAGCAAGAAGAAGAGATACCAAAGCTGGTGGCGTGTGAATGCAGCAGAGAGGCAGAAGAGAACATGGGCCGCAGCTTACTCTCCAACCTCAACCTCTTAGCGATCATCCTCAACGCCATGGCAACTGCAAAAGATTGACCAACAAAAACCCACAGCGTAAGCCCTACCATTCTAGGTCCCTCGCGAAATTAGCAAACTTTCATGAGCCGAAACAACATCACGGCTAGCCAGAGCATTACGAGAGGCAAAAAATCAATCAGAAAGATCAATGCATCCACGCGCGACCCAAAGCACAACTTGAAATTCCATGGGAAAAAGATCGATGCATCCATGCGCGGGCAACAATCATGAAGAAACGCAACGGATTTAGGAATCGACCGCATTTCGACTATGAATTCAGTAACCCTCACCAAGCGCCGATTGCAAGATTCGAAGAGCAGGAGGTGGGGGCTGCCGAGAAGCAGGCGGAACGATGCGAGATTTCCTCTCCGAAGCTCGAGCTCTTCTGGCTTTTGCGTCGCCGCATGCGACGGTTGGCCTCGCAGCGCCAACGATTGCGGAAGGAGACGGTGACGACGACGAGTTCGGGCCTCGTGAAGTGGCGGCGGCGAGCCCAATTTCGAATTCACTGGTGGGCCCAGCATGGAGTTCCGGAATTTGGGCTGCCATGGGCTGGACCGTATAGTGGGCCGGCAAAGAGATTTGGCAAATCAGGGCCCGACGTAAAAAATACACCATGGGATGGTGCTACGTGACTAGGGATGAGCATATTGGACCGCCCACCCAGACCGGATTGGACCGGATCGGCCGGTTTGATCCCATTCTTGGAGGGATTGGTCCAGTTCTGGTTTCGGGGTAGAACTAGACCGGACCGACTCTTTCTTATTAAAAATATGTTTTTAATTTCTTAAAAATAGCAATAAAACCTAAAAATAGTAACAACTCTTGTATTTTTCTTAATTTTTTAATTTTCTTACTAAGTGACCAGTTTCATGGAACCTAGTAAGACCGGTCGGTCAAGTTCAGTTCATAATCCTATGATCATCTAGTCTAGTCTTCGGTTCCAAAATTTAGAATTGATCCCCCAATTCGATTCCCAATTCCTAGGTGAAATTGGACCGATTACTCTTACACGTGACAAGACTGACCAATGAGTTGAGAAATAAGAGAGATATGTGGAAGAAAGTAATTGTGCATATTTCAATATATCATAATGAAGATGATGTTAGCATATTTATAAGTTATATGGAATAACTAAATAAGACAACATAGCAATTAAAATACACATAATTAAAGATAGATACACATAATATCGAGAGATACTGAAAATCATCATAATCATCCTAAATATCTCTAACACAATAAAAATAGAGATTTCAGAATAAGAGAATACAAAGTTAGTCGAGATGTAAATTACGAGAGCGTGGTAATATGACTAATCAACCATATCACATTGGAAGTGAACCTTACGCATAGAATGATTTTTCTTCCTCGGCGTGGTTATAGATTTCAAATCATGGGGAAAGCAACAACACGATTGATCGGATATAACAAGTCTGAATCTTATGCGTACAATAATTTTTCTTCCTTGGCGTGATCATAGGTTTCGATTTGTCAGGAAAGCAACGTTGTCGAGACCACCCACCGCAGGCCAGGCCCACTCGTCTTGGCAAGCTATACGGCTGGAGTCTTTAAGCGGGGTCGGCACTGATGTAATGAAATTAATCAGTTGTCTCATTTAAGGAGCATCCACCTGATGCTACAAAGGGAAAGAGCAGATGTTCGTCCTTCTAATCTTAACTCCAGGATGAAACGCAAAAAAAAAAAAGTGTGTACTATTCTTTTGAAGAAAAAGATCGCGTCTCCAACGCTGCGAATGCGTACGATTCCAGCTGAAAAATGGCGATCAAGGAGGTGGAAAAAGCAGGTGAAGAATCGGTTCTCTCTCGAGCACGGCCACGTACGGTGGTCGGCATTGAAGTTTGCAAGGATCATTAATACTAAGCAGCTAAATTCTTTTGCTCGGATGTCAAAAAAAAAGGTGAGAAAAAGAGCAGCAAGGGAAGCTTCACTCGGGTTTCCCTAGCGTTGGTACCAGCACCGAGCCTTCATCAATGCGAAGTCATTGTCACTTCTTACAAGGATCATTAATACCCCACCTCGATCCCCAAGGAGTAGAAAAGACTCGTCTTGCCGACACTCCTGTCATTTATCGTGCGACCCCGATCGAGAACATTTCCACTATTTCTGCAGCGATGCTGGAGGGTGGTGGTTAGAGCAGAGCATCGGCGAAGCGGGGTGCCTAGAAGTCAATGCCCGTATAGACTCGGAAAGCAAGCGGGGCGCCGGGTGGTCCACATCTTATTTAGGCAATCAAGAACGGCAAGTACCGAGCTAAACCCACGTATCTTTAATTGCGGAGCAGGGCGCCCACGAGCGTTCTTGGAGTTCACGTCTCCGAAGTCCCCTTCGAGTCTACCGAGATTTGAACTAATTGGGGGGTGGACAGAGCAAGTCAAAATCCTGAACTTCGAATTAACATATCGCTCTCCAGTCTTTATGTTTTGAGCGGCATCCTGCATCTAGATCCAGTATCCACGAACTTTCGACTGAGTACCGGTTGCTCGAAACAAAAGGAAGCCGACACTCGATAACTTTCCAGAGGAAAAGAGTTTGACAGGCACGTGAACGACTTGGAAACTGGTACTGGGAACCCAGAAGAGTAGGATGAAGGTGACAAATTCTGATTAGTTGGAGGATAGTATGGAGAGATGACATTTTTGTGGGAGAATTTTGAGTAGTTGGAGAGCTCAATCAAGGCCCCACGTTGGGAGAAATAACTAAGACCGGCCTTCCATATTTTGTCATCATCCTCGGACCATTAGCTAGCGGCGGGTTCGAAGAATGATTGCTTGTTTTCAAGACTAATGAATCATGACCCAGATTTTTTCCCTTGCTCTCCCCTTGACCGAAACAGGGGAACGAGCTAATGAATATGGAGGGCCTCCACAACCTTATTCTTCTCGACTGGTTTGCATCAGTGAATTTAATATCTCAAGTCGAGTCCATCATTGAGAAGGGAAGTGAATTATGCGCCTGAGGCAAGAGGAGAAAACGTGTGTATCGTGTCCCTTTGATCTTTTAACGTTGAAACTCCTCTATCAAGTAATTGTCGGTAGCCTCGCATCTCTTCCCCATGTCCAGAAAACAGGCGGCCCATGGAGGGGACTTCTTTCTTCTGCCTATCTCTAGACTCTAGTTGTAGCTGGGTAGGGTAAGTTATGCATATGGTATTATGGTGAACGTTTTTGGTCGAAATATTGTAGTGATTTAGATGTGCATAGTAGAGTGCTTGACGAAATGCATCGGTGCGGGACAGTACTACAAAACCATTATTTTGAAAGGACATAACAAAGGGCGACGACTCGTTAGATGTTTTAGCCACTCCGTGGAAGCTGCTGAACTTTTTCAAGGACGAGCATCTATCAAAAGCACTTGCGCATAGGCACAGGAGTTTCTCCAGCCTGTAGATGGGTCGATCGCATGTCGAATGACGAAACTAAGAACATCATACATCTACTTTTTCGTTCGTCCCCTGGTTTGCCGCTAGTTCATCACATCCTATTCTTCCGAAAAAACGAACACTTGGCCTTCGCCTTCGCCCAAGATTGCGTCATTGGATAAAATTTTCTAGCCGGGAAGAAAGATAAGAGTCACGGGCCTATGGCGTTTGGTGTGCAGACTCTAGTGGTTCCGATTACCGTTAAGGGGTCATGACCAAAAATTAGCTCGAAAAACGCAAGGCTACCTGCAGCCAACGGGCACACACCACAACAACTTATCATCCCATGTTGTGGTCCAGTGAGCAGAGGGACTGTCCACAAAAGTGAAGGACATTTGACACAAAGGGCGCAGGGAGAGACCCCGCGTGGTCCAAGAAGACAGAGACATCTCCCACCTGGGAACAGAATAAAGAGAAAAGCTACCCCTGCCTTCTTCACCATGAGAGACTGGTAAAGAAATATCAAAGCGCATGGACTCGGTTCGGCTTACTGAAATTGTCCTGAAAACACTCTTCACCGTCGGATAAACATCTCTGACAGAGAAAAACAAATAAATAAAAAAACATTTACCGGAGGTTGTCTACAGACTAAGCTATAACCAACAATAAAGGTGAAGACTACAGAAGGAGAAGAGCTGGAACTCTTTATAAACGAGCCATTTCATATATTGAATTACAATGCCTTTGTTCACACCTTTCAGTTTCAACAGCTGCACTAAAAGCAAACAACAATACAATCAGAACCCTAACAATCTTACCCGGCAAGAGGAAATTCACTTCCACCAGCCAGGCATGAGACCCACAAAGGTCCTTCAAAAGTCTACCACACAACAGTAAAAACCTCAAGACCATAAAACTGACAGAACTGAATTAGTTTTGGACTCCTAGGGCAGATAGCAGTGTCCTTATTACCACTACCGCCACTCATCTAAGGAAAGGAATACCCCAGAATATAGTCGAAGGCTAATGGCTCTGCCACGTCAAAGCATTACCATCTGCTTTCTTGAATGGAAGGTAAACTAAAAAATAACCTCCATTGCTCTATTCCTACCCGGAATGTCGAGCTCCAACTCCCAAGTTGGATTCTGCACCGAAGAGTATAAAGATTCATCTAGGCCCAGGTCACAACCAGTGAATGATTATGCTCTATTTACAGACTAATAGAGGCACATCAAAAATCTACCCAGCTCCTGCCTATTATAACCTAATTTGTCAGCCAACTAAAACTATCAACAATTGCCCTATTGTTATCCTAACAGTCACTATACTTCCATTCTCCAAATCACATTATCGGTGCAGCTATCATCTGCCTTCTCTAATGCTGCAACTTTGGCCCGATATGCTGAGAGCGCCAGTGCGCTCTTTCCCCTTTCATCTTGATGAAGCTCAGAAATGTCACTAATAGATCCGGATCTCAAATCCGCCGGAGGGATGAAACAGTCTTCCGAGAGACCAGGCACATTAAATGCAACCTCTTCGATCGTCCAACTTTCCTCCATCCTTGTTTTGGTGTGGCTCATTGCAGTTTCCCCAAACCTGAAAAGGGTCACCACAGAATGCCCAGAATGGGCAATCATGATACCCTCCACAGGTCTGTAATCATGAAGGTATGAGTTGATCGTTGTTTCCCAATAAACAGCATCTCCACCACCACATTGAATCCGAGTCAGATGAGAATCCTCCAGGTAAACCAGAAGTCCTGTTTTCTGGCTAAAATACCCAAATAAGACGTGCCTTATGATCTCTGCAGGGCCCTCACTCCGGGCCTTTAATGTCTGAGGGTCAGCACAGAGCTTTAAGATAAAGCAATCTTCGCCGTGAAGTTTCTTCTCACCGACGCACCTCGCATCAGCAAACAGACTCACAGTGGTTCTAGGGTCGAGACCCTGTAAACAGAATCATGGCAAAAAAAGAAGAATCAGCAAAGCAAGGTCACTAACATCACACAATCACCCCAGCAGAGGAAAAGGAGAAGAAAAAAGCAATAGTTTTCACCTGAAGTGCACGGCGCAAAGGCCTAACAGGGCCTTTCGCCGTGTGTGCGCCAAGCCACGGTGTGTGCCGCCAAACAAGTTTGCCATTGCAGCCAGCACGAACTTTACTTCCTCCAACCGCAAGCTCCACATACCACATATCTGGATCCATCTGCCAGAGCACAAAACCACCCGTGTGTGCAGAATTCCTGTTCTTGATCACCTTCGAAGCAGTTTCGAACTCCGAAGTGGTCATCCTCACCTTTCCCATCGCATAGGCATTTTTAACAGAGCTCTGGAGCGTCTGCCCCCCGGAAGCGGCCGTGTACTGTTGCAGGATGTATTGAGCAGAAGAAGTTTCCTGAGACGCAACCCACGATAAAAAAGAGTCAGATTTAGTTTCACACAGTCGAAGTAGGTTTCACATGAATGCTCAATAGCTCCGAAAAGCAACCAAATCAAGCCCCTCATCGAACAGCCCGACTTAGTTAAAAACCCATCGAAATAAGAAAACGACATCAGGTTTCCAGTCTGCATTTGGCATTTATAGCTTCTTAAGCACCTACCAAAATTGCATGAACACGGATCACAGCGAAAAACAGTATAATCAGTCTCCAGTCTCCACTCGGTGGAGAAAACAATGAAGATGCAAGTCGTTCAGTGACGAAAGTTCTTCTCCCTAAGTGTGCAAAGTCGAGATTCTAAGAATCATAGTAACCCACCACTCGATACTAGTAGAGTAACAACTAACGACACATACAGTTAACAAAAGAAAGCGAACGGATGCTATAATGCATGGCGAGAACAGTGCAAGAAACCGTCCGCGATCAGCCTCCCTCGCTCACCGTTAACCTCTACAGACCCTTTTTCCCATCTGTGGTTGATCTTGAATTTAAACCGCTTCGAAACCACCAAGAACAGTGCCAAAAGAAAAGAAAAGAAAAAATAGGAGAGAGAGAAAGAGAGAGAGGTCTGACAATGGGAGTGTCCTTGATACTGAGAAGAGGCAGAGGGTCGAGAGAGCTGACGTGGACCGGCGCGAGGGGCGCGCCGAGCACCCCGAGCAGCACCCTCAGATCAGACCTCCGGCAGGCCGCGGCGCTCACCGACGGCGCCCTGTGGAGCTGGCCCTTCACCCACTGGCCCAGGCCCGACCCGTTGTTGCTCCTCCGCGGGTCGCCCGCCTCGGCCCCGTCGGGATCCGGCCCCTCCATCAGCGGCGCCAGCGCCTCCCCCACGGGGCGCAGGCTCCCGGATCTCCAGGCCACCACCGGGTCGGGGAGGGACGCGAGGCCGCCGCCGCCGCCCTTCTTGCGGCGGAGCAGGCCCGACATGGGGGACCCGCTCCGGGAGCGGGACGGGGACAGGGTCCGGATCACTTCTTGCTTGAGGGACGTGAAGAAGTTCTGCTTCTTCTCCATGCTCGACGACCCAGAGAAAAAACGAGCACAGAGAAGCGAAGAGAAGAGAGAGAAAGACGGTGCGAACTTGCAGCAGCAGCAGCAGCAGCTAAAGAGAGATAGAGAGAGAGAGGCTAGAGAGAGAAAAGGGAGGGAGTTCTCTTCTTCATGAGAGAGAAAGAAGAGAGAGAGAGAGAGGTTGCAGGAAAGAGCAGGGAGCGAAAGTGGGAACAAGAACTTTGGTTTTTGAAGTGTGTGCGAGGGAGGAGGAGGGAAGCGGGGGCAAAAAAGTAATCTTGCCACTGTGTGAAAACAGAAGCGGAAGAAGAGGCCCGCATTATAAATTAATTTAAATTAAAATTTTTATCAATGCGCCTTCTTATTTTCCGTTCGGCTAAAGTAATTAATAGAATAATGCGGCTCTGATATAGAGATTAGAGACCCCTAAAAACTGGGATTATTACGGCCGCATACTTAATTATGGGAATGGCCCTTAAAATAGCAATATATATTTGCAGGGTATTTGTGGGGAACCGTGCGATCGAATCGCATAAACAGGACATATAAAGCTCGATTCCATACAGTGAATTTCGACTCCGTCCCTAAATCGAGATGGTTAATTAACAGCATAAAAGGCTAAATAATCAGGCAAAGCCGAGCCCAGAATTTTAAAGAAATCCGAGTTTCCGATCATTTTGACGCATTGATTGCGCCGGATCGGTGAAAAATCGAAATTCACTGGATCGGGCGAACATCATGCAAAGACGACGAGTTCGGCTTATCCAGGGGGTAACTTCTTATGAAATTGGCATCTAATTTATGGAGGACAAATAAGTAATTTTCTAATGATAGATAGGATATTGGCGCATAACCGTCCATGAGCCAGTTTGAATCACGCGGTCGAGGCTTCTTGGTGCGTACTCGCTCTCACGTGCCAATCGAACGTGGGGGAGCGACGCGCGTGGGCGACGGATCACGCTACTCGCGGCGCGTGAGGACCGTTATAGCCCGTGGCTGCTGCGTGAAATGTCCTTTCTACCCCTCCCACCTTCCCGTTGGTGCGCTCCAGCTAAGGCTACCCGCCCCGTGGTCAGTCAAGCACGTTCTCGGGCAGTCAACGGAATCATAGCTTAAAAGTGCTGCATATATAACAGACATTTTGAGAAATACCATGATTTTATTATTATTTTATTTTTATTTCTAGACGTCTAGATTTTTATTTTATGTTTAATGGGTTAGATGGACGTCTCGGTTAGAATGTCTAATGATAGTGCCGTCGTGGTACCCACGAAGCTTAATTGTGAAAAATCTCTTTGTTTTCTCTAACCTTAAGTATCTCGGCTCAGAATTATTAGTACTTTAGATTGATAGGCTCGTGAATGAAATCGAATTCTCTAAATTTGCTGGATGATTTATCTCGTAAAATTCAATAAATCTTGAAGCTATCATTAGGTTTCGATATGTATTTGATACACTGTTGGGTTCGTGCCATACTCCAAGCACTTACTTTCAAGTACTCTCGAATGTCAAGAAAATTCACGACTTCCGATCTTTTCATATCAAATCATCAAACGATCTCGAGGGTACGACCAAGATAAAAGGCGGATCAAACAGAAACATGAGATCTGAAACAGACCGACGTAGAGCACGTGCGCGACTCAACCGATTAAACCCGCTTTAAGAGGGAAGCACGAGATTTTTCACTACGAAATCGATCATGATCTGGACTACCGTCTTTCGTCTCAATTTATACAAATCCTAAGTACGCTCGGGTCTCATCTCGTTCGGCACGCCATGCCAATTTGCGATCCGACGACGGCATGAACTTCCTAGGCCGTGTCGGGCCACCGGCACTTTGAAGGTGGTGGCGCGCGAGGAGGACGACGACAGTCGACAGGTCGCGGTCGTGGGCGGGACATGCACGTCGTCTTCCGCGGGGGAAGCGACGGATCAACTGTTCATCGTGCGATGTGACGGAGAAGGCGAGAAGCATCGGGCCATGTGACGACGAAAAGGGTCTCCCCGGAAAAAGCGGGTGCCTTTTCGAAAAAGAGGGCCGCCGTGCCCATCTCATCTCCGGACGCGTTTTCTCCTTCCTCCTTTCGAGCACCTTGCTGGGGTTTCTTCCCCCACCCCCACTTCGATGCGAATCGTTTCCAGCTATATCCCTCACCGGAAATTCTACGCCTTCTTTTCCCATCTGAAAATGACGACTCCTTCTTTGGAGAAGAATCCCACTCCCGCAATCCAAAGTGCGGAAGAGCCTTCCGTTGATCTAGATTTATCCTTCCCCTCACGGCACACGCACGAGTTCGAGATAAGCCGACCATGTCCGATGTCATTATCGAAGCATCCCGTGTTAAAGTGTCTAACGTCACACTATTCCACGGGATTTATATGCTTTTGCATTGGACATTCCAACGATTTATCATCAATTATGTGTTATCGGGAGTGAATTTTTCTAATTACTATAGGTCTCTCTACTTTTTAGTGGTAGATAATTGTCTCGAATAATGTCGCCTCATTCATGAGCATTGGCTCCCCATGTCGCACAATATCTTCCGAAAGGGATTTCATTCCCGTAATGTCAGGCAGCATCTCATGTGTTCTGCCCGAACCTCATGTGTATTGTTTGGACTGCTGCTGCTGCTGCTGCTCTAGAATTCATGTCATGTTATGGAAGATCATGGGAGTCCCATCATGGACCGAACTCTATCATTAGAACATGAAATATTTTTAACCACATCGTCCACATCCCACCCGAATAAAATCCCCATACTATATCATGCGAGTGTGCACGATCAATTATGAGGCCATGGTGGGCCAATTGATTGATGCCGATCCATGGAGGGGGTGCTGGCCCTCGCTGATAATAGCCCCCACCGAAGAAAAATCAAGCGCAGCAACTACAGTAGAGGGTTGCTTCCAGACAAAGGCATTCGCATCAAGAAGAATCTCTCAGTTTCCATCACGTCGTCAGTTCTATATGTTATGGAAAGCCTGCATCTGACGTGCTCTTGGCCAGCAGTGAAAAGACGTCCTCGAGAAATTAAGCCGGGCTTAGGTGGAGGGAGACCGTATGTATACGAACAATGAGTCGGCTTGCAGAATTTGACGAACGGAGTGGGCGCAGATAGTGGCAAAATTTGGCTCCGATACCATGTCCAGAAGCAGAGGGAGACTGCATACCTCATGGTCAACCTCATTGTTTATATCTGATCTGCTCTTTTATGATTTAAAGTGCCGGAATCCAAGGGTTTGTGGTTCTTTAGGCTATCGAATTTGTTATTTGCCGTGTCTTGCCACTTATGCTGCTGTGGTTTTAAGGAGTTTGTCCATTTATTTAAAGAGTTTGCTACCCGACATGCTCTTCTCCTGACCAAAATTGGAAATATTCCCGTTCCCAGATGCGTTCCTCGTCGCACCTGATGACATCGTACACAGTAAAAATTAGGTAAATAAAAATACCCAGATGATGAATCTACACAAAAGGGTTTGTCCTCGAGTCCGAAATGATGATAGCGCTGAAAGGCTCTCGCCACACCAACCTTCCTCTTTACGACTTTGGAGCTCGTCTGCACGTGCAGCGCCTTGTTGCATCCTCTTTTTTCAAAGCAATATGTTTTGTTTCTGCTTTTATCTGTTTTAACCGAGCGACAGATCAAAGAACTCGTGAATCTTGCGTATGGAATAAGATACGAGCAAGAGGGAGAAAGGGCGCACAGGCTAAAGGCAAAAGCTTACCCACATTCGATTGCCTCGATAATCGAACTCGGGCCCTACATCTACATCGCGTGCGAACTCCTTCGCCTCTTCGATACACTGAGCTTTCTCGTAACTTTAAGCTGTGTAAATTCTTGTAGATCAGATTATCCGAACTGTGGTTTATTCGGCCTTGAGCATGATTGATTCTGTTAGTTAATACGGCAGGAAAAGTGGGGAGTGTCCGCACCTGTGGAAAGGCACCGGTTAGAGAGAGATGGAGACCACCGAAAGGGACCCAAGACGCTCGACAGTGAAAAACGAATCGATGACTTTTTCAGTCCCCGCCAAGATAAGATGGAAAGTGCAGCTTAAGCATGATTGATCAAGGAAGAGCAGAAGGTCTCTCTCTTTCACCATCCGGTTGGATTAAATCCGAGGATAGCGAGGGTTGGATGGACTGAACAGTTAAAACAAGACCTGATATTTTACCTTATTCCACACGAAGGCGACAAACCTCCCTTAGTTTATAGCCAGATCAGCATCTAGATACTCTTTTGAGAGGTCTTAACTTTTCCCAAATGTCTCGGTCTGCTCAATATCCTCCTCTCCTTTTTCTGCTTTTCACATGATAATGTCTCCAAAAAGATCTCTCTCCTCTCTCTCTCTCTCTCTCTACCAGTCCTTGGTGTCAAGAGGGGACAGTTGGGGCAGTCAAACGTTAGTTATGGGGTACTACTGCTAACCCCTGTAATAAAAAGCACATAGCTGCGGACGGATATATTTTACAATGTGCTTGGGGGGTGCATCAATGTCTTGATACGTACGCCACTTGAGCAAGGCAGCTTACACTTGAATCTTCTGTCGTTCAACCTGACTGACTAGCTGGAAGAAAGAAGGAAGCCATCATGCCTCCCTGACTCGTTGTGTTGTACTACTGCGGCATTTAAAATCTTCTTCAAGAGGTGGGGCTCGTGGCTCGTCGGTGCTCAACTTCTCCCCCCTTTTTGACAGACGTACACGGCCCTGGCGCTTCTTGTTTTGTCCCTCAGTAGACTTGACTTGAAATTTGCCAAAGGACTTGACTTGATATGATGGTCGAATTTGATGCCGAATTTGATGTGTGGATTCATATGTTTTGAGGGATGGTTTGGTGGGTCTTGTTTCGACAGACATTGACCGTCATCAAGGACGGGGAAAAGGGAATTTTCGGGTGCTGAAGACGTCATACCCCGAATCCCGTCTCTTACACAGAGGGAAACGGGGCAGATGCACAAAGATGGAAGCGGTTTACATGGGTCCATGCTTAGTCGCGTCGAAAGTTCAAATACTCCGTGCTTTTGGAGAAAATTAGGAAGAAACTATGAACCAGAAACGGGTTGTCGCATAGATGGGCCTCGCCTAAAGTTGTCTTTCACAAAAGAGCTAGAAGGCCAAGCAACATGATCGGGTTTTTGATGCGTTGTTAATTGGGCCTTGAAAGAAAACTGAAGTCGACAACCTCGGTAAACGAATGAAATGAACTGGATCAGCGCCTCGTTAACGGGATCAAATGAACTCGCTGAGTTTCTGCAGGTGCCAAAGCCTTGATTTAATGTGGCGTTGTTTGCACGGATCAGATCGAATGCGATTATACTGGGCCGGAAGTTCGTGGGTTTTAGGAGTTCGCAAGCCTTCTTCATGGGCTGCAATCTGTTTAGGGTTTCTATATCTCCTCCGGGCTCAGTGCATCACCTCGACACTTAAGAAACTGACCTTTGACATAAACCCACGGTCTATTCTCATCAGCAAGAGTAGGTACTCATGGTCGCTACTATCATTCTTTCGATCGTTTTATCAGAGTGCAAACTCGTATGCCTTCACATCATTATAGGTGATTGATTTTCAGAAGCTCGAACTGTTGAAAGAAAATATATGAATTTCCAGTTCAATTGACACCATCCGCTTTGTCTCATCACAAGGAAGAGGCTTGAATTTCCATTTTTCCATAAGGGGGAAGAGAGAGAGAGAGTAGATGGAGTTTTCACTGACCATAAGAACCTACCATGTTTTGGGTACACGAAAACAAAAAAAAAAACCTTATATGCATCCGATCATGCGAGCCCGCTGACACTTCATTTGGCAATCATATGGACTTGGGCCTTTGGGCCTCTAATCTAAGGGCCCTTGGTCAAAAGTCAAGGCGTTTGGCAAAATTTTTGGAGAGGTTTGAGGAAATGCATTGTATTTCCAAGTCCTATAAAGTTCCTTATCTTAAGGCACGTCTATAGGAGATTTGGATTTTAGCATTTTCGAAATGCTAATACATTTGTTTTTAAATTGTACCCTCGTTAAATTTTCAAAATTCCAAAAATGCTTTCATCATCGATCATCTTGCCTGATATCGTCTACAATACTAGGTTTATCGCTAATGAGCCTTGCTTGAGATCACATGACCTCAAGTGGCCCTCATCTAAAGTCATGAGACCTTGGGTGAGGGTCGTTGGTGCCAGATCTAACTCACCAACGGCCCAAGTCAATTTTTTTTTTTTTTTTTTTAAATTAGTGAAAGTCCTTTAAATTGTTTGGTTTCAACTTTCCAATGCACTTATAAATTATATTTTATCAAATACTATTTATATTTCGAAAAACCCCTTTTATATCAACCATCAAATATTACGAGCCCCACATAAAACTCACAAGATTTTAATGGCGGAAACAGAGTGGGATCACAGCCTGCCAAAAGAAGGCAAAAAAGATGAGACGGTAGCTTTTTCTTCAAACGCACACTGCAGGAAACCACGTGGGCCGGGCCCGATCCAGCGCGACTTGTCCCACAATTCACCTCCTCGTATCCCTCTCCCCGCGCAACTTGCAGCACAACCTCACCGACGATCCCTTTAACCAAAGCTGCTCTTGCCTTTTCCTCTCGTACATCGTGAGGAAACGCATGATCCAAGTGGAGCAGAACAGTAAAATAGTAACTTCACGTCTAAATACATGTCACCGCATTGACAACTTGCATGAATCCTTCCACAGACCCCACCTCTACTCCCTCCTCCGCCAATATAAGTGCCCGCACACTCTCCCTCGTCCTTACCATTCACTGCCAACACAACCAGCTCAAACTCATCAAACTCCTCCTCCTCCCCCAGGCAAGCAACGACCAAACCATGAAGCTCCTCTTCGCATTGCTGCTCTGCTCCCTTCTCCTGACCTCCATCTTCATGGAGCCCGTCCTCGGCAAGCCAGGTGAGCCTCCAAACCTACCCACTATATCATCTCGGTCACCTCTACTCTTGCTTTGCGTACCTACTATGTACACAAAAGCACCGAGGATTCGCAATGTAGTTTCTTCATGGTGGTGTGACTGGTGGGGTGACTGGTGGGGTGATGAATTTACTTTCTTTCTATAACTTTTCTTAATGGTGAGTGCTTGTGTGTAATGTGCGACAGCGTTCTGCGAGGGCAAGTGCCGGGCGAGGTGCGCGAAGGCGAAGGTGAAGGGGAGGTGCGCCAAGTACTGCAACATCTGCTGCGCCGAGTGCAAGTGCGTGCCCTCCGGCACCTACGGCAACAAGCACTGTTGGATATTTCAATAATATTTTGAAATATTTACAATAATAACTTCGATAATAGTTATGACCGCATTGAAGACCATCATTATTTTTAACGGTCACATAACGGTTTTTTAACGGTCATACAACGGCTTTTCAATCTTTTTGTAACGTTTAATTTATTTCTCAAATAAATCATTCATTATTTTACAACGGCTCTTTTAACGGCTCTATTTTGTCTGAGTATAAAATCTCATAAGGCAATCTTAAAATTACACAAAAAATGAAACAGAGAATATTCTTTCTTTTTGAAATCTTTCCTTTCCTTTTCCTTGCTGGGTTATACACATACGTTGTTTTACTGCTCCTTCTAATATTCAATGCGGAATATAGAAAAAGGTCTATTGTATCTTGGGAGGATAGCCGTCGAAGCCTATCGCACCGAGTTTCGCACTCCGAGGCGGAATTATCCTTAAGGACAGTGCTTACGCTTGCACACCTCAGACAAATTTATTTGTTCTCATCATCTTTTCCTACAATCTTAAGGATAAACCCATGGAGCATCAAGTTGATACTGCTGTTGATGCCTCAATCTCCACCAGTCCAGTTGCACTACCACCACTACCACATATGTCCTATGCCAAACCATTCCCGACATATCGAAGATCGAAGTTTTCAATGGCAACAATTTCAGAAGGTGGCAAGAAAGGGTTTTCTCCATCCTAGATGTGCATGGTGTGGCTTTCGCACTTACGGAGGCCGAACCAACTGATAACAACAAGCTTCGAGATCAATGGATACATGCTAATAAGGTATGTAGGCACACAATTATTAGTACTCTTTCTAATGAATTGTTTGATGTCTACTGTCCGTACAAGGAAGCGAAACAAATATGGGACTCCATGATCGCAAAGTACACTGCCGAAGATGTGGGCGACAAAAATTTGTAATCGGAAATTATTATCGATGGGAAATGTCCGATGATAAGGAGATCAAGACACGAATCAATGAATATCACAAGCTAGTGGAGGACTTGAAGGTAGAAAACATCAATTTACAAGAAGAATTTCTTGCGGGCTTGATGATTGAAAAGTTGCCTAAGTCTTGGAATAACTACAAGCAACAACTCAAGCACAAGGACAAACAATTGTCACTAGCCGATCTGATCGTGCATATTATCATTGAGGATACAACTCGCAAGGAGATCAAAGCTGCCAAAGCTAAGGAAATTGCTACCAGGGCAAATTTGGTGCAAGGCAAATTTCAACATCGCCAAAACAGGTATTATAACAAAAAACCTGATTACAAACCCAAGGTTGCTCACCCCACCTTCAAAAAGAAAGGCTCTTGCTTTGTTTGTGGAAAACCAGGTCATCATGCAGCGCACTGCAGAAAGAGAATAATGGGAAATAACAATCCTGCTAAACCAAAAGTCAATTTGGTTAAAGCAGATGACTCAAGTGATATAATTGCTGCGGTTATTTCCCAAGCCAACATTGTGGCCAATGTGAAAGAGTGGGTGGTAGATTCAGGTGCTACCAGGCATATTTGTGCAAACAAAAATGCCTTTTCCTCCTACACACTAGTAGGGGAAGGAGAAGAAATTATTTATCTTGGTGATTCAAGAACAGCTCAAGTTCTTGGGAAAGGAAAAGTTCTTCTCAAACTCACATCTGGCAAGACCTTGGCCTTGAATGATGTATTACATGTCCCTAATATAAGGGCAAACCTGGTTTCAGTAGCGCTTTTAGGAAAGGTTGGGGTGAAGGTGTCATTTGAATCTGATAAGATTGTAATGACAAAAAATAACATCTTTGTGGGAAAGGGTTATTGTAATCAAGGACTTTTTGTTCTTAACGTTTCCAATGTTATCAATGAAAATGCTACTACTTTCGCTTACTTGGCTGAATCTGTTGATTTATGGCATGGTAGATTAGGTCATGTTAGTATTTCTTATATTAAGAAAATGCAAAAACAAGGTTTAATTTATGGAATTAAAAACTCATGTTTTAATAAATGTATAATATGTGCCGAAACAAAATTAACAAAAAAGCCTTGTATTTTTGTAAATAGAGAATCTGATTTGTTGAGTTTAATTCATACCGATCTAGGAGATTTAAAACAAACTATGACTAGAGGAGGTAAAAAATATTGTGTGACCTTTATTGATGATTTTTCTAGATTTACTAAAGTTTATTTACTTAGGCATAAAGATGAAGCTTTTGATATGTTTCTTTTGTATAAAGCCGAGGTAGAAAACCAATTGGATAAAAGGATAAAAAGAATTAGATCGGATAGAGGTGGAGAATATGTATCGCTTAACGATTTTTGTGAAAAGGAAGGAATTATTCACGAAACTACGCCTCCTTATTCCCCTGAATCTAATGGCATAGCTGAAAGAAAAAATAGGACTTTGAAAGAGATGATGAATTCTATGCTTGTTAGTTCTAATGCTCCAAATAATTTATGGGGTGAAGCTATTTTATCCGCATGTCACATCCAAAATAGAATACCTCATAAGAAAACTGGTAAAACACCCTATGAATTTTGGAAAGGTTATCGTCCTAATTTAAAATATTTGAAAGTGTGGGGGTGTCTTGCGAAGGTTATGCTTCCTATTTCTAAGAAAAGGAAAATAGGCTCTAAATCATCTGACTGCATGTTTATTGGTTATGCTGAACATAGTGCTGCATATAGATTTCTTGTATTAAAAAGTGACGTGCTTGATAATAATACTATAGTTGAGACAAAAATGCAGAATTTTTTGAGCATATTTTTCCATTAAGTGTTGATACTATTTCTCCTGCACCTCTTCATAAAAACGTTTTCGAAAATTCATATGATGAATTGAGAAGGAGCAAAAGAATAAGGAAAGAAACTTCTTTTGGGAATGATTTTTATACTTATCTTATTGATAATGATCCTTTGACTTATTCTGAAGCAATATCTTCCTCAGAAAGCAATTTTTGGAAAGAAGCTATAAAAATCGAAATTGATTCTATCTTACAAAATCAAACTTGGAAATTAGTTGATTTACCACCCGGTGCAAAACCGATTGGTTGTAAATGGATTTTTAAAAAGAAATATAATCCTGATGGTTCTGTTGATAAATATAAAGCAAGATTAGTTGCAAAAGGTTTTACTCAAAAACAAAATATTGATTATTTTGACACTTTTGCTCCGGTTACAAGAATTTCATCAATTCGTGTTTTAATTGCTTTGGCTTCTATTTACAAACTTATTGTTCACCAAATGGATGTTAAAACAGCTTTTTTGAATGGTGATTTGGAAGAGGAAATTTACATGGTGCAACCCGAGGGCTGTATTTTTCCTGGCCAAGAAAACAAAGTTTGTAAACTTGTTAAATCTTTATACGGCTTAAAGCAAGCGCCAAAACAATGGTTTGAGAAATTTGATGATGTTCTAGTTAATAATGGTTTTTTCTCTATTGGAGTAGATAAATGTGTATACACAAAAACTGTTGATGGTGAATTTATAATTATTAGCTTATATGTTGATGACATGCTTATTTTTGGTACGTGTATTGATGTAGTGAATGAAACAAAATGTTTTTTGTCTTCTAAATTCAATATGAAGGATATGGGGAAGCTAATATTATTTTGGGTGTTAGAATCATAAAAAGTGATAGTGGCCTAATGCTTACTCAAGCACATTATGTGAAGAGGCTACTTAAAAATTTGATCACTTTGATGTCAAACTGTGAATACTCCTTATGATTCTAATATCCAATTAATGAAAAATAAAGGAGATGGTGTAGCTCAGTCTAAGTATGCTCAAATTATTGGGAGTTTGATGCATTTGATGAATTATACTCGACCTGATATAGCTTATGCTGTATGTAGACTGAGCAGATATACACAAAATCCCAATGATGATCATTGGACTGCTTTGAGCAGATTAATGAAATATTTGAGAGGAACCATGGATTATGGTATTTTATATAGTGGATTTCCCGCTGTATTAGAAGGATACAGTGATGCTAATTGGATTTCGGATTCAGATGAGACAAAATCCACTAGTGGATATGTGTTTACCCTTGGTGGAGGTGCTGTAACTTGGAAGTCAGCCAAACAAACAATAATTGCTAAATCCACCATGGAGTCAGAGTTTGTGGCTCTAGAATTGGCTGGCAATGAGGCTGAGTGGTTAAGGAACCTCTTAGCGAATATTCCTTTGGGAATGAAACCGACACCTTCTGTGTCTATGCACTGTGATTGCCAAGCAGCAATAGCCATTGCAAAAAATAGAACTTTCAATGATAAAAATAGATACATTCGATTGAGATATGATGTAATAAAGCAGCTGCTTAAAGATGGAATCATATCCATCGATTTTGTAAAGTCAGGAGTGAATTTGGCTGATCTTTTGACTAAACTTGTGGGAAGAAAATTAATATACAACACATTGAGGGGAATGGGACTTAAGCCAACTGAGCAAAAACAATAGTGATGATAACCCAACCTATGTGATTGGTGATCCCATGAATTAGGTTCATATGGGTAATAACAAGTCACTTGTTGTTATAGTGATGCACTATTAAAAATTATTGTCCATCCTAAGATGATAATAGTGCAAAACTGCAAGGAAAAAGAGGTTGAGCTAAGCTCTTAATGAAATTCCATAGCCATTATTGGTGGTGTATTAAGCTGCAGAATACACTTGATGGAATCACCTATATAAGTGTGGAGTGGGGCCGCTCCTATGAGAATTTTTGGCGAAAATCTCTAAAGCACTTATGAATAAACCAAGCACGCGCATGGCCTATTAGCGCAAAACCGCGTTGAACAACAAAGTTTGTGGGGGTGCAATGTGATTGGTGAAAATTATAATTCACAAAAGAAATTTTTGGTTCATAGAAGTTTCAAACTTCACCAAAATTTCGTGAATTATATTTCATTTTTTCTAGGGCTGGTTCATAGCCTAACAAGCACCCGGTTCCGATGCATTACACTCCAATAACCCAGCATCATATTAATTTTATTTTCAAAATCTTTTGAAATATGTGGGGATTGTTGGATATTTCAATAATATTTTGAAATATTTACAATAATAACTTCGATAATAGTTATGACCGCATTGAAGACCATCATTATTTTTAACGGTCACATAACGGTTTTTTAACGGTCATACAACGGCTTTTCAATCTTTTTTGTAACGTTTAATTTATTTCTCAAATAAATCATTCATTATTTTACAACGGCTCTTTTAACGGCGATAATAGTTATGACCGCATTGAAGACCATCATTATTTTTAACGGTCACATAACGGTTTTTTAACGGTCATACAACGGCTTTTCAATCTTTTTGTAACGTTTAATTTATTTCTCAAATAAATCATTCATTATTTTACAAGGCTCTTTTAACGGCTCTATTTTGTCCGAAAATAAAATCTCATAAGGCAATCTTAAAATTACACAAAAAATGAAACAGAGAATATTCTTTCTTTTTGAAATCTTTCCTTTCCTTTTCCTTGCTGGGTTATACACATACGTTGTTTCTGTTCCTTCTAATATTCAGTGCGGAATATAGAAGAAGGTCTGTTGTATCTTGGGAGGATAGCCGTCGAAGCCTATCGCACCGAGTTTCGCACTCCGAGGGGCGGAATTATCCTTAAGGACAGTGCTTACGCTTGCACGCCTCAGACAAATTTATTTGTTCTCATCATCTTTTCCTACAAGCACCAGTGCCCTTGTTACCGCAACAAGAAGAACTCCAAGGGCAAGCCCAAATGCCCTTGAGACTCAGTAATTCCTGAGGACAGCTACGCTTGTCCTCTTCTGTACAAGACATAGCCAGCTAGCAACCCAGTAAAATTATGTGTGACTCTCTGAGATATTGCTCCATAATAACAAGAATAATAAGGGCAATGTACTGTCCTTGGTCACTGTACTGTACTGCTGTTGTCACCTCTGTGACTGAGCATTTGTGAAAGTTTAATAGCAGTTTAATTAAGCTGTTTCTCTCTCTCTCTCTCTCTCTCTCGCAGAGACACACAACTCTGTACCGTCCATTTTAAGCTTCTCTCTTCATTCTTGATTTGCCCTACCCAACATCTTTCAAAGCACGGATTGCCGTCTGGCCTTGTCCTCTTCATACTGTCCAATCAAATGGTGGGTGACTGCAGATTCGAAGTGGTCACCACAGCGCCATTCGTCTATTGTCGTGTATAATAATGCCAAGGATGAATAAGTAGCCATATATATTACCTACTGCAGTTTGATCTCGGATACATCTCCGTCTTATATTAGTTTAATCTTTAGATGTGTCGGATACAACTGAATCTCCTTTACGACAAAGAAATAGTTTGATTGTTATTGTCAAGTGAAGAAATAGAGAACAACTTTGATCAAACGTTCCGTCTTATTTGATACAATGGAGCATCATTATCCCTGCATTCCTTCTAAGAACACCAAAATGGCCCCTTCATGGTTCATACTGCCATACTGTAAACACTGCATGTATCTAATCTCAACGTTGAAGATAACCTAGAAACTTTCTCTCTCTCTCTCTCTCTGTGCGTGTGTTTTGAGACTGAAGTTCAAGGTCAGTGGACGAACAACAAAAGAAGCAGCCAGTCAATAGGGTAGCTGCTGACTAGGTTTAACATGACCAGGGAAATTTCTAGGACTCGGCAAGTTGGCTAGGGTTATACCATCGCACGCATGTGCGTCTCATTGGATCTTGTTCACTGCTGACACGTGAAATTTTTTGAAAAGTGGAAAGCCAATCCTAATCACCACTAAGTGCCAATTAACATCTTCATCAAGATTTAAGATTATAGGAATTCCCGTTCAAGTGACATTCTTTTTCATTTACTTACGCTACACCATAATATGAAAGCGGCATTCCTCATGAGGAAATTCATAACCGTCTCTTATTAAGAAAAAGCATATGATTACGTAATGGATTAATCATGAGCTTCATACTATAAATGGTTTGAAATTATGCATCTAGTGTTATGGCTCGTGTTTTACTAGGTCATGAGTCTGCGGTCGATCCGCTCATGATGGGTTACATATTGTATCCTTAATAAAGCACCCCTAGTCGTTTCTTAGTTGTAAAGCAGATGAGTCATAAGGTTAATCGAAGCTTTTATTATTATTATTTTTATGTACTTAGACGTTAATTACAAAGGAAGGCTCTAGAGTCCCTAGAGGCCCGCCGCGAACGTGTACGCACATGATCATCCTCTTCAACCTTTTTCTATGTCGGGATCCATAGCGGGAGTTTGCAATTGCCATAAACGTCGCTTTGATTTCTGAAACTTGTGATTTTTTTTATTTTTTTTTACATTGGTGTCTAATCAGTAGGGCATGCTCGGTCAGCGTCACGTCATTATTAAATATTTAACATTAATTAGTATATTTTATTCATCAGTTGACTAGAAAGTGCGACAATTCGAGGGTTGTGGATCTCAAAGCAGCATAGCCAACCTAGAGAGACCTGAAGACCCTCTTTTATTGCAAATGCATTTGATTTTAGTAGTGTTTTACTCGTGGAAGGCGGGGAAGTTGTCCAAGCAATTTCTAAACATCTCATATTAATGTAAATTTAATTTAATTTTTTTTAAGTTTTACCAATTTAATCTTAAACCTTTATAAGAAATTCCATTATAATTATTTTGGTTAATTTTCATAAAGAAGAGGGCAATATACAACATAGGATGGTTGGCGAGAATTGAACTTGCACGTAGGCAATTCCGGCAAAAATGAATTGAGAGGATTACATTTAAATTTTGTATATAGATTTAGAACTAAATTTACAAAATTGAAAATTTTATGATTAAATTGATATCCATACAATAATTTTCAAAAATTAATTGGATAATTTTCTCCATCAAAAGCATAGTGTTTTTCGTGTGCACAAGAGAAGATGAAGTTCATTCTCGTGATTAGCTGTGAAAACAGTCGACAATCATTAATTGAGCAAAGCTCAAGCTTTGATAATGTCGTATATTAGGGGAGAAAATATTGGGTACATAAGATGTGCCAACTCAACAAATTATTAATCTATTTATCGCGTAACATGTGTCTCTCTCTCTATACTTTCTTCCCTTTGGCTTGTGGTCGATACTTAGCCATGGTCGGCGAGCGACAATGAACTAGGGTCACCTTCACTGAATCCGACGAGTGGATTCAGTGATGGGTCAGCTCTTGCGGCTAGGGCAAGGGTCACTTGCGCCGGATCTAGTGAGGTCAAGCCCTCATTAGATCCATAAGCTGTGGAGGAGGTGATGACTCGGAGCATAGAGGATCTCGATGATGCAAGTGCTTGGGATCGCGAGTTTTGATGACAAGCACGGGAGACTTGGGCTTGTTCTTGGACTTGAGGGCCACAAGGACGGCTGGCGATTTCAATGGTGGAGCTATGGTCGGTGGTGGAGGTGCAGAAGTTGAGCTCAGGTGAGGGAGAGGGCGGGAGAACGGCATTGTCGTGCGCCGCGTAGGTTAGGGAGAGGGCCGGAGGAAAAAGAGGGGGGGTTACTGAGGAGAGAGGTGGCCTGCTAAAAGAACAAAGAAAGCAATGGGAGAAGAGAAAGAGAGAGAGAGGGGGGGTAAGAAAGAGAGAGAAAAGTCTGACAAGTGGGCTTTTTATGGACACACGTTGCTCAATGGATGGGCTTTCAATTTGTTGCGCTGGCATAACTTGTGCAATCAATATTTTCTCCTATTACAATGATTAGGACTTCAAAGATTCTTTTGTCAACAGGTACTATCGTAAGCCAATACTCCCTTGAATGAGTCAATTAGGGCTTAGAGGGCGATGGCCGGCATTGGCCAAGTGGTGAGACGGTGGCGATGGCGGCCAATGGCAGGGGAAGATGGTGGCATACTTGGATCGAGAGTTCGGGCACGTGGGTGGTGTAAGGTTAGGTTTCTGAGTTCTTTATATAATGGGGGGTATATCAGTCATTTAGTTAAGCGAGGTACGTAATCCGTAATTTCGAAAATACGCGTATGTTTTTTTTTATTATGAGATGAAAATTGGGGCATTTAAAAAAGAAAAGAAAAAAAAGAAGCACCGAAGCATACCGAGCCCATGTAACGAGAATCATCAACCCGAAGCCCACAGAACTTCACATGGATAGGCCAGTCTTCGGGCCTAGCGATGATTCCGACCGAGCCCATGATGCACGACTGATTCTTTTGGACTTTGTTAGATAATTGTCAACATCAGTTCGAGACCTAAATCAAAACGATTGCGTTCGAAATGTCAAATTCATCTTTTTTTTTCACCTTTCTACATTTCTAAAAGTTCCATACGCACTTATAAATCTCTTAAATCCGACCAAACGTCGTCACATCGACTGAGACCGGGCGGACTTGAAAGCTTGAATAGACTTAATTCGCAATTGACGCGAGCTTACCATTAGATTCTCAGTTGACTTCGATTGTTTAAAACGTTTGTCGGCTGTTTATATAGTCGGGTGAGATTAGGTGGTGCTATTTATTTTGAAAAAAGACCAAGCATGACATACACTATCTAAGCAGCTCATTACATTACAATAAGATAATATTCACGAACTATAAAACTCTACTAGCAGTTCGATCGTGCTCGGGACAGAAAATTTAATTTAATTAGGCCCTAAACAACTTTGTAATTTATAAAAAAGAAGAGTCGACCTCCTTGGGGACATATGCGGACATGTGTTATTTAACCTAGGAATCCTTCGAGAGAGAGAGGGCATATTATTGTGACAAACTTCCCTTGTTAAATATAAACAATTCTTTTTTTTATTAAAAGAAAAAGAACATAAACAATTCTTTTATGTGCCGGCTAAAGTTTGAAAATATATACATATATACAAGCACACAACATTATTTAATGACATAGTTACATAATGCTCTATAGAATTTTAAAAAGTCTCATGACTTTTTGCCGATTACTATATATGGCGCCTAATCGGAAAGGAGCTAAGTTGCTCATTTCCCTCATGATAGTTATGGCAAAATTTATCCAAATTCACCCAAATAGATAGTTCCAAGCTCCCAGTGAACTAAACAAGATCGATGCGTAGTTGACTTGTGATAGCCACTTGCGATCCGATAGTACTTGATTTGTGGCCGTGCTCAACACCTAGATAGATACTCTACTTCTTTTCCAAGGAGGGAAATTTGACTTTCGACCGTCCGTGGGGCACGATCGCCATCGGATGAGCAGCCAAAGTGAAAAGGCGACACTTTGCTCTTTGCTCTTTATACCAAGATCTAGTGCATGTGTCTACGGCCCATTCGTTTGGAGGAAAATTACATTTTGAGAAATTACTTTATGGTCGTGATAATAACTCTTCCTAAATGATCAAATAAAGGGGAATTAATCATTTCCATGCGAAGTAATTTCCACCGAAGATATTTCTCCACGTCGTGAAGGAAGGGAAACGCGAGAGGAACCGTCGGATGGGGTTCGAGCGTTGGGATCGAGTGCGACTCAGAAAAGTCACCACCGTAATCAATCTGTCCCCCCCAGCATCAGTGCCCATTATCCAGATTTCCACTCAGAATACCCCGCATTACGACACTCTGCAGAGGTGGATAAGAACATGCCGAGGCCACCTGGGCACGGTTCATTCGTTCGAGGTTGCTCCCCCAAACCACGTCGTTTTCGCGAAAAAGGAGGCCAAGAACGACATCGCGATGGAGTGAGCGCACAAGCGATTCCTAACTAAATAATGTAGAAATGTCGCCGTCGGGAAAAGGAGGGGGGAAGTGATGAGCACATTGAGCAAAATTTTCACATGTCCCGATTACATCAAGCAGGAAACATTCCACTACGAGGGACCGAAACGTTATCTGAAGAGGTCACATCCTATCTCTTTCTCCCACAGGTTAATTGAACCCGAACCAAACCTTCGTAAAGGACATCTGACACCCCCACCATGAAACGTCCTGGTCAACGTGCAGCTTTTAGTTAGAAAGCTTCTCCACATGAAACTACGACATACACATTTTCACAAAAGGGGAAAAGAGAAAGGGAAAAAAGAAAAAGAAGGAAAGAAACAAGGAGATTTTGATTTAAAGATCTAATTTTGGTTTTTTTTTTTTTTTTTTTCTTTTGGCCGGTTCGTGCGTTGACTTTCTTCGCTCCCCGCCGGCGACGGGCCGCCTGGAGGTCTACCGTCTCCTCTCCGGGGTCCAATGCGGCTGAGCCGGGCTGAAGTGCGACGAGACCACCCTCGAGTCGAGGAGCTCCATGATGGGCCGGAAGCTCACGCACCTCGGCACCTTGTACTGGTTGATCGAGGCGCCCCTGGAGATGGCGTAGTCCATCAGCTCCTCGAACGTGCCGCTCTTGACCACGCGGATCTCCAGCGGCCCGATCGAGTTGTCCGCCACCCGGCACTGCCGGTACACCGAGTTCATCGACTCCTCCATCGCCAGGCAGCACCGGTCCAGCGCGTCGCCGCTGGGGGAGTTGGCCAGGTCCTTGGTGAGCAGCTCCCAGTAGATCACGTAGTGGCCCGGGATGGTCTTGGTGTCGGCGTAGCTCGTGTACTCGACCACGCTGGTGTTGAACTCGCGGAGGAGCTCGGACGCGTTCTCCACCGCCTTCTGGAGCTCGGCCTCGTCGGTCTTGTCGGAGTCGATGCTGAGCAGGACGTTCTTCCGCCTCACGAAGTGGAATTGCGGGGCCGCGTTGTGGAACCCGGTCACGCGGAGTATGTCCCCGACGCGGTACCGGCAGAGCCCGGCGTAGGTGGTGATCACGAGCTCGTACTCCTTGCCGACCTCGACGTCCACCAGGTCGACGAGCTTCGGGGGCGAGTCGCGGAACGACTCGTACGAGTTGGGCTCGTGGGGCAGGAACTCGAAGTAGGCCATGTTCGGCATGATGGTGTACGACACCTCGGACGGCTTGCACATCGGGTTGAGGTTGAGCCCGAAGTAGCACTCGGACGACGCGTACATGGTGCATGCCAAGGGCAAGCCGCCGCTGTAATAATCGAGGGTCGGGATGTACTGAGCCATCGCGCCGGTGACGATCACGTCCAAGTATTTCGTGTTGGGCCAGATTCTAGTGATTATGCCTTCCCAATTGTCCCTGGAGCACTCCTTAACGATGAACTCGGCGAGTGTCGGGTCGGGCTTGAGGATCCGGCCTATACAGTCCCGAATCACCGGGTCGAAGACCTTCCCGTTCAGCGAGCCGGTCCTTATGTCCTCGGCCAACTGCTGCCAGTTGAGCTGCAGGAACCGGATGGCCCGGAGCAGGCCGGACGCGAACACCGCGCCGAGGCGGAGCACCTGGGCGCGCTCGACGAGGCCGCACAGCATCTGTGTGTACATGCTCTGGTACGAGTCGGCGCAGAGGATGGCCTCGTTGGGGCTGGTGTAGACCATGTACGGGTCGTAGGGGCGGGTCTTGAAGTGTTCGCTCTTGTAGTAGCTGGTCAGGACGGGCCGGGCCAGGAGGCCGCCGGGCGTCCGGGTCTCCGACTTGACGAACAGGAAGTAGAGCCCCTTGCCTTTGTCCAGCCCAGGCACACAGCTGTCGCCACACATAACACAGGAATTTCAGAAAACCGCCATTCTCGCCCTTTCTTTCTTTTTTCTAATCGGAGAGAAAACGTAGGGGGGGAGGATAAAGAAAGGAACAGCGTCATGTGCCACTAATGGTGGCGCGCATATTGCATGCAATATAATGCAGAAACGCGGCACTCACAGGTTCATCACTGGCATGAGGAGGCTATAAAGTAATTGGCGACGATCTAGCTCTTCTTGAATTGTCGGCATCAGTTTTCTCTCGCCAGCTGAAGTCCCAGAACTGCAATGTTTTACCATAAAAAAAGAGAGAGAACTTTAGCATATTAAACTAAACTATCTTCACCGGCCAAAGTTTGCATTGACTTTGACAGCGTATTACACTAAATTACACGTCAGGTATGTCAGAAGACTGGCTACGGAACGACCCGGATGACCGCCGGAGCGAGGATCGGAATATTACCTCGTGAGGAACTCGGAGACGGGGTGTGCGGACAGGATCGGGGAGCGGTCTCCGTCGGCAATGCGCTGGATTTCGGGCTGGAGGTCCTCGTAGGTGACCATGGGCAGCTTGGACTTGAAGGTCTCGCGGTCGGTGGCGCCGCCGAGCTTGTACCTCCTCAGGTACTCAGTCTCGGCGTTGCGGCTCAAGATCTCGGCCAGGACCTTCTCCTGGACCGCGTCGGCGTTCCGGGTCATCTCCTCGATGAACCGCAGGGCCTTCGCGTCCTTCTCGCAAGCCGGCGGGCCGAGCAGCGAGGAGAGCACGGAGTCGACGGCCATTCTATGTTAGTGAGAGAAAGCGGGGAGGGGGCTCTGTTCGGAGAGAGGAGAGGAGAGAGAGAGAGAGAGAGAGCTCCTAGACAAGAGCTTAGAAAAAGAGAGAGAGAGAGAGAGAGAGAGAGGGGAGGGGTGGGGAGAGAGTTTTGAGATGTTCTTGCAGTGAGTCGATGACAAAGTGGCGGGACGTTTATATAGGGCGGAAGGAGAGAGAGAATGGAGGGCGATGATGCTACTTCCAAAATCCCACGTCACTGTTTCGGCCCACTGACAAATGGGAAGGTTTCTTAGACTTCTACCTCAGCATTGACCATATTATTATTATCATCATTATCATTATTATTTTAAGCGCGTTCGAAAAATTTACTGAGGTCCCGTTGTCATTCCGTATAATGACAAAAGGGAATATAATAATTTTTAACGCGCCTGCGCGATTAAAATATTGGGACTCCAATATCACGAAATTTTAGGTCAAATATGACGAGTGCCGTAACTCGTAGTGTCCTTGTCCCCGAAGTTGCTTAGTGAATGGTTTGGCTCGCATGCATCGAATAAGAAATTTACAGCGTGAAAATCACTCGGCCAATCTTCCATCGACGCGAACGCCAACTGTGGGGGAGGGACAACTGGGAAGGGTAAGCCGACCAATAAAAGTGAAAAGGAAAAAAAAATAGAAAGTGAAAGTAAGAGAGGGAGAGAGAGAGAGAGGGGGGGGGGGGAGAGAGTGTGTCGGGTGGGGAGGGGGACAATGTGGGGCCCACGACACGTAAGCGAGGGCGGGGAGGGAGGGGGCATGTGGGGTTCCGTGACCGCCATGTCAGCGGAGCACGGGGAAGGGGTCTCGTCGCCGCCCAACCGCGCGGCCCTTTTCCGGGTATCTCTGCCGCCCCCCGATAGCGACGCCTCGCCGCCTCATCTGGCAGTCGCTCGCTACTCCTAACCGCCGTGGCTCCCCCGTCGTCCCCCGCCCTTCTCTCTCCTCTCTCCTCTCTCTCTCTCTCTCTCTCTCTCTCATTACATGCAAAGGACACATGCATATATACTTGACAGAAGACCGTGTCAAACTTGTCCTTTTTCCCTCGTCCTCGGTAGCAGCTGCTGCTCGCCTTTGACGAATCAGCATATTGCCCGACTCTGAAGCATCTTTCTCGGCCGGCAACTCTCGTGAGCTGTGAAACGGGTTACACGGGGGGACTGGAATGGGGAGGATGGACATGGCCTCTTTCGAAAGGCTCCGATGTTGTCTCGGTTCTTTTGATGGAAACACGCACGGTCGGGGGAGGGTTTCATAACAATAGGACCCCACACATTTGCTAATAATATACAAGCAAGCTCTGAACCGATGTTTGGATGTGCTATTTCAGCCGGCTGCCACGAAGCCGATTTCAGGATGTTGTTTTCTCGAGAGGACTTGATCGAGCTTATGAATAATGTATAGAGCTCGATCGCATCAGTGGAAGGTTTTACGGCTCCAGACGGCATTCAATACATAAGGTTTTATGGCTTCTGTATAAGTGCGTCGCTAATTGCACGACGGTATGGAGGCATCTTCGTGAATACTTGTCATGGAACAAGGGCTACCGTATCGTTTTTACGAAACGATGTGACAATATGCTTGAAAGTATTTGATAGCCGGTGAAAATACTGGACTCAAGACAAAAGTATGTTCGTTCAGTTTGTCAATGGAAGCTAAGCTAACTCATTGTTTAATCCACAATATTTAGTAAACGTTTTCAATTTCGTGTTTCTCTCCCCCATCTTATATCGGTGTCAGCAAATGCAAGCATCAAAAAGGCACGTTAGAGACCTTTTGAAGAAATACGAATTTGAACTCGTTTCGCATCTTGCGTGTTAGATGGAAGTTGGAAATGATGACTTGTCCCGCAAAAAAAAAATTGGTGGAAGTCTTTCTTTGTGGGCTCTAAGTTTGTTCTGAACTTTGACCATTTCCATAAAAAAAAATATATATATTGATAACAACTAGAACACATTCGCACGATCCCTCGTCTTGTCATTCCATGTACATGGGGTCATACCTTTGACTGTTCTCCTCTCTGAGGAGGAGGTATAGATTTCACCTCATTTTGCTGAACAGTTGTTCATTTTTATTTTGAATTGCTCGAGAATTGACAAGAATTCGGGTTTCATCCTCATCATGCCTTGTCTCGGCAAGCTTATTTTACTACCTCTTGTTTGTAGGGAAGGAACATCTTGCTTTTATTAACACAACAAGAATTCCGTCTCTTATTAATGGAAGGCCCAGTACATTAATGGCCATGATATACGCGTACGTTTCATGCAACCGGGGGCTATTTCCCAAGTTTTTCCATTCTTTGGGGGAGAAAAGAAACAAATATTAATTAATTTCTTGTGCACAGCGAAGATTAGATTGGAAGATAACCGCCACAAGATTCATCAAGATTTGCTCGCTGTAGTTTAATTGGAGAATCACGTGTGGCCAACTTCCACTGCGGTTCCTAAATTTCGTTCTAGGGTTTACTTTGAATTTTCTAAAAAAAATTAAGACAACAATATAAATTACTTCAAGTGTACACATGCAATCGCTAAAGAGGTCGGTGCAAGCAATGCTCGATCCAGGAGGTGATGAGTCCTAGAATCCGACAATCCACCCCTGCATCGTTCGATTCCGTGCTCCTAATCAATGCCCAAGTGGATCGTACGGGACCAACCCATCTGGAATGATTTTGCCGAATGATTTAGCTCGTCTAAGCAAATCATCTCCACGATAGAAGGGGGATAGCTATGCTAATCCATCACAAAAACCCCGTTGAGTGATCGAAGGGCGTATCCGGTTGTGAATTGTCCCCGAAACATGAACGGGATAAGTTCGTTCAGCTATATCTCGAAAGGATTTTCTCTACATTATACCGTCGAGGGGATAATTGCCGAAGGAAGTCCTACCTTTACTTCAAATTGCAGCAATAATTTCTTTCCCTTAATGATTTTTGTCCATCCTAATTCAAAGATCATTTAGTTCCCGTCCTTGCAAGTGCAAAGATCGGTTGAGGGAGCGTTAAGGCAGATGCTCGGCACACATAGCGAGAGATAAGATGACAAAACGATACGATGATACGACACTCGCGTGCCTAGGCCCATGCCCCTTCACGAGACACGGTCGAGCAACTTTTACCAACGAGCAAGGGACATGGCATTAGGGCTGATGTCAGCAACAGGTTTTGTCTACCATAATTAAGTTCAACCACTTATATTCACTACATCTATTGGCTTCCGTCATTGTTTGTCTCTGTCCTTCCACCACCCAGCAAGTTCCATGGCAGATACGAATTTTACATAGACAACTTGATAAAAAAACACGAGAGAGAGAGAGAGAGAGAGAGAGAGAGATACTGACGAATACAAACGAAAAGGACTGCTAGAAGGTGGCCGGGTCAAAGAGACGACTGCGTTTAACCGTCCCCATCACTTTGGTCAATGCAGAGAGATTCAAACCTATATAATAACCTCGCGTGAACCAACATTCACTTATATTATCATGCTCTTAGACTGCTCCCAAATAAATAAGCCGATCATTTTCAAGAAACTACCTTCCCATGTAGTTAGGGTTATCTTCAAACAATTATATCCGAAGCTACGTAATGATTCGAGTAGACAAGCATGGTATCGACTCAAATCTCTTAACTTAATTCGATCGTGACGGATGATGTAATGACAGCGAATAACGTATGTAGGGCTCTTGAGGATAATGATTAATGACCACAATTCATGCCTAATTGAAAATGATAATGGAAATCTGCGCAATCTTTAGTGGACTAATGCCTCGGTCGTGCCTGTAATTTCCAACCCCAGAGAAAAGACTCGCTAATGGCGTGTCCCAAAGGCTACGGCAATGCTTTTCTTGCTGGTCTAGAAGAGGAAGGGTTGGAAATTATTGACGACTTCTCATCTGTCTCTTGGCTTTTACTTAAGATTTCAAGGGGGTAGGTTTCATCTCGAGCTTCCAAATGGCGAAACCTTGACTTTCTCCACCCCCCAACAACCCCACGGGAGGAACGAAAGTTGAAGTAAAAAATTCGAGTTAAAACGCACTTTTCGCTCCCCTCAGCTGTTATCAACATGCAGTGCGGACACGTCGAGATCCAAGAACGGGTGCTGTTGCTTCGCCTATAATTTGGCCTCGTGGCAATGTCTTGCGCTGAAATGACCGGACATCTAACGATGGCATGTCTGGCCATATCGAGACGGAACGGCTTTTGCTGTGTTCGGACTACTAAGGTTCGTGTGTCGTGGTTTTCCTTGCATTTCTCAACACGCAATCGTGGGCGGTTTAGGCAGATCAAGAAACCTTGACAAAAGATGTTGTTTGAATATGCAGAAGTTAGACTTACGTTGGCAGCATCGCTTTTAAGCGTCCTGGCCATTTGACATATTTATTATTATTGTTTTGGGGTGATCCGAGTTTGCGTTTCAACCTTTTGGCTTAGTAAATCTTTTGCTTGACGTCGATAATCACTCATGACCAAAACAATAAGAAAAGAGAAGTCGATAACGACCAAAAAAGTATTAATTCAGTGTGATTGTGGCATGTTTTGTAGCTACTTGACTATTGGTTAAGATACGATTGTCAAGAAACACTTATTAAATCATCGATGGACATGCAATTGGATCGAAACAAGTGGAGGAGTTAGTTCGATGGAAAGTCCATCCCAATCAACACGGATTAAATCGCGTTTGATTCACTTCATCATTGGAATTGACACACTTAAATATGCATCTACAAGAGGAGTTATCTTCCTTATATTATATACATATCGAAAAGATACTAACAATTACATATGAGTTTAAGTAGCAAGACATTTCATGACTCGTGATTACCTATTTGAATTCTTGAAAAGGTTTTTCTATTGTATCCACACAAAAAAAAAAAAAAAAAAAAAAGCACTAGGAGAGTTATAATAACGGGTTTATAAATTGGAGTTTCAAAAGTTATATCATAAACGTTAAGTGAGCTTTAAAAAAAAAAAAGAAATATTGAAGTGACCCATAAAAAAATTATTGTATTGACTAATAAAAAAGAATACAAATATATTTGTGCCTGAAATTTTATTAGGATCATCAACTGCCTTAAAAAATCTCGCATAGCCTCTCAAAACTGTGCTTATAGATAGAATTCTCACATCATTAAACCGTCATGCGAATCATGATAGTGGGGAAGGAGTCTATCTTCATCATTAAGAATGTCTCCATCCACGTTAAGCCTTGGACCTCTGGCGTCCAGGACGACGACCTTCGATCCCATCAAATCAGACAGGCCGAACCCATTCATTACGCTGACAATAATAACATAAATCGACCGACTTTCAGGACGGTACGACATCTAAATGTCACACACATGGCCTTCCCATCTGCCCCTGTTCACACTCTTCCAAATTCCGGTTGTTGCATGATTGAATTCCCCCAACGCTCCGTTCCTTCGGTCTGTACTTGGCCGCTCTCTTCCGTACCACGACTGGAGAATGAAACTTGATTTCGGCCCTTCCTCTTGTCCGTCTGACAATCAATGATGGGAAAGAGCGTACAAAATCAATTCGGCTAAACCTTGATCGCCCGTGAAAAGATTTCTATTAGTCCCCACTTGATTCTAAGACTGAACTCAAAAGATATATAAACCATGGATGAGATATTTCAATACCCACATGCAAGTTATATTGAGAATAACATGTGAAATTTGACTATGCCAAGGATGTGAAATCTAATTTTTACACTAAATTTAAACTAATAAGTAGAATGAGCTCACATGTATATAAAACACATATGAATTCATATTATCAAGTGACGCGAGATGGTTCGTCACTCATTTCTCAAATTTAAAAGCAAAAACGGGCCAAATGGAAACTGTCAAGGAGCCACCTTAGTCGACGGAAACCGCCAAGGCGCCACCATATCTGAGCTGTATTTTTTATGCTGCAACCCATTAACATATGATAAATATCTGAGTCATGTAATGTCTTTATTTAATTACATGCATAGTTTGAGGAAAGCAGTCCCCAAGAGTGGATGAAACGTGCGAATTAATTAAGGAGGGAGGGAGGGGAAGGAAGGGGTGCGGAAGGTGAAAGCCGGCAGGACGCGTTCTGTTCATGGTGGCCTCAAATCTCGAAAGTCGAAATGGCTTTTTCTTGCATGGAGACTCGTTTGACCCGGGGGGCTTTCGAGCTCTGCAAAGCACATCGTGGCGCGAGAAAAATATTAAGATATCACGAACGGGGGGATGGAGCCATGCAAGCGCAAGTTGCACGAACGGGACGAATGGCGGGTGGTAACGCGCGGCGGGGGAGTCGAGGATGTTTCGTCCCTCGCGTCTTCACGTGATAAACAAGGGTTTCCCCCCTCCTTTTCGCACGACCCGTGTGGGATAGGAAAAATAAATGGCCTTGTTACCTAAAGTGAAAGCAACACGTTTCGGGACGATGACTTTGGAAAATGGGAGATGATCACAAATTACTTCGGATGGCAAATTCTTGAATTTTCGAAACATACTTGACAAGGCACGACTTGATATCGCCACCTCTTAAATTAAGCATGCGACCTTAACGCGATAATTGAATAATGCAATTCCATAAGAAAGTTAAAATACATAGTGTTGGAGAGGTTCCTTTGCCTCTCTTGTTGTTGTGACCATTCTCCATTGTTGATAGATAAGTCGTAATTAGATTTTGCAACTACTCTTGTTCACTGAGATTAATGGTCTAGATCGGTGTGACCATAAATGGAGACATTGACAAGGTACAATGTTCCACGCACATAACAACATGTGCACGAGTCTTTGCCGCTGTCGGTGCAAGAACCAAGATTTCTAGATGGATGTGATAGGGTATTAGTACGTCCGACACATAATTTAAATGTGAACATTTGTCCTCTAAAAAAGCAAATTTTGCACATTCACTATATGGCCACGGCGAATTTTCATTGGTTTGACTACTTAAAAATGGTCTCTGTCATAGTTAGGAAAAGGTCTTATTCTGAAGTTAATATTAAATAAGGGTCACGTATTTATGGCACGTTTGAATAAACTTCTACTTCTTGTGTAATCCTAATATCGTGGGGACTGATTTTGACTTTTTTCCCAACGCAAAACACTTGGAACTTTTCGCTATATATAAAATTTGGGCAGGCAAATTTCACGTGTAACTCTTTCATAGTTATCCAAAAATTTGTATAATACGACAAGTTTTAGCGGCAAGATAAGAAAAGTGGAAGACAATAAAACTCAGAAAGATAGAAGTGTTGGGAAAAAGCGAGGAGCATAGGGTCAAGCCGCTTTGATTTACTGCTTTCGCCACTTTCCAGTCAACCTTTTTTATTTTTCCCCAGTCAGGCTTCTTTACTCCCCTTCTTTTCTTCAGTCCAAATTTAACAGCGGGTCAAAGGCCGCGAGCCAAAGACTCTTCCGGTCTTCACCCCCCATAATTCCAGTGAAAATTTCCACATGATGTTTCTCCGAAGCTTCTCTCTCGGAGAAAACTACGAGCCGTTTGTCTTTCGGGGCAGAGGATTTCGAGAGACAGGAGCGAAAATTCTTGGTAATAATGCCGGCAAGAATTTCTGCCCGGTTTGTCTGCGAATTCAAGGCTGATCTTTTTGGTCTTAAGTGGCGATGGAAGCTGCAGAAAAAAAAGGGAGTTGGGTAGAGAAAGGAAGGAGCCACGACCGGATATTATATCGCAAATGCGCCCGTTGAGGTCAAAAGATGGGATCGATCCGTCATGATGCGATGCGCGACTCTGCGGAGATGAAATGAGGAGAGGGACGAAAGAAGAAGGCCCAGCGAGCGATCGTGGGTCGGTCATTCCCCCCGTGAAACACAATGCCATCGTGTAGTGGGAAGGTTCCGACCAAGGTGGAGTTGGGACTCAATCCATGCAAAGATAAATGGGAGACAGGGAGATCGGTATACCAGTTCATCCACAAAAAAAATAACGTGATGTGTCCAATTACATGCATAAAGACTCCACTAATTTAGAAATTGGTCGCATCATTTTGTCGATCGATTTGATGTAATCGGTCTTAATGACCCCAGCATTTACTTTTCATGCAAAAGTTAGTAGAAAGGTTATGGTGCATGCTTGAAAATGTGTCCGTAAAAAATGGTATCAGGAAATTGTTAATGAGTCGATTGTCATTTTTACATATGTTTCCTGATATTAGAGGCACGCCCATGTAATTAACAGGCAAACATCCAGCTTTGAACTACACCAATTTGAATCATCTGCTGCAGTTGATCCAAAAACATGTTGGATCAGCCGTCACATTATGGGAGCTAGTCATACCTGAAATCGTTATGCCGAAGGCAAGGCTAGTGATTAGACTGAAATCGAAACATGATAGCCGTACTAAAAGGTGCAGTTGGGTCACCTCTTCTACAGGGACATAATACTTGTTACCTATTTAGGTTTTGACATTACTTTATACAGAAAAAGAGGCGACCTACATATGAGTTTAACTTGAGATAAAAATCCTCTTTCGTTTTTGGATAGTAAAGTAAGACTAAGCTCATGAGCTTATTATCCTAGATTAGAATAAGTCGATAGGATTCCCTTCTTGATGTCTCCGTGCCCCTTTCTTGTGGTGACACAAGGGCGAAAAGAAGAAAGATGGGCATGGTGTTTCTCTCTCTTTGCATGATGAGCTATTAGCTCTACCTTGTAATTGCATCGTCATGCCTAGGCTGTGAGGGCTCTTAGTTATGTGAATAGTTTATTGTGCCCATTAGTGTTTGACCGTGCGATGCGGATCATCAGAGGCATATTAGCATGGGTATTTGTCATGTTTGAACCGGGGTTGAAACAAAACCCCTCCTCATGCAATTCATATGAGATTCAATGTAGATTTAACTTTCTATTCATTCGTGAGATCTTGGTAGTGTGGGGGGACCACTGCGGCTCCTCTTCTCAAGAATCCATACATCCCTTATCATATGGACAACTATTAGCCAAAGGTTTAAGTTAGGCCTCAATTGGAAAATAAAATGGAGCACCTAACAAGATATCTTTGCATGTCAAAGAAGTTCCCCCTCCCCAGCCACTTTCTTATGAGCCAGAAATTTATGGAAGCCAAAAGCTGCTATGTCATCGAAGACGAAGGGCCAATGGGCGGGAGCCTTAAGCCTCCATGAGATCCACCTTGATAGCAAACATTGGCGAAGAAGTCTTCCAGTGAAAGTGGATTCTTTTAACAATCTTCTTTCCTTCGATGAAAGCAAACTGATTCAGACAAACAAGTTGAGGCAGGGCAACGTTGACCTTACTTGCAAGAACCTTAGCTATGCACTTGTTACACCGTAATTACAGCAGGAAATGGGTCTAAACTCAGTCGTCTTGGTTGCATCAGGAAACCTTTGGAGCAAGTGTAATGGTTGGCGGAGTTGCAGTCCGTTGTATGTTGCTGTTCCTTTTTTCTCTGACTTGAGAAAACCCAACCTCGAGTTCTACAAATGTCGCATAATGGAGATTCGATGAATTCTTTCCGATCGACATTACTACACGAATCACATAATTCATATGGCCGAAGATTTCTTGCTTCACAGAGGCTTGCCGACCGAATCTTTCCATTGGACGGATGTTTATTTTCATTCATCAAATAATAAAATAATAACATAAATGAGTCTTGACGATCCAATCCGTTACTTGATTTGTTTCATGTGGTCTATCGACCAAAACAATAGGAGCGAACTGGGCCAGCCTTTCTCTGCATTCATCAACAACCGACCGTGAGTCCCATGGGTTTGGGACGAGGTCCAGCATCATTTTGACCACACATAAGCTATCGGTGCATACAAACACCCTCATATCATGTCCCCCCGTGCACAACATCTTCGGCTTCCAAGTACAGGACTGTCGCTCTACGGGCGAACATCTCCGTCTCCAAAAATGAAGAAGTTTGAACTTTCTCTGCAAATCCGGCAATGACACGGCCGCCGGCAGCAGCGGTGGCGGACGTTAGGGCAGAGGCGGTGTTTTAGCGTTTGCGTCGTCTTTAAGAGAAAGCTCATGTGAGGGGCAAAAGCGGAACTAAATCAAAAGTAGCAGATGGGAGTATAAAGAGCAGCAGTTGAAGCCCGAAGGAACATCGAGGCCCAAAAAAAGCTCATCGACCTTTTCCGATCCAGGTTTTCCGAAATGGGCCGGCTTTGTTGGGCTCATGACGATCGGCCCAAATTCGAATTGGCGAGGCGCTACGGCCGCCAAGGTATACCTCGCCGGCGCGGAGTGGGGGGGCCGATTGCGCGAATTCTGGCAAAAGAGGACGAGACGGGAGGGTTTTCGGCGATGGAGGTGGTGGGGGACGAGAACGATCTGAAAGCCGCCGGCGCCCAGCTCCTGGCCGACGGCCGGCGCGGCCTCCGCATCCACGGCTGGGAGATCGAAACTCGCAAGCGATCCATCCTCAACTCCTCAACTCTCGAACAGTATCTCTCTCTCTCTCTCTCTCTCTCTCTCTCGATCTCGATGGCGTGTAGATGTGGGCATTACTCGCTTATTTCGCGCCGAACTTATCTGATTATGCATGTTTTGCGGTGTTGTTCATACGCGTTTATTCAATCTGAGGAGTTCCTTTATTTAATTTTTTTTTTCGAACTCGCTCGTGCGACGATGAACTTGTTTATTTTTTCTGTGTCGCCATTGCGGGCGGCTGGTGTTTGTCAGGTGTAAGCATTTTTTGGACCGAGGATTAGCTTATTCGTTGGCGTTCTTAATTACTTGATCTACCTTGCCAATTTGTCACCCCGATAGTTGATGCCGTTTAAGTTAATTCTAGCAAATGTCTGAATATTGGCCATTTTGCTTTGTCGGAAATCATCAGAGATGCTGGCGATTAATGTAGTTTGGATAATTGAGAGTACAGAGTGGAATTCAGTGACGAAGTTTGCTGAATTGCAAGCTGTGTCTCGATTTCCGTCAAATTTGTTGTGAAGTACATACGACAGTAACGCTTGGTTTAAAGAAATCGCATTTTCTATGTGCGATTAGGAGAGGTGTTTTGCCCCAATTGTCGGCACTCTGCCATTGGAGATGGATTTTATCCCAAACGATTGATTGGCATGGTACTTTTGTAGGTGGGAACAAAAGCTCGGGACCTCTCATTTGCCAGAGATGATATTTGGGGAGAGTGCCCTTATTCTTAAACACCTGAATAGTGGGATGTCAATCCATTTCAATGCTTTTGATGCTCTTGCTGGTTGGAAGCAGGAGGGTTTGCCACCCGTTGAAGTTCCTGCCGCAGCAAAATGGAAATTCAGAAGGTATATCGTGTTTCTTCAGCACTGCTTTCACGTTTACCGGCTGGTTGTTTATAATGGTTTTGTTACAAAAATAACTTGTGGAAACTAACTGATGCTAAACCAATTTTAAGGTGTCTATTCATCTTTTAAATGATGTTGTACAGTCCCTCTTTCCGCGGGTCTGTTTGACTGACTAATGAGTTTCTCCTGGAAAGTTTATCATGAATTTGCCGCCGGGTGGCTCTTTTATATATTTTTAATCCTGTTCATGGTTGGCAATCCAGTTGCATTGTCTGAAAGCTTTTATTCGCAGGGTGAGAGATGTATGGTATTGATTCTTACTGGGTATTTATTTATCTACAGCAAACCATTTCAGGAGGTGATACTGGATTATGATTATACATTTACAACACCTTATTGTGGAAGCGAACCAAATAAGATAAATGCTGAGGTATGTCCCTATCTCATACTATGCATCTGGGTAATACTTAAAACTCAGAAAAAAAGAAGAAGAAAAAGAGAGAAAGCTGATCAGGTAAACACCCTACTTCCAAATTTCTTTACCCACTTAGAGAGGGCAGTAAGACTCCAAACTTTAGTCAAGTAATAAGGAGGATGAATATAAAGGTTCCGATTGAGGACTATACTGATTGTATCATTTTCCTGGATCTGCTGCCATTCTCCTTTCCCCCGCTCTTCTTGATCAGGATGAAACAGAAGCCATCTCTACGGTGACTGGTAGCCTTCTATGGAATGATTGCGAGGAACGAATTGATATGGTTGCCTTGGCAGTAAAAGAGCCTATTCTCTTCTACGATGAGGTAGTAACATTGTGACCATGATCACATGACAAATGGTCATTTACAAGCATCTTTCAGTCACTAACTTGTGATAATGAACAAAATTAATGAATTCCGCAGATAATTTTATATGAAGATGAACTTGCCGATAATGGAATTTCACTCTTAACAGTGAAAGTGGTACTCTTTTATCTTGCTTGTTCTTCGTCTTTTAAATGTAGATCTGAAGCTTTCTCATTAGCATCAGTATCGATAACAGCTGATGGAAATCTGTGATTGTTTTTCTAGAGAGTCATGCCGAGCTGTTGGTTTCTTCTCTTGCGATTCTGGGTGAGTTTAATCCATTTTGTATCTTTTTTTGCCATATGAACAATATTTTTATCATTGACAGTCTGCTTTAATGAATCAGAGTTCTCTGTGGGGATGGCAATGGGGCAGGGTTAGAATATTATTTGTCTTCTCCTGTGAATCAGAGTCCCCATAACACACACCAACACCCAAACACACACACACACACACACACACACACACCCAACTCTGAGAAAGAGAGCTGCACTGCATCCATCCACTATGCTGACATGGGCCAATGAACTCTGCCTCATCTCTGTTTGCTTGGGCAGATGGTTGCCCTGCGGAGCGCCACTCTGCAAGACAGCAAAAGGATTTATTCAAAAAATTATTTGCAGCAAGTTAAGGGGAATTTTTTTCCAGAAAAGCATAATTTCGGAATGTCAATCTGACATGGAACACCACCTATTGGAAATGGGAGATCTGTTCCTATTTCAATCAGAACAGTAATTTACAACCTCACTAGCTTGTCCATATGTATCAAGCAAACCCAGGTTGGTGGGTGAGGTGTGGCGGTGGTGGCTGTCAAGATGCTGAGGTTCCTCGAGAGGGGTGAGACAAGGTGGTATGATGGTTGGTGGTCAAGAGGCTAGAGGAGAGAGATGTGACAATACTCTGAAGGTTTTTGGGAAAGAGAAAAGGGCGTTATGAGCTTTAGCAGGATATTATGCTTTAGGTATCTAAACACCTCTTTTTAGTCGAAATCTCCATGGGGTGGTTTTATGAGATAGGGCATACAAAATTCCATTTACCGCTTGGCTCACTGAAGGTTTTGGCTCATCTGCCCTTCAACCCTCCTCGTGCCCTGTTTCCCTACTTAAATTGGGGTAGGATCCGTGGATCCTGGGGAATCCCTGCCCTATGGCCGTCCCTGCTCTGTTGCTTTTAAGAAATGTGATTTTATTGTATTTGTTTTCTGAGCACTAGGAAAACAACCATTATATTATATTGATTGATGATCATTATGCTTAGTTTGTCTATAGGCATTGGAAATTGATCCGATAGTTACAGGGCATGCATAGAATGTTTGTTTTGACAGTATGGTGATTGCATTTGTCTCCTTGGATTTGTACCAGGTCTAATCCTCCACGTTTTGTATATTTTGGGAATAATACATCTAGCAAAGTAAAAAAAAAGAAACAATACAATGCTTAGCTTAGTTCATTAATTTATTGCTCAATCAAAAGCATGTTGTTGACTCATTCTTTCAATCCTACAGCTTAGAGTTGATGGAGTGCTAATGAGATTGAGGGACACCCGCATGTATTGCGGCTTTGAGGACCAAAAATGCCCTTCTATTTTACGAGAAAGCTGTTGGAGAGAGGCGACGTTCAAAGCTTTAGCTGCTGTAAGTGTCTCTTGTGCAGTCACTGATGGTTATTTTACACATCTTGCTTTCCCTATTTTGGAACTTTGAGATGCTGGACTTTGATCATTGATTTGGTTGTTGTTGTGGAGATCATCTAGGCATTGATGTATTTGTTTCTGTGTGGTGTGAGAAATAATGGTTTTCTGAATTTCCTACTGCGAACTAGGGATAAAATGTGAATTTGTTTACTAAAAGATGTTTAGTAATTTGCTGCTAGTGAAGTAAAGTCAAGCTAGCCAATGTGAGTATTTAATTAAGCTTGTTGAAAGTCTTGCACAATCATATGTTCTTGAGGTTAATGTGAGTAACAGCTAATTATGAGTGCCATTGCAGTTGATCCTCAGATTAATGTATAAGTACCAAAAGGAATGAATTAACTTACAAGTCTCTGCAAGTCTTGCATTTGAATAGGTTTTGGGTTTCTCACTAACTTAAATTTGCCAACATGAATGCCTATTCTGAATATTTTATGGCTCATACACTATAAAAAGGCGTTTCGGTTCATTATTTGCACAATCTATTATGATTGATCATGTGAATTCTTGTTTCATCCCCTTGAAGAAACTTTTATGCAATTGATTCATGTCTGCACATATTTAATATAGATAACTGGATTCTCTATATTGCATGATGCGAAACCCTTTCATTCTCTAGCGGCAACTGAACTGCAAAGTGCCAAGGCACAGTTACATCATTTCATTAGAGATTAATATTACCAAATGTTCATGTCCATTATAGGTATGTTGAAGTCTGCCAAAATGGGCACTGCATTAAAAACCAATGGCATGTTAACTTTTTCCAAGGACATGGCATGCAGTTAGTCCATTTTGTGACAGTGGCATAGGCTATCCTTAGGGTTGGCATATCATCTACTTTGCAAAGAGCTCTATAAGATTGCTTGTTCTGTTGCTGATATTCAGACATTTGATATTTGCATTTTGCAGAAAGGATATCCATCTGATGCTTCTTCGTACAGCGACCCAAGCATCATCAGCCAAAGGCTGCCTATTGTCATGCATAAAACCCAAAAGCTTGTAATCCCTGATAATTTATAAGCTACAAACTTCTGGCCGTTTAAATGATTGATGGTACTCTGTATAGCAGGGATTTTAGAGAAATCTTTGAACCTCTATAAGGTGGAATGGAGTTGTACCTATAACAAACTAATTTGTATAATGCAATGAACAGTCATTCTCCTGGAGCATCATTCCTGTTGTACTTCAATTGTTGCGTTTTGTATTCCTTTGATAATTTTTCTTTGCTTTTCTTCTTTCGTGCTTCAATTAATATGTTGAGCTAGTGAGATGGAGGTATGCTAATTTGGATACAAATAGAAATGTACTCGAATTGGAAAATCCTGATGTAACTGAAGGCAGTACGCTGGAAGAAGAATAGTGCATTTTATGTACAAGAGATCGAATACCTTTAACAGGTTTTTACTAGATATGCTGGCCGAAATTGGATAGCAGACTTTAGATTTGGAGCTTTTTGAGTGGTACAATGGTTTTTTTCTCTTGTAGCAATGAGGAGTTGAAGGATCTTCTGCTGGTAATCTTGTTTCTTCCACTAGGGTCTTGCTCGAACTATGTGGCATGTGCGTTATATTATTGTTTTCCTCCATATGAGCAGCCTGTTGATATATGGGGCATGGTAGACGTTGCCTGACTCCTGCTCATGACACTAGAGTGACACTAAAAGAGCAATACTAACGATTCTAAGATCCATGTACTAAATTAGTTTCCTAAAAAGATGTGCTGTTCTGTCTTTAAGCGTTTATTTATGTTAATGGGGCCCTTTAGCACCCAAGAGAAACCTGCCACGTCAGTTAATAAACAAACTCATTAGACGAGTGTTAATATGTCTAACATTATTCTAGATTCAATTGGGTTTAATAATGTTTGTAGTAAGAAAGAGCTTGACAGCTTACATGAGTAAATCGTGTTAAAAATAGTTTTTTTTTTTGTAATGTTGTCTTATGTTGCTTAGAGTTAGTACATAATGTATAGGGGTTAAATGCAAAGAAACTACGTGAATTAGTTTTTGGGAGATGTTCTGAGCAGTGAAACATTGTCTTGCTTCGTATGACATTGCATGTATAATTTCATTTCAGGGCAAAATCACTTTAGGTGTGGGGGTTCATTCTTCTCAAATGATGAAAGAAGTATACATATGAGCCACACAAGTAAATGCAAGTGCATCATCATTTGAATCTCGAACTACTACTAGCTCCATCTGTTGTTGTATAAAAGATCAGTTTTTAACCCGTGTCATGATGCTAGAAGAGTACTTTTTCTTGCCCACAGATCTTCACAATCGCTAGTTTTTAACAGAGAGTTCTTCCACATAGCTTTGTTCTCCTGGAAGAGTGTTATTCATTTTCAGTGTCCGGAATCGATGGTGTGGTCTAGGTGAATTAGGATGCTGCCAGCAACAGGGCGCAGCTTAGCACGGCAGAAATTCTCTGCAAAACTTGCTTACATATGATCATTGATTCATCACGCACCTCGAGAATTGGACGCATTTTTAAAGATTAGAAATGGAATGAGTAGTTACATGAGATCATTTGCGTAGATTCTGGTTTTGCACTAAATCCACGAGAATCGTACAAGATATTCATGGTCTTTGGACTTTATTGGACAGAAGCGCTGCCTGAATCTTGATGTTGTTGGCCTGCATCTGCAGTCTTACATGATAGAAAGGAAAAAACTGGGAATTTGTTTGAACACGGGAATTCAGATGAAGCTCAAGGATGAACAAGTTGATCAGAGCCGGAGGTTTAAGTCAAGCTTAACTGGCTCTGATGGAGGATTCGATTGTTGTGCATCCAAGCGGAAGCTGCCTGGCCACATCAAGTCTAATGCATCCTCAAACATGATGGATGGCCATCCTGGTGCATACCCTATATTATGGTCACTGAATCTAGCTACCATTGCTGTCCCATCTCTACTCGGTTTGTGCACTAGAGAATGGGGCCTAACACCGAGTGAGCGGATGATAGGAGCATTCGTATGTGAACCAAACATCGTGATCATTCTCTGGGACTGGTATCTTCTTGCTGCCCCCCTCTCTCTCTTATGCGCATTCTGGTGACCTCCTAAGGCTTGTGAGCTGTAAAATTTCCTCATACAGAAGTTACAAGAAAAAACTTTGGTTGAAGCTGGCCTCGATTGCGATTCGGAGTCTCCAGCTGTTGAAGCTGAATTTGTTCCCAAGCTCAAATTGAGCCACTCTTCTTGATTATCTCCTTCATTTTCCTCCTGGTAATTGTCACTGGGATTCAATCCATCCTGCCTTTCATCGATGGTCAAAATTTGGTCTTCTTTTTCGAAGATCATCCCTAGGGATCTGGTGGGGAGGTGTTGCAGGAAGTTTTGAAAGAAAATTAGAGGGCTTTTGCAAAATGACTAATGGCCGACTCTTAGAAAGACCCTTCGCTGTGTGAAGAAGAGTAGAATATATGGAGAAAACAGGCATGCACTGAGAGGGAATGAAATTAGATGTTATTTTTAAATTTATCTGATTTGCGTCTAGTGGCCACCTGGTGAAGTTGCTTATTATTCCAGAGTACAACGCTTACGTCATCTATACTGTTGCTATTGTCAAGCTTGGGATTCCCCACTTTCACATTTCCCCTTTATCTCTATTCTCAGATCATGTTAGCTTTATGTTGTTCTGTTTAGACGACACAGGAACTGCTCGGTTGACAGTTCACCAACACTTCCATCGATTAGTCGACAATATGTCCGTGCTTTATTTGTGATGCTTGTCGTGAAATGCTCGTCTGATTGAGATCAGGATGAACAATGGCCCATTGTGGAGGGAGCGCCGCCAAACAACTTTAGAATCTGTACTCATTAAGTCTCGTAGTGTTGGTGTGAATGGTTTGTGCTTTCAGATCACATTTTATCATCCGTGCAGCCCCAGAAAGAAAGAAGAGATGTGAGGAACTGCTGAGCCTGAGGTGGTGATCAGACTTTAAAGGAGGTGAGTGAACGATAAGCCTGAGCCTCTGAATGCAGCTGTTCAACTGAGGGGTGACAGGTCTAGATTATCATTATGAAATGCTGTTTGATTTAATGTTCTGTGGGGCCCACATCGGGCCCCAACAATTGCCAATAATGGTGATAAAAGTTAGGGGACGAGATAGAGTGGTATCTTACCATTTTATAATGTGGTGTTCCCTCTTAGAGCAAGAGTATCTACGTGGGTGTCTTCATGTTGGGGCTTCTTGCTGTTGTCTCTCCCGTGATCACTTTAGTGGGCACTGGGCAAAGTATGTGTACAGCAGGAGATGTGCATTAAGCACAAGTAGGAGGCTTTTTTATTCCCCAACTTTTTGGCTATGAAATCTGTGGGGAAGCCAAGTTGTTCAGTTCCCCATAAAGGGTACTTTGTTTTGCACCTTCTAGTGTCAGAGGTATATAGTGACCTTCCTGCCTCTTGCAGAATCTCCCTCCCTAGAAGTCTTATCTTATCAGGGCAGGCCATGTTTGGGTCTATCTTTCGACAGAGTTATTGTCAGATTCTCTAGAGTATCGGTCTTCTTTTTATTTGCGGAAGTCAACTATCAGTAGCTTCTGTCTGTTCATTTCATGGATGAGCAAAATGAGAAAGGTGAACTGCATTAATCATGTTGAGTGGACTAAACTTAGTTGGATGCCATAGTGTAGAAGCAGGACGTGATTGGGGTTATTTAATTGGAGGCAGGTTGAGGCTGAATCAGATTCTCATCATCTCGGTATTATTTATAGACAGAGACTGGCTTTCTATAGATTTATGTGGTTATCAGTAAACTGGATTTGACTGACGGCCCGGATTAATTCGGCCACATCATGCAAGTGGCAAGCATTCATGGCCATATAAAGGCGTCCAGTGGGGTTAAGTATAGCTGCATAACACGAGCATCTCACTGGTATTATGATCGTGTGATCGGTATCCTACATGCTCCAGTCCTCCCATCCGATTAAATGGCCCAGGACATGTTATGTCCACTAGGGAATTGACTGAATGGCCAAGAACATGTTGCGTCCACTAACGACTTCTTATATCAGAAATGGAGGTGAACGTTTTTCGTCTTCGTTAGTCAGCCCATCAGTTGTCGGCGAGGATGAATATCCTAGTTTGTAACTTAGAAACCAAATGGGCGAAAAAGAACATATTCAAGGCCCGAAGCAAATGAACAAAGTCATTGACTGGAGCTTCCACCTATCTCGTTTCTATCCATACGTGTTTAGATCCGGCTGAAAGGAGATTTGGATTGTCGATTCCAAACGGATAAGTTTGTTATTAGGTGATGATGATGTGATTGAACATTTTCCTTCCCCTTTTGGAGGCTTTTGCTGTAACTTTCTACTTCATCAAATGCTTCTCTCAACCCCCACAGGAAAATGAAAAAGAAGAGTTTGGAAAAGGACCCAGAATTCCTCGAGCAAGTGCATTATGCAGGGAGCTCTTTTGGAGCTATTATTGCATAATCTCAGTGCACGTGAGCTACACGCACGTGCACCGTTTGATCATGTGAGTCCTACGTGAGGTTGGCATAATCCGACGTGTGCCTGTACCGAATCATGCCATAATTTTTTATTTTTTCCGTTTTTTGTGCCCTCATTCTTGGAGGACAAGGACGGAGCTTCTTACCTCTGTTCGATCGACATCCATGGTCGAACATAATTTCGACATTTGTAACTCGCTCAGTCTGATCTCAGTCGCACTTTTCGTGTAGGTAATCATTGATTCTCATCCCAAGACTCGAGTCAATGCACCCGGAGCGTGGATGCTCATGGCGCCAAAGATTTTCGGTACATGGTCACGTGAATCACGTCAAGAGTGAGGCTGAACTGGACCACTTTCTAAAGGAAATATGCAAAGCACTGTGCTCGCTTTGCTTTTTCCTAGGATCAGTTCTCCTCGAATAGTAATCTACATTACCGATATCCGACAAGTTGAAGGAGGTCCCGGTATTATCCGCTCGCAAGCACGCTATCGCTTTCTTTCCTTTTTTCGCCTTTTCTTTTTCTCAGGAGCCGGCCCACAAAATAACGCAAGAGTTACTATCGCTCCTTCAGTAGAGGTCCATTTCTGCTCGTATAGAGATACCTTCTGAGCCAGGTGTTTCTTCCCCTCTCCATTCGGAGACAGGGTCATTCGGCCACAAAGAAAGAAACAGCAGTTGAAGGAACATGTTCAAAGAGTACCTAAGTATGATGTCTCGGGAGGAAAACCGATACCACGGATCCGAGAAAACTGTTAGAGGGCCCCTATCAAGAATTGTTCACTGTTGGGAAGAGCCTAAAAACCGATTTCGATCTGATTAGGAGAAGACATAATGAACCTGCGTAGCCATTCCGAGAGAAAACAAACAGGAAGACATGGCCACTGCTCTTGCTTTGACTTGATTTATCCACGCATGAAAGAACATGGTGGGTGGGTCATGCTGCACCAATTAGTGGCAACAGCCCTCGTGCCCATATTTCGCAGTCCAATTACTGTAAAAAAACAGAGTTCCTGCAGCCTCATGTGCCCAACACAGGTGAAATTTAATTTATCATTCAGGATTGATGATTCCCCGTGTGGAAGCCCTGAGTAGTGAGTCAGGATGTTAGATCTGGCTTCAGCACAACAATCCAGAGTCATTTTCTGAAGAAACCCTTCTAGTAGGAATTACTCGCCTTGATCTGGGTCCACTAGACCGACTTCATAACAACTGTTGGTCATATGGGTCTATGGACTGTCGTACTAGACAGGGTCCACAGGGTCCAAGCAAAGATTTTCCTTCTCAACATATGTCGGATCTTTGGCATGATCTAAGTTATTCAGAACCAGCTTTGTGGAAATCCACCCTATACAACGAGGGCCTCAAATTCGAAGTGCATCCATGTGCAATTTAGGTCATTGGATCAATACATGAAACCAAGTACACCGTTGGGACCAATTTCAATGAAAAAAAAATGGACAACTGCCAAACCCAATTATAAATAATTTTCTACATTGGTTAGTAACTTATCAGGAGTAGCAATGTTGAAACTTCCATTTCATGAGGAGAGTTGATACCACACAAGTGACGAAAAATATGAACACTTGACCAAACTATTTTCTTCACCTGCGTTAGGAACTCCCCGATCTGATTAGTAGCTTTTCATCTTTAATAGTAAATATTACTAGTAATTTCTATATTCGATTAGCAAATCTGTATTAGGGAAAGTAACTTCCAACATATGTACTGAGTTCGAACTTTTCGAAAATGATTAGCAATTTCGCAAATTAAAGAAACAAATATATAAAAGTGAGATCTAGGTATGGCTAGTAAATTTAGCCAGAGGAATGAATGTGAATTTTCATTCGAAGAAGTAACAATTGATATACCTACAAGTAGCAACAGAGGGCAATAATACAATTTTCATTCTCCTCTGAGATTCTCTAATTTAGCATCGCTATCCGATCAATCGGGGAATATCTAACACAGATACTCAACGAAAGATTTTTTGTGGACAGAGAATGACATGCGTACAGCAATATATTGCTCGTGGTGACTTGCATATTAGCCGTCGCTAGTGAGGGAAAGTCCAAGTCCCTGGACCTAACACCAGTCTCGTCATACAATGGAAACAAAATCCAACATTATCAACAGGTACGTCATGACAATTGACATAGCCTCGCATGCTAAGAGCGATCTCAAAGATTAGAAAGCCACTGTGTTCAAAAGGAATAGCAGTGAATGAAGTATCTAATACAAGCTGCACAGGGGAGAATGCCCATCCAACAAGTCCTCAAGTTCTCTTTTAACAATAAATTAGCACTTTATTTCTTAGGTCCAAAAACTTTTTGTCTTCCCTGGCCACATCCACCTCCTGCAGGTCCCATCTATGTTTTAGCACATGGTTGTGCTGATCCAAGAGCTGCTCAAGTACCTGCAATGTAGCCGCGTGCACTTGATGTGAGAACGACTATGGGCCAGGGCACCTCAGAGAAAATGAGAAAGCGGGTTTCTATCTAAAATTGAGGGTCAAGTAGCCCTTAGAGTACCATCTTCATTTTAATTAGCATTTTCATGAAACACTGGTGATTTTAAAATTTTAAACCTGGCATCACAGCTACACTTAGCCTTTCCAAGTAAGCGTTTCATTGTCCAATTCATACAAATGATTAGCATCTTAATGAATTATAGATACGAATTAATCAGGAGAGCCCAAGGTTACGATAATACATGAAGGATCTACCTTTCAAACTGTAAGACTTTCTTCCAAAAAAATTGAACCAGTATGTAATTATCACGGGATTAACTTTTGCCTTTTCTTCAGCCAATTAAAATTCAATTGACCTCAAGGAAGTTCAGGTTTCTCTTGAATCAAAGATCTACAGCACTTCTATCGTGATAAAAGATAACATCTCAAAGGATGAAAATCTAATCAGGGACACTACACATAAAGGAATGCGACATGTGAATTCAACGTCGTCCCATTAGGGAATGCGACCATTGCAATAATTTAATAACAAACAAGAAGCCTAAGTATTCAATGTCGATACTTGGCCATTACCAAGGGCTGGTCAACAAATATATATGTAATATATATAACTACCAGTGCAATAACTACAGATCAATAGGCACATACTTTGCACATTTTAATCTCCATCATAACCAGTAACTACTGAAAGTTTCAGCTTGGACAACTGTCAATGGACAGCATTGTTTTCCGAGCAAGGCACACATACAGATAGCCATAGGTTTTAATCTGCTTCCAGTCACAAGGAATACTATTTCCCAGCAACATGCTTTTATTTTCTTCATAAGCAATCGGAGGGAAAGTGGGGAATATGGGAAATGAAACAGGACCACTTTTCCATTCCTCAATCAAGGCGAGTCTGTAGCTCAATATCATGAAAACTGCAAAAGCTTTATAGGAAAGAAACAACATATTCAAAAAGAGAAGCACCTACAATTTTCAGAACACCATTACTGTGCCTTTGGATGATTGAAAGTCCTTGTGCATCACCCATCTTTTCCATTCCTCCCTACCAAACCCAATCCCTTTCTTATCAACTCGACATTTATCAAAGAAACTCGTAAAAAAAGCCATCATCCCATAATTCATATCTTTTTGTGGCAATTACATAGCAGATGATGTTACAACTTTCACCAAAGAACTACCAGTTTGCAAAAGTAGAAACAAGTCAAAAGACAAGAACTGAAAATTTCTTCCAATAAAAATCCAATTGCAATTCGTCCTACATACAAATGAGACTCACAAAGAAAATACTAGCGATCCTGACAAGTGCGGCAGAAGGTACCGTGAGACAGCTCGCAGCATCCTCGCACGGCTACACTGAGGTGCGACGTGAGCCTGGGAGTGCATTGCAGAGGCAGAAGAGACTGCACGCATCCTAGTTCGCCCATGCTCCGACTGAAGAAAAACGAAGCAGCAATAACACATTCAGCACTGCTCAACGGAGCATTACAAATTCACCGGGACACGACGGCTAACGCATCGGAACCAACAAAAACACGACTCGCCTACATACATTGCTCGAAGCGGCGTTCCTACTATATAAACATGCTCATAAAAAGGACAGACCTTTCGAATACGAACGACCTACAGTTTGGTCTTGTATTGAAAATGACTTTTTTCCGATTCAAAGCCTAATCTCTCAGATCAGCTACTTCGCCATATAAAGCAGGACCGAATGGAGAATCGCGGACTACTGAATTCAACCAAAAGTCAGGGAATAGGGAAAATGAAGGCGGTGGGGGGGAACGGGACCTGGGAGCGGCGAAGGAGAGGCGGCGGGACTGGAGGCGCGGGGAAGCCACCGGAGGCGGGCGGAGGAGGGGGCGGGAGAGAGGAGGCGCCGACGAGCGGAACGGGGAGGAGGAAGCCCTCGCCGACGACATCAGGGAGCGAGACAGCGATCCGCAACGCCAGGCCATGGCTCAGATCGGGGAGAAGGTGAGGCGGAGCGAGAAAGACGACGACGACGACGACGACGACGCGAAGGGAGGTTTTAGCGAGGGTTTTGGATTTGGGCCTGTTTGGGAGTCGTCATGCTCGGATAGGCCCGACCCAAGATTGGGGTTTCGGGCTTTTTAAAGTGAGACCCGTCACCAGCCGGCCCATTTTTGGCCTCTTGGTTCTGGGCCGGTTCGAGGCCCATTATTTGTTCAAGAGATCCAAGATAACCACATATATTAGATTTCTCATCTTTCTTTCTTTCTTTTTCATTCAAATTTGGCAATGTGTTTAATTGATATAGTCTTTTTTTTTTTTTTGATAGCCAAATTGAGTTTAAGTCAACATCTAAAAGGTTGCAATATATATAAATACTTGAATTTGTAGTAAATGCTGTTTATTTCAGGATTATATCGGATATATATATCAATTGTTTTCCATCTAATTTATGATGTAAGTATAACGAAGCCCATAGGAAATCTGCATACTTAATGATAAATGTAATTATTACATCTCCGCCATTGGTTTTAGGGGTGAATCCACTCTTTCTTTTTTGCATTTACATGACTTCCTTAAATAACGGTGAAACATAAAATTATCCCATTTATTTATTCAAATCCATGACGGGTCTCAATAATGCACTCGATGTGATTTGTCTAAATTATTAATCGGGCTCTCGAGCTATATAGATGAACTCAAGAGATCTAAAATGGCACCTGGCTTAACAAAGGATATTTTATCATTCCTGTTTAGACTCAACATGGAAACATAGTGTTCAATGTAAGTTTTGTTTCAGACATTTTCCTCCTCGTTTTTCCGATCGGGTAGAACATGCGTCCTAAAGCGAAGAGGTCATCAGGAGTCTCAACTGTCCATTGAACGTGTAGATCCTGCGAGATGCAATGTCTACATTCACTGAAGTTCCCACTGAAGTTCCCTTGTAGTGCAGCTTCTGAAGTGAGTTACGGTCCTCGGACCAAACATCAACTTCATGGAGTTCTCCATCGCTCCAGCAGATGTCGACGGTGACCCCTCCGCGCGCTTTCAGTCCCTTCACCCGACCACTCCCCCATTTGTCCCGGGGAAGCGCAGGAAGCAAGTACAGGTCATTCACCGTGCTCTGCACGAGCATTTCCACAACCGCCGCTATAAAGCTAGCAACGAATAAAAGGAAATGCCAGTCACATGTAGTACATGTCAGATTGTTACTGTCCGCTGTCGAGATAAAGCGCGTGAATTTCTCTTACCCGAAGTTGGCATCAATCTGGAAAGGAGGATGTGCAGCAAATAAGTTACTGTATAGTCCTCCATGGAAGGACACCTCATGATCTGGATCTACAAAGGTAATCAAATGCTTGATCATTTCATAAGCATGCTCACTGTCGTGGAGACGTGCCCAGAGAGCGACTTTCCACGTTGTAGACCATCCTGGACCATCCACTCCTGAATCCCGTCAAAAAGAAGTTTAGAAACCATCTAACCATCGCCAGCAGCATGAAAGCAGAAAATATCCAAGACAGAAATAAAAAACTGCTATACCAAGAAAAGAACATGTCCAATGATTGGGAATATCCCCGGAAACAATCTATAACAGAAATCTTCTGTAAAAGTGGAGCATTTGTGGCCCCGGAAAGACGATGCAACATGCAAAGATTGAAACAATAGTCCACCCACTTAAAGAAGTGCAGACCTCTTTTATAGAGTGATTTTTGGCAGCAGTGCAGAGATCAGGAGTTCCTTCCAAAGTCATTGTGTGCCCTGGAAACAGGCCAAACAGGTGCGAAAGATGACGATGATGCACCTCTGGATCCTCAAAATCTAGGGCCTGCATTCATAGAATTCACTTCTTAGACCATAAAATGCAGGCTGCTTTTGTACTTAAAAGGAGGAATGAGACACTTGGTCTTGAGTTGAACTTGAGGAAGAACAGAAAAGCATTTAAGCCAGCACATACCCATTCCATGATAGAAACATCCATGGCTATTTTTATTGGACGAAGCCTTGTCTGAGCCTTCTTCACTTTATCGACTAGATTGCTGTTGGTATACCCAAGAACCTACTATTTAGAACTTAGTTATGAAGGTTTAAAAGCTATGAACTAGTAGAAAGCTAAGCGTTTACGCCTGTCTTATAGATGTGGCTTCACCTCAGCAGCAGCAACAACTGCAGAGAACACTTCGGTTATGATCATGATGTCCATTGTTGTTGAGTAGCTCACACTGGAAGGCCTTCCATCGGGAGCAATAAAGTTGTGTTCTGGAGATGTCGATGGGTTGGTTTCAAGATACCCATCACGGCCTTCAATTAACCAGTCCAACAGGAAAGTCGCACATTCTTCCAACAGAGGATATGCTTTGTTTTCAAGGAAGTCCTGTTTAATGTCGAGCATTCAAATATTTTAGTGCATACCTACCAAATGGTGCAATCCCATGTAAGTAAAAGAGAGATGCACCCTGCAGAGCTACAGCACATACACACGACTTCTCATGATCAAAGAAACATGTTTTTTTTTTTAATTTTTATTTGCGAAAATTTCAAAGATTTTAAGAGCAGGGACTGCTTTTCCTTTTTGTGCAAAAAGACTATGCTCTCAGCTACTCATACATTCCAATCTGCAAGAGGAACAAACCAAAGAAATCTAGGAAAGGGCCTAAATCGACATGCAACTGACAAATGCATGAGGTCAGAACTTCTGCTTAGTCCTGAGTCAGACTCTAGGCTAACGCTGTCTATTGTCAATCTCTACTTTTTCGCAAGAGGTGACAAACTTTTCTAGAAAGAAGAAACACAGAATTGAAAGAAAGCTTTAGAGCATACAACATGAGAACCATGTCAGGGCTGGCAAGAAAAGATGATAAAGCAGAAAAATAGGGCAACCTAACAGAGGCATTAGAACTACCTTGTCCATTGTATACATATAGTGCTCCCAGAGATGTGTGCAAAGCCATGCGCCACCCATTGGCCAGATTGCATACTTAACTTTACCTAGAATTGTTGATGACTTGGCCCATATGTCAGTTTGGTGATGTACAAGCCAACCTCTTGCTTCATAGTTAACCTGTAACATTCTCTAACAAGGTAAGAGGAGATTCTTTTTCATTTCATGTTCAACAACAGCTAGTATATGGTCAAACTGATTGTTGAGCAAATGAAAATTTGAATATGCTCAATGTTGTCCGAATCGAGAATGGGATTAGAAAAATCAAAGAGATTGAAGGATTGAGAAAGATGTCATGTGTTCTCCGTTGCACCTAAGCACTTCATATCACCCAATGTACAACCATAACATTTGCAACGGAATGGTCCTCCTCGCATTGCCATGGAAGTTAAAAAGCATCATCTGGCAAATTTCTAGGCTCATTATCTTGTATAACAATTCTTTAAGTCCAATACTTGAAACTTCACGAACAGAATGTGTAGGGGTAGATGATATTGGCTCCTGAAGAGTGAAATTACTTGCTTTCATTTTCATGATGTCTGCTAGCACACACAAATCATTCGACACGAGAACCTAGATCTTGCAGAACAATTAAAGTTGAATTCTCACCTCTGCAATTTTACTCCCATTAATGGACAAAGAGGAAAGAAAATCAAACAAAGGCTCCTGGTAATCAGCAAGATTGCAGGGAAGGCAAGGCCAATAGTTCATCTGAAGATTGATGTTCAAGTGAGGAGCACAACTGAGCAAAGGAGGGGTTCAGTCAGTGACTGTCCAAACATAATATTCCTAAACGTAGATGCAGGCACATTTTATGATCAACATCCTGCATTATTGAATTACTATCAATCGGATACTATCAACAGCACTATACAAGCATTCCATACAACAATAAGAATTTAAATTAATATGTACTCAATGTAGTCCATTTTTCTTTTTACATCTTCGCTTTCTTTGCATGTAGCAGGATGAACACTGGAGCACTGAAACACTAGAAGTAACTGGGGACTATGAGTAAACAAATGACATAAATGATCCAACAGCAAAAGTAACCCCAGAAAAGGAACTCGAACTCCAATGCAAATAAGGGAGATTCTGCTCTGCATATAGCAGAAAAGATTATGCATGCTCAAGCTCTCCCTCCGTTACTATCCCAGAAGCCACATTTGCCGAAGAACTAAAAACCACATTAAGAAATGTCCCCTAAAGCATCAAGAAAGCACCGCATCATGACTTTAGCTCACAATTGCAACAAATTCCAAAGATATGTCTAAAGTTGAACGCAATCAAGGAGTGACAAGATCAATGCAGAATGTACGAAGGGTGGAGGAATGGAAGACGAGAGAGAAGAAAGAAGAGCATTTGGAAGAAGATGAGATCACAAACATACTCCCAAATTGGTGCAATGTCCTTGTTCCAGATTCCTTGAAGATTTGACACCTGGGTTCCAGGCCTTGAGCAAGAAATAAGTAAATAACAACCGAAATGGAATAATAACTCCAGAAAAGAAGGATCCTCATCAATTGCAAAAGACCTAATCCTATCAGCAGTAGATATTCCACCGTTGCTGCTCCCCTTATTGTATAGACAAGTCACTGAAGAAGGTTCACCAGTCTCAGGAGACGCAAACCCCGTGGCACTGTTAGAGCTGGAACTTTTCTTAAGCTTAAGTGAAACACGTTGGAAAAGGTTTTGGTAGTCACTTAAATGGCGTGCATAGAGCTCAGTATATGAAAGGTTTCTTATTGTTTTCAGCACACGGACTGCATCTGCAGTGGGATCCTTTTTAGATTCTGAAGGATCTACTAGAGGTCCATCAAATGAAGAAGCAGCCACTAATTGCAGAATAGCCCAATCTGAACCCTCAACCTTCAATTTTTTGTCATCCAAGACATTTATCATGCCAACGTCATCACTAATCTTTAGATCAAGAATGGCGCAAAACTGTATTCCCTTGGGAGCATTATCATTTGCTTCTGGTGGAATTCTTTCACCAGGACAAGCCCCCTCCATAATAATCTGGTTACTTCCCTTGACATATGAATGATGGTGTAACTGACTATCTAGAGACACTGTAAATGAAAGATATCCTGATTTGCCCGCAGATATCTTCATCACAATAACTTGGTCAGGATAAGATGAAAAGTACTCCCTTGAGAATTGTACATTGCCTACAGAATATCCAACTCTCACAGTAGCAGTGTTCAAGTCTAGTTCCCTGCTATATGTTTCTTCAGCATATGTAAGATGGAAATCATCAAAGTCCAGCTTGAGGTCTCCGAGGAGTTGGTAAACCTACATCATGACTGAAAAAGATTAGAGAAGGGTGTCACTGTAGACAGAATGCTTTGTGTTCCCTAGTGATTGCTGACCAGAGGAGAGGAGCTTCAAAACGAGAAATACAATGAGAAGAAAATCTGAGGTATACTAAATCAACGTGTCCAAAGAAAGGAAACAGGAATGATGATCAATTTGCTTTGAGAGAGAAATGCTAGAAAATTAGTCTTTGAGAAGCTGCTAGTATTTTAAACACGACATATTTCAGCACCTGATGAGTAGCCGCCTCCTTTAAACACATAGGCCATAGGAGGGCCACATTATTATGACTGTAAGCTGATTCGAGCATGCTTGGTTCAGTTGAGAATCAGGGTACCCCACAAATCGGGCATCTTCATTTCAATCTTAATTCATAGAAAAGAAAATAAGCGAGCAAATTATTATGATAAATTCATGGATACATGGGCTCGGTAAGTCTAAGGATTGTTAATTTGTATCCTATCACCTGGCACCGCCACCACCCAATTGAGCTCACAGAAGCCATAAATCATGAAACTATTCCTGGGTACAGACAAGTCATCTTCTCAATATGGAAATAAAATAAAATTCATGCATAAAGTAGATAAAGATACATACTTCAGATGGATTTCCCAACATATAGACTGCTGCTGCAGAAGCATCAGCATATTCACCATCATCCACGAGCTTCCTGACCTCCGCCAAAGCCACTGGTACATTAGGATTAGTGTAGTTGCCCGGAATTCCAGTCCAGAGAGTGTCCTCTACACAAAAGTCAATATTCAATCAGCTTGATGTACGTTTGCGCAATAAACTTTAATGAGTTATGATAGGTATACTAAAACCGATCCACTAAATTGCAATCGATCCTCTAAATAAGTGGGTCATATTCAACATCAAAACTCTACACATCACCTATTAAACCATTTTCATAAATCGGTCTGGGTACACCTAGACTTGCTCAACTTTAGTTGGCCTCAAACTTTCACACTCTGAAAACCCGGAAGAAGAAAACTTTTCGTTGTTCTTCAGTTTCCCGAAGAAGCTGCTTCCTCATTTCACGTATTCATCAGGAGAGAGGAGAAGAGGGATTCACCATTGAGTTGAAGAAGTTCTGAGGCAACGCCACCCCACACCATGGCTCCGAGCCTGCCATTGCCGATCGGAGCAGCATCAGTGAAGTACTTGGCAGGCCCACTGAACGTCACTTTCAACGGCTCAGAATCGTCTGTGTGCTCCATCTTTCTCTAGTTAATTGCTTACAGTTGCAGAGAATGAGAACGAGACAAGTGTTGATGACACGGGCCAATAAAGTGCACATTTATCAGGGAGCTCGAACGTGAACTCGCAAACGGCCATACACATATAAACGAGAGAGAAGAGTCGGATCATCGTTTCTTGGAGTGGTTTCAAATGTTAACTATCGGCAGAAAAGATTCAGAACACAGATGCTCGTGAGGGGGAGGAAAATGACCGGCTGTTGCTTATATTTGGACGTTTCTGCAATGCATGCAAAGTTCAAATATTCCTGTTGATGCGAACAAGGAGCAGAAGAAGACTTTGAATAAACTTATTCTATGAAAGAATGATGCGGAATGGTGGACAAATAAGATTACTGTAAAAGCTTGTATCTTTTGGCGGCATTGACCTGATCATCGAAGTTAGTCATTTTTCTATTACTCGGAACGGAAGCCTGGTTCAGTTTGCTGTTTACCCTCTAAAGGATTCAATTCGTGATTAGAGAACCATCTTGGTTCGAGTGTTTCAAGGAATACGTGCAACATATTCATGGATAGAGCAGCGATGACCTTTCATCACAGGCACCGCGAAGCCAACACCTCTGCTGATCGGCTTCCCAACCGTGGAAGGTACCAAACTGGATTCCCAATACATGAATTACAGATGCCGCTGTTTTACAATGATGAAAATGCTTCGGCCCTAGAACCGGTGTATCCAGAATCCAGGCCAATTTTCGTTATGTTATAAAAACAGAACCGCGTATGACACAGTATGACACAGAAACAAAAGCTTTTTCAGAGCGTGAATGCTGGAAATAGTGTCAAAGCTGACTTCGAAGAATTGAAGAATGGTAAGCGTGAATTATAATCACAACCGACAGACTTCTCAATCAAACTTCTAACAAAGGATCTCATTTTTGCTTCCCATGCCTCTTGAAGGTTCTCTTGCACAATCCCAATCAACAAAATGCTTCAGAGCAAACTAGCATGGCATGCGTATAGTAAATCTGCATATTACTTGGTAGTCAGGTCACATTATCATATAAGGTTGAGAGAACTCAAAAGCAAAAACAGCTAAATAAAAGTTGAGCAGAAAAAAAGGACAGTCCCAAACTTTATATGTTCCGAACATCTTTCTTTTTTATTTTCTCCTGTTGGGAACACATGACGTAAAGCATCCTAAAGGGAGCATGTCTTCATGAGTCTCAACTGTCCATTGAATGTGTAGACTCTATGAGATGCAATATCTACTGTCACTGAAGTTCCCTTGTAGTGCAACTTGTGAAAAGAGATCCGGTCCTTCGACCAAACATCAACTTCATTGAGGTCTCCATCACTCCAGCGGATGTTGACTGTGACCCCTCCACGTGCTTTCAATCCCTTCACCCAACCATTCCCCCATTTGTCCTGGGGAAGAGCAGGAAGCAAGTATAAATCCTTAACAGTGCTCTGCACAAGCATTTCCGCAACCGCTGCTATAAAACTGATCCAAGATGAAAGGCAAAAACGGTATTAAGTAATGTTACCAATTCCCGGGACTCCTCCATTGCTATTACTTACGTATCAACAAATAGTTCATTCACTGGAATGGTAGGATATTAAGTAGAAAAAGGAACTTCAAAGAATCTCTTCTCAAGTCGACTCAAAGTAAGAAATTTGTCATATGAACTCTATGGGAGATGGGCAAAAGGTAACACTCTTTCAAGTCACATGAAGTAGTTATCAGATTGTTAAATATCACGTAGTTAATTCATAAAAAAAAAGGAAAAACTATGGTTTTTGCATCTCAAATTTGACGTCTAAGGCAATCACAGTGCGAGCACTGAGAGATATATGTGTAGGTTTCTAAATTCACAAGGTACAAATTGAAATCTTTATTTACAATGTCCAATGGGACAAATGACATATGTGAAGTTTCTAAATTGAGGCAGTCATAATCATATTCCAGAGTTCCAATTTGAGAAACATTGTAGCTGAAGAAGAGATGATCGAAAAGCAAAGGGTTTTTTCAATAAATCACTCACTATGCTGGTCCTGAGATATTGTGTTCACACCATGATCATTCCCTATAGAAAACATATAATATCTTCTTACCCAAAGTTGGCATCAATCTGGAAAGGAGGATGCGCAGCAAATAAGTTACTATATAGTCCTCCATGGAAGGACACCTCATGATCTGGATCCACGAAGGTAATCAAACGCTTGACCATCCGATACGCATGCTCACTGCTATGGAGTCGTGCCCAGAGAGCGATTTTCCATGTTGTAGACCATCCTGGACCATCCTCTCCTGAACCAATCACAAAAATGTTAGAAAACCATCCAACTATCTCACTAGCAGCGTTGCAGCATAAGAGTTCCAAGTTGAAGACCACATCAGACTCTCATTTAATCTGAGCCTATGAAAGATGCAGCACAGAAATTGTGCTAGCCTGATCTTTGTTACAGTCACATGATAATCAAATAAACAACTGTCGTATAGAAAAAGAAAGATGTCCAATGAATGAGCACATTCCTCAGACCAATATTTGCATTTAAAATGGTGTGTAAAGCATTCGCCAACCTTAACACCCCCACCCCCACCCCCACCCCCAAAAAAAAAAAGGCCAAAAAAAAAACAACACTCCCGCAGCCCGCAGCCCCCAGACGATCAAGCACACAAAACTTAAATACTGATCCGGCCACAAGAAGCAGACCTCTTTTATAAAGGGATTTCTCTGCAGCAGTACAGAGATCAGGACTGAGTTCCCAAGTTATTGTGTGTCCCGGAAACAGGCCAAAAAGGTGAGAAAGATGACGATGATGCACGTCTGGATCCTTGAAATCTAGTGCCTGCCTTCACAGGAAGTACTGGTTAGACCACAAAGATAGGCGGCCTTTGTACTGAAAAGGAAAAATTACAATGATTGTTCTTGGGCTGATCTTGAGGAAGAGCAGAAAGCATTTAAGCCACCACATACCCATTCCATGATAGAACCATCCATGGCTATTTTAATTGGACGAAGCCTTGTCTGAGCCTTCTGCACTTTATTGACAAGATCACTATTGGTATACCCTAGAACCTGTCATTCAGAACTTCATTTCAAAGTTGTAAAAGCTATGAAGCAGGAGAGAGCTAATTTTTCTGCCTATTTGGATGAGGCTTCACCTCAGCAGCAGCAACAACTCCAGAGAACACTTCCTTTATGATAGCCATGTCCATTGTCGTTGAGTAACTCACACTAGCAGGCCTACCATCGGGAGCAATAAAGCTATGTTCTGGAGATGTTGAAGGGTTGGTTTCAAGGTATCCATCAGGGCCTTCAATCAACCAGTCCAACAGGAACAGTGCACATCCTTCCAACAAAGGATAAGCCTTGTTCCTGAGGAACTCCTGTTTAATATCAAGCATCTGAAATTTTCAGTGCATACCCAGCAAATAGTGCCACCCGATATAAACAGAGAGAGATGCACATTGCAGCTACATAATAAATACGTGGCTTTTCAAGATAAAGCAAGAGACTATCTTTCGATTTTCGAAGATGATAATTGCTTTTCCTATTGATGCAGAATAGCTATTATGTCAGTTCTGGATATAAAAATTTTCTGCAAGTAATAGCTAGAGAAAACTAGAAAAAGCCTAAAAGTCATTAAGGAGCTGAAAAATAAGAAGGTTAGAACTTATGCTTAGGCTCGACTCACACTCAAGGCTAATGCTATCATTGCAATCTCTCGTGCTGCAAGGGGAAACAAGTTTTGGGAATCTAAAGGAAAAGAAAGAAAGAAACAGCGAAAGCTTCAGATCACAAAGCTTGAGATAGCATAGTGACCTCTGAGAAACTCTGTAATGCCATCAGGTCAAAGAATCTCTCTGCTAATTAATGCAAGTACGTGATATAAGCATTGATCCATTTCTGCCTTGCAGGGAAGGAAGACGATAAATCAGAAAAAAAATTCCACTGAACATGGTGGCATTGGAACTACCTTGTCCATTGTATATTTATAGTGCTCCCAGAGATGTGTGCAAAGCCATGCGCCACCCATTGCCCACATTGCCCACACAACATCACCTGAAACTGGCGATGACTTTGCCCATATATCAGTTTTATGGTGTACGACCCAACCTCTTGCCCCATAGTTAACCTGTAACATTCTCCAACAAGGTAAGAGAGGATTATTTTTTGATTTGCAGTCAACAACAATGAGCTAGTACATGGTCAAACTGATTCTTTGACAGTGAGAATTTGAGTATGCTCAACAATTTTCTCAAAATTGAGGAAGGGTTTAAAATTAGAAAAATCACAGAGATTGAAGGATCAAGACAGACATCACGTGTTCCATTATATACGTGATCGCTTCTTATCACCTAATATGCTAGCAGAACTTCCACAATGCAATGGTCCACACAGCATTATTTTCAAACTCAAATTTTCTTTTTCTGCTGGAATTTACCTCACCAAAGAGAATGGAACCTCGCAAACATCTGGAAAACTTATGGACCATCATCTTATCTCATAATTCTCTGAGTCCACATGCTTAAAACCTTTCAAACAGAATGCCTTGTGACACAGATGATATTGGCTCCTGAAGAGTGAAACTACTTGCTTTCATTTTCCAGCTATCTGACAGAAATAAACTATGCGGTCACAGAAGGCAGATTCGCAGAACCATTAAAGTTGAATACTCACTTTTGCAGTTTTACTCCCATTCACTGATAAAGAGGAAAGAAAATCAAACAAAGCCTCCTGGCACTCGGCAAGATTGCAGGGAAGGCAAGGCCAATAGTTCATTTCAAGATTGATGTTCATATGAGGAGCCGAACTGAGCAAAAGGAGGGGATTCGGTCAGTGACTGTCCACACATAGTTTCCCTAAAAGTAGCTGCAAGCACATAACATTAACAGCACCCTGCATTAGAGAAGTACTATCAATCGGAATCCATCCGCGATACTATAAATGCTGTTTGTTGACAAGCATCTTAAGTAATATCTACTACATGCAAGCCGTTTCTTTTTTCATCATCCTCTCTCTTTGCATGATAATCTAGAGTGACAAGATCAGAAAGAAAAGCATGGTGATGACAAGAACAAAGCAGAATGAATTAAGGGTGGGGAAAAACAAAACGAAAGAAAGTGAAAGTAACAAATCGCATTAGATAACTAGTTAGACCAACATATGAAAAGTAGAGATCTGGCTTAGAAAGAAAAGCATTTGGAAGAAATCGAGATCACAAAACCTACTCCCATTTTGGTGCAACATCCTTGTTCCAAATTCCTTGAAGATTTGCCACCTGGGTTCCAGGCCTTGAGCAAGAAATAAGTAAATAGCGACCAAACTGGAATAACAACTCCACCAGAAAAGGATCTTCATCAATTGGAAAAGACTTAATCCTATCAGCAGTAGTTATTTTACCACTCTCATTTCCCTTGTTGCATGAATCAGTAATTGAAGAAGGTTCACTGGTCGCAAGAGACGCATTTCCCATGGCACTAGGAGAGCTGGAACTTTTCCTTAACTTAAGTGAAACACGTTGGAAAAGGTTCTGGTAGTCACTCAAATGGCGTGCATAGAGCTCAGCATATGAAAGATTTCGTATTGATTTTAGTGCACGAACTGCATCTGCAGTGGGATCCTTTTTAGACTCTAAAGGGTTTGTTAGAGGTCCATCAAAAGAAGAAGCAGCCACTAAACGGAGAATAGCCCAATCTGAGCTCTCAACTTTCAATTTTTTGTCTTCCAAGATACTTATCGTGCCACTCTCATCACTTATCTTTAGATCAAGAATGCTGCAAAACTGAATTCCCTTGGGATCATTATCATTTACTTCTGGTGGAATTCTTTTACCAGGACAAGAACCCTCCATAATAATTTGGTTACTTCCTTCAACGTATGAATGATGTTGTAACTGGCTATCTAGAGACACAGTAAATGAAACATATCCGGATTTGCTTGCAGATATTTTCATCACAATAACTTGGTCAGGATAAGATGAAAAGTACTCCCTTGAGAATTGCACATTGCCTACAGAATATCCAACTCTCACAGTAGCAGTGTTCAAGTCTAGTTCCCTGCTATATGTTTCTTCAGCACATGTAAGATGGAGATAATCAAAGTCCAGCTTGAGGTCCCCGAGGAGTTGGTAAGCCTACATCAACATTGAAAAGGTTAGAGGGGGATCATTGAAAATATGTAATGAGTAGAAAACATTTATATGATCATGTATAAAGAACAAAAAGTAAATGTATAGCAATTAGCCTGCAGTCACAGACAAATGCCAGAAGATTAGTATAAAGAACTTGCTATGCAATTGGTAACATATTCCAGAACCTGATATGTAGCTCCAGCTACAGTTATCCACAGGCCATAGGAAGGGCCACATTCTCTTAACTCAATGCTGATTCCGGCACACATAGTTTGGATGAGTATAAAGGGATGAAATTCAACTTTGGTTGATAATAGAACGAAGGAGACTCATTATCATGCGTTTTTCTTGAGAAATCATGTCAAGGGGCCACAATCAACCATTAATGTTGATCGCACTCTTAATTCATGGAAAAGCAACTATGAGAGTTGCTTAGGTAAGATTAATTCATCATTCCGTGAACTTGCTAAGTCTAAATTCTGGTAGAATGTATACTAGCACGTGACATCACAAATACCTAATTAAGCTTATAGACACCATGAATCAGGAAATTAAACATTGGTACAAGCACAACATTGTAATAACATGAAAATAAAAATCATCATTAAAGTAGATAGAGAGTACTTCAGAAAGATTTCCTAGCAAATTGACTGCTGCTGCAGTAGCATCAGCGTATTCACCATCATCCACGAGCTTCCTGACATCTGCTAACACTGCTGGTACATGAGGATCAGTGTAATTCCCTGGAGTCCCAGTCCAGAGAGTATCCTCTGCACAAAAGTCAACATTCAATCAGCTTGATAAGCACGTGAATCAGACTTTAGCAGGCACATGAGCCGATAAATCAATCAGATTCCAGTCTTTGTTTATACAGCACACCACACTTAAAATCTGTACCTCAGGACAATTAGCTTCGCAATTGGTATATATAGACTACGAGGACAATGCCAGACTCAATCAACGCAAGAATTGATAAACCAAGCAAAGAAATCTGATCTCAGAAGTCGAAAATTCCTATAAGTTTGACGAGAAAGCACTAATGAACCACTCCTCCAACCTTGAACGATGACTGTACTGAGTACATGCCGAACATCACGCATTACCAGAAAGAGAAAAACCTTCCAGGTAAATCGGTCTTGCGGAGAAAGAACTGTCTAGGATTTCCCAAAGGGTGTCCGAAGTACTTGTAAAACAATCAAACACCGAAAAGTTGCGATTTTCAGTGAATTAAAAATCGAAACTTTCTTGTTCCCCCGGCATTACGCACCCCTTAAAGAATTCGTAACCGGCATATAAATTTCATTTCCACGAAAACGAGAAGGCCGATAGCTCCACCAGTACCGAAAAAAGAAACTTTCTTAGAGCTTCTTGCAGAGGAAAAAGGAGAGGGAAGCGGCTCACCGTTGAGCTGCAGAAGTTCCGAGGCCACGCCGCCCCACACCATGGCTCCGAGCCTGCCGTTGCCGATCGGAGCGGCGTCGGTGAAGTACTTGGCGGGCCCACCGAAAGTGACCTTCAGAGGCTCGGGCTCGTCGGTACGCTCCATCAAGATCGGGCCTTTCTCGCTCGTCCGCACGGTCGCAGCACAGTGACTGCTAGTTGAGAAGCGTCGACGAGGCGACCGGAAGATAAAGAAGCACGTCGAGCTTCTTTTGCGCCTTCAGACGAGAAAGAGCACGTCGTCGTCATGAAGAAAACTTTTCGTACAATGATAGGTTCGAACCGGACATGACGCTATCGGACAAAAGTCTCTTGAGAGGTGGACAATAATGACCGTTTGTCGCGGCTCGGATCCGATGGACAGTGGATCCTTACCTTTCCACATCCCCGTTCTAAAAAAAATCAATTTTTTAAGTATACCGTATTTGTCACAGAATGATTACATAAGTGAACTTACCCCTAAGTTTTTGTTCCTAAACTATAAAAAAAAATTAAGTTTTCATTCCATCGGGAGCGATAATTTAGGTATAAATCAAACGTGGGTTAAAGTTAAGAGATCATTTGCATTATTTTTCTTTCATTAAATGCTTTTTTTTTTTTTTTTTGGTAATTGACATGGAATATTTTCACGCTATGGTTGAAGCAGAGACAAAGAAGCCAACGCTCTGGCACGGTTTCACCTGGATTGCAGTTGTCCATTCTCAGCTGTGTCATGCCGGCATTCAAGGTCCAGAGCTAATCTCTGCACGATGAGGATCCGACAATGCCCGTTTTATCTGGGATTTTTATTGCTCATTTGGTACGCAAACATGCCAAAAGTATAGAACTGACATGCTGAGGCAGTCTACTGTAGTGAAAACTCAGAACTCCCTCAAAGGAAAAGAGATGGACCGCCAATCAACGAAGAATTACTACAGCTCTAGAGCTGCTTTCACACGTTCCGGGGATGAACACGATGCTCTCTTCTGCTGTAAAGGGTCGGTTCTCAAAGAGAGTTCATCCTGGTGCACCTCAGTCGCTTGTTGAATGTGTAGACTTTTCCCGGGGATAATTTTGCCATGACGGTAGCTCCTCTGTAATGTAATTGCCTAATAGCATTGTGATTTTCTGACCAAAGGCCCACTTCGTGCATCTCTGCTCCTCTCCAGCATATGTTGACCGTAACTCCCCCTCTTGCCTTCAATCCTTTCACACAACCATTGGGCCATTTATCCCGGGGAAGAGCGGGAAGCAAGAACAGGTCCTTCATGGTGCTCTGGACGAGCATCTCTGCAACTGCAGCGGAAAAGCTGATGGAAGTCGAAAAGAGTTAGTACAGTGAAATTGGCTCAAGGAGCACTACTAGATATACTAATCGTCCGGAATGTCAATATCTTTGTCACCATTCTACTTTTTTCTCGAATCTAGCATTGCAAATTCAGATGAGTTGCACATCCAGAGAACTGAAAGCTCTTAACACGTCAAAATGAATTGATCGTGTGCAGTTGGACATATACAAGCGTACATGCTTACCCAAAATTTGCATCAATTTGAAATGGAGGGTGTGCTGTGAACAAATTACTGTATAATCCTCCTTCAAAGCTGCCTTCATGATCTGGATCAACCAAGTTGAACAAGTGCTTCACCATCCTATATGCATGCTCACTATTATGGAGACGTGCCCAGAGCGCAATTTTCCACGTAGTTGACCATCCTGGGCCCTCCTCCCCTGTATTATATTTCAAAATATGAAGCGATGCTGCTGCTTCACACTCAAGTACAATTATTCAGGCCGCATGAAAATTTGAACACAATTTTGCATATTGATTGGAACTACTTCAATTTATGTCTGAACGACCCCTTCTCTAATGTCATACCATTTTTTTTCATAAATAGACGGAAAAACCTTAAGCAAATAGGTCATACTATCAAACCTCTTTTATAGAGGGTATAATCTGCGGCTCTGCAGAGGTCTGGAGTTTTGTCAACACTTATCGTGTGTCCTGGAAATAGACCGAAAAGATGTGACACATGTCTGTGATGGACATCAGGATCTTCAAAATCCTCCGCCTACCAAATTACAGAGAAATCCTCAGGCCACAGAGATGAGGGCTCCAGCATGTCTACACTACGGTATGTGAAAAAGATATGGTACGTACTAAAGAACTGACACCATGGAACTTTACATACCCATTCCATGATGGAACCATCTCTTGCAATTTTTGTTGGTGGAAGCCTTTTCTGAGCCTCCTGGACTTTCAGAATAAGGGCATCGTCATTCTTTCCCAATATCTGTGCATAAAGATTAACATGGATATCACTAGAGAACACATAAAGATAGCAAATCACCAGTGCCTGGCCATAGCATGACAGAGTCACCTCGGCAGCAGCAACAATCTCCAGAAACACTTCTTTGATGATGGCCATGTCCATAGTTGTTGAGTAGCTCACACTCGCAGGTTTGCCATCTGGAGCAGTGAAAGTGTGCTCTGGAGAAGTCGAGGGGTTGGTTTCCAAGTAGCCCCCCTGACCTTCAATCAACCAGTCCAACAGAAATGCTGCACATCCTTCCAACAATGGGTACACCTTACTTTTTAGAAAATCCTAATGTTGCAGAAAGTATTAGCAATTCCTTAAATACTAGAGAAGGAGATGAGGATGCATGTGTGCTGTGACCTTCGCAACTCTCAAACATTGAATACGGAAAGACAAGCGATATTAAGGAGTGTGAAAAAACCATCATAATCATAAGCCTCTCAAACATTCAAATCCCCCAGATGAAAAGCCCATGCCAACAACTTCCTTAAACCTGATATTTGAAGATGAGCCTTACTTTGTCCAAGGTATAGGCGTAATGCTCCCACAAATGTGTACAAAGCCATGCTCCACCCATAGGCCATAGAGTCCAGACTGCTTCACCTCGATCAGGTGATGTTTTTGCCCATATGTCAGACACTTGATGCGCAACCCAACCACTTGCCTCATAATTAACCTAAATCATCCAAAAAGCATATACCAGATTACCCTAAAGAATATATCCATAACATTGATTAGGATGATTGAACAATTGGAGGCTATAAAGGCTTAAGCAGGCTCTAATAACATAATTATTCATCAAGATTTCAACTACGAGGAAACCATCAACTAGAAAATCGTGGTATCACGATATAAATAGGTGCAATGATTTCGAAGTTCAATTAGTGTCCTCTTCCCACTACCTCATTTAGGAAGGGACGCTAGATTGCCAACAAAATGGTCAAAAGTCACATATGCTGTGCTTCCATGCAGCAATAGAATAGAATATTAGTCCACCTTGGCGACATACAAGCTCAAACAGATCTTTTAATTACATCAGCAGGGTAGCACAGAAAAAGATAATGAGGCTTTTGTTACCTCTTAACATGACAGGTTCTGTGGCACTCTTCAAGTAATTGCAGAATACACATGCCAGAAGTGAAAAAAGAAATATAATAACAAAGACAGATCCTCTTTACCTTAGCTGTTTTACTTCCATTGACCGATAGTGAAGAAATGAAATCAAATAAGGGCTCCTGACATTCCTTGAGATTGCAAGAAAGTGAAGGCCAATAGTTCATTTGGAGATTAATATTCAAGTGAGGAGCACCACTGAGTGAAAGGGTAGAAGTATAGTTACTAATTTATATATCAGCATAAAAAAACTTTTATATACATGAAGCAAAAAAAATTGGCAAAATAGAGAAAGATGATAATGATGACAGCGACAACAAGTCACTGATGAAGGTGATGCAGAACACAGGATAAAGTGACATACTCCCATGCTGGCTCGATATCTTTATTCCAAATACCCTGCAAGTTTGACACTTGGGTTCCTGGCCGTGAGCTAGAAATAAGCAAGTATCGACCATATTGAAACAGAAGTTCCACCAAAGAAGGATCTTCGTCTGTCTGAAAGGATTTCACTCTCTCTGCAGTAGAAATAGTATCACTGTCCTTGATCAAGGAAACAGATGCAGAAGACAGGACTCTGTTTATTTCAAGAGACTTGTCCTTTGAGGCAGGTTTAGCACTCTTTGAAAGCTGCAAAGAAGCTCGATGGAAAAGACTCTGGTAGTCATTCAGATGGCGCGAAAGAAGATCAGAATACGACAAGTTCCTTATTGATTCCATAAATCTGATGGACTCTGAAGTAGGATCTCTGGGAGAATCTGAGGGCTTGGTGAATGGATCCTTAAATGAAGATGAAGCAACCAGAAGCAGGACAGCCCAATCTGAACCCTCAACCACCAACCTTTTGTTGTCCAGAACATTTATCGTCCCCTGGCCATCACTAATCAGCAGATGAAGAACTGCAGCAAATTGAATTCCCTTAGGGTCATCATTTGCATTCACTTTTGGAGGAATCCTTCGACCAGGACAACTCCCTTCCATTACTATTTCAACTTTGCCATCTACATAAGTATGATGATGTAACTTGCTATCAAGAGAAACTGTAAACGAGATAGATCCTGGCTTGTCTGCAGAAACCTTCATCACCACAACTTGATCAGGACAAGAAGCAAAATATTCCCTAGTGAATTCCACATCATTGACCGAATACTTTACAGTAACTGTAGCAGTGTCCAAATCTAGCTCTCTGTGGTATGTCTCTTCTGCATATGAACGATGGGAATCGTCAAAGTCGAGCTTAATGTCACCGAGAAGTTGGTAGACCTTCAACAGCATCGCGAAAAGAATATAGTGAGTATATGCATGCCTCAGGCATTAGCCAGATCCAACCCTTTAACAAATGAAATAGGACCAGACTAGACAACACAACCAATGATACATTTTGTGGATTCATCCTTGTACCAGGTTGGGCAAACCTTAAATGTGACGTAAAAATGAAATGTTTATTGCACAAATCACGGCAAACACAGTAGAAAACAAAAGCATAAAATGAAAGTTAAATCGAGAGAGATCTTTACATCAGAAGGATGATCTGACAACTTCACTGCCGCTGCAGTTGCCTCAGCATATTGGCCCTCATCAACAAGTTTTCTGACTTCAGATAGTGCCTTGGGAGCATTGGGATCAGCATAGTTGCCGGGAACTCCAGTCCAGAGCGTGTCCTCTGCATAAAGAAATGATGAGCACACCCATAGAGAGAATTTAGTTTACTATGTTGTGGAGATGGTGAAGAATACTATGCTCAAAACTTAAGATCCAATCATCCTTTTTTTCCATCTTCCTCGATGCATCTCAGCAACATCATGTTACTTTAAAAAACTAGAGTAAGGCCTAGAGATCTTAATGGTCATCAATTTAAAGCAGAGTTGAGCAAAGCAACATCGATGTCTGGATGTTATTCTCAAAACTTAAGTTCCTATTAGCACTGTTTATTTATCTTCCTTGACACATCCCAACCAAAAAAGCCTGTTACTTTTAAAACTACAGGACGTCCTGCCCATTGAAGATCAACGATAGAAAAAGAGAGTCGAGCACATTAAAATTAAACATCAATGACAAAGCACTTAAAGTGCAGCAAGCATTGCAGCAGAGGTTTCAGAAACAAATGAAGGCAACTTCATCATCAATTTGATCATAATACACGCCCACCCGAGTCCGCGTAAATAGAACCAAGGAAGTTGTGGACCCACGCACTATGGCAACAAGCGCAGTCCACATCAGCTGTGGCCAGTGAATTCTGCATTGTGACTACACAATAATCCGCCAATGCGCCTCCACAAGCAATATTGTCCCCCAAATTGTGATCGTTAGTGCAGGATAACTACACTACCAAAATTTAATGTTGTTTAGTGTGAACTACGGATATTGAGAATCAAATATCCACTGATCAAAATTTCAATTTCGCAACTCTAAACCGTCCAAGAATAATTCTTTTAGTCCAGCAACAAACTAACAATCCACAATCTTAAAAATTCTAAAGATCCAAGATTCTCCACTCCTACATTTTCAGCATCCAACTATCGTCTTTCCCCATCTTTCACCGTCAGGCGACCGAGCAAGCAAGAACGTCAAGTCTCTGCGTTTTAAGCGCAAGAACTGCGAAAGAGTACCATTGAGCTGGAGAGTCTCCGAGAGGACGCCGCCCCAGACCATGGCTCCGAGCCGCCCATTCCCGATGGGAAAAGCATCGGTCCAGTGCTTCGCGGGCTCGCCCGAGGTTATCTTCAACGGCCCGGGATCCTCTGCATCCGAACCCACCGGCAAACCACTCGGGCTCCAGTGATCTTTCTCCCTCGGCTTCGAAACCAGAACCCACCCCTCATCTTCCATTGCCATCACCGACAGAGAGAACCAAGCAAGAAAAAAAGAGAAACTGCCCAAGAGCCGAGCCAGCGAAAGAGATGACAAAAACGACACCTTTCCAAGCCCGGAACCCGTAAATGGGCAAGCAGAAAGGGACAGGAAAAGGCTGTTAGGTGAGCGAGTGAAAAGGGCGGTGGGCTAGTGAGAGAGTGGGGCTCAGAGAGAGAGAGAGAGAGCAGAGCAGGAATTATGGTTCACGCGGCGATGTTGTCCAGTTGTATGGAGAATGGACCCACGAAGCAAGCGGGAGCCATGTTCTCTTCCTCCCTTCGGGTTCCTTAAATTCTGCGTCTGACGTCGTTAACGTTACTGGGAGGCGGGGGATCACGGGGACCTCGAGCGGAAGACAGATTTCTTTTGCTTATCAACAGTTCCGCCTTCCTCGTCCACGAAGCGCGGCGGTGATTCGTGCAAACCTTTTTCTCTTCTCTCTGGATCCGTGACCTTCGATGAGGTGTCCTAAAGTTGCATGGGAGGAGAACAGACCAACGACAACGTTTTCATTTTTTATTTAATAGTACGGAGACTTATGTCGGGCCAAATCTTTGTGATTCGAGTGTCGGAGAGTATGCTCATTTTTTTATGGCGAGTCGCCGCCACGAGAGAGAACCAGGGGCCCGTGCTCCAGGCCCGTCCTGGCTAGCATGGGCTTTTCCAGGTGGATCATCAGAAACGATCTCAAATGAACAGTGGGCTGCCAATCTAACTCCATTTCAGAAAATTCGGAAGGGCGATAGGTAGGGATTTCACCATGGCCTTTGCGGTCCACTAATTAATTACTGTATAAAAGACGGACCGGGAGTCTAGTTTACCAAATCCGATGAGGACTTAATCAGATGTCGATCGATGCCCAACACCTTCACTTCATAAAATGGATGTCCGTTCGAAAAGTGATGAACCCAAAGCTGGTCCATGGGCAGACCGTTCGCCGATTTGCACTTCGAGCCTTGTAAGCTCAAGTAGGCACCATGCCCCTAGTGGGGTCTACTTGTTAGTTTTAACGTCAAATTTGCGAGTATGCATTATTCGCTCTTGGGCTTATGATGGCCCCTACATAAGGTGCTTAATTGAGCTATCGTTCTCGCTTTACTCAAGGTAGAATGAGAAGTCCGTCTTTCGAAGCCCGTGCTTTTCTATACTACGGGCCTTAGGATGGGCTTTTCAGTGTGTGTACCCCTTGATTTCGCAATCTCAAACTGAGCAAGCGGTCCTGTTCTACCCGGTACCCAGACAGAAACGACCTTGAAAACAGGTCTAATTCCTGGTTCCAGTGAAAAAAGATCCGATTTCCAATTCTAAAAATTTGGAAATAAGTTCAATTCTAAAAATAGGGTAAGTTCCAAAATCAGTTCTAAGGCAAAAAGACTACGTTCCGCGTTCTTAAAAATTGAGAACCAATTTTAACATTAGAACCTATAGAACCTATCGACGTTAAAACCGATCATCCTTTTTAAGAAAGTAATCAGTTTCTATGGAAAATGAAAAGTTACACATGTACTTACACCGTCAATATCAGCCTAGACACAAGCCTATGCCCGAGCCAAAGCAGCTGGGCAAAAAGACAGCTGCTCGTGACTCTGTTCTTCGCAATCACAAAACAACCAAAACACCCAAATTTCCCCTTCCACTTCTTTTTTGTTCTTTCGCATTTCCCGGCCCAATCATTTCATCAGTACCGTCCCTTTCTTCACCCTCAAGAAAAGGAAGATGTACAATCTTTTGCACTTCTGTTTTTCTCTTCACCTAACCTTTTTATGCTAAGTTTTGCCACACCTTTCCTTGGCCTGTTTCCTTGAAAAAGTCGAGGCAAGCAGAGTTCCATCACTCCTCTCCAAAAGTACCCTAGCTTTGCCCTAAAACTAGGAAATTGAGGCTGGTGATTTCTTCTTTCTCTTTTACTCTTTGGTGGAAGAAGAAGAAAAGCTCGTGGCCATTGAAGGTGACCAAAGATCAGCTCCATTATTGCTACTTTGCAAGTGATAAGTGCATTCCATGGGGACTAGGCACAGTCCTCTGCTCCTCAGGTCCTTTCTTGATCCTTCTTGTCCACCGTTTTCTCCAAACTCCTAATAAAGTTCATGGAGAGGAAAAGAAAATTTAGTTGAAGCACAACCTTTGAGACATTGGAGTCACTACTATCAAACAGTATGCATATACGATTACTCATCATATCGTTAAAGCACGATACGCTATAATGTTTCGTGTCCCCCAAACCCTCACCATTCTCAGTTCAACCGACCTTAATTTTGTCGACCGAACTTATAATTTTGCTACAGGGAATTGCCAAGCCAAACTGGCAACTCCCGATTGATATTTTGTTCCTGTTTCCACGAGGACTGTCGCACCCCTGTTAAGTTTCTCATAAGAAAGGTGATTTGTGTGACCTATATCGTTGTTCAAGGGCAGGCTGTTAAAGGCCACAGCCCATCATTGACCCAGCCAGCCCGTGACCACGTCGCTGGTCCACAGGTTCTGCGTATGCCTAGCACGGGTGGGATAATTAATGGAGTCAAACTTTCAAGCGTGCAGTCTAATGCCCTTACAAAAATTGGTGTCTTAAACAAAGTCTAGTCCCATAAATTTGTAATAGATATCCGGGTCACATGCGGAATCCGCGCATAAATTTGTCCTATCCGGATTTCTATCCGATCCAATAATGCTCTTTTTCCTTGTAAAAGATTGCTCGCGAGTGACGTCGATGTTGTATTTATATCTGAACTGAGGATAGACACGCAAACAGAAACAGAGAGAGAAATCAGAAACTCACAGAGAGGAGGTGGGTTGGTGTGGATGGCTGGTGGAGATAAGGAGAGCACAGGACCTGAACCTGCTCATGCAGGAACTTGATGTATCCCATCGCTTCGTGCAGCACTGACGCCGTATCTGTCTGCTCATTTTCCAGTTCCCCACAAAACAAAACAAAACAATAGTAGTGAACCACTCTTCAATTTCCCATATTTTGACCTGTTTGTTTTTTGTCTTCTCGTTTGAGCATTTATTTCGTCATCAGATATTCAAGAAATTTAAAAAAAGTTTCACCTTTCCGAAGGGTGAAACCAGCTGCTGCAGCGTCAGGATTCGCTCCCCGAGCTTCTCTCTCCTCACCTGTCGTTCGAAACAGAGCTCATTATTGATTTCCCAGACAGAAAAGAAAGAGAAGTTCATTAATTTGGTACATGCAAATGTTGCTCATGTTAATCTGACCTTCGGAAGAGCATTTGAAGGAGGGCTCTGAATTTTGCTCTTTTTACTAGTTTTTCGGATTGGGACATCATCCTTGGAAGTTACCAACGATTCTTGACTAGACCCTCCTCTCTTCCTCTGCTTGTTCAAAGAATCCCCACAAACGAAAAGGCAGAATATTTCAGTAGACAACAAGATGAACTCAATATGCACGATGACGTCTTGCTAGGAACGCAAGTACTGCTTACACTGGGCTTGCGAAGTGCGTTGCAGCTTGTGCTTTTAGCGCAGGAGGGAGGAGGAAGTGAAGCAGAAGCAGGAGGAGTGCATGCGACCGTGGCCTGTTGGCTCTGATGGAAAAGCAGAGACCGGCCTCGCTCTTCAGCTACGTCTCTTCCGAAACAGAGCATCTGAGGAGACTTATTGTCCTTCGGGAAGATGAAGCGCTGCTTCTCCATCGCGGGCTCAACACCCTCCACCCCATTCGCCAGAAGCAACTGACAGAAACTTCTGCTCTCATTAACGTTGTCTTCCTCTGCAAAATCTACCTCGTCCGCCATCATTAAAACCCTCTCGCTGCTCAAAATAGAATTTTTTTTTTTTTGGTCTCACTCACGGTGGGGAGAGAGAGGGGGGGGGGGGACTTGGGAGAAAACAACGGAAGCTTCTTCTTCTTCTTTGGACCCCTTTAAATTCTTAAATTCTTTCCGAGCGAGAGTGAAAACATAGGTGTCAATGGTTAAAGACGGTACGTGGTGAAAATCGGAAAACGAAAGGGCACCGATGGGATTTCCGAGGACGAGGAGGGGGGCGGGGGAAGGGTTTTTGCTTCGGTAATCTGGCTTGGAGATTGGATTTAGCGAGCGAAGTTTAGTTTCAGTCAAACCACCACGCCCGGCCCGAGAAAACCGGAGTGCACTGTGTTTTGCACCTCGTTTACACCCTCCAACGCAATCTCTCTCTCTCTCTCTCTCTTTCTCGCAGCTCACTCCTCCCGGGCCAGGACGAGAAAAATTGAAATGCGATCGCTGACTAGTCCGCTGTACGTCTCTGCTTAAACCTGACCGAGCTGACACGAGATGCATTATTGCTTTGCTCGGACTAGACTTTGATAATGGAAAGAGATGATGAGACTAGCGTTTGCGAAGACCCTTTTTGGCTTTCATTTGTAATTTCCAAACTGTGGGGGCAATTTCGACCGGACAAAGAAAAACTCTCGGGACAGAAGTTTTCTCGCTCACGAGTACAGGACGGGTTCTCGAGTAGTGAGTATTGTACTGTCTTCTTCTTCAACCGATGAAGTTGACCCTTTCATGGGCCGGGGGTCCGCAACCTGCTGCCCAGGATATCATTTCGGGCGCCTGCTTCTCCCTCTTCTGACAAGAAAAATCAAAGCTTGATTCTCAGAGGATCTCTACCCCGGGGTGACGCAGAGAGAGAGAGAGAGAGAGAGAGAGAGGGGGGCGAGATGGGTTCCCGACATTTGTTTCATCGCACGTTGCGCCCGACTCCTCATCGAGATGTTGGTTCCACTCCTGGTTCAGCGCGTCCGTCTGCCCGTCCGTCCTTCCTATGTTCGACCCCATTTAAACGACCCAAAGCCCTCCATCCGATTAGTTTATTGCATCAGCTGAACATAAAACCAAGTTGCTAACATTAGTTTACGATGATTCGGATGCTATCATTCACCACAACCAAGAGGTTTTTGCCTTGCTGGTAACCCACCCCAAACATCTACTTGCAGCTGGCTTTTTTTGGAGGCTCCAAGGAAGTATCCTTGGAGCAGATGATGAACATCGAAAAGCTGATTTCATTTTTCCCAGGCAAAAACACTAGAGCGAGCTCTCTTAAAGACGTACTTGGGCATCTAAAAAGGCATTCTGCAAGTATTTTATCCGTTAGAAATCTAACTAATCTCGATAGCTCACCTCGAACTTCCAAAGAACTGACCTAAGGAGCCTCTTAATTCTTAGCATCCAAAAAGGTTGAAATTAATACATGAATCTCCATACTTAGTTTCTCACCAGTAGTATTGCTCCTAATTCATCTCAGCCATCCGATGCATAAAACATCAGGCATTAAAATGCCTTATTTTCCATTTCAAATGGCTGAAACGACCTAGGAATCAGGAATCAGGAATCAGGAATCAGGAATCAGGAGCGATGATCTGGAAGCATGTAATATTGCTTGACAGAGGGGGATACTACAACGCCCAGTTTGGTAAGAGAGTCGGTACTAATATAATCGCACTGAGCAGTTCACACACATGGCAGCCACATTTTCAATTGCCTTTTAGATTCTAAAGAACCTTGTTGCAAAGTAACAACTCTAGAACCGTGGTCCTATATCTGCCCCAAAGAGAAGCATGGTCCTATGAATTTCACAGTACAAAGCAAGTCGCACATGTGACCTAGGAGATAAGTAGCCGATGGCACTATTGCCTTAAGTCCAGAAATTAGTCAAGAGGATTGATCCACCTCAAAGATCGAGAGAGAACAGATTCTCATATATCACATTTCTACACCTCTTGCTCTTTCATCTATAATTGGCAAATGCCTTCTAGCTAATAAAAAGCATGATATGCTTTATCCAACTAAAGCCACCATGAAAATAAGTCCCCTAGTTCCTAGTCTCTAAAGAACAAGGCAACACAAGTACCGCTGATTACTGATTTCTAATGTGTCTAAATCGAAACTACTCCATTACAAAGTTCCCCGTTTCACTTAGCATTCCAAAAGATCCTCGTAAAAAATAGTATAACCACAGACAATAGACAGCTACAAAAGCTTTAGGAGTACCATAATTATCTTGGCCACTCCACCCTCCACTCTAGCAAATATCCAGAGCTCATAATGGCAAAGAAAGAAAAAGGCAAGGCAACACGAGAGACCCAATAATTGTGCATACATTAATCTAAAACCTACTGAACCAAAAGCTCGTGGAACACAGGGATTTCGCTTACTATGCTGCTGAGCCTGTAAGTGGCGTGTGCTCAATCGAGCAATAGATCACGAAACAGAGAACAACCATCTAGACAAAGAGACATTGCAGTAGCAAGGAACAATTCCAAAACAAATGGAGCCAGAGAATGAGTTGTCATGTAAGTCAGTTATGGAAGCTGGGATGGTGAGTCTAGCAAATGAATTCTCGTCATTGTCAGCATTATTTCTTATCCTTGACATCGTAAATGAATTATTGACATTGCCAGCATTACATTACCTAGCAAGCCCTCTAAAAACCTGACAAAACTTCATCGCGAGTATCAAAATTTGCATCCGCCGAGGCATGACAACCCCAGATTTCCAAATTCGAACATCGCTCGGCTCTACTGACCACGAAACGCTACACGAACGCTCAAATGCCGCGTGCGCAAAGCATCGACCAACCCGCAGAAGAACACGGACTGGTTAGGTCACGAAATGAACATACTTGATTCATCAACCGAGGCAGATCTCCTTGAGCCTATGCGCAGCAGATTCCTCCACCGAGTACTGCACTCAGAAGGACAGAGAACTAAGGATAACAGGACGAGCAGAACCCTAAAAAGAGAGATAGAGAGAGAGAGAGAGAGAGCGCGCGTGCCTTGTTGAGGACCCAGATCGAGTGGTTGTAAGCACGGTGGAAGAGCTCGTCCAGGGCGCTGAGGTCGGCGGCGTCGACTTCCCGGTAGTTGACGAAGTTCTCGCGCGCGTACTTGGCGTAGTAAGGCCTCGAGTCCTTGGGCAACCGCCGCACCAGCCTCAGCACCTCGCCGTACACCCTCAGCGCTTTCTCCATCGCCGTCTTGTCTTTCCCTCTTCCTCCGAAGAGCGGTCACGCCGACTCCGAGTTGCAGGCGCCTTCTTCCTGCCCTTCCCCCGTTTGACTCGACGGGTTCCAGCGGAGGCTGGGCCTGAAAAGGCCCGAGAAGCTCTCGGGCCCGCCCGTTAATTAAGAACAACAAAGGGAATGATGACACCTATGATTTTTAAACTTTGATCCAAGATATAATATAGTTCCTGAATTTTAAATATATTTAATGTGGTTCGTGAATTTTTAAGCTCCATTTTGGAAAATATTTTCCTATAAAATGATTGCTTCCATCACTTAAGAAATAAACGAACAAAATATATTTCAATCGTTCGCAAAAAAATATTCCAACATAAATTATTATTGATAATTAAAATATTTTTTTTATTGATTATTTCTAATAGTAGAAGTGATAATTTTTAGGAAAATGTTCCCAAAATCCTTCATTTGTTACGAAACAAACGGAATGTTAATTTGTTAAATGTGATTGATGTAGTTGTAATATGGAAATGTTTAATATCATCTTTATGTATGTAAATTCTATTAATTCAAAATCATAAATAGTATTGAACATTTTCATATAATTCAAGTATTATTATTTTTTTGAAATAAGGTATTAAATTGAATATGTACAAAAAAATTCATGAATCAAATTAAACAAATGAAAAACTCACGGACCATATTACGCATTAAGCTAAAATTCAAGTATCTTATTGAACAAATTAAAAATTTATAGATTATGTTACACGTTAAACTAAAATTCAAAACTATTTGCATGATTTTTCAAAAAAATAAAAAGAAAAAAATCAGTTTTTAAACACTCTATAAAGAGATAATATTCCGTTGCTCCTATCCTCAAATTCATTTATTTATCCAATATAGTCTTCACTGAAATGAGTTTCTATAGTATAATTAGGGTTAGAAGTGACATCTTCACTCAGGTTGACCACTAGAAAACCTAAATTGTAGAACAGTTTCTAAATCAGCTACAATGAAAGGCCTCAGTCTAGCTTGAAGGCCTCAGTTTAGTTTTATGTGAAGTTTTTAATCACATAAAATGCTAGGCCAAAGCGAAGTTGGAAATGAAATGAAAGTTCAAGTAATTGTGTGGGTTTTAGGTAAGTGGAACTGTGTGTAATATTATTGTTACATTTATGAGTGATCTTTCCCTCTTTCGAAAAGGAAGTTTTTTATGCTTTTTGTTTTTTTTTTTCATTCAATTCATTGTAGATTGGGTTAGTGCCATCAGCTAGTTCATGAGTTTTTAATTTGCTTGATTTTTCCAAAAAAATGAAAAGAAGAACCGATCATTGTCGGTTGACCATCCCCGTACAAAATACTTTGCCCTATAAATAACGCCACCCGCCATTTTGCTGCTTCATTTGAAATCACGTCACAGGGCTGAAATTCTCTCCTCCTCCTCTCGAAGCTTTCTCCGCAATCTTCCGAATACCTCGAGGAGACGATGAGCTCCAACACGACTCCGCCGTCTCGGCCTCCGAATTCCGGCGACAGGTCGAAGCGAAGCCGCGACGGTTCCGCCGCCTCGACGAACCCTTGGAGCCGCAGCGACAGCGGCGGCCGAGGGAGCGACAAGAGGGCGACGGGGACGGCGAAGAAGGAGAAGAAGGACAGCAAGCAGAAGACCTTGGGCATGGCCTGGGGCGCCAATTCCCTCTCCTCCTCGCGATCCTCCTTCCGCAATTCTCCTTTCTCCGATTTCGGCAGGTCAGTCTCGTGAACAAGCTGCGAAAAATGGACAAGATTTCGTTGACACCGGCGTGTGCTTTGGTGATGTTGTGCGCGCCTCCCTCATGTGCCATTTTATCTGTATACTTGTTGAATTTTCGGAGGGACCGGAGTATGTTGATTAGATTAGGTTAGACGTGGCGGCGTCCCAGGCTGTCGAATAAACAGAGGAGTATCTACAAGTTGTAGAATTTAGGGCTTCTGAACATTTGAGGTGCATTGCTCTGTTAAATTTAACATTCTTGGTCTTTTGTCACCACATTTTGGACACTTAAAATCTCGGAGAATGCTGACGCCGATTTCATTGAATAGCTATATGGAAGTCATAAGACCTTTCAAACAGGCTATAATCTTTCAATCATAAAGTAAAACAAGAAAGAAAAGATTGTCGAAGCACAAATGTTATATCAGTAACTTTTGTGAATGAATGTCCAAATTTATCTGGTTCCACAGTAAGTAGTGGTCTTTGCTAAATCAGGGGATGACACCTGGTTATGCACCTTGAAGAGAAGAACTGAACAAGGCTTTTTAAGTTCCCATCTATCTTTTTTGTTTTTTCCCCAAAAAAATTGTAGTGTATACAACTAGTGTAATGAAGAACTTACATGAGTCGTCCGATCCACCATTAATTTAAGGGTTTTAACTTTCCACTCTTTCACTAACCATCAAATCATCGATGAATTAGGCCACTTGTGGAAAACTTTTTCTACAGTCAATGTATGCTATAATTACCTTTTTATCCGTAGACTTTGACAGTTTTTTATAAATGTTTGCTGCCTTGCATATAATTATTTTCACTTGACCAGAATAAGTTTGTGAACATTAAAATTAAGGACCCTTTGTATTGAGGTTTCTGAAAATTTGTGTGTAGTTACATGGTCGAGAAGAATAGGAAACTTCAGGAGCAGTTCCGTACAGAAGCTTCAACTTCTTCTCACAGTGATTCTAGTTCTTTGAAAGCTATATTTCATGGAGTTTCTATTTTCGTGGATGGTTTCACTGTTCCTTCCAGTCAGGTCTGATTTCTGAACTTCATTATCAATTTTTCTATTTCATGGTTTTCCTTTACTCAGGCCCTTGGAATCTAGAATTATAATTTGATTAAGAGGTGGATATATCTCAGCAGTTGGTCTCCATATGGGGGAATCTTCTCTCTTCTCAGTTAACATTTGAAGTAAATATTAAATGTGTCAACTATTAAGATGTTGGTACTGTCATTTATTTGGAGCTTTATTAGGAATTGCGAGGCTATATGTTGAAGTATGGTGGAAGATTTGAGAACTACTTCTCCAGGCATCGTGTTACACATATCATTTGCAGTAACCTTCCTGACAGTAAAATAAAGAATTTGAGGTAGCTCCTCCATATCGTAGTCTCTTCTTATGCCGTATGGTGGAGAGGTTTTTTACCCATATAACTGCTATATTCTGTTGCAAATCAGGTCCTTCAGCGGTGGACTTCCAGTTGTGAAACCAAAGTGGATTGTGGATTCTCTTGCGGCTAATAAACTTTTAAGTTGTAAGTGTTTGACCAGCGGCATTGAGTTGTCTTTATTTGCAATTCTCTTAGTTGCGGTGCATGGCATGTATGTCGTTGCATTAATTGCGGGGACCTGGTTGTGGGTTCAGCTCAGATCACTCTTTTCACTATTTTATTTGTTGTCCAGTTAGCAGCTTTCTCACAAAAATCTTATTAAAAAATCTTATTGCGTCCTATTTTTCATTTTCTAGACTTGAGTGTATCTGCTTATGCTGCAGGGCTTCCTTACCAGCTTGACCAGCTAGCAGATAATCAGCCAAAATTGTCATCATTCTTTGCTACTAAAGATGGCTCGCTGTCTAACAATGTTTTGACCGATACAGTTTGTCAGTTGCATGATATTGGGGATTCATCTTCAAAAGGTCAGACTTTGAAGGACATTAATTCATCTGAAATGGGTCAATCAACAGAATACGGAAGTCCACTCAGTGAAGAGTTAGGCCAGGAGAATGCAGATGTTTCGGTGATTACCGAATCGATTAATTGCACTGAAGAATGTCCAGGAAGTTGTAGGACCGAACAAATTGACATGGATAAAGAAGAAATGGGAATACTTAGGGAAGAACTTAAAGACAGTCTTAGTGAACCTACTACTTCAGCTGGCAATCACCCCTCAGACAGAACAAGAACAAGGAGTTTACCAACTTCTGCAGTCATGAAACATCCTAATAAGGGCCATTCAGCTGCAGAGGACCCTAGTTTTGTAGAGAATTATTTCAAGGTGTTGTTTAGGTGCTCTGTTGTCTTACTATTTTCATGCCGCACCTTTTGTGCAAAATCATACCCAGTTCATTGTTTCTGTGGATTGGCTTGACTTTTAGCTTGCATTTCTCTTTTAATCTTGTGGCCCTTTATTTGGCAAAGAGTGATACTTGCAAAGTCATAGAAGATGCCCAAATCTGGTTGCATTCAGTAATTTTTGTCTGAAATATATAGAAAGTATTTTTTTCAATGCTTGTGTTCACACCATTACATAGTGATGCTTTGCCTTCTTTGTGACTATTTCTCAGTTATTCGAGTTGTTTAGAAAGCAATTTCAGCTGAATTCATCGCTATGTCCATTGTCACAAACACAGTTATTTCCAGATCACTGCTGTTATATATATGTTAAATTAAGGTCTCATAAAATTCTGCTCAATAAAGATCTTGATTTTAGTGAACTGTCTTCAAGTATAATAAAAAACTCAATTTTCTGATCCTGCTGTTTGCAGAACCATCAATTATTGTTTGCTTTTTATTTCTGTTTGAGCAATTTTTTGATTGGTTATGTCTACTGCCTAATTTGGCCAGTGAACTCTTTTGATTATCACATAATTGCTATTTGGTGTTTCAGAATTCGAGATTGCATTTCATAGGAACATGGAGACATAGGTATCGCAAGCGGTTTCCTAGTTCTCTTAACCAGGTTAAGTGTGCAATTAATCTTAAAGCATCGGATGATTCTAAAAAGGCATGCGTCATCCATGTTGACATGGTAATTTTCTTTTCTGTGGCTCTAGAAGCATTTTTCATCCTATTGGAGATGCAATGATTTCACTTAGTTGAGATGGTGGTTCTCTGGATGGTTTATGCAGATTCCTTTTACATGATTGTTTCTCTTTAGTACATATAGCAATTGAGCATGCCAATGATCGTCTTGTGCTGCTTCAGGATTGCTTCTTCGTTTCAGTTGTCATCCGGAACCTTCCCGAATTACATGATAAACCAGTGGCTATATGCCACTCAGACAATCCAAAAGGCACTGCTGAAATTTCATCCGCAAATTATCCTGCTCGAGACTATGGTCTGTATTTCCTTATTTCTCTTAACTATTCGCAGAATTTCTGTTACATTTTATTTGAGTGCTGAACCTCGTTTTCAAAAGGAATTAGGGCCGGTATGTTTGTCCGAGATGCCAAAGCATGTTGTCCTCATCTCGTCATTTTTCCATACAACTTTGAAGCTTACACAGAGGTAAGTCACCCTCGTTTCATTAATTATGCTTTTGTGAAGGCTTAGAGATGCAATCCCTTTAGTTTGTGTAATTTTTATTTGGACCTCATTTTTGGCAATTTTCAGGTGGCTGATCACTTCTACAGCATATTGCATAAGCACTGCACAACAGTACAGGTTTGACTCATGGCAGCTTCTATTTATGAATTCCATTAAAATAATTCCGGTATTTACTGCAACTGGTTTTGCAGGCAGTGAGCTGTGATGAAGCATTTTTAGATGTCACAGATTCAGAAGTGCAAGATCCTCAGCTTCTGGCTTCTATAATAAGAAAAGAGGTTTTTGAGACCACTGGATGCACTGCGAGCGCTGGTGTAGCTGGGAACATGCTAATGGCTCGCCTAGCTACCAAAACTGCTAAGCCAAATGGTCAGTGCTACATCCCCTTAGAAAAGGTACAGTTTGATTAATAAGGAGGGTTTTTGGTTTGCGGATATGCTTCCCTATTTTAATTATCTGTCAAGTGCATGTTGTCATTCTTCATTCTTCTATATTATGTTCTCTACGAAATTCATCTTTTCAGAAACCTCATTTAATTTGAAAGCCTTACATAATGGAAATTACTTTTAACTATTTAGACTTTGGTTGACAATTTAAAGGGCACAGGGCATTTGTGGCAAGTATAACTCATGTTTCACATGTAGTGCATTATGTAGAAATGTGAGTTTTTTCTTTGAAAGATCTCAATTTATTATGTATGATTCTTTTTAACAACTTGTAGTCTCTTTAGAGTTGTACTTTGGTGGCATAAGATGTTGAAATGCTACATTTTGGCAGCACGAGATGTTCAATGCTTGAATTAGTTGTAGTTCATTTATATTCCCATGAGAACTTTGTCATCAGGATTTTTTTACTTGGTATACGTAGCTGTTGTTTTCTGGGGCAATCTTTCTGCCTAAGTGTAAATCTTGCTATATGTTTTCGCAATCATGTTATTGTTTCTGTAAATCTTGCAACTCGTGATCACATCTTTCAGAAAAAGTGAATTTGTGGTCTAAACAGTAACTTCAAGACATTGATAGAATTGTTTGTGATCCTGTTGATATCACACATTGGAGGTGCTGTCTGTTTCATATAATGGATGAGTTTGCTTTTTTTGGTGTTGAACAAATAAGTGCTTCTTACCTATCCTCTATCTTCTATATCGGTTTCTTGTCATTATTTCTGTTGCTGTTTGTCCATTTATGTTGATATTCTGGAAGATTTTTATATAAAAAGTGGCTGAATATTTCAGGTGGATGAATATTTGTGCAAGCTTCCTATAAATGCACTTCCTGGGATAGGGTATGTTCTAGAGGATAAATTGAAGAAGCAAAGCATTTGGACTTGTGGACAGCTGCGTATGGTGTCGAAGGTCTTATCTTTTGAACTGCTTCAAGCTCTTTTTAATATTATTAAAGTACAAGTTAAAACAAAATTGCTGACAACTGATGCAACAAAGCAAATACATAGGGTTAGTTAACCGCAGTGATACCTCTTCCCTTACTCTGGCAACCTTTCCTTTTGTATATTAGGAAAATAAGAGGACTAGCACCCACTTGTTACTACACCAGACACCTACTTGACTGATCCCAGATGTAAAGACCTGTTAAACCTGCAGATGTATTTTCCACATCCATCATGATTCCTGATACATTTACTCGGCTAGATGAAATACTAAGAATACAGAATATATGTGATTTCATATATTTGACAGGAACATTTTATCATAGTATCCTTCTGGTAATCTAAACCGCTTTCCAAACTATCGATGCTAAATGTTTGAAGTACAATTGCGCTGACACCATAGCCTTCAAATTATATGGATAGTCTTGCTTTTTACAAAATCTCTTTGCACTATAGGAATCTCTTCAGAAGGATTTCGGTGCAAAAACAGGGGAGATGTTGTGGAATTACAGTAGAGGGGTGGACAACAGGATGGTTGGCACAATTCAGGTTCATCCAGTGTAATTTATTCACCAAAATATTCATTGTATCTTGCTTTGCTTGTAGTTTCTGCTCCATATAAATTGATTTGTCCATGCATTAATACTTGCTTGTACCTTGCAGCTAAAGCACCTGTGATGTCTAAATAGAGGCCATTCTGTGCTAATTTTAAACCAAAAGTGACCAATTAAACCAATCTGTACCTCAATTAGTTGGCCTGCCACCCATTCCTTACCAGAGTTCTTTTCTCATTTTGGCCCTGAATCATTGGTAGCAATTTACTGGATGCTTTCATTTTATCTGTTGTATAATGATAGTTTGGTATTCTTGCGGTCTGTGCTGGGTTATGGAGTCTCGAACTAAAATTTCCTTAAAATAAAGCCTATATTATGCTGAACAGGTTTGTGATCTTTCTCTTCTGGCAAAAGTATCAGTTCCATTTCATATTCAAATGTCCAGCATTGTCAGTCATGTTTAGACCAGTCTCTCTGTCTTTGCTTTTGATTAGTGAAGTTGTGTTATCTTTGATATTCCTATTTCTAATTTGCAGGAGAGCAAGTCAATTGGTGCTGAAGTTAATTGGGGTGTGAGGTTCAAGGATGCAAAAGATGTTGGTTTCTCGATTATATTACAGAAGCTTCATCATTATTTTCTTGTGTTCCTTTTATTGGAAAGCAATGCTGACTGACAAATTGGTTTATGCTGTTCCAGAGCAAATTGTTTCTTGTAAACCTCTGTAAAGAAGTCCATTTGAGGTTGCAGGGATGTGGAGTTCATGGGCGAAAGTTTACTCTTAAGGTATTCTAGCTAACTCTAGTCTACCTTGAATGCAAATTAACAGGCATCAGCTTTTTGGCCAAGAAAAAAGATGATCCAGCCTTCATTTGCTTTGTCATATCTCATTAAATGGACATACTGTGTGTTACTTTGATATAGATCAAAAAGAGAAGGAAGGATGCTGAGGAGCCTACAAAATACATGGGTTGTGGAGATTGTGAAAACCTCAGCCACACAATAACGGTATCATGGGGCCAACACCATTTTATGCACCTTCTTGCTATAAGAAGATATTTGTCCGCACGCAAAGTTCTCTGGTTTTCTACTTTTAGTTTCAGATGTTTCGCTTCAAAGAAAGGTTATGATTCCATTGATATCGGCTACAGGTTCCAGTTGCTACAGATGATGTAGATGTTATTCAGAGGATAACGATGCAGCTCTTTGGATCATTTCATATAGGTGGATCATGCCTCCTTGGGTTGACATAACATCCTTCTCGAATTTCTTTGAGTATTAGGATTGATCTGCTTTGATTTTTCTAATTTCATATAGATGTGAAGGAGATTCGTGGGGTTGGCCTGCAAGTTTCCCGCCTTGAAAGTGTGGAAGCTTCTAAACAAGGTTAACTTAAAAATGCCTGCACAAGCTTCTGTTACCCCTATTGTCATAAAAATTATAATTTGAAGAAAGCTTTTCGTTGATGACCTTTTTAAATTTTATTTTGTGATCTTTTTTGTGCCTCAAACTTGTATATGCAGTACATACATCCAACCACATGGATGCATATCGTTGCAATGTTAGTTCTTTCATTATTTCGGCCTTCAAGTTTTCAGTGCCTTTGTGTTTTCCCTGAAGGACTCGAAAGAAATCTCTTGAAGTCATGGCTTGCCTCTACCTCTGCAAATCGAGTTGAACAATGCGACACCAACAGTGTGGTGAAAGACATGATTGGCATAGGTGACCATCCTTTCCTTTTCTTTTTCCTTTGAAACTTCTAGAAGTAGCGTTTCTTTGTCGTGCTGGACAGAATGAGCAGCATTTCTGACTTCTACGATGGAACATTTGTTTTGTCTAGTTTCCCTGTATCACAATTTTGTCCCCAGAAAAGATAAGATGAATGGTGGCTAATTAGAGATGGATCATTGGTTACACATGGTGAAAATGAAAGTGTCTTTGTGAATTTGTTTCTTTGAAATTTCTGCATGTCGTTCCTAAATTAGAAAATACTGCATGTAATCTATTTTCTCTTTCCTTCTGCCATATATTATTCACGTTCTTTTTTTATGGTAAGATATCAGAAGTTGAATTCCTTTGTAGTCACTTTTCTTATGATAGAAGTTACTGTAGTTTCTCACGAATTGCATATTTCAGTTTATGTTTACCAGAAGAAGTGTTTTCACATTCCTTTGCGTCTCTTCTCATAATTGAGTTTAATTACACTACCATTCTTATTATTTGGGAAGTTACCTGTGACATGTTTCTTGGTTTCATATATGGTGATTTCTGATTGTCATTGTGGCAGGTTTAGAGGGCCAGAAAGTGGATGGGGCTTCAAGTAATATGTTTCCTCACTTAGCTCGGAATTCCAATCAAGTAGATGAAATTCCATCAGATTGCAAAGCTTCTTTGGATCAGTCTATCACACGACCAGCTTTATGTCATCTGGATATTGGAGTCATAAAGTCACTCCCACCAGAAGTCTTTTCTGAATTAAATGATGCTTATGGAGGGAAATTAGTTGCATTTGTTTCTAAGGGCAAGGGCAAGTCTAACAGCGAAGGCAATGGGGAAGTCTGTGGGAGTTCTCCATCCATGCATTCACAACAAGTAGTAAAAGGTTGGTGCTTTTCACGCATAAATTTATTGCTTGCTACTTTTAGTCTGGCTACTAACTAGCTTTTGCAAGAAGGTGCGAGGGATAGAACAGAGGTGTACTTTTCTGGTACCAATCATGCAGACAGATTTCAACAAGATAAACAGGTAAATAGATTCTGGATTTGTATGATGTGGGATGCGTAGCTTCATTTTTCTGGCTACTCAACAATTTCTGGACTGGCTTTTTAATGAATAATTGCCCATGCTTTGGGTTAAAAGACTTTGGATAATTCTGAAGCTGCATTACTACTCATCAGAGTGATTTTTAATTCTGTGAGGGAAGATAGTTTTCCTAGACTTATCAAAAGCGCATCATATAAGATATCTATTTTTTAGTTGGAACAAGCTTTTGGCCTAATTTTATGATTTTCCTTGGAGTTCCTTTACTCGTTGACTGAAAGAAAACAGAAATTGCAGACTTTTTGTGAAAGGCAGAGATCAGTTCTTTGGCATTCAGGGTTGCTTCTCTGTATCTTTAGTTTCAATCTATGTGTAGTCTGAAGTTAAACTGCCACTTTTTGCATCTTGAATATTCATTGCTTAATCAAATAATAATCTTAAAATATGAGGATATTACAGGTTAACTATCCTATTTTCAGGTGGTGAGCTCCTTTTCAGAGCATAAAAATTAAAATGTGGCGTCCAACAGTTAGGACCAGTTGACAATGAGTACACATCTATATGTGCGATGCACTTTTATTCAACTTGTAATTGTGAAGCCAATTTCTGTGATAGTGAAAGTAATCCCTTCTAGTCTTATTTCTGGTGGATGGAAATACATATGTGGATAAAAGTTCCAAAAAGAATGACAGTTTACTTCGACTGGAAAAATAAAGCTGCTGAAGGAATCTAATCATTCTTACATTCTCCCCAAAGTTGAGGAGAAGGTACCTGTTATAAAGGAGGCTAAATGAATGACCCTAGGTAAATGGTTAAATGCACACTTACTGACTTTACTGAACCAACTAACCTACGCCTTACATACCTTATATATAACATGTGGTACACCCATCCCTATTGTTATGTCATGACCATAATATACCCTGATATTGGTAGTTTATTGCCGTAACTACTTGCTAATGGATTTTTGAGGTAAGCTGAAATAATATTCTGTCTTCTCCTTTTCTCATTGTCTTCGTTGTTTTTTCGGCTTACTATTCCTAGACCGAGAAGCCTCTTCTTCAGGAAACAGACCTTTTCTGTGTGTCTAAACCAAGCTACTCTAATACGGGGGCTTCGGTGCCCCATCTTACAAAGACAGACTTGATGCCATTATCTCTGAGTCAAGTAGACTGCTCTGTGCTGCAAGAGTTGCCTGAAGAGTTACGAGATAACATTCTCCAGCAACTTCCTGCCCACAGAGGCCAAGATGTCTCTTTGATTGCTCACTTCAGTGGAAGTGCAGATATATGCCAGGATAACTCAAATACCAAGAGTCCAGACAAAAGTTCAGAGTCAGTTCTGAGGAAGACTGAACTTTGGATAGGATATCCTCCATGCTGGGTTGATAGATTCCAAATCAGCAATTGCTTGATATTGAATAGCTTGGCTGAGACATATGAAAGATCAGGAGCACCTGGAAAATTGTCATCAGTTCTGCAGAGGTTTATTTCTCAAATTCCATCCCATATGGATATGACCACTAATGATTGGAATGAAGCTACTAGCAGCTTGTCTGAGCTTCTGAAGCAGTACATTGAGTTGAAGATAGAATGGGACATTGAAGAGGTCTATATTTGCTTTCGCCATATTAGAAGGTATCCATACGCCCAATTTAGGATTCTTTTTGCCTTTCGAAACTTGTTTTTCATAAATTGTCTGTTCCTATAATAGAAAAATATATGATAAAACAGCATAGCAACAAACCTTGTTCTCAGGTTTGAAGCAAGTAGTTATTTGTTCTGTTTTGTCAATGTACTTTTTATTCTCAATATTGTTGGAGTTGAGGATGTTTAATGCTATTGGCATGGTTGTATGGAATCTAATCTAAATCTTGTATGAAAATCCATATATAGAAACCTCCTTAAGACGGTCTTATTAAGTGAAGTTAATTAAGGTGTAAGTACTGGACATCTTTCCTTGATGTGAAATCAGATCAAGATAAATTGAGTAATTTTTGGCTTCGTTTGTCCCTTAGTGCTTAAGATTCTGATTTCTATAATGTGTATAACGTGAATGCTTTTCATATCTTCTCACTATAAACTAGTTTTCTCAATAAGCTCGCAACCAGAGCAGTTATCTTTTTTGTTTACTAGATCAATATCATACTGGGATTTTAATTTTAAAGCCTATTTTTGGCATAGAGGCAAAGTGAGTAGCTGCCTGTAGAAAAGGACTTATCTAAATTGTGGGATGTGGTGTTAGAGGGCGAACAGGAGACTTCACTCTCTCTTTTTCTTTGATGGTTGAATAATTGTTTTTGGTAGGTGATTAATGCAGGACTTTGTAGTTTGCTGTCTTGATTAGTCTGTGGGAAAATATGCCAGTAGCATTCTGCATCTGTGCATGTTCCCAACTTCAAAAAAAATATTTTGTTCTTGATCAGGTTTCTCTTTCTATGTGTTGATTGCTCCATTGCTTTTTGTACAGGTTAGCAGTGAAGTCGAAATTATTCCTTGAAGTTCAGAATACTATCTTTCCTTACCTCCAAGTTGGTGGTTCTTCATTTTGCTTTATGAATTCCTGTAGTACAGCTTTAACCCTGGTCATCTCTTGGCCTATACATAATTAGTCTATTTACTGTTTCTCTGGAATCCAAACTTTCAGGCATCTGTTGGTGAAAACTATGGAGGAAACCTAAATATTTCTCCGGAGTAGTCAATTTATGTCACATGGGTTTCAGTGTTGATTCTGGCCAGCTATTGAAATCTGGAATATTTGACAGACTAGTCTGGATTTTGTCCTTCACAACAGTGTAAGATACTTGCTTACTTCATGGTTAAAGTATATAAGATTGGTGGAGCTAGGAAATGGTTCATTCTTTCTCTTGAGCAAGTCCTTTTGGTGTTTTGGCAGACTCGCTGAACTCCTTTGCTTGTTTTCTGGAAAAAAGAGAAGACAAAGTCTCATAGTGTAAACCTGGTATGTGGAAACAAAATTTGAGTTGAAACATTGTCATTTAGATGGTCATTGGCATGGACAGGGGGGCTACTTTGAGTGATTTTACTAGGGAACATGTAGAAGAACAAGGATTGGTCATGGGACAAGGAACTTGACACTGACTTCATGCATCAGGGTGACAGTATTATCTTGTTTTGATTGTCAAGACAGTGGTCTGGTTCCATCTTTGTGAAGATGATTCTAGGTCATGTATCTGTATGTAATTGCATCTTATAATCCCTACAATGTTATTAATTGATGGTTAGTTGTGAGACTGGTATTGACATACATGCTGAGTGATAGTTGTAAGCAATCTTCTTACTCTTAATTCCTTATACTGCAGGGGGCTTAAGCCTTATTGGTCTACTCTGTGCATGCGCTTCTTATAATGATCCTGCCTCATCTCCTACAATTGAGTGGAAAAGTCAAGGTGCGTGTGTTCTTCTTTGGATGTTTGGTGATCCTGCGGTGGTATATTTGACTTTCACAGATTCTCTTTCTTTTCGTTAGGCATAAATCTTGATCAAAACAGGTGGCAGCATCTCTCTATATTGTGGCTACAGCCCGATCCATCATCTTAAGCATCACACATGCAACTCATGTATCCTGGAATTATCTGGGGGCTATTTAGCCCAGCTGGCATGCCATTGCTGCCCACTTCCATATTCTGGTCTGACCAAGGTGCACAGGCAGCATACACTCTCGAGGGGCCACAGCATGAAAAGTGTTCGTAGCTAGCTCTAAGAGCTGCTTGTAACAAATTAAGTTCCACATTCGTTTGGTACTGTTATGAAATTAAGTCCTACATCAATAAGCAAAGAATCATTGATCGAGCTATTATTTGTGGTGGCATACGTCAACCTCATAATTAAAGTTCCAGAAGTACCGGTTTTGCAGTGTGTACGTGACTTTGTAGATTCTTGACGATAAGGGCGGATAAATTTTACTATCAGGTCTTCATGTTTCCTCCACCTTTTAAAAAGTCAAATAGGTTTGGTGAATTCATATGGAATTATTCGACAACGAGAAGCGACGAGAAGCAACGTGAAATGTGAGGACGAGGCATGGTCCAATTTGCAGGCTGATTGGTCAATAAGGAGGCTATTCAATCTGGACCACTTGATCCCTCCCAAAAATAAGGTTTTTGTCTTAGAACAGATACAAATCCATTCGTTTGCTACATCAGCTTAACATTCTGTTGTTGGAACAGATGTAAATCCATTCCTTTTGCTACACCATTGGTTGGATGTTTTTGTTGTCAGGACCGCGTATTCATTTTTTTAATTTACTAGCATAAGTTTTGGTTCTTAGAGAATCCAATTACATTCGGGTACATTACAATAACTTTGAGACAAGAAGAAAGTGAACTCCCAAGTGAGGTCAAAAGATATTTGTGCGTGAGAAGGATGCATCGCTCAACTGCCACCACTCTATAAAGGCCTCTCGCTTTTTGGCCGGCTCTTCACCCATCCTCCTACTGAACAAGAAGCAGTGAAACAAGCACATGGCTCGCTTGGTGTTGTTGCTGTAGTATCTAGGTACCTTAGCAGCATTTCGACAAGCTTCTGCTGTGGAGTACACAGCACTGAACAACGCGTCTTCAACAGCCGGTGGAGCAAGGTTTGATGGTGACATCGGCATCGAGTACACCGAGCAAGTATTGAACTTTTCCACTGTATTCATGAGCCAATTTTCCAAGAATTGACCCCAGAGGACAGAAGGAATGTGCAAAATGTAAGTGTTTTTATTGAATCCATGGAGGGGGTGGCGTATGCCCTTATCGACACAAACGAAATTCACGTGAGCCAGTACATAGGAAACTACTCCGGTGATGTGAAGAACGAGATAACCGGGGTTTTGTATCACGAGATGACGCATATATGGCAGTCGTTCGCCAATCAAGAAGCGCCGACTGGTTTGACAGAGGGGATAGCGGATTTTGTGAGGCTGAAGGCGGGGTATGCACCGAGCCCCTGGGTGAAACCAGGCCAGGGAAACCGGTGGAACCAGGGCTATGATGTCACAGCACATTTTCTGGACTATTGTGATGGTCTTCTGAGCGGGTTTGTAGCAGACATGAACAAGAAGATGAAGACAGGCTATAGCCCCGAGTATTTTGTTGAGTTGCTGGGGAAGACAGTTGATCAGCTCTGGAGCGACTACAAGGCTAAATATGGAATTTAGGTTACTTTTTCTGTAATGAATAAAGTCCAGGTAATTGTTTTCCTGGGAAAAAAGGGTTACACGCAGTCATTCTCTGTATCGTGCTGATTTAAAGCTCAGCCACTTACGTCTTTCGTTTCTTCCAAAAAGAAGTTCAAAAGTAGGTGGTGTGGTTAAGCTAATACGTTCCCTATTAACTGATCAAGTATTCAATTTGCTTTCTGATATAGGAGAAATAAAAGGTGAAGGTAAAAACAATGAAAGAAAATTGGGTATCAAACAAATAAGTACCTTCCTCTGAAAACAAGGAGCAAGTTTGCAGAGGAAACACATCCTAGACTGGGTATTCAAGCGCTTCATTAGGATAGAATTGTTCTATAACAAGCGAATGCTGAGGAACTTACTGTTCCTTAGCACATCCGAAAAGTCATCGTACACCCAACTTATTTACCTCTCAGTTCCGGGATATTATTAGCACAATGACCACAGTGATCATACCCAACAGTTCAAACAGTGAGGACGCCTGATCAACAACCGAAAAGAAAGCCAAAAAAAAAAAAAGAATCACCATCTGCATATGGTAGTTCCATAAGCAGCTCTGCATCAAGCAAAGTCGAGAAAGGCCTCAGCATAGTCATCATCCATTGATCCGACGTAGACAAAGTTCAAGTAGATTCATCAGAGCAAGGACTCGTCAGCGGAACTAACCATCAAAGACAGCATAGAGCTGCTAATGATTTGAACAGGCAGTGCATGGGACGCTACATTGGACATACAGAGCCTCCGTAGCTTCGAAATGCATAAGGACACAACAGTGAAGGAGGGGGGACCCACAAGAAACCTCAATACATTAAGCCCAAGGCTTAGTTCGATTTCCGAACTAATGAGACTACTTCACTGATTTCTTCGAATTTCCGCCTTTCCTTCAGAAGCATCCGGGCAAAATTAAGAGCTTGGCGCTCGCAGTCTGCACGCTTACTAGCATCAGTTATGGACTCAAGATCCTCCACATGTGCAACCCCCACAATTCTCCTGAAATCAAAATCAAAGATGCATGAAGGCAAACAGTGAGAACTTAGACAGCTGTATGCTCCAAAAGTGACATTAGTCCCAAAAGCTACTAGATATCTAGCAAGTTCATAATCTACACAAGAAGGAGCAGGAAATGCCACTTCATCCAGTCGCACCTTATCATTTTGGCAGCCCCGAATCCAAGAGAATCATGGAATAAATCCTTCATGAATTTCCTCTGGACCAGCTCAAGCAGCACATCATTGTTATAGATTGCTGGTAGATATGCCTCACCAGACCCATTCTTGTGTTCATTCCAGAGGCTTACAAACTTCTGTTGGAATAGATTCCACGTCTCTTCAGTGGTTTGCAAAATCCATTCCTTGTATCCCTGTAAATATGCGCATTTATGGAACTATTCATTAACATATCATCGATGGTAAAAATAGTTTCTATTGTCCTTTCTTTTCTTTTTATAGTAGTCTACAAGCATGAAAGAGATGAAATGACTAATGGGGGAGTGCATAGTATGATCTCTTTCATCATTGCCTCAATATCTACCAATTACAATTATGCATTCATCTCTGCAATTACTGAAACAGCAGCACCAACTTTTTGTTTTGTTTATCCTGGGGGTGGGGCATAAAAGAACAATAAACTACAAGTAATTATCACATGAGAGTATGAATTTTTCTTTTGTATACCTAAATGTCTGCAAATCTCGAATTGAATTTAGCTGCATGAGCAACAGATATTAAGGTTCAAGACATGATAAGCAATAGTAGTCATTAGGAGTAAGAAGAAACCAATTTACAGAACTTTGCAAGGTCGAGGACTAAGAGCTATGAGACATAAGCATAAAGACAGGCAGTTATGTAAAGCATACTTTTCTGTCGTTCCCTTGATTTGCATGCCCATCCTGAGAGAAGAATGACAAAAACAAATTTCCTAGGAAGGCTCCAACATCAAACCCCATTGGCCCATAAAATGCGAATTCTGGATCTATTACTTGGGTCGAATCTTGGGTAACCATGACTGAACCAGTATGGAGATCTCCATGTACCAGTGCTTGCGCTCTTTCACAGAACCTGAAATGCATATCCCACAAAATCATCAGCAAACAGATGATGTTTCACTTCACTTAACTTTTTTGAGGAAGGATACAGTAGCTTCTTAGACAGTAACATTACATGGATTTCAACTCAGCTATTGCAAGCTTTAAATCATTATCCTCCCTTACAGCCTCAGCATCAGCATCCAGATAAGGGGAAGTCCAACGGTTGTATTGGGATACTTTGTAAGGGTCAGAAAAAACAACCTGCTCAGTCAGCCTGCACATCTCGACATTTCCGCAGAACTCCGCTACTGCAATGACAATAACAAGACAAAAGCGTGACCACACATTAGTATAAAAAAAAGAACTAAAGAAGTCAAATGCATTCCGCTATGTATTTCTTTGGGGAAAAGCCAATAGATTATAAGGCCTTAGCAAAAGATCAGAGTGAAGTAATGCGGAGAGAAGAGAATAATGTAACACTACAGATGCTCGATTGATATTAGAGCTTATTTACCTGCACGTTTGTGCTCTGTGGTGGAATGATACCGAAGGGACGTGGAGAAGAGTGTTCTTGCCATATATTCTGACATGTGCTCCGCAAGTAATGGGTACTCAATTCCAGCGATCAATCCTTTCCTCAGGATTATATGTGGAGGCTCTAAGTAACGCATGCCTATTAAAGACATAGTACGGTCAAAGTGATAAACCTCTGGAACATGGTCCGGGCACCAATGCCCTTGCTCTCTCAATGCCACTGCCTCGAAGTATGCTCGTTCTTTCGTCATTGGCCATGATTCCCCAATGCACCGAACGTAAGGGATAGCCTGCAAATACGGGAATACAATTACCACAAAGGAAAGAATACCGGACCTGTAGATTTGAACCAAAAGAAAGGAACATCTTTTCGGTAAGACTCGAGAACTTCGACTTGAACCCACATAACCCAATAGCACATGTTGAAATTTATAAGCACCGGTGGGATTTCCAGATTCCACAAAAAAAAAAAAAAAGTATGAAGGCAGGGAACAATTTCTCATCTGCCAAGAGTAGGATCATTCCCCAAAATCGATCACTTCACTGTGCTTCCAGCTAAACAGGTAGCTAATCCGCCACCCATACCAAACCCCACGGAAAAGAAAACATACTTTCACCATTTTCATTATCATCCCATTTCAAAATTTCTTCACATTCAGCCAGAAATGAAGCCACAAACAACCTGATCATATCAAACATAAGTAAGACATGAGAAACTCAAATCCCATAATCAACAACGTGCTTTCCGATCCGAATTTCGATCAGCAGCACCCTGCGCCGGCGTAAAACACCAGCCCAACTCCCATTGATCATAAAGAGAGAGACCTGGGCCGTCAAGATAAAAAAATAAAAAAAATAAATTTCTTTTTTGTCAAGAGAAGAAAAGAAGGAGCACCTGCTTGATGACGAAAGAGGCAGCAGAGCCCACGACGATGTAGACGAAGTTGAGATTGCCGTCTCCGACTTCTCTGATCTTCAGGTCGTCGAACTTGTTCCCCAGCTTCGAGGCGAGGGCGGGGGTGTGCTGGATGTACTCCACCAGCGACTTCTCGTCCAGCGGCCGGAACTCCGCGAAAGCCATGACGGAAGCGGCGGTGCGTCGCCGGCGGGGACGGCGGGCGGCGGTGTCGAAAGGGGTCCGAACTCGAACTGGGGCTCGGGCTCAGCGACGCAGTTCGAGAGGTACGATGAAAGAAGAAGTGGGGAAAAGAAGGTGGAAGTGTCGAATCGTATGCTCTGGTTTTCTGAACCTGGCCTTCTTCTCGGGAGAGATTGGGAATCGAATGGTTGTTGCGTTGACCCCACTTCGTTGACTATATATGGTTCCTTGGCTATTTATGGTTTCTCCGTTTTTCTTTTTTCTCCTTTTATGTGTATATATATTTTTTCCGATTTTATTGGGAGCGGATTGGTTCACGTGGTCTTGATTTGTCAAGCCCGGCTCGCTAATTAGGATATCAATCATGACTAAAAGTAATTTGATTACTTTGTTACTTTAATTCGATGCTAATGGATTACAGCTATCATCGAACCTGTGATTGAATATTCCATCGTCATCTTATCAAAAAAATGGAAGTCGTAGATTACATTTGGTAGTCTCGGATATGATAACAAATTATTCTATATGGTGTTTAGTGATGTCCTTCAAACTAAATAAATTTCTTTGTATTTTAATAGAATGCCAAATGAAAAAACTGGTATAGGGATTGGATAAAGTTAACTTGAATATTTTCTTTTTAAATATAACTTAACAAATTTTTTAACGTTTAAAGGTGGAGAGATGGACTAATGCATCTAGATATTACTTTATCATCATGTAACAATGAATGCTTGTCAACTTTGACTATCGTGTAATCATCATCTGACTACTGTTAATCATCATGGACGATTAGTCGATTTTTTGAAGACTTAAAGTGAAAAAGATAAGTTGTATGTCACATGACTATCATAAATGAAATGTTCAAATTCCTAGACGAGTCCCCGGATCCTTTGAGGTCATCATCCACGACGATAAGTTTCCAAGATTTCTTTGTTAGTGTGTGGATCGCCTCCAATGCATAAAGCAAAGTAAGGACTACAGCCCGAAGATGGAGATGGTGAATTGGTGATCAAAAGAGACGAACTTTAGGGAGCTGAAGAGAACAGGTTTAATGACACCCATGAGAGAGCTCAAGAGGCAAGGCTTGAAAATCTTGCAGGAGACTGTGCTAGGCAAACGAGATTTTTATATATATTTTTAGAGATTTTTAATCCTATCATTTGAGGTTTTTTACAGTCCGAAAAATATTCATAAATTTTTCTAATCCATCGTATTCTATCTCGATCCGAATACGGAGGACAAGTCACAATTGTACCGTTTTGGATTGTCAACACAAAACCATCGATGTTCCGCCTAATTACGAGCTGGGCCGGGCTTTCCTAAATAAGCCCGGCAATTTGATCTACCTTCAGGCTTTGACGGGCCGAGTTCGTTGCTCCAGTGCAGTCGTCAACTTTTTCATTTAGATGGTCATTGGCATAGACCGGGGGCGCTACTGTGAGTGATTTTACTAGGGAACATGTAGATGGTCATGGGACAAGGAACTTGACACTGACTTCATGTATCGTGGTGACGGTATTACCTTGTTTTGATTGTCAAGACAGTCTGGTTCCATTTTTGTGAAGATGATTTTAATCTTTGTATCTGTATGTAATTGCATCTTATAAACCCTATAATGTTATTAATTGATGATTAGTGTGAGACTGGCATTGCCATACATGCTTAGTGATAGCAGTAAGCAATCTTCTCGCTGTTGATTCCTTATATTTCAGGGGACTTTAGCCTTGTTGGTCTACTCTATGCATACACTTCTAATCATGATCCTGCCTCATCCTCCTACTATGGAGTGGAAAAGTCTAGGTTATCCTGCTTAAAGGTGGTATATTTGATTTTCACAGATTCTTTCTTTCGGTCAGCCATAAATCTTGATCAAAGATGGTGGCAGCAGCTCTCTATGTTGCAGCTAGAACCAAATCCATCATCTTGCGCATCATGCACGCAACTAATGTATCGTGGAATTATCTGTGGGCAATTTAGCCCACCTGTCATACGCCATTGCCGCCCAGTTCCATCGTCTGGTCAGACCAAAGTGCATGAGCTACATAGACTCTTGACGGGCCACAGCATGTGAAGTGTTTGTAGCTCTAAGAGCTGCTTGTAACAAATTAAGTTCCACATGGTTTGTGTTGGATACTGTTATGAAATTAAGTTCTACGTGGGTAAGCAAAGAATCATTGGTTGAACTATTATTTGTGGTGGCATCCGTCAACCTTATACTTTGAAGTTCCAGAAGCACCGGCTTTGCAGTGTATTCGTCGACTTTATAGATCCTTGACGATAAGAGCGGATAAATTTTACTTTCAGGTCTTCATGTTTCCTCCGCCTTTTAAAAGTCAATTAGGTTTGGTGAAGTCGTTTGGAATTATTCAACGACGAGAAGCAACGTGAAATGTGAGGACAAGGCATGGTCCAATTTGCAGGCTGATTGGTCAATAGGGAGGCTATTAATCTGGACCACTTGACCCCTCCCAAATATAAGAAATGGTTTTTGTCTTAGAACAGATACGAATCCAATTGTTTGCTACATCAGCTTAACATTCTGTCGTTGGAACAGATGTAAATCCATTCCTTTTGCTACACCAATGGCTGGATGTTTTTGTTGTCGGGACCGTATATAAATTTTTTTAATTTACCAGCATAAGTTTTAGTTCTTAGTCATGCCAATTCCAATCGGTTACAGTACAATAACTTTGAGACAAGAAGAAAGTGAACTCCCACGTGAAGTCAAAAGATATTTGTGGGTGAGGAGGATGCATCACTCAACTTCCACCCCTCTATAAAGGCCCCTCGCTTTTTAAATGGCGCTTCACCCATCCTCCTACAGAACAAGAAGCAGTGAAACAAGCACATGGCTCGCTTGGTGTTGTTGCTGTGCTGTCTAGGTACCTTGGCAGCATTTCGACAAGCTTCTGCTGTGGAGTACATGGTACTAAACAACGCGTCTTCAACAGCCGGTGGAGCAAGGTTCGATGGTGAAATTGGCAAAGAGTACACCAAACAAGTAATGAACTCCTCCACTGTATTCATTTGGCAAATTTTCCAAGAATTGACCTCAGAGGACAGAAGAGATGTGCAAAATGTAAGTGTTTTTATTGAATCCATGGAAGGGGTGGCATATGCACTTATCAACACGAACGAAATTCACGTCAGCTCGGAGTACATAGGAAACTACTCCGGTGATGTGAAGAACGAGATAACCGGGGTTTTGTATCACGAGATGACGCATATATGGCAGTGGTTTGCCAATCGAGAAGCGCCGACTGGTTTGACAGAGGGAATAGCGGATTTTGTGAGGCTGAAGGCGGGGTATGCACCGAGCCACTGGGTGAAACCAGGCCAGGGAAACCGGTGGGACCAGGGATATGATGTCACAGCGCATTTTCTGGACTATTGTGATGGTCTTCTGAGTGGGTTTGTAGCAGGCATGAACAAGAAGATGAAGACTGGCTATAGCCCTGAGTATTTCGTTGAGTTGCTGGGGAAGACAGTTGATCAGCTCTGGAGTGACTACAAGGCCAAATATGGAAATTAGGTTACTTTTTCTGTAATGAATAAAGTTCAAGTAATTGTTTTCCAGGGAATAAAAAAGGTTAATTGCAGTGATTGTCTGTAATATGCTGATTTAAAGCTCAGCCATTTAAGTTTTTCGTTTCTTCCAAAAAGAAGTTCAAAAGTAGGTGGTGTGATTAAGCTAATACGCTCCCTATTAACTGCTCGAGTATTCAATTTGCTTTCTGATATAGGAGAAATAAAAGGTGAAGACAAAAACAATGTAAGAAAATTGGGTATTAAACAAATAAGTACCTTCCTCTAATAACAAGGACCAAGTTTGCAGAGGAAGCACATCCTTGACTGGGTATTGGGTATTCAAGCGCTTCATTAGGATAGAATTGTTCTATAACAAGCGAATGCTGAGGAACTTACTGTTCCTTAGGACATCCGAAAAATCATCGTACACCCAACTTATTTACCTCTCGATTCTGGCAGATTATTAGCAGAATGACCACAGTGACCACACCCAACAGTTCATACAGTGAGGACGCCTGATCAACAACCAAAAAGAAAGCCAAAAAAAAAAAAACAAGAATTGCATCTGCATATGGTAGCTCCATAACCAGCTCTGCATCAAGCAAAGTCGAGAAAGGCCTCGGCATAGTCATCATCCATGGATCTGACGGTTCAAGTAGATTCATCGGAGCAAGGACTTGCCAGTGGAACTAACCATCAAAGACAATCAGGCAGTTCATTGGACGCTATACTGGAACTTAAGAGCCTTCGTAGCTTGGAAATGCATAAGGACACGACAGTAAAGGAGGGGGGACCCCCAAGAAACCTCAATATATTAAGCCCAAGGCTCAGTTCGATTTCCGAACTAATGAGACTACTTCATTGATTCCTTCGAATTTCCGCCTTTCCTTCAGAAGCATCCGGGCAAAATTGAGAGCTTGGCGCTCGCAGTCTGCACGCTTACTAGCATCAGTTATGGACTCAAAATCCTCCACATGTGCAACCCCGACAATTCTCCTGAAATCAAGTATGTATGAAAGCAAACGGTCAGTATATAGACAACTGTGTGCTCCAACCGAGACATTAGTCCCAAAAGCTACTAAGAAATCAAGCAAATTCATAATCTACACATAAGCATTTAAGGAGCAGGAAATGCCACATCATTCAATCACACCTTATCATTTTGGCAGCACCAAATCCAAGAGTATCATGGAATAAATCCTTCATAAATTTCCTCTGGACCAGCTCGAGCAGCACATCATTATTATAGATTGCTGGTAGATATGCCTCACCAGACCCATTCTTGTGTTCATTCCAGAGGCTTACAAACTTCTGTCGGAATAGATTCCACGTCTCTTCAATCGTCTGCAAAATCCATTCCTTGTATGCCTGTATAATATGCGCATTTACGGAACAATTCATTAACATATCATCGGTGGTAAAAATAGTTTTTATTGAACTTTCTTCTTCTTTTATAGTAGTCGATGAGCATGAAAGAGATGAAATGACTAATGGGGGAGAGGACAATATGATCTCATTTATTATTGCCTCAATATCTGCCAATTACAACTGTCCATTCATCTCTGCAATTACTGAAACAGCTTTTTGTTTTTGTTTTTCCTGGGGGTGGGGCCTAAAAAACAGTAAACTACCAAGTAATTATCACGAGAGAGTATTAATTTTTCTTTTGTATACATAGATGTATGCAAATCCCGAATTAAATTCCAGCTGCATGAGCAAGAGATATTCAGGTTCATGACATAATAAGCAATAGTGGTCATTAGGAGTAAGAAGAGAAACCAATTTACAGAACTTTGCAAGGTCAAGCACCGGAAGTCTATGAGACATAAGCATAAAGACAGGCAGTTATGTAAAGCATACCTTTCTGTCGTTCCCTTGATTTGCGTGCCCATCCTGAGAGAAGAATGACAAAAACAAATTTCCTAGGAAGGCCCCAACATCAAACCCCATTGGCCCATAAAATGCGAATTCTGAATCTATTACTTGGGTCGAATCTTGGGTAACCATGACCGAACTAGTGTGGAGATCTCCATGTACCAGTGCTTGCGCTCTTTCACAGAACCTGAAATGCACGTCCCACAAAATCATCAGCAAACAGATGATGTTTCGCTCCATTTAACTTTTTTGAAGAAGGATACAGTAGCTTCTTATACAGTAACATTACTTGGATTTCAACTCAGCTATTTCAAGCTTTAAATCATCATCCTCCCTTGCAGCCTCAGCATCAGCATCCAGATAAGGGGAAGTCCAACGGTTGTGTTGGGATACTTTGTAAGGGTCAGAGAAAACAACCTGCTCGGTCAGCCTGCACATCTCGATGTTCCCGCAGAACTCTGCCACTGCAATGACGATGCCAAGACAAGAGCGTGACCACACATTAGTATAAAAACTAAAGAAGCCAAATGCATTCCGCTATGTATTTACCTCCACGTTTGTGCTCCGTGGTGGAATGATACAGAAGAGACGTGCAGAAGAGGGTTCTCGCCATATATCCTGACATGTGCTTCGCGAGTAATGGGTACTCAACTCCAGCGATCAATCCTTTCCTCAGGATTATATGTGGAGGCTCTAAGTAACGCATGCCTATCAGAGACATAGTACGGTCGAAGTGATAAACCTCCGGGACATGATCCGGGCACCAACGCCCGTGCTCTTTCAATGCCGCTGCCTCGAAGTATGCTCGCTCTTTCGTCATTGGCCATGATTCCCCAATCAACCGAACGTAAGGGAGAGCCTGCAAATATGAGAACACAATTACCACACAAGATAGAACACCGGACCTGTAGATTTGAACCAAAAGAGAGGAACATCTTTTCAGTAAGACTAGAGAACTTCCACTTGAACCCATATAACTTGGGAAAAGTATAAAAAAAAAGTCATAAATCTATTGTATCGATATCAATTCAGTTATAAACTTTTCAATTAAATTAATTTAGTCATAAATCTTTTTACACTAGTACCAAATTAGTCAATCTAGCTAATTTTGACCAGCCGGCACTGACATGGACATCGACCGGTGACCGGATGTTGACGTGGCATGCAAATTCGGATGCTGATGTGGCAACTTCAACTCGAACCCACATAACGCAGGCGAGGTGGGCCTGGGCGAAGGTCGCCATAGCCTTCCCAGCCACGGGTGAGGCCGCCTTTGCTTGTGGCAAGCCAAGGCGAGGCTAGCCTTGCCCAGATATGGGCGAAGCCCCCTCCCCTATGACCTTGGGTGAGGGCTGCAATTGCAATGGCGAGGCTCATGGGCCACTGGGAGACCGTCCAAGGAGGAAGAAGGGAGAAAAGAAATGAAAAAAAAAAAAAAAAAAAAGGAAAAAAAGAACAAGAAAAGACAAAAAAATTAATTAAAAAATTGTTACCTCAGCGTCCATCCACCGGCCGGCATCCAATCAAAATTAGCCGGATGGATTAAATTGATATCAATGTGAAAATGTTTAGAACTGAATTAATTCAATCGAAAAGTTTAGAAATGAATTGGTACCAATGTGATAGGTTTATGATATTTTTAATACTTTTCCCCCACATAACCAAATAACTAGATGTTGAACTTTATAAGCACCAGTGGGATTTGCAGACTCCACAAAACAAAGAATGAAGCAACGGAACATTTTCTCATCCGCTAAGAGTAGGATCATCCCAAAATCGATTACTTTACCGTGATTCCAGCTAAACATATAGCTAATCCGCCGCCCATACCAAACCTGAAGGAAAAGCAAGCAGATTTTTACCCTTTTCATTATCATCCCATTTCAAAATTTCTTCACATTCAGCTAGAAATGAAGCCACGAAAGATTTGATTATATCAAATTTAGGGCTCCGCTCCTTTCGTGAAAAATATAACACTTCTATAAATTATTTTTCAGAAAATCATTTTTTAAGAAAATAATCAGTTTATTCATTGTTCGACTAAAATTTGAAAATGAACTAGAATATTTTTCACTATTTAGTAAGGAAAAGTTTTTCTTACATGTACTCATTTTCAATAATTTATTTTATTTTATTTCTTTAAAATTGATATTTTAGTTTTTATTTTTCTTTATTTCCTTTTATTTTTCTTCTTCTTCTTCCTTGGTCTTGGTTGGAGCCAACTACAACAACGGCCTGCAACCAGCCATTGGTAAGCTCCAGCCTTGCTCCAGGCTAGCGAGGTGAGCAGGGCTCGAGCCTCGCCCAAGGTCTTGGCGTGGCTTTGGTGACCTCGAGCAAGCTTGGCTTTGCCAAATCAAGCAAGGCTCTACCTCGCTAGAATGTGGCAAGCTCGAGCCTCGCCGGCTTGTGGCGAGGCTCGAGCTCATCTATGGCTAGTTGGTGGCCATAGTTGTGGCTGGCAACTGGACAAGGTCCAAGAAGAAAAAGAAAAAGAAAAGGAATTAAAAACTCCATTTAAAAAAAAAAAAAAGATAAAGAAAACATACAAGAAAGTGAAATGAAAAAAGTTATGAAAAATATTTTCAACTTTTTGAAAAGTTGGAAAATACTTTCCGCAACTTTGAAGATGTTTTTTTCCGATATCAGAAAACGTTTTCTTTGATTAATTCATTTTCCGTTAAATGAATACTGAAAAATGTTTTCCTCAAAATTATGTTATGTGAAGCGATGTGAAGCCAACGGAAGCTTAGTAAGGCATAAGAACTGAAATCCCATAATCAACAACATGCTTTCTGATCCGAATTTCGATCAGCAGTACCCTGTGTCTTGCCCTGCTCCCATCGATCATAAAGAGAGGGACCTCGGCCGCGCAGTTAAGTTAAAAAAATCCCACTTTTGTCAAGAGAAGAAACAAAGAGCATCACCTGCTTGATGACGAAAGAGCCAGCAGAGCCCGCGACGATGTAGACGAAGTTGAGATTGCCGTCTCCGACTTCTCTGATGTCCAGGTCATCGAACTTATCCCCCAGCTTCGAGGCGAGGGCGGGCGTGTGCTGGATGTACTCTACCAGGGACTTCTTGTCCAGCGCCCGGAACTCCACGAAAGCCATGATGGAAGCGGTGCGTCACCGGCGGGGACACGGGCAGCGGTATCGAAAGGGTCCGAACTCGAACTCGGGCTCGGGCTCAGTTTTTTTTTTCCTTTTCTTTTTGGTCAGGCTCGGGCTCAGTTCACGAGGTACATACGATGAAAGAAGATGGGAAAAAGGTGAATGTGTCGAATAGGATGGGCTGGTTATCTGAACCTAGCCTTCTTCTCGGAAGAGAGTGGGAATGAATGACTTTCGTGTTGACCCGTTTCTTTGACTATATATAGTTTCTCCGTTTTCTTTCGTGTTCCATCAAGCCCGGCTGCCAATTAGGGCATCAACTATGGCTAAAAATGCTGGGAAATGATAACCTGACGATACGGTCATTCTTGGAAGAGTGACTGGTGCAGGCTGCACATCGCATTTGAAACTGGACAACTTGCTCGTCTGGTTTCCAATGGAAAGCAGACCACGTTTTTCTTTTTTTTGCTAGATATTATTGTGGAGTTATCTAGATAGATTCCCACTGTTGGAGGCTTGGAGCTCTCTCTTGTCTCTATCCCCCTATGTCTAACCCTTTGGATTACGTTTCATCATTTGAATTTCTAATTAGGATATGATTTGATAAAATAGTATATGAAATTAAGAGGATTTTCATATATTTTATCTATTATTTAGTGATTGTAGTAATAAAATTAAATATATTCATATCGTATTATATATATATATATTATATTATTTGGTTAAAACGCTATATCAATATAAATTAATTATAAATTTTATAAACGGAGATGATAAATATTTCTTGTAACACTCTTGTTAACTTTATTTTTATTTTATTTTCCTCAATTTTTTGATAAATTCTTTTTATTTTTTCTTCCCCTTCCATCGGTCTCTAATAAAATTTCATTAATATAAAAATTTATTAACATACCTAAAATACTAAAATACCTAAAATATGTAATAGATATAAATATATATATATCCATATATTGAATTTTATATTATAATATAATTAAATTCGAATATATAAATATAATTCAGATTAAATTAAAAAATTATTTTTTATTTTTTGTTATTTTTGAATTTCTTATATTATAATTCAAATATTATTTATATTGAAAAATAATTTAAAATTTGTTAATTTTATTTTTTTATTTGAAAAACTTTCCCATTATAGATATTACAAATCATTTCCATCTTTATCACATCTCTTTCACGGGATGATTTTATTTGGCATATATCACATTTACATTCGATTTTATCCTGTCTTGAGTAAGTACCACATGCAGAATATGATATATCATATCCTGAATTTTATTTTGACCGTCAAGCGTGACCTTAAATGCCACCTTTGCAATTGCTCCTTCTAGGTTTTATTACTTTTTTTTTTTTTTTTTCCAATTTCCCCATTTGTGACTGTGAGTGAGTGGTGGGCAAAGAGTAGTAGAAGCCTTGGTGCTGCTTCAATGTTAGTAGATGCCCTTTCTTCACTACCCCTCCTTCCATCAATTCCTTCCCATTTTTCACCTTGTTGTTTAGCAGTTCAATCCAAAGTGAAGAGAAGAAAGCACAAAGTTAGCTTCTCTGAAATGACCCAGATTAATTGTTTGATCTCTCCCCACATCAAAATGAAAGCTCTCTTCATGAATGGCCGTGTCCCCTAGCTCATCCTTGAGTTCCTGAACTTGTTCGGCACATTGGATGGGAAGACCTTGAACCGGCTCGACCAACTTCGCATCCTCAGCTTGAAGGACAACTCCATCTTCATCCAGCACTATCCCTGACCTCTCTGGCCTAAACAGAAATGCCTTCTCCAGTGACGTCCCGGCCTCCCTCACCGCCCTCCCTCGTACTCGCCAAGAGGCCTCTCTCAGCCTCCCTCATCAGCGAGATGCTTGGCAGTCAATACCCCATGACTTTCTTTTTCTTCAATATCAATAGATTTGTTTCTTTAAATTCAGCAGCAAATTTTGGTAAGGTTTTGCCCATTGTACCCAAAACAAAATGACCGGCCCAAATTGCACCCTTACTTGTAGAAAGTAACCGTATGGTTCTCCTAGCACGGTCCAAAAATGCTTGATTACATTGTTACATTGATTTTACGCTAATGGGTTATAGCTATCACCGAGCCTCGGGTTGAATATTCCATTGCCATCTTATCAAAAAATGGAAGTCTTATGCTGCATTTCATAGTCCGAATACAATCATATCAGGTGTTTGGTGACGTCGTCCAAACTAAATAAATATCGATACAAAATGCCAAATAAAAAAACCAATTCAAGGATTGAATAAGAATAGTTTTTTTTTTTTTTTAAGATATAACTTAACAAACTCTTTTGTCTTTCAACAATGAAGTGATAGACTGATGCATCTGGATATTACTTTGCTAGACACTGCAACAACGGATCCTCGTCAACTTTGAGCATCTTGTGATCGTTGTCGCCTCTAACCAGCACCGATCATCGTCGCTGACCATCGATTTACTGATGACTAAAAGAGAAAAGGAGAAATTGGAGGTTATAATAGCCGTCACAGTTGAAAAACTTGAATCCCTAGACGAGTTCCCAGATCCTTTGAGGTTATCATCCACAACAGTATGTCCGCCATTATCACTCGCTACATCAGTGCCGTCCACCTCCTCTTCACCCCTCACTCCCCCCAAATTGTCGGTTTCAACGTTAAGTAACACCCCGCATAGGTCCGCCACATCATTACTGCCCTTCACATCTGCATTGCCAGCTGCTGCCTCATCTACATAATCGGCTGCACCTATTGCCTCCCTCGATTGGTTCGCGAAGCCCTTCGTGACCCAAGACATCTTTGCTGGCGTATGGATCACCTCCAATGCGATAAAGCATAGCAAGGACTACAACCTAAAGGTGGAGATGGCAATGGATTTGGCAATGCTGGCGGCAAAAGAGATGAACCTTAAGGAGCTGAAGAGAGTGGGTTTGATGATGCTGGTGAGGCAACTCAAGGGATAAGACCTGAAAATCTCGCAGGAGACTGCGCTTGGCAAACAAGATTTTAAATCCTACCGTATGAGGTTTTCTACAATCCTAAAAATATTCAGAAGATTTCTAATCCATCGTATTCTATCTTGATCCGAATGTGGATGACAAAACACAGCCTAGTGTTTGGATTGTCAACGCAGAGCCATCGATGTTTTGTCTAATTACGAGTTGGACCGGGGTTTTCCAAACGAGCCTGGCAATTTGATCTACCTTCGGGCTTTGACGAGCCGAGTCAATTGCTCCAGTGCAGTCGTCGACTTTTTTCGGGTCCGTTGACGGCCCAATAGTTACGCTATGGCAAACTGTCTTTCTCCAGTGCTGGATTCTGTTAATGAATGCACGGCCACTAAGGGTATGCTCGAGTTGAGTGAACGCAGTTTAGTAATTGAGCTCATTTAAGACTTGATGCTTTATTCAAGCTCGCCCAACTTGACTTCTCAAAGCTCGAGACTTATGATTCCAATAAGTATTCTGTAAGCTCCTCTTAACTCAACTTGATCTAGTTAGTTAATAAATTTTGAAATAATTACACATATAGTCCATAAATTTTAACCAAATGTATAATGTGGTCCATAAACTTTTAACTTGATCAATATAATCCATGAACTTTATCTCAATATATCATGACATCCCTGAATTTTTTTTCCTTTGTAATATGGTTTCTAAACTTTTGTTAAATGTTCAATCTAAAATATTCAATATTCAATATTATCCCTTTGTTAATTTTTTTTTTTTTTGGTCGGAATCCTTTCATCAATTCAAGTTGATAAAATTTGCTAATTGGCTTCTGATCCAATAAGTTTGGAAGGTGGGCAAAATAATAACATCATACTTGGATTATCCTTGTAGGATACTCAACCCAAAATTTGTATATAATAATCTACGTCATCAAATGAGAGGGATAATTAATATTCCAAATTAAACAAAGTTGACAGATTATTATATTATAATTTGAGTCGAATATCTCATGTGGATCGTCCACGCGTCACATTTTTCTTTTTTCCCATTATTCAACATACTGGATCGGAAGTTAAATCGACAAATTTTGTTAACTTGAATCAATAGAAAAACAATATTAGACATTTTTATATAGCTCGTGAATTAAATCGAAAATTATTAAAGGTTCATGAGCGACATTACATATTAAGTTAATGTTCAGAAATTATATTGAACGGATCAAAGTTTCGGGAGCGAGGCACTATTTGTGCCATTTTTCCATCAATTTTCACTCCCACGTGCGATTGCGTGGGTGTTGATGCGGTGGGCTCCATACCACACACGATCAGGACCCCGGCCCATCATCACGTCGCCGTCACTCTTGGGCTCGCGCCACCTCATCCCACTAATAACCGCCAGTCCAAAAGCATCATTTTTAACCACACATTAAATCCCACGTGGAATCTTCGCGCAGGAAGTTCCGTCAAGGCAAAAAAAACTACTCAAATTAGAAGCGAAGAAAAATGAAGAAATCGAAAATGATGAGATGAACTCCGAATCCGCCGCGATCGAGGCAGTTGCTTCGCTCTCCCGCCTCGGCAGATGCTTGGAGTAGTAGACACGGTGCTGCGCCCGTCGCGTTCGGCGGCTGCGGCGGCGGCGGCGGCGGCGACGGTGGTGTTGCTGGCGGCGGCGGTTTTGCTGGCGGCGACCGGCTTCGTCGCCCTGTGCAGCGCCGGCTCCGGCGGGGGCATCGCCGTCGACCCAGCTCCCGTAGCCCGATCGCCGGACCGGACCCTGTGTTCCCAGCTCATCGAGCCCGCCGGCTATCATTGCGCCGAACACACCGTATTGTCTCCCTCTCTCCCTCTCTCTCAATGAGGTTTTAGCCGAATGCTTCTTCTTTTTCTCTTCAGATTTCTCGAGGTCTGCTTCGATAGTTTGCGAGTTTCTGTGTTTTTAATAGCTCGAACTGAAGGCACAGGGATTTCTTTCCGGAAATTCTAAGTTGTGAAGAATTTATTTTTTATGGTTGTTGAAAACATCATGAGCTTCGACTCTCGAGCATAGCTGCGGAGAAAGGCAATTTTCTGGAAGATTTCAGTTCCTTTTTCTTCAATTTTAATGTCGGGCGAGCCTAATTCTTCTTTGCATTTTGTGTTTGGCAGATCGAAACGAAGGATGGTTACTTATTGGCCCTTCAGCGCATCTCGTCCAGCAACAGAGAATTCCGGGCAGAAGGGGGTCCTCCCGTTCTGCTTCAGCACGGGCTTTTCATGGTGATTTCCATTTCTCCATTTTTGTCATTGGTTTATCGACTTCAAAGTGAGAATGGCATTCCACTCCACTGATGCAACCTATGATGCTAAAGAACTTTATAAATTGACAACCCAAGGTTTAATTGATCTTCTGGGATGCAATCTCTGGGGTATTTAGATTGGATTAGCCCCTTTTTCCACATGCTACTTTTCTGTGTTTCCTGCGGTCTTTAGATTGGATTTATAATTATCTCCACATTTTTTAGTCGTGTTCTCAGTACTTCTCTATTGATACTTCAGTGAGCAGGTAATAATTTTCTGTTGACACTTGATCGAGCTGCTTGTACACTTTAGCTTATGCACCTCCTCTGGATTATTGTCATTTTGGAGTTTTTTTTTTTTCACTGCCATCTTCTACAATGTATAGAAAAAACTTATGGCAGTGGACTTTAATTAAAATGTTGAAAAGAATTTTCCAATAGATTATGCACGTTTTCTTAAAACTCTTCATTGCATCACTCTACTATGCCTGAGACTCCAATGCACTATATTCTCTGGTGTTGGTTCTGTCATCGGAAGATTACTTCATTAAATTGTCTTGTACAGTAGTTATATTTTCTGTGCATGATATACATCATGTAGTTGCTTTATCCCTTTTCCAGTCTTCTCAAGCTGTTGTGCATCAAATTTCTCACAAGCACATTTCAAAGTTGCATGCATTCGCTTGACTATCTCGGTGCAGAAGTACTAATGACACTATAAGCATTGTGGTCCATGCTGTTATTACCTTTGAGATGCAAATGTGTCGACACTAAGTATGACTGATTCAATCACATTATTATTTCCTCAATAATCAATTGCAAACAGGCAGGTGATGTGTGGTTCCTAGATTCTCCAGTCCAATCATTAGGCTTCATCCTAGCAGACCATGGTTTTGACGTCTGGGTTGGAAATGTGCGTGGAACACGTTGGAGTCATGGGCATGTGTCTTTGTCAGAGAAAGATAAGGTATTGCGTGGTTTCTCGCATCTTTCTATCTGCTTGATGTGTCTCGTGGAATGAGACTATTGAGTGTACCCACACATCTCAAGATGGGCATGCTTGGGGATTTGGCTCTTAAAAACCATTTATTTTTTTATGGCAGCTGAATGAGGAGTTTTGTTCTGTTTAAAGCATGTCACTGTATACTTTTATGCATACCGCACTGATTAGTACTTTCTTCCTGCAGGATTTTTGGGATTGGAGTTGGGAAGAATTGGCACTGTATGACCTTGCAGAGATGATACGCTATATAAGTTCGATAACCAGCTCCAAAGTTTTTCTTGTTGGACATTCGCAGGTTTGTGCATTTCTTCTCTTGCAGTTAATTGGCTGATCAAAAAACAAAGATGGAAAGGAAAGAATTACCTGAACTTGGTTTTGTTTTCTTAATTGTGAACTTTGTTCTTCTGTTTTCTTCGTAGGGAACAATCATGTCTTTGGCTGCTTTAACTCAGCCGGCCATAGCAGAAATGGTAGAAGCAGCTGCCCTTCTATGTCCAATATCATACTTGGGACATGTCAGTGCTCCTCTTGTTCTTCGAATGGTCAGCATGCATCTTGATCAGGTGAGTAGTTTTTAATCTCTAACGTTGCTTTATATGGCTTCCTGACAATGAATTGATGATCCCACATGCTTTTCTTGGACAGATGGTTGTTGCAATGGGAATTCATCAACTCAACTTCAGAAGGTTTAGCCACACTTCTTCTCTTATATTTAATTAAATTGAGCATTACATGTTTCTAACTTTCATGCTTTTTTGTCATGTAATCCTCTAGTGAAATCGGAATCAACCTTTTGGATTCTGTGTGCGACGGACACATAGAGTGCAATGACTTGCTGACTTCCATAACAGGTCTCTCTCTCCTCCCCCCCCAAAAAAAAAAGAAAAAAGAAAAAAAGAACTGTGCTGTCTTTTATGGCTGGTTCCAACTTTTCTGAAACTATAGAGCATGAAGATATCGGTAGTGGCTGAATAATACTGTGGAACAAAAATGTTTATGCTGAACATCAAAGTGCAGGGAAGCATCGTGTGTATGGATATTCCTTTTCTGAATTTTGACAAATGGTTATGATGACACTGCAGGGAAGAATTGTTGTTTCAATAACTCACGAGTGGACTTCTATTTGGAGTATGAACCTCACCCATCATCCTCGAAGAACTTGCGCCATCTTTTTCAAAGTATGATTATTAAAAGCTCTGCTGTATTACTAGCCCCTAATTACCAATTGACAGTGTGCTAGCAACAGAAATTTTTTTCTTGAGTTTTTTCATGTGCATTTGTTCAAGTACATATATTCATTTAATTGCAATCAGTGATTGGATAATCTTAATTTAGCTTCAGCCATAATATAAAATCTTGAAAATTGTAGATCATATTAAAGCGACCTCTCGATTTAAGATCCACCACTCGGTGTTGGCACTTTCATGTAAGGCCTCCTTGTTTCTTGACTAAGTGAGGCATGGTGATTAAGAGCCAATACTTTTTTCTCTTTAATTCCAACATGATCTTTTGGATTGACTTTTCTAATTAACACACTATGTAGGTGCGTGTGGTTTTTCTTTCATTCTCTAAATTTGGTATTCGCCCACGTGTCAATAGAATTTTCCTTCTTTCAGTTCGTGAAACTCTGAAAGTTTTCATTGTTTAGGCACCAATGGCACCATGCCATATGTGAGAAAGTACTCCCAGAAGGGGACGCATTATAAATCCTAAAACAGCAAAAGGGATATAAGTTGGAACACAGTGGAAAAAATATCACGAGTTCTTTCCTTAAGTACTTTGTTCAAAAAAAGGGATTGTTCACGGCTCTTCTACATCTTTTGTAGTTACTTTTCTATGCTTCCATCAATGCTACATTGGCTTTTGTTCTCCTTATGGTTGGTTTCTGACAGGTTTTATTATTTGCTTGGCAGTGATCCGCAAGGGTACTTTTGCCATGTATGACTATGGATTTTTCAAGAACATGAAGATGTATGGTCAGTTGAAACCTCCAGCATTCGATCTTAAAAGCATCCCACAAACGTTGCCATTGTGGATGGCTTATGGAGGCAATGACGCGTTAGCAGACGTGGCGGATCTCCAGCTCACTCTCGAAGAATTGCAGTCCAAGCCGGAGTTACTGTATATAGGGAACTATGGTCATGTAGACTTCATTGTGGGTTTGAAGGCAAAGGAAGATGTTTACGACCATATGATTGAATTCTTTATGTCGTTTAGAAAATCGTCGAGTTCTTGAACTGAATGACTCCTACGAGATGTAAGTACACAACATATCAGAAATATGCGAAAGAAGTATAAGTTGTATATCCTTCCTCATCTCCAGTTGAAATTAAGTTCAAGCGAAATGCATGCTAGTTGAAATTAATTCAGATTTGCCGGCTCTCAAATGAATGTGCAGTGGGAACTGAAAATTCTCCCAGACCGTGAGCTCTGTCCTGTCTTTTTCACTTCTAGATATGCTGTTCTCCAATTCCATAGTGGATCTCAGTCAGGTAACAAACTCTCACATCACATCCAAAATTGCCGTCCTATGCTTAGACTCATATCAATTCACAAGCACAACGCCGACTTTCGCCCCCCAAACTGGTAGCCGAAGCTAAAAGTAGGATTTTGCATGAAAATAGGAAGGATAACACGATTGCAACCGCTGTGAACCTGAAATAAATGCCCGAAAGCAATCGCGGCTGCTTTAGGAACACGTAAATGACCGAAACTCCTTGCTCGCTACTTCCAAGTTCGTGTTCCTAGCCAAGGAAATGGTTAGGTAACGACCCGGGGGACAGTTGCCGATTCCTTTTCAGATGGTCACGTTTCTGAAGAACGGACGGTAGACCTCGCACACGCACCCTCCCTAAAATTTACGTTTTTTCACGAAAGGGTTCGGTCGAAATCCAGTAAGCGTTAGCTGAACTTAACACCAAGTACGAAACATAACGAATCCCAATCATCCAACCCTTCATTCGCTGTCACTTCCCGATATTCTAGGTACGGACATTTGGCCTGTTGACCTGCGATGTTCTGCAATTACCCGGGTAATCAAAACCCGCAGTTAAAAAGTTAATCCGGTCAATTGACAAGTAATTAATGATCCCGATGTGAACCGGGGATTTATCGGTAAACTCGATTAAAACCATTAAAATTTTACTTTCCGTAAAGCTTCGCGGGTCAACCGTTTCACGCGTAAGGCGGTAGCTGATGGCGGTGGAACTTAAGAAGGCTTTATTTTATCAATTGACCGTGATCATATTTAAGCCCGTGAGTCTAGTCTTAAGTAAAAAAGTTTAGGCTATAGCTATTTAAATCAGGAAACAAAGCAATGGCCGGTAAATTTTGTTCACTAAGGCTAGGACTTGAAATTATTGGGTGATTGGAGGGGAGAAAAACTCTGACATTTCTCCAACGATCCCTTTACATTATCGCGATCTCACGTCTTTGTTATTATAAGATAGACTCGATCTACTTAATTAGACTGGCAAAGAGGTTGGAACTAAGAAACTTGTCTCTATAGGCATTATTACGTCGCCACCACCGGATCTCATCTGAATTAGCACCGAGCTCACATGTGTAGAAATCAACTCAATCTTCTTGTTGGTCTGTGGAATACCTTACTTAGGCGAGTAAAAAAAAATGTGAGATCGAACTAAAACAAGGATAACAAAAGCAAGAGCGGAGGATTTGGAAAAGGAGGAACATATAAAATTAATTAGATTACAAATTGCTACAAGATTTCAAGAACATTGAACCAAAATATAAGACCGTCCCCCCTATTCTATCGATAGCCTGATTTATTCCCAAAACTAAAGCATCAGGTCTGATTTATATTCAAATTAATTCCACTTACTTTCCCCACAAAGTAATTATGTCCGATTTGGGTCGGACCTTCCAATCAACTCATCCACGTGTCGATGCTTGCCACGTCACGTCGTCTTCACCGCTGGAGGTTCGACCACCGTCGACTTGCTGCCCTTGGCGAGCGCCACCTCCATGCTCCTCCTCGTGACCTCGTCAACGAACGCTTGTATGTTCCTGTCCGAGGACCCTCCCTCCGCCACGGCTCTCTCCGCCGCCGCCTTCCACTTCAGCGCGTTCCTCTTCATCTCCACCGCCTTCTCCCCGACCGTCGCCTCGAGCAGGCACTTCTCCACCACGTCCCGCGTGATGAGCTTGTCCTCCGCCTCGCCGCGGCACATCCGGACCCCGACCTTGAACACGTCCACCAGGTACTTGGCGTCGGTTACCTGGTCCCCCCACTGCGGGAAGGCCACGACCGGCATCCCCGACGCGAGTGCCTCCATCGACGAGTTCCATCCACAGTGCGTCACGAAGGCCGCCACCGCCGGGTGGGCCAGCACCTGCTCCTGCGGGCTCCATTGCACCACCTTCCCTTTATCGCCAGCCTTCTCTAGGAATCCCTCGGGCAGCGTCAGTACGGTGTAGCCGGAGTCCTTGTGCGGCGGCTTCATCACCCACAAGAAGTTCACGCCGGAGTTCAACAGCCCGTACGCGATCTCGTCCCACTGGTCCTGCTTCAGGTACACCACGCTGCCGAACGAGACATACACCACCGACCCCGCAGGCTTCGAGTCGAGCCACCCGATGCAGTCATCAGCCTTCATGAAGTCCCCACGCACATTCGCATTTGGGACCTTCGGGTTCTTGAACAGCGGCCCGACTGTCTTAATCGGGCATATCTTGGACATGTACTCTATTATCTCGAGCTCGAGCTTCTGGAACGTGTCCATCAATATACAGAAGGGCTTGTCAAGGTTCTTGTACTGTCCGAGGATTGCCCGACGGAGGAAAGGGTACGGGGATGTTGGGTAGAGGAAGCTCGGGACCTCGTCGTGCTTGAGGAGCGGCATGCACGGGAGCTGCACGTCGATCTCCATCGCCGACTCGCTCGGGAACGGGACAAGGCCGTGGTAGCAGTGGTAATAAGCGGCGAAGCACGCGCAGGACTGGACCCAGAGCATCGCCGAGGGGAGGCCGAGGCTCTCAGCCACGTCGGAGACCCACGGGATGAAGGGGTTGTTGATGAGGCATGAGATGGGGCGGTTGCGCTCGGCGTTGCGGCGGATCATCTCGGGGATGAGCACCTTGCCGACCTTCTCGAGCTGCGTCAGGTACTGGTCAAGGTCCTGGCGCCGCGGCTCGTCCTCGTCCCACCCGTCCTCAAAGAACTCGAACCGGATGAAGCCGTCGCCGACGGGGGCGGGCTCGTCTCCGATGTTGCTGGCCTTGCGCATCTGCTTGCCGATGCTCTCGGGGGTGGTGAACGTGACGAGGAGGCCCTTGGAGGCGAGGCGCTTGCCGAGCCGGAGCAGCGGGTTGACGTGTCCTTGGCCGGGGAAAGAGACCAGGAGAACGTGAACCAGTGATTCTGCGTCAGACCCCATTCCTTTATCCTTCTCCCTTGTCCTCTTCTTTTTTTTTTTTCTTTTTTTCTTCGGAGCTGTAAGAGGAATGGCTTGTTTGTGTGTGCTTGTGTGTGTGAGGTGCAATGAGATCAAAGGGAGAGACCGCGAATATATACGGGCCGAGATACGTGATGAGGTTTTCAGGGGTTGCATGAGGGTTGATTAGGAGAGACTGTTAGGTGGACGGGAAATGACAGAAAGAGATTGAAGGTTTGGTTTAAGAAGGCGAATCCAAATCAAAGTTTAATTTAATAATTCACAAACGGGTCAAGCTCGTTTAGGATTAGAACAAAAGATTGGAACTGTTACTCCTCGTCTCTTCAATAGCGTGGGGCGGACGATGTAACGCAGTCCTCGTGATCATGCAGCACATGTCCCCACACACAAGCACCAATGAAATAAGTGAATTCTTTCTCCTTTTACAATGATCACAAACCATCAATTCTTCGATATAGAATTCGTATATGTCATTTCCGAAAATGGGTAGACCGCAAAAAGGAAAGGAAAAGAAAAGAAAAGAAGCGAAGGTTTTGCTCATCGTGCCTTGTCTTGTTGTTGATGCAGATATTCGCAGTGGGCGTTCCTATCTTTCTGCAGTTCCGTATACAGACTCCCCTCGATCGGTACTGTCCCGCTTACTTGATGATGATAACATGTTTACGCTCGCTTAAGACATCAATGGAGATCCGTTTCACATTGATCGTCGAAACATGATTAATAAACAACACGGGCAGAGCAGTCAAAAACTCATGAGCCATGCCTCCCGGCAAAAGATGAGATCGCGACGTACTGTACCATGATGCAGAAAGAAGCACTGGGTTAGGTTAGGTGAGGAAAAACTAGCTTTCGAAACGCACCTACCACGATCATATACCGCGCGAATCAGACTTACATAGAAATCTTATACGGAGAAGAAAAAAAATCGTTTAAAAAGGTTATTTCCTAATTACACCAGTGCATCCTTTTTTCTTGTAACCGAAGGTTTTGAGGAGAACAAGAACAATTGTCTAACGATTCCTTGTAGGGGAAACGAAACACGAAATCAAGTGACTAGGTCATTGAGGGAGCGTTTGGTAATGCTATCGAGAACAAGTATTTCTATTTTTTTTTTTTTTTTTTCCGGAAGTAGAAATAAAAAAAAAAAAAACTCATTTGATAAGTTTTTTATTCCCAGGAACAAATCTAGAACAAAAATAAGAAACAAAAAGAAATTACTTTTTATTTCCAGGAACAATTCAAGAAACAAGTTTTTTTTTTTCCTTTTCTTTTTTTCTCTTCTTCCTAGTTGGTTGTCGGCCTCCGCGATGGCCGGCAACCGGCTAGACAAGGCCCGGTGGCCTTGCCGGGGGCCCCTCGAGCTTGCGGTGGCCGGGCGAGGCTCGGGGGGACCTCGCCGGCCCTCGTCTGGCCGGCCATGGCCAAGGCCAATGATCGGCTAAGAGGAAAGAGAAGAAAAAGAAAAAAGAAAAGAAAAGAATAATAAAATTATTAATATATTAAACGAAATTTTAAGTCACAAAAAGATTTGGGGTTGTACCAAATGTATTTCTATATCCGAAATAGAAATTTTTTATAGTTACCAAACACCTTAAATGCTTAGAAACTGTTCTCCAGAACAGAAATAGAAAAAAGTATTTCTGAAAAAAAATTGTTCCTAGGAATAAAAACGTTACCATATGCATTCTGAATATCGTTGTAAGTTGTTGTTCTATTTGAAATGGGCCACACTGATAAAAACATGTGGAAATGGACATGCAAGAGTTGTAGTCTCCCACATGCATCGCCAATCTTCGGATAACGTTAAGAGCGATAACTGTATCCGGTGAAACTCACTTTCGATCTCCAAATTTATGTTGTCTCTTCGTTTCGCGTCATTATCGCTTTCTTTTTAGTGGCTCTCGATTCTCTAGCGGATTAAAGTCAAGCCGGGTTTGAGTTGTTTATATGATGATTAGTCACTGCGAGGATATGGCCGAAAGTCGAGTTCGTGGTATTAAATGGAAACCCTAATCCAGTTTGATCTAGTGAAATACGAATGCGGGAAAGGTATTATTAGAGGACAATGCGGAATATACTCAATTCTCAGTTTTCACAGGTCGGGTGCTCTTGCAAGGAAACCGCCTTGACAACGAAAGCCCTAGATGCGTGAAGACCACAAACGGGTGACGGGGTATGCAAGGAATTGTAGTCGAGACGTTTAATTCGATGCCATGTTATACGGCCTACGCATGCTTTTTTTTTTTAAATGCTTAAACCATTCAAGGATGAAGCCGAAACATGTTTTGCACAATATTCTTAGAAATAAATTCTCTGCACATTCCATAAGTTAATATTTCCAGACCAATCTTTCATTTTATTAATGTTGGTAGTTGGATGTCTCTTTGAGTGTGGATTTGGCCTCTTGGTGGGAACCAACTTACACCGTCAAAATTAATGTTAGTGCAGATGTTTGGGTGTCTTCTTTGAATTTTACTCTCTCTCCCTCTGTCTTTCTCATCCTCAACCAAAATATATGTTGGTCGGACCCATCGATGCATCACTAAAACCAGGAACTTCACAAAATCAGCAGGCCATGTAGTTTTCACCCGGCGAAAGTTATCTTGTCTAGAAGTGGAGAGATTGCTGACGAAGGATCGGCGGTCATATTGCACTGAGTCGACGTGTTAGTTGTACTTCAGTAGAGGCAGGCATATCCCTTCTACTTACCAGTCAATCAACTGATCAACGACCTAAACGCGGCCCGAGATGTCAAAGAGTCTAGATAAGGAAGCGAAGATAAGAACCGCATCTCACTCGGACACCGCAGATCCTGCAGCTTTGCAGAGGCGTTCGCTGACTCGGTTCGCGAATGGTTTCGCTGTGTTTGCATCAACAGTTAATTTACTTTTGTAGAAACATCAAGACCCAAAATGATATAAAAAAAAATAGATTAATGACTCCCGAAAATTTATACTATCTTCACGTGGGCACGCGGCAATGAATGAAATGATTTTTCTTTTTGAGAATTTTTGTATCCGCATTCAAGTTTGCATTAAAGGTTTCACAACCTACTTCATACTAGTCCATAGGCGCAATAAATGAAATTATTTTTCCTTTTGAGAATCTTTGCATCCGTTTAAGTTAGCATTAAAGGTTTCACAGCGTACTTCACACTCGTCCATATTTCATTTTTGGAGAATTTTTATTGACAGGCATGGGCGGCATATATTCATCGAAACCCTAATGAACAAACCGAGAGGGAGAGGGGGGTCGGGGGGGTACAACCATCTTTCTCACTTGTCAACCACGAACACCACCAGCAAAAAAATAAAAAAAAAAATGAAAACTTTCGTTCCTTCACATGTAAAGCACAGGAGCGTAGATCATGGGTGTCCACTCGCTTTTCATCCGAACTCCCGATGCATTTCCTCCTGCGTCAAGCACGAGACGACTCGACGTGCATGCGGTCGTGTCTCTTTCTTCTCTTTTTCTCCTTTGTGTCGCCCCTAACTTTCGAATCCATCGATCCTGGCGAACAAGAACAGGAGTTTTATCGTCCTAGAGCAGGGAGAGAATGTCGGAACAACGTTGCGGCGCGCCTCTATCGAACGACCAAGCGCTGCACCTAATCCCGTTCGATAGTAAGCCGATAACTCTCACGTCAACTTAAGGGCTGCACGACAAAAGTAATGACGTTTGAAAAGGGTTGAGAGAATTCTAGAGAGGGAGAGAAGAGAGGCTGGCTTTTTTGATGTGAATGCGAAGGGTAATAATGCATGCTTTGCTTCCGTGGAGATAGTTCTCAGCTACCTCTGGCCGTTGGATATTGGAAAATGGCACGATGGCAGATGAGGCAGATGAGGCTTGTCTAGTCTATCTGCTCGTCAGCACATGAGGGCCCCTCCTCTCTCTTTTACATTGTTATGCCAATTACTAGATTAAGACTATATGATTATAATACTCTACGGTTTATTATAATATATCGATTTCATTGATCAACACTCAATTGACAAAATCTACTCTGAATCTAAAGCGGGTGTGCTGTCTATCCAATGCGAAAAAACACATGTCCACTCGATAAATCCACAAGAAAAGGAATCGATATTCATAGGAAAATTTGGACAACTGTTTGATGTTAGAATGTCAGTATCTCTGAGAATATTTCAAACCTAGGCAAGATACTATTTAAATGCATGACCCTCTAGAGAAAAATAGAATAATCTTTTAAAATGTATTAATAAAACGAATATCCTTTCACTGTTTGCGGAGGATTCGTGAGTGAAGTCCACTAAAATGTATTTAATCACCCACTGTGAGATTGACCCGGAAGCAAAGAGCTTATTTTTAGATGATTTGTGGATTCATTCCTATCCCGGCGAATTCAAATTCAAGTAAAAAGTTGGGTTGTTATGCTAGTTAGAATAATATTTTTTAATGAATTGCCTTTCACGTTAATGACGGATTCGAAAGCAATGTCCATTAAAAAGTATTGAATTTACCCACTCTGAAATTGACCCATAAGCAAGAGCTTATGTTAAGATGATGGTGGGTTCATTCCTATATCGATGAATTCAGATTTAAGAATAAAAAAAAGCAGGTCGTTGTGCTAATTTCCCTCTAAATAACCAAGTAATTATAGTAAGGCCTCTAAAAGAAAAAGCAGAAGTGTTCAATTCGCTCTTTAAATTTTAACTTTCTTTGTCCTGTCTTTTTTTTTTTTTTTAAATACAAAGTTTTGATGTCCTTTGATTATGTCAATTCATTAAAATAACCGCTTCAAACTTGAAGATACGTTGCTTTTGGGAGGAAAAAAATTCGTATGCTGCCCCCATGAAGTTAATCCTTTGAATACGGCGGCATTCCCCGAATCCCCATATGTTGCCACAAAACTACCAAGGTTCATCATCTCCAACATCCCTTTCAAATGGATTTTAACCAACAACAAACACCCCCACCAACCCGGTCCAACGCTTCAAATTTACGCTCTGCATTTTCTAAAAACATCTCTTGAAATAATTAGTCAATAAAAAAAATCTTTTATCAACAATAATTTATACTTAATTATTTTCGAGGACGATGTAATCTTTTTTCCGTTCATTCAATAAGAAAATGGTTTCCATAAAACAAACACACCTTTAATATCACTTTTATCTCCCCTGCTGTTGAATTTTCGCAACTTTAATCCTTTTCTTTTATTCGAATCTCAAATTTATCGTGCTTTTATTATATTCATTTAAAAAAAAAATTAAGCCGTGAATTCTATCTAGCCATCAAATATATTTTCACTATCAAGACAATAAAAGAATTAGAGATTTCTTTTGTTGTCCGCATGTGTATATATATTTTTTGGCCGGAGCAAATGAAAATAAATTGTTATTTTCTATTCATGTTTTTTTAATTACAGGTCATGCCTTCATATGTATATTTTTATTCATGCTGTGGACCTGTACCACCATTGCATTCCGTGCTAATGTAAAAATTATTTTCACAACTCGATTGACCAAATGTGATCAACTAAATTCCTATTTTTCTCTCTCTTTTTTTTTTTAATGTTGTTTACACATAATACCTAAAAATTTAAAACAAATAACAACTTTACTATGGGTAAAGACACACTCACACACATATTTTTGTTCGAAAAAACATCTATAGTCGAATGTCGGGCCATCTTTTAATTCAAAAAGGCCGTACATCAGGCCCATGGGGTTTTATTTGACACGTGCCGAGCACGTGGCCTTGTAAATCCGAACGTTGGGCGTTGCGGCTTCTTTTTTTACGCTCCCCTTTCTTCTCAAATTTCAAATGCTAATCCCATCTCGATCGATCAGAGAGAGAGAGAGAGAGAGAGAGAGAGAGTTGATAATGATCGCAGCTCGGCGACTCCGTCGCATGTGGCGGCGGAGGTCAGGCCGAGTGCCAGAGTGTAGGTGACGGATTCGGGGGCTTGCTGGATGGAGCGCAAGGTGGGATCTTCTGTTCTTCGCCCAGGTTTGTTCTGCGAGTCTCTGGAAACTTGATCTCTTGTTGATGTTTTCTTGTTTTCCTTGGTGATGACCGATTACTGGAAGTGTTTGTTGTTACTGGTTGTTGATTGTTCTGTTCTTGCTCTGCTGGACGTTCTGCAGTTGTAATCTTGTCCTACGTTTCTTGGTTCTTTTTGGGCTTGTGAGAATGTCCCGTTGCATTGCGCGACGATGATGCTTTGGGGTTGTGGTAGATTATCATCCGAAAGAAAACTCGCGCAAGAACTTAGAAGAACAAGATTCTCGCTAAATTACCCTCCGCTGATTAAAGTTTCACATGCTTTTCACATCCATATGATTCGATATATGTGGATTTTCAAGATGAACCTTATCTTTGTTGTTTCCAACGTTACATATTCTCTAGTCAAACCTTGTCATTGTCTTGCTACAAATCTATGGACTCTGCTCTGCTATTCTTGACCAATTTTCTTGCCTAAAAATATCTTGGTACAGTCAAAACAGAAATGCTTCCAGCAAATGATCGTTTCAAAACATCCGCTATTCGACTTTTCTTTGTTTTTTCCAGCCATCTTGGATGTATGTCTGGAAAAATGTTGCTCTTCAAACTACGTTCTTTTAGTCTGGTTCAGTGATTGTCATATGCAGCTCTAGAATAAGCCTTTCAAATCGGGTTTCTAACAAGCCTTGACCATAATGTCGCTTTCAGAATGTTATCATTAGAGAAAGGAGGTTCTCTTTTGGATAAAGTTTATCAACTCGAACTAAAGTTAGTTAAATCCTCTTATTGAAGGAGTTGTACTGTTTTTCTAAGATGTATCTGTTTTGCTATCTTTCGGATTCTCTCCTTATTCCTTCTGTGTTATATTTTCCAATTTACAAAAAGGACATGATATCTCGGCATCGATGATTTAATGTGTACATCAGAAAGTCCCTAAGGCAAAGTCTAAAAGGAAAATATGCTTCATTTTCACTCTTTTAACCGGGCGTAGTTTTCGAGAATTCACCCAATCATATTATGTGGTCAGAAGTCTCATCTTTAACTTATTGTTCCTTGGTCAAAATCTCTCCTTTAAGAAATTTTGAAGTTGATGTTTGGCAAATTTTAAGGATGAAATTAATTTGAGGTGAGTACTATAAAGAAATATAGAATAGAATACTTTTGGGGTTGACACTGGTGTGATGTTTTCACAAGTGTTTTTTCATATGGTTTAGTAGGTGTTCTTAAGAAATTTTCAGGTTGTTGTTCCGCAAATTAATGGACAACATCATTTACGGGCACAAGCATCATAAACGAGTCTAGAGAGAAACGCCAAGTAGAATGATTTTTGAAGTGATGGTTTCTATGACTTCTGAAGTTGGGTTTGATTGCGAAACAATTTCGATGATTTTGGTATATTATTTGAGGTTGACTGATCAAGGAATGGTTTTTTACGACTTCGAGTAATTATTCGAGATTCTTGTTTGAGAATTTCAAGGACGGAGTTCATTTTTGGTGACTAGATGCGAGCGGGTCTTAATTTTAGAAAGAAATATGCTGCAGAAAGAAATGTAGAAATGTAGGTTGATGTTTTGCAATGGACAAACTTCGTTTAAGGGAACAGTCATGATATTGATTTTTATTGACTTCTCAAGTTTAGCTGATTGTGAAATGATTTATATGATTTCGGGCGATTCTAGAAAGAAATGTAGAACAAAATTATTTTGGGGTTGATGCTAGTGAGGTTTTTTTTTTTTTTTTTTTTTTTTTTTTTTTTTTTTTTTTTTTTTTTTTTTAATGTTTTCTGATTTCGATTCATAGGTTCTCTTAAGAAATTTGAGGTGGATTTTCTGCAAATTATTGGACAACTTTATTTAAGGCGTAGATGTGACATACGAAGTTACAGAGAAACCCCAAAAGGAATGGGTTTTAGAGTATTGATTTTTATGAATTTTGAAGTGGAGTTGATTGCCGAATGCTTTCTATGATTTTGTGTGATTGTTTGAGCTTGAATTCTGACGGTTTCTTTATTATTTAATTTTGGGTGATTATTATTTAATTTGAACTAGTTAATGAAAATTCGACATTTGTTATATAAAAACAAATAATTAGTAAATAAACATAAATCGATTGGGACAAAATTTAACCGAATAAAAGAATGGAGGATTTGAAATTTCAGTTTCATGGCATTGGAGTGTGGTTTTAATTTTTTAGTTTCTCTTATGTTTTCGTGGCTTTGTCTTAAATCGAAATCAATATGGTAGATCAAGAAAATCAAGTAAATCTTCAATCTCTCTCTTCTAGTCAAATTCAATAGAAATTGACTTATTTATCAAGTATGCAGTTTCTATTATATCACAAGTATACATATTAGTTTATTCAAAGAGATATAATAGATAAAAGTAATATTAGTTTGTTCATAGAAATATAATAGATAAAAGTAACAATAAGAAGAAAGTCAATTTCATACAAGCAAATCATTTCACTACTTAACGATTGTCTAGGATAACTAATCTTACTCGAGGCGTACGATTAGCCTGCCTATGCGTCAGCATCACTCCAGCTCGGGAACAATGCTCCTCTGGTTATTACTTGATAAATCTTATTTGTCGCGTCTCGGCTGTAACAGTGACAGAAAATGTAACAGTAAACACTAAACATTTTAACAAACGTAAGACACAGAATGAGTTGACGTGAATATTGAAAAAAATGAGACTAACCATCCAAACATTATAGCAAGTGTTTCCACAATTCCCTTCCAATTGAAAATCTTTCCATGTCTACTCGTCTCGTTCGGTGATAAAATTTCGACTGTATAAGGCCATTCTATTCCTTGCACGTAATATGCAATACTTCTATGTGGTGCATGACTACCATAACGAATTGAGAATCACTTGGTTAATCAACCGGAAACCCATCATTCTAACAGAAAAGGAAGCTAGAAACTCAACCTTCAAGAGCTTGAAATGTCTACAAATAAGGCTTTGAAATAAAGGATCTGCTAGCGCCAGTATAGGAGAGGAGGGAGGACTTGCCTTCTTCCCTGTAATATGCAATGCTTCTATGTGGTACATAGAATTACTTATAGTTGAGCCAAGATGCCTGATTTGAGTCCGGATGTCTTGGTGAGCTAGCGCCCTAACTTGAAGCTGGATGCCTTGGTTAAGTTAGGAGGGCTTAGTTATTAAGTTCGAAGATTAGCTCCTTCGTCCGTGGCCCATTGCACAAACCTTGCACAAACCTTCCACGCCTCTCCAATCGAAGGGACTTGAAGGATTGGCGTGGAAGTCCCTTCGGCCGAAGAGGTGTGGAAGGTTGGTGCAAGGTCTGTGCAATGGGTCACGAACGAATGAGCTAATCTTCGAACTTAATAATCAAGCCCTTCCAGCTCAACCGAGGCATCCAGTTTCGATTGTAAAAATGATGAGTTTCCGGTTGATTAGTCAAGTGATTTTCAATTCGTTATGGCAGTCATGCACCACATAGAAGCATTGCATATTACGTGCAAGGAATGAAGTGGCTTTATACAGTCGAAATTTTATCATCGGACAAGACAAGTAGACATGGAAAGATTTTCAATCGGAGAGGAATTGTGGAAACACTTGCTATAATATTAGGACAGTTAATTCCATTTTTTTCAATATTCACGTTAACTTATTCTGTGTCTTACGTTTGTTAAGATATTTAGTGTTTACTGTCATATTTTCTGTCACTGTTACAACCGAGACATGGTAAACAGGATTTATCAAGTAATAACCTCATAATAGCATTGTACTCAAGCTAGGGTGATGCTGACGCATAGGTAGACGATCTCCAAGTAATAAAAGGATTTGAAGTTAACTTTCTTCTTATTGTTACTTTTATCTATTATATCTCTTTAAACAAATTAATATGTAGACGTGCGATATAATAGAAACTACATACTTGATAGATAAGTCCATCTCTATTGGATTTGACTAGAAAAGAGAGGTCGAAGATTCACTTGATTTTCTTGATCTACCATATTGGTTTCGAGTTAGGATAAAGCCACGAAAACGTAAGAGAGATGTCTTCAAATCCTCCATTCTTTTTATTCAGCCATGAATGATAAATATTTCTGGTTTTTGGCAAAGAAAAGTTAGAAAGAAAAGTTACTTAGCATGACCCGAGATACCGATAATTATTGCTAGAAACATCGGAAAATTTGCCTTTTAATGTTGTTTACACATAATATCTAAAACTTTAGAACAAACGACAACAAACAACAACCTCGTCATTGGCAAAAACTTCTTCTTCTTCTTTTTTTGTTCAAAAAAAAACAAATACATTTGATTGCACAAGATTTAGTCGAATGTCGAGCTGCCTTTTATTCGAAAAGCCTGTACTTTAAGCCCATGGGCTTTGTAAATCCGAACATTAGGCGTTGCTACTTCTTTTCAACGCTCCCCTTCCTTCTCAAATTTCAAATGCTAATCATACCGTTTCATCCTCTGTCACCACCTCCTCCTCCTCCTCCATAGTCTTTGTTTTCTTTCTTTGTTCTTTGTCTACTCATCCCCTTTTTCTCTCTCGATGGAGCCCCATCACATGGTGCCAGATTTAGCTCGATCCAAGAGGGCAAAGCCATATGTGGCTCCAAGTGAGGCCGATGAGAGAGAGAGAGAGAATGAGGCCGAGCGATTGGGTCTAGGTGATGGATTCAAGGGTTTTCTGGATGGAGCGTGAGGCAAGGATCTTTTGTTCTTCGCGCAAGTTCGTTTTGTGAGTATCTGGAAACTCAATCTCTCATTGATGTTTCCTGTTTTCCTTGATGATGACCCATTATTAAAAGTTTTTGTTGTTACTGGTGCTAGATTATACATATAATTCTTTAATGCGAAAATTCAAAATAAAACAATGATCTTTGATCTTCATAATTTTTACAAATGGATGAAAATATCTTTTTCCATAGCATTACCCTTGATGATAATCGTTGTGGAAAACTGAAGAACTCGAATCAAATGAAGAAATCCGATTTCTCTCCCTTAACCCACTATTCTTTAATGTATTCTATCAAGTTCTTTTCAGTTATTGTTGTTCTTATGGGTGGAGAGAGCACCGGACTCTATTTATACATTCCATCAATAGGTGCCTTCCATCAAAGCGCCTTTTAACTTCCATAAAAGTCGCACTTGAAAAGTAGTAATTTCCCTTAAGGATTATACCATTTCGTTTTATTAGAGTCGCAACTTTTCATAACCAATATTTATTTATTTTATAGCATTTCAATAATTATTAAACCATCATATCATGTGGGCCACAATAATTCTTACATTCTCTCACTTTGCCCATATAATTTTCCTTTCATAGTTTAATAAAGACTGTAATGTGCATAATAACATTATGCTATAAAATTTTCATAAATTGGCAATCACATAATAATCACAATTAAGTAAAGAAAACTAATGCAAGTCATAGCAGTTGTATGTCATTAATCGACATTATCTCTTTTATGCACTACAACTATAGCATTTTACTTAACATGATCCATAAATAAAAAGTACAGTAATAGTCCAACTATAATGTCTTTTTAGAAACTATCCTATTTAACATTCATCTATTTCCATAATGTATATTAAATAAAAAACAAGAAATATCATAAACACGTAAATGAGCTTAAAGTGTCAAATACATAAACTTAATACAATCATAATACAAATATTAATGACGTCCAATAATGCCCATCTTTTCAACATGCTCATTAAATATTTTGGGCGGTAGTTCTTTTGTTAAGGAATTTGCTATCATACGATTGGTGCTAATGTGCTTAATTGACACTCTTCGTTTCTAAACTTTTTCTTTAACAGACAAATATTTGATCTCCATATGCTTAGCACCCTTACAATACCTGTTGTTCTTAGATAAGAAAACTGCTGCAAAGTCATCACAATAAATTTTCAGCGGCTTGGCAATATTGTCGACAATCACAAGCCATGAAATAAAATTCCGCAGCCATAATCCATGAATAGTGGCCTCAAAGCATGTCACAAATTCAGCTTTCATAGTGGATGCCGCAATAACTGACTGATTCGCACTCTTCCATGAAATTGCCCCTTTAGTCAGAAGAAACAAGTAACCAAACATTGATTTTCTTGTATCGGCACATCCGACTATGTCTGAATCCAAATATCCAATCACCTCGAGATGATCGGATCTTTTATAAGTGAACATATGATTCATCGTTCCTTATAAGTATCTAAGAACTTTCTTTGTAGCTTTCCAATGATCCATTCCAGGATTACTTTGATACCTACCCAGCATTCTAATAGCAAAACTAATGTCTGGTCTGGTGCAAGTTTATGCATACATTAAGCTCCACACAACAAATACATAAGGAATATTTTTTATTTGTTCTCGTTCCAATTCACTTTTCGGACATTGCATAAGGCTAAATTTGTCATATTTCTAAATTGAAACTATTACTGCTGAACATTTACCCATATTAAATCTCTCTAAAATTTTCTTAATGTAGGCTTTCTAAGACAATCCTAATAATCCTTGTGATCTATTACGGAATTTTTTATTCATATCATATACGTTGCCTATCCCATATCCTTCATTTCAAAATTCTTAAAGAGAAACTTCTTAGTTTCATGTAACAAACCAAGATTATTAGTAGTAAGCAAAATATCATCAACATACAGAATTAGAAAAATAAACTTGCTCCCACTAAGTGAGATATCCGGTTAAGTGCAGACTACTACCTAGGGGTGAGCACGGTTCCCGGGTAGAACCGGGAAACGGAGAACCGAACCGGAGGGTCCGGTTCGGTTCCCGATTCCTAAGAGACCATTTTCGGTTCCCGGTTCTTCTTTTTTGGGAACCGGCATTCCCGATTCCTATGGGAACTGGAACCGGCGGAACCTACGGAACCGGTTAGATTTTTTTTTAAAAAAAAAAAAACCCTAGGGCACCCATGATTTGCCCCATTTCCCTTTCTTTTCCCTCTCTCTTTCTTTTCTCCCCTTTTTCCTCGCGTCACTTCCTGTCCCCAACTTTTTTTCTTTTCTTCTCTCTCTCCTCTTTCCCCCTCTCTCGGCCGAAACCCCACCTCTTCTTCTTCTTCTTCTTCTTCTTCTTCTTCTTCCTCTTGCTGCTTGCTGGTTCACTCACCACCACACCGTTGCCCCACGCCCTACTCACCACCACCTCTTGGCCACCGAAGCACCACCACCCACCGCTCATCCAACGAGCCGTCTCGCCATTGAGCCCGACGAGCTGTCGCGCCGTCCGCGCCGCTCCTCGCCGCCGTGAGCCACCGCCGCCCCAAGCCACCATCACCACCTCTTGCCGCCGCTCACTCGGCCGTCCGAGCCGTTGTTGCTCTGAACCGCCACCGCCTTCACTCGCTCGGCCGTCCTGGTTAATTAGATATTGTTACTATTATTGTTACTGTCATTTATATAGCATCCTGATTGTTTCCCTTTAAGCTTGCAGTGGTAATTGATGTCTTGAACTAGTTTGGTATCTCTTTTTTGGGAAACTTAGGAGGGGCCTCTTCGCAGTTTAACTTATTCAAATTGCATTGAACATTTAGGGGCCTCGGAATTTTAAGAGTGTCAAGAATACAATCAAAAGATTGGAAGATGTTGCTATTACGTATAGAGGTCCTGAAAGAGTTCAGTTACTTAGAAGATGGGTGGTTGCGCTCAAGGATGTTGAAAAATCATTTGGAGGTACTGCTGAAGAGAAAGAAAAGAACCTCGAGCAGAATCCTGCTCCTGATGAAGCAAAGGGAAGGATAGTCCGAAAAGTCCATCAATGGTAAGCAAGCAGCGTGTTTACAGCATATGTCCACTTTCCGTCTCTCTGAATTTTAACCTAAGTGTGTTGCTAGTTGTTTTCTACTCTGCTTCCACTGAAAAAAGAAAAAAAATGCTTCATGTGCTCATGGTGCTTCTAAGTACCGAGCATTCTGCAACTTTACATTCTGATTTGATATTGCTATGAGAGTTAAGGTAGTAGGATTTTGATGGTGTGGTGTGACTATGAATTGCATTCTGGGTTGGTTCCATGAATGAACAGTGTATAGCCAAAATTATTAAGTCCCACACCATCAAAATCCTTTGAGTGCTTATGGTAGTGTTGCAGGGTATATTGAATTATGATTTCTTGGACCTTGTGTTGCTCACGCTGCAATTGACCCTTAATTTTTGCCTTTCTTCTTTCCTCAAGGATATTATTGAGAAGATTGCACTTGTACAACATTGAAAGAATCGATAGTGCATCACTTTGTACGGCTTTATCGTATCTTTGCTCTCTAGTTGATCTGGAAATTATAGGCCTGTAAGTTCTTTTTCATTTAGTGTTGTGTTTCCAGAAGTTGTTGCCCGTGATACTAACAAAATTATTCTGTTTTTTGGAATGGAAGAGAGGCTGTGACCAACTTTGATGAAAAAAAAAAAAAAAAACTTGTTGGAACCTGGAACCGACCCTGGAACCTGTAACAGGGTAGGTTTCAGGTTCTTGATTCTGACGAGTAGGTTCCAAGTTCCAAAAAATGAGGAACCTGTACCCGAGGGTAGGTTCCAGGTTCCAGACGGAACCGAACCGAAACCGGGAACCGCTCACCCCTACTACTACCCCTGCAAAGGCAAGTCACATTTAACTTTTCCCTTAGTCTATTTATCAATAGGATCTTCGTTTGAGTGGACATTACTACCCTTGCGTGAGGTCACCTTGTAAATTTAATTACTTTTCATCATACCCCACTTGAGTGAAAACTACCACCCATGTCAATGTTTCATATTATTTGTTTATACAAAACACGTAAATTTAGCCATAAAAAGTACAATCAAGTTCATTGATTACATTAATTATATTTTAGATATAGAAGTCACCGAACTCTCACTCTTATTTTAAAAATAATAAACATAGAACAATTAAATTAGCAAATAATTACTACTCAATTTTCTAAAAGATATATTGAAAATCTTCTATGCTAACTACTTTTGTTTATATAGATCCTCATACCTTGAGGGCTATATGGTGCGAAAGCCAAGGGGAAATATTGATTAACTTAATACATTCTTTCTAATAGATTTGTCAAGTTTGGCTCAAACTTGTCTTAAGTGAGGTGTGTTTAATCAGTAGTGGTCTGGTAGTAAACCTCCGTAGGTGTAGTTAGACCGTTGGTAAGCTCTGGTTGGAAATCTAAGTAGTGTGAAAACAAACTTGTTAAAATGAATTTATTAAAAAAATCAATGTCTTTCTCTAGTTTTATATCAAGAATGTCTTCAAATGTCTTCAAATCAAGGTCCTATATATAGAATAGATATAAATATAGAAAATGGGAAGATTCCTAAAGTCCAACTTGATCAAATATTTCAACAATCAAATTATAAGCTTTTGAAAAAATTGGATTACTTAATCACAATTGAAAAAAAAAGATATACCTCTTTCAAGATCTTTTGAAACGATTGTACTTCCAAACCAAAATTCCCTTAAAAAAAAATACATGCAAAAATATAATTTGTCCAAGTGGGTATTAAACCCCTTACTAAGAAAAATTTAATTTTTTTTTTCTTCTAGTTCTAAGATTCAAGACTATTAAACTTTGAAGAATTCATCTTAGGAACCGTAGAAACAAGCCTTTATAATGGCCAATTCATTTTAATTGTTAGCCAAATTTTTCGGTATCACTCAAAAATCGAAATATTATCAAATCTTTAACTCTTAAAGTTAAAACACATAATTACAAGATTGCAAACAAGTATGGCGTTCTTCATCATTTTCACAAAAAAAGACATTTCACCATACCTGTTAGTAATCCCAACAAGTATAAGTAGGAAGACAAGATAGCTCGATAGTTAATCAGGCTTGAATCCTTCCACATGTCAAGTGAATTGACATGAAGGATTGTTTAGATTTTCAAATGATGAGAAGTGTTTAAAAGTAATTTACTTGGTTTCAACTAAATTTTGTTCACGGAAACTTAGAGTTTTGATAAATCATGTGATTTGTCATGCCATTTTTCTAGGAAAATATTTTTCATAAAAACTTTTGGGTTTTCATGATAAAATCCTTTTTTTTACCTCCATAGTAACTTGGTGTTGGCTTTGGTAACGAATTGTGATTTTATGGGAGATAGCAATGTTACCATTGAGGTAATAGGTTCTAAGATTGAGAAAGAGGGTGGTTTTATAAATATCTTATTAGAAATTCTAGTATTTTTGTGAGGCTTGAGAAACTGACACCACGCTAATGTTATAAGAAATTATTCTTGTTGAGGAATTGAAATTCAAAAATATCCCTACAGCAGTATATACAATCCATTGTTTGCTTTTGAGATTGTTTGGCGCTGAATGATCACCTACAAAATGCATCCTTACTAGATAATTTTTCTAAGTGAGTTTTATTATTTTTCAAGGGGATTAATTCGACAACAATTCCCCTATCTATGACGACGAGATTAATTTGCTCCTGCTCAATTATCCCACTGTCGTTAGTTGAAAATATGTTGTTGTTTTTGTGACTTTGCAAGTGATAATGCCAAGTGCTCATAGGATTGGGTTCGTTTGGGAAGACTTTTAGGAAAAATCTTTAGAAAATGCAAAGACCTTTGAGTTAAAGGTGTTTTCCAAAATGCAAACTATGTTTGGTGAATTGTAGTTTGAAAGTCCATTGTAAAGTACCTTTGAGTAAAATAGTGTTTGGAAAAATTACATTTACAAAGGACTTTGATTAATTAAAAAAAGAAAAAAATTATCAAAAAAATAAAATAAAAGAGTTTGCCGGCGAGGTAAGCCTCTGCCACTAGCCTCAGGCAGTCCCCGGAGACGACCGACGAGGGCCACCTAGGGTCGGGCGACCTCCAGCGAGGGTCGCCTAGGGTCGGGCGACCCCCGGCGACCCTTCACGAAGGTCAGTTGACCTAGATCTGGGTCTGCCGAAGGTCGTAGGACCTCGCGGCGACCCAAATTCCGATCGCCGGAGGTCGCGCGACCTCGTGGCAACCGCCGCAACACAAATTTGGTCGCTGGAGGTGGCGCGACCTCGCAACGACTAGATCTGGGTCGCGCCTGAGGTCGCACGACCTCGCCGCGACCAGATATGGTCGTTAAAGGTCGCGTGACCTTCCAGCAACCAGATCTGGATCATGCCGATCACCGCGAGGTCGCGCGACCTCCGACGACCCAGATCTGGGTCGCGGCGACACGACTTGTGAGCGGTCATTGGGACTCGCGAGAGGTTGCCGCGACTAGCCAGTGACGGTCGCCACGACCTCGCCGACCTCAGCCGTGACCTCGCTGGCCTCTCGAGCTCGTCTCTGATCAGCCACACCACTGGAGAAGAAGATGAACAGTGACATGAGGCATTCCCAAACCCTTTGGGCAAAAAAAATGGTGTTTGGCAAAAAACTTTAGAAGAGACTTAGGCTAAAAGCTAGCATTTTTAAGGCTGAAAGCTTAAGCCAGGTTGGGGGCTGCCTTGGGCTTTTCAGCATTTTCGACATGCTGAAGCTTCATTAAAGGAAAGTCTTGACCCCTTTGAACCTAATTTTCATCACTTCTCTCGTCGTCTCGCTTCTCTCGTTCGAAGGCCAAGTTCTCTCTCCCCAATCTTCTCCACCGCTCCTTTTCAACTCCACGACCGCCAACTCTGACCATCGCTATCGGAACCAGCCACCACCGTCTCCATCAAAGCCCAACCACCATCGTCGTCGTCGGAGCGACGTTCTCTCGTCCAAAGGCCTTCTCTCTCCCCGATCTTCTCCACCACTCCTTTTCAACTCCACGACCGCCAACCCCGACCGTTGCCGTCAAAACCAGCCACCACCGTCTCCGTCGAAGCCTAGCCACCATCGTTGCCATCGGAGCCCCGGCCACCACCGTCGCCAGCCACCCAACACTAGACTCTCTTTTTGCTTCGGTGAGTTCTCGATTCCATTTTCTTTTGTGCCTAGTTGAATTCCGGTTTTGGGTTTTTGGGTCGACATTTTGAAGTTGGGTTTTGGGTTTTTGGCGTGTTCTCTGCTTATTAGTCGTTAGTCACAGCTGAAGGATTACCCATTTTCTTTCTTCTTTCTTCGAAGTGTTGTGTGCATGTTCGGTGCTCGTGATTAGATTTGTGCGCGATTTGATGTGCGAACGAGCTATTTTGGTGGGACGGGAGCTGATGAGCTGCGCTAGTTTGAGTTTTGACCAGATCTTTCCCTGAGGGTTTCGTTTTTTGGGTTTTGATCAATTCGTGCACTTGCATCGGAGAAGTACAGATTCGATTGGTTCGCTATGATTTCGTCGTATTGGATGTTGCCCCTCCTGTTGCAAATGTATCTCGTGCTTCCGAATGAAGAGAGAGACGGATGCTTGTGATTTTAGCACCGGAAATTTGGTCCCATCCATGCAAATTCTGGTGGAAGTCGCGTAGGAAACATCAGAAACTGGATGGCAGTTGACTAAAGTCCTTTTTCCCCCTTTTATTCGGCCATGGAGAGTTTAATTAATTACTCAGTTACGTCATCACAATTTTTGGTTCGTTGTAAGCTGCTGGCTTCTTGTCATGTTTATTGCTATTATTTAGTCGCTCCATCGCAATATCTGCTGCCCCTGCTTTGGAATGGGCAAAAAGGAAAGGATCGCATCTTATGAGCTGAAGTGAATTTGCTGTGGAGGGTGGCTGTTAAGTTTGAAAAGATAAATGAGTGCAATGACATGGCAAATGCATTTCTTGGGCTGTTGAGCAAGTTACTATTTAGAGCATAACTTTTAGTTGAAATGTTTTTTAATGAATTATGGGTTTTTCTATAGTAATTCAGGAATTCAAGTAACTGAGCAGAATGTGGATACATGGATTGTCCATGAGCATTAATCTTCTTTTCAACTTGTGGATCTTCATCTTCTTTCATGCCATTTACATTCTATACGTGCTTCTCAGTGCTACTGTTATTTCTTTCACTGTTCTATTTTGCTTGCTAAGTTGAACTCAGGATTGGCACGTTTTAGGCTATTGAATGTGCTTTAGGTGTTCTCTGATATTTATTTGAATGCTAGGCGGAACTGCGAGCTAGTGTATTTGAAGCAATTGAAGAGGAGGATCAAGTTGTGGAGAAGGAAGGTTTACCTCCTGCTTTGTTAGGTAGCTGCAATGAACGAGCAAAACAACTTCATGCTTCTCCTTCAGGTTATTTTCTAGTCCTTCGGTATGGACCATAGCGGTCCTTCGGTATGGACCATAGCGATATACTTTCATTTTCTGATAATCCCCCAGCTATTGGCTGATGGATATTGATATAGACTCTGCAGATATCCTTTTTTTGCCCCTCAGGTTTGTTCAATGTAAGCGGCATGTGCTTGTTAATGTGGTGACCTTATTCAACTGTCCTCATTTTATTATGCAGGGAGGCTGTTAACAGCATTGATTTCTAAATGCTTGGACTGGGCGCAACTAAACCACACATTAAAAGTTTATCTACCTGAGTGTAATTTGGTAATCAAGTAATTCCAGCTGCAGTTTTCTTCTGTCCTTATTGCAAGTACCTTTCTATGTCCTGTTCTTCTAGAGGACTGCTGAATTCAATTGAGTTTTTATGAATTACCCTTGCAGCAAAAGGATTCTTGGAAAGTTGAGTTGAAGGAGTTTAGCAGTAAGAATGGATATGATATGAACCGAAATGGAGATAGTGGTCCTTTGCTGTTGGATGTACTTGAAGGATTTACGTGATCAAATAGCAATGAATTTAGTAAACACTTGAGGAGGATGTTTGTAATTTTCAATGAAAACTTATTTCTTTCTTTGATGCGTATGTAATCATGTTTATTATAATGAAATTACTCTTTCTTTTTGTTAATATATCTCTTTTATATATACATTTCAGTGCAAAAATATATATAAAAAAAAAAAAAGGTCATTGAATTTGTTAATATATCTCTTTTATATATACATCTCGGTGCAAAAATATAAAAAAAAAAAAAAAAATCATTGAATTTGTTAATATATCTCTTTTATATATACATCTCAAAGTCAAAAAACAAATCATTGAATTTGTTAATATATCTCTTTATATATACATCTCAAAGTGCAAAAATATATATAAAAAAAATAGTCATTGAATTTGTTAATATATCTCGTTTATATATACATCTTAGTGCAAAAATATAAAATAAAAAAAAAAACACTATTTTTGTTTTCAATTTTAAAAAATAAAAAATAAAAGCTTAAATTAATTGCGCTAAAGGACTTCCAACAAATATGTGTTTACCAAACAGCATTTTCCCAAAGTTACTTCTCAAGGCGCTTTTCAATTATAGTTTACCAAACAGTTTTTGCATTTCACTCAAGGCCTTTAAACTAAAGGCTTTTGCATTTCCTTAAAGGCTTTTCCCAAAAGAATTCCCAAACGCACCTTAGGATATACCTTGGGCTTTGACTGCGTTTGGGAACTGCCTTCCCAAGGAGTTTTGGAGGGCTAAAGGCCTTTGGGCCAAATATTTAGTGTTTGGCAATGTTTTTTGACTTGCATTTGCCAAAGGCAAAGCCTTCCCAAGGCTGAAAGCCCAAGGCAGGTTGGGGGCTGCCTTGGGCATTCGGCCTTCTCGGAAGGCCACGCCACACTGTTCATTTTTTTTTTTTTTTTCGAAATTGTCCTCACGAATTTTTTGTTTTTCCGTTTTTTGCCTTTATATGAGACATTGTTCATCTTCTCCGGGCCGATGACTGCTAGAGGGACGCCGGCATGGTCGCAACAACATAGGCGATCATCATCAGAGAGTCGGGCGACCTCCGCGAGTCGTGGCATTGCCGGCGACCGTCGCCTGCCGCACCGCGACCTCCACACGAAACTCGCTGGGGCCGCACGACCCATCTGGTCGCAAGTCTGATTGTGACCAGATCTAGTGCCGGAAGCTCAGCGGCGACTAGATTTGGGTCGCGCGACCCTGTTGCGACCCAAATCCGGGGCGGTGAGGTTCTCCCGCGACCTCGACGCCTCGGATCTGGGGTTGCCGGAGGTCGAGGCGGCATTGCGCGACGCACACAACCGCCCCAAATTCGGGGTCGCCAGAGGTCGCGAAGGCGTCGCGCGACCTCATCGCCCCAAATCCGAGCGCCAACGGCCGCCTGCCCTTGCCGATCAATTTTTTTTATTTTTCTTTTGATAATTTTTTTTTATCACAAAAGTCCTTTGTCCCCCAAACACCATTTTGCTCAAGGATACTTCACAAAGGGCTTTCAAACTACAATTTACTAAACACAGTTTGCATTTTGGAAAACACCTTTGAGTTTCCTAAAGACTTTCCCCAAAAGTCTTCCCAAACGCATCAGCCTTGCAAATGTCAGCTTTGCCTTAATGCCCCTTGGAAAGTAGTTCCCAAATACCTTCATTTTGGCCCAAAAGCCTTTAGCCCAAAAGTAATTCCCAAATGCAGCCTGAAGGTGCACCTTTTTTTTTCTTCCAAATTATGTGACAATCTCTTGTTCTTTAAGAAGTAATTACATTTTATTTCAGGTGGTTTTTGAATAAAGCTTGCAATTTATAAATTTATAGAAAAAATTCATCTTCAAACTTTAGCTCTGCAAGTTATATATGTGTTTGTGTGTGCTCGATCAAGCCAAGCTGCATGCTTCATTTCCTCAAAGCAATTGTGTTTAAGGTTTTGTTTGTTTAGCAAAAAAAAAAAAAATTGAAAAATGCTTTATCAAAAATATCATTCGTATCGCTTGAAATAATTAGTTAATAAAAAGAATTTTCATTATTAACAAGAAGTTATATCTAAATATTTTCATAAACGATGAATATATTTTTCGTTCATTTATTTTGTAAGCAATACCAATTATCACTTTTAAAAAAATATTTTCTAAATCATTTATTTTTCTTGAAACAAATTCACCTTAATTAGTTTTATTCTATTGAGAATTCAATAATGAGCGGCTTATAGCTAGAGAATATGTTTTGAACAAAATTTCTATGTTATAATGCAATTTATATGGTAGGAGTAATATACTTCAATAGATTTGTCTTTATGTATGACAATTATCTTACTAACTTATAAGTTATGTTAGATTAGCAATTTATTCGTCTGGTACTTTCCTTTCACAAATTATATTTGGCACATGATTTTTTATGATTGACATGTGCAATTACCCCTTTTAAATTAGACTACCATTCCCTATTAGATTTTCAATTAGCTCATGAGGAATTTAAAGAGGGCAAATTTAAATCTCACGCCATGTTCTGTCACCACGAAATCTTGTCTTTAATGCTTCATCGTAGAAAAATTACTAATTGTTTTTTTAATTTTACCAATGGGAGATCTATAGTTAAATACTTTTTGCTCTAATAAATTTCGCCGATACACATTTTCATATGTTTCTTAATATATAAAAATTTCACAATTTTCTATGTAAGAGGTTATGAACTGCATAAGAAAAAATTAAGATGCTTTTATTTTGCTGAAAACTTAATAATAATAATAATAATAATAATAATAAATTGCATGAAAAAAATCATTTTTCAAGAAAAATGGTTACCTCTCATTTGTTTGATGATATAGGAAAAGTGATTCTTTTTTCTCTATAAGGGAAAAGTTTATTGTTTTCAGTTTCTCGAAAACATTTTCCCGTTGATCGAGATGTTTTAGGCCATCCAAATTCCAGAAAGCCAAAAAATAATTTCCCAAAAATATTTTTTTCTCAAACAAACAAACCTTTAATTATATGTTTGAATTCATGTCTACCTACAAAATCACTATTAACATGTATTAACATGTCATTCGTTGCTTGTTCTAGTAAAAAATTACCAATCACATGGCTAAAAAACTAGTTAACGAAAAGTCAAAATTTGTCATACGAAAATTCACTAAGCATGGCCATGAATGACTCGAGATAGTAATGAGCTTTTTGGTCAATAATTGCTAATAACATGGGAAAATCCTTGGTTACCTAGAGAGACCAGGCACGGCATGACTAGTCATGTCACACTAGCAAGGCCCAGGGTTGCGGCCTACCATGGGACAAGTTGGCATGGCCTGGCTCGGCCCAACCCATTTCATATTGATTAATTCATTAAAGAGTTTCTCACATTCCAAATACCATGTCAAATTAAGTAACTTTATCACTTGAAGCAATCATTTTGGGAATTTATTAAATAAATCATATCTAACCGATAATATGTGCATACAGATATACTCATATGTGCTTGCCACTAGTTGGTCAATAAGATAATGCAACACTAGCATGGCAAAATTAAGGATTAGAACAAGTACCATGAAGCATTAGTTTTAGAGATAAGGCGAAGTGAATTCTCATTCTAAGTAATTTCATTTCATGGAACCTAGATTTTTTTTTTTTTTTGACCACATATTTTGCTAATCATTTAAACTAAGCTCAATTCAATGGATCAAACATAGATAATTTTTTTGGCCAAGAGAAAAAACCAAATTAAAGTCTCAATAAATCATCGCTTGTCTGTAATACCTTGTCATAAATGATACACTTTACTATGTTTCATGACTTTTTATAAGAAGATAAGCAAAAACAGAAAAGATCCCATTACTTCAAGATTAGAGTACAATTGACACTAATTTTAAAACTTGCATTAAAATTGTCATATATTTTAATTAGGAGAGTGCATCAGTTTAAGTCTAATCCAGGAATTGGATTAGTACAAGACCACTCATTCTTATTTATGCAAATTGGTTTCCTCATGGCCGTGATTCTCTATTTTTTGTTTTGTTCGGTAGCCGGTGGGACCTTTCAAATTTCTTTTCGTGCTTACCTTGAAATTGTAGGCGTGTGGTACCGATCCTAGAACCAAATCGGACGCGAAATCAAGTGGGCTAATTCCCGATTCCATTGGATGGGAACCAACTCTACGCGATCCCATTCTTGATTCCAAGGTGAGAACCGACCCGCTATCGAAATCTCGTCAATGTCTTTTTTCCATTTTTTTGGAATGCCGGCATCAAAGAAGCTGCTTCTCGTATTTCAATCCCACAGGGGACTACCAACGTCGTACTCGGCTGCTCGGACTTGAAGCCAACTCGCACGCCTCGTTTTGTCCCACTGCTACGCCACGATAATCCCCTGGTTCCTTTCCTTTCTACATGCGTGTAAGCAAAGGTGCATGATGTTCTCTAATTTCTCGTTCATCTTCAGCTTTCCGTCCAAGAACTGATCAAACCCTCTGTCTAAGAGAGGTTTAAGAGTGCTCTTGATATGCCTAGACATCCCTTGCTTGTGTTGCTTCTTGGGTCGTTGCGTTGGGGTGATTTCGCTCTTGTGCTGAATTGATCTGCGCTCCCGTTTCTTGACATTATGCTGTAGTGTTAGAGATTGCGCCTTTGAGATTGGTTTCAGTCTGCTTGGCATTGGGTTTTATTCCTTTTTTTGTTTTCACTTAGGTTGGCATGAATGGATGTTGAGATGTACAGGATAAAGTTCGAATTTAATATACAGCATGTATGAGAAAAACTAAAATGTCAGTTGCCTGGGATTCCTCCATGCTTATTGCCTCTCTGTCCGTTGTCTGTCTTCCTCTATCGCCCACCACCTGTTCGGTGAAATTCCTCAACGAGGTGCTGATTCGCTTTAGATAATTAATTCCTATGCGTAAGTCTGTGCAGTTGTATACTTCAGCTGAAACCTCTACTTTAGTCCCTGAAATTAGAGATTGATTTTTAAGCTAGTTGAAAAATGGGTAAAGTTTCTCTCTTTTTCTCATTGATATCATCTCTTATTACATTCTATTTTCCTAGTTACTCTACTCAGCAAACAATGGGAGAAATAAAGGATGGAGCCATTTCTGGATGTTTGCCAAGCACTAAGACATTTGTGGTCCACTATCCAGGTTATCCTTCCTCTGCCTCACGGGCTATTGAGACGCTTGGAGGAAGTGAAGGGATTTTGAAGGTGTTGCCTCAATCACTTGCATTCTTAGTAGGGTCATTTTGAGGTTTCTGGGGCCATATATGTCAACTGGAAGCTTGACTTTGCAGGCACGCAGCACCAGTTCAAACAAAATGGAACTTCGTTTCCGGCCCGAAGACCCATTTTGCCATCCTACTTTTGGGGAGCTTCGCCGATGCAATAATTTCCTGTTGAGAATATCAAAGAGAAGCAAGATATGTGCTAACCCTTCACTTACTCAAGATCATAGTGCTGTCAGCAATACTGGAATGAGTTCAGAAGGAGATCAATGCACTAGTTCTTCTGGTGCCAATAAAGAAGAGGATCAAATGCAACTATGTGCTGATATTGCTGCTCGTGTCTCTGAGGCATATGTTTTTCAAGGTTAGAAGCTAATCGAAACTCATTTGCATCCTTTTGTCAATTCATTCTTTACAAACTATTATATAGACTAGGCTACTCGATGGATGATTTTATAACTAGTAGTTGCCAACAAATTTTGAAAAGGGATGGCTGATTATCAACATGTTGTTGCTGTTCATGCTGATAATGCTCGAAGGAAAAAGAAAAAAACAGGAGAAGTGGAGACGCCTCCCTTTGGTAAAATCTTTCTCACATTTCTAATATCACCTATCGTGTCAATAGGATAACTTTTTTCCTTTATTATTACTATCCATAATTTTCTCATTTTCCTTTCCACGGTGGTCTATATAGTAAAGGATGCTCTTACAAGTGTCGAAAGTGAGGATGTAATGATGATAGTTCCCCCACTCTTCTCATCCAAGGATGTCCCAACAACTTTAGCGTATGATTCACTGCTCCTTTTGTGTCATATCTACTGATTGACTTACTTCTTTATGATGCTATATTTGGAATTGGCTCTCAATTTATCCCTTTTTTTGGCTCTTTGAATCATGCCTTTGAGTGATTGATAGTGGTACTTTCTATCAATTCAACTGGAAATATCATAGCAAAGTACACATAATCACATAAATATAGCAGAAGAAGAATTCATTTGCTTAATGAAGTTGTAGACTGGGTTTAATTGATGCCTAAATCTAATCATAAGCGTAGTTGGAAAAACCACTTAACGTTTGACATTCAAAACCAATTAGATATAGTTGGAATCCCATCCAGTGTAGGCATTACGATTGTCATTGCCCCTGAATGAAGTGCAGTAATAGAAGTAAAGTGGTTAATATTATGAATGAAAAAATAAGAGACAAGAGGGCAACAAGGAGGTGTGGGAGCATGAGTTCGTGCTTTGAAGGATGGCCCATACTAAATGGCGATAAGAAATGATAACTAATAACAAAAATGAGGAACTGTAAATTCTTACAGGGACAATTTAGACTTTGAGAATGATTCGTTATATTCTATGGATAAGTAGAAAATCATCAAGAGCCATCCTCCTTTTTTAAACATTGTCACCATTTTTTCAGGTTAAGTCGTCCCCCGGCCACTTCAAATTTAAAAGGAAACAGGAGACAGCCGCTGAGCATGTTGAGGTTTACTTTGGAGGCCTAATCTCACTAATACCATCTGAAAAGATTCATTTTGGAAGACAGTAAAGTAAAAGAATTATATCTGTACAACAATCTTAAGTAGGGTGCATTCCTTCTTTTGCAGGTTTTTGTGGAGAACAGTCTGGCACTTGATTTCAAAGTCAAAGATATCCTAAATTTTTAGTTGAATGATGCTGGTGATTGGGTATACTAAGATGGTTTCCAGACTTGGTATACTGAGTGATGTGGCGATCTCATAATCTTTAATGAGTCTTGAACATGCCCTGGCCATCTCAGTATGCCAAATTACTTGTGCTTCTTTCTTAGTTATACTTAACATGGTCATACGCAGCAAGCAGATTATGTTTGTTCTATATCTGTTTCACTTAATCATCCATACAGATCCCAAAGATAATAAATTGGGAGGAGCGACTAATCCAAGGATCAGATGAGTGGGAGAGGCAAATGGCTGTGTCTAAATTGTTTGAGGAGCGGCCCATATGGCCCAAGAATTCTCTTTATCAAAGATTGCTAGATAGAGGTTTGAACTTTGGAGTTCTTCTGCTCAAAAGGTAGTCAGCATTCTTCTTATTTTGAGATGTGTCGTCAAATTCTAGTGTGCGATAATCTTGATTATTCTTCTGTCAGATCAACGTCAAATAATTTCCTTTAATATGTCAGGTCTTGTAGCCTTCTCACAAATGTGGCATACTATTTCAATAATGGGCCATTTCTGAAGTTCTGGATAAGGAAAGGATATGATCCTCGTGAAGATCCTGATTCTCGCATGTGAGGTTTCTCTTAAAACAAATCCTTTGTTTTGATCCTTTTCTATTCTCATCGTTCTTCTTTTGTTGTGATCGTTCTCTATTCACATTGTTCTTCTACTATGTTCTCAAGTGTCTATGCAAAGTGAAACCATTGAGGAATTTAGGGTGAAATAGGTCAGTCAAAAACATGGGTTGATATGTTTAGTCTGTTTTCTGTTCCTGTGCTTCTAGTGATAGAAACATAAGGGGTTGGGAGGAGAGAGGATAGACTTAAAGTTTCTTTGGACACTACATATTCTATGTACAAGTAGCGATAGCAATTGGAAGTAGGGGTGACAATTTTTTTGCATCATCGTGTTCTTGTCAGTTTCTTGTACCATTGCCAAAATGTTTAAACATGTTTACAAATATTTTTTATTAGAATAAGTAAAATCATCTCAATTCGTGTCAATTTTGAACTATTTGTGTTGTGTATTTTCTAGTTCGATTCTCGCAGTGAATTTTGTTGTCGGTGCCATGACAAATCTCCTAGTTAGATGTCATTAGTTATAATGGTATTATTTTCTTATGCTGACAAAACAGATATCAAGGAATTGATTTTCGAGTGCCACAACCATTGCAAAGTAATTATGATTTAACAGCAAATGATGAGTAAGTTCTTTTTACAGCCCCTTTTGGTCACTCTACCAAATTTTGTTGCTGTTATCAACTCTGCAGCAGTAATGTTGAACTGCCTTGGTAGAAAGTGTTGTTATATAGGATACTAACCTGTTTCACATGCTCTCGGCATTTAATTTTGTTGAACCGACTTCTAACTGCTAGTGATCTCTTTCTCTCCCTTCTTTTGTCTATAGGTTGGAGCCTAGCTGGGAGGATATATGCAGTTTCCGTGTTTTCCCTCGCAAGAACCATGTATCGTTGCAACTGTGTGAACTTGTTGATGAATACATTCAACAAGAGATAAGGAATCCCCCAGGCAAGAGTATTTGCACGGTTAGCATATTTTTAGTTATTCTGGATAGATGTGAACTGGCTGGCTGATCATCTTGCCTTGACCCCTTCTCTCACCTTCGTGGTCTGGCTTCTCCCTCTCCTTCTTTATGCTCTGCCCACAATTCCATCCACGCAACACTAAGACACGGTTGTAATATCTAAATAAAACAGTTCTGTCTTTGTTGGATTGTGTTTGAGGCAAATTCCATTGTTCTGTCCTTTGCAGTTTAAAACAGGGTGGTTCTTGGAACCTCTGCTTGATAGCTTGAGACAACGTATTATGATGAGAGTCTTGTCTGTGTACCCAAAACTGGGTGCAGAGAGCTTTTTGAAACTAGCTTCAGAACGTTTTGAGAAGTCCAAAAAGATGCGGTTTCTTGACAACACCATGAAGATTGATAAAAAGAAAGACCAACAAGACAAAGGTCGCAATCAATTTTCCATCCTAATATTTACTCTTTGATGTTGCCTTTTCCCTCCGCAAGGTTATTTCTGTGAAGCTCGTTTAAAAGAGCGAGCGACGAAACTCTTGTTTAAGTTTTCACTTGGAATGATGGATGGTAATCTTCAGGTGAAGAGAATCCAGTAATAGATACTGATAACGATGAAGAGGAAGAAGAGATTGATGATGCTGGAGAAGAAGAAGTTGATGCATATGTGGTTAGTGATTCTTTCAAACTTGTTCAACTTTCTTTTTTCGCGAATTAAACATCCCTTTCGGTCTCTCTTACATTTTGTTCAATTCCTAACTAATTGAATTTGTGTTTTCCTCTTTCTAGGTGGCTGAGGAGGGTGACATATCTCTGCAGTCATTTCCTTGTATCCTTGGTTTATATTCAAATCCAAAACCAGCGTTCCTGAAAGTTCGAAAGCTGCCCATTTTATTCAGACACGAGTTTCAGTTAATGTTTGCTAATATAGACCAGTAACCAGTCAATTTCCTATATATTGCTAGATACGCCTATGGAAAACATCTCTAGAACCTACTTGCAGGAGCTCTTTGGCAGTTTTCCATCCACGGAGCATGGTTTTGACCCGCAAAATGCCGATGGGAGCGATGGAGAGTTTCAGATATATGAGCAAGAAAGTGAGGAGAATTACTCTGATGATTATGAAGATGAAGATTAAGGTCTACAACTTTTGGATGTAGAGGTTAATCCTTATATTGTTCTTCTTTTCCCAGCCATGTTCTTATTTTACTGTGATCATAATTTATTGACCACCTAGCGGCTATCATCACTAGGAAGCTAGCCGTGTAATGTTAATGAGGTGACCAAAAACGTCTTGTACATATGATTTTAGTTGCATTTTTGTGGTTATATAATGAAAAGTTATTACCTTCCTTCTCCCTTGAAATCCTTAACGGATGAACCATTTAAGCATCGAAATCGAGTAGAAGATGACGATATGACCGGCAGCTGGGCTAGGTTTCAGCGAATGCTCACATAGCTTAGGGAGGCCAATTCTGGGTCTCCGAGACAAATGCTGATGGTTGGTTATGTGTCCTGTTATCTTCAGAAATTCATTGTTATCGACCAAGGGATATGTTTTAGTTGGAAGATATGAATTCTATGCAAAGATCACCTATTCGCCCTCATGTCTATCTAAATAATCACTCCTTTGAAAAGGTTGAAGAAATGGTAATTACAGATACGTAAATTCTAAAGCACGACTAATTGAGGGATATGCAAAACACCCATCTGTAGTGAACTGTGGCATCATGCATTTGGTTGGATATATCACTACCAAAATTGGAAGTATATATGTGAGGATAGGATGGAGAGACGCCCGAACCTCCTCATAAGCGAGGCGAGGGCTCGTTTCTGTCTTGATTTCGAATTGCGAATCATCACCGTGGGAGTGTACTTGAAAAATAAGAAATTAGGACATAGATAACGATATCTTCATCAAAGCTTCGACAGCTACCAAGTTTACATGCCCCAACAAAACGAGGGAGAGAGAAACAATGGAACATGAGGACAGAAATAATCATCTTCCCCCAATGAGAACTTCTGTGTTGTTTTTACAGAAGCATGATAACCTAGGAACTAATTCTTCGTCCTCCAAAGAGTGGGACATGGATGAACTCACTGATTCCCACCATTGACATATCCGTGTCCCTCGCCAGGGCTCGGGCCGGAGTTCTTGATCCCTATGAGAGTTTGAAGCTGTTCAAAACCATGTCCTCTACCACCAGGTTTTGGCCCTGAGTTCTTCGCTTCCTTCGGAGACAACTTCCTGGGAATAAGCTCGACCCTTCCGGCGACATTCCCATCCAAGCTCGAAGCCTCCAAAGGCCGACCCTCCGCGGTCGAAGGCATGGACATAAACAAGAAAACCAGCAGAAGTAGAAGGAAGAGAGGGAGGTTGAGACGCTTTGCTCCTCGTCTCGCCATGTTAGATCGATTGAGTACAAGCTTTTGCACGCTTTGTGCAAGAAGAAATATTTGGACGCAATTGCTTGGGGTGTCAGGCGTTCGTTCTGGGTTTCCCATTGTTTGACTTTTAAAGTGGAGGTTGTCAACTGTTCGAAAGCCATGTGGGGGTTTGAACTTAACAAGGTGGCGCCACCGGAATTAGCTTTATGCGCAAGGCAGGGTTACTATCATATGGCCGGTTGCCCGTAAAACTGAAATTACTCCTGGAATATAGGAGCTGATAAGCGCCACGTATCGGAATAGAACAAGTAAGCGCATAATGTCTATTCGATTTTCGGGAAATTAGTTAGTGCAAACAGGCTTCGGGCCACCTATCGAGATGTTTCGACCTGTGTTTCATTTTATTTATTGAATGATCGGTCTATGTCGAACGAGAGTGAGGTTCACTCGTATGATTGAATTGGAACTAAAAAGGAGTGCTATCGTGGTCATCATAGTTGGATTTGAACCGAGAATGAAAAGGGCAAATATGCTTCTACAGTTTGAGCCGTCCCCATCACATTGACAAGATCGAATTCGGGTACGAATCAACATTCAGTGGAATAACGTGAAAGGTTGGGACAATCTTACATACAAATTTGAAGGGGGGGATGCATGCGAAGGCTCAAACAGGGTCTTCCATTTCAGGTAACGAAACCTCAGGTCTACTTAGGTTTCCACGTGGCATCATGCCAATGGTTCGATCTTTGTAAGTAGGTGAACATGCAACCTAATTTCTTGATCCCAATATTCCGGCACAATCGGAGAATTTCATAGTTTTCAAACTGCTGGAACTTTTTTAATTATTAAAGGGCAACTTCTTGATAGAGACTCCTTAAATTCAAATCGCAAATCATAACCAACTCTGATGGCTTAAACTAATTTTCATGATATCGCCATCGGTAATATTATGATTCACTTATTAAAAAATATTTTTTATTCTCACCTCCATTTCAGATAAAACACTACATTCTTAGTTATCCGATCGAATTATCCCCCCTTCTCTCTCTTCAAGTTATTTTTTCTTTTCTTATTGTGTTACGTTATTTCTGCCTTCTCTCTCATTAATTTTACAACATCACTCTTCATCCTGTTGTCACTTTGCCCGGAAAGAATTATTAATTTTTAGTTAAAATTAGTATGAAAATAGCACCGACCCAAAAAAAAAAATAACTTTACGCAAACTTATTGGTTCCTTTCAAAATTTTAAGAGATGGGTGTCAAGTCCATCTTCCAATTCTCCTAGTCCCTGTAGAATGCGAAAACTTCCCCAGTGGGAGTCAAATAGTTGCCAGATAGGGTTAGATAATAACAGTACATGGGCAACATTTCATGTCCGAAAATGAAATGTTCCAAACTGCAGATATCCTTTCCCTAAGATCAAGATTTAGTTGTGCAAAGTAACTAGACCCCACCCTTGACCTGAAATCGCCTCATCCGCCGCCTGAGCCTTTCTCCTAACTCCTTGAGAAAAGCCATGCAGATCGGAGACGGAGACAGGTGGGTGTTATGGGTAGCCCGTCGCCACTACTCATGATGACACCAGCTGAAAAGAAGGACTTTCTATTTTCTGGCCATGTGCATGGACCTCCAAAATTGTTCTGTTCATCGTGGATGCGTTTAAGGCTAATGTGTGTTTGCTCGATCGAATGAAGCCAAAGCGCCCGTACAGTTGAATCCTGCAGAGAAGTTATAATTGCTTGACGTGAGGTTGAAGCAAATGTCATGTGTTAGGGGGGTTCATAACTTGAAAGAGAGGAGCATTGTGGGTCGAGCTGCTGGTTCCTACCGTCCAAGGTCAAAGCAGCTACAGATGCTTAAGAATGAAAAGAGAGGATTTTGAGCATCCCTAGGGCATTAAGCCTGGCATAATTCCCTCTCCTTTGTAGCCAGAACGGCCAAAAACACAGCCACATCTCTCATTTTAAGGTTTAGGCTAGCTACGAGATCAGTACTACGTTAATCACATGTTGTCATTTCTTAATCGTGATTACACAAGAAGGGTTGCCTTAAATATTTTAAGGCCGCGGTATTGGGGATGTTTATTAGTCCAACTTGGAAGCTGTTGAGACAAGAGAATGAAGTGGGGAAAATCTTGAGTTTAAGCCAGAATATATTAAATGAGAATGAAATCAGATTCAATGGACCCCTTAATTTGTTTTACATAGAAGAGAGACCTCGGCAAGAATCTGAGTTTACGAAAAAGCAGTTCTATGATGATGATCTATGTGTATCACCGACGTCGTGTTGAAAACAATGTAAGGATAAAAGGAAAGTCGGGTAAAATGAAGTTTTGTCGTTGAATCCATTGTAACTACGTCCTACTATCTCCCAGTTCCTTCACATCACTAAAAAAAACCAAGTAAGTAATAAAATCAGGGAAAAAAGGTTAAAGGTACCATTAAATTTTAAGTTAATCAGATAAAAAGGCTTAAGTTTTCCAGTTATCTAGCATTGATGCTCCTAAGAAACATTTGAAATGGACTCATGCGAAGTTAGCTTAGCTATTCCAATTATCTTGATATTGGAGTATTCAAGAGTTTTGGGCTGAGAAAGGGAGCGTGTATCGGCTTCACATCAAGCTTGCTCCAAAAGACACCCCAAACGTCAACAAGCAACTCCATGTCTGACTTTCTTACCTATTCGTATGTCAACTTAGGCCAAATATACGTCAATAATCCATCATTAATATCAAATGTCCCGAGGAAGCTGGGCCAGACCAAGACTAGCCGTAACGTATCAAGGCAAGGTCTTATATTCTTCCCCTGCACCGTCACGGCAGGTCGATAGGTCTACAGAGATAGAGACAATCGGTCTCTCCACAGTGATGAGCAAGTACCCACATCAATCACTTAGAATATAGAGAAAAGATACTTGGCAGTAGTCCCCAGTTTCGATGCTTGACCTAGGGACTTTAACTCCAGCTGAGCAGACCCATGATGCTGCTATTTAAAGGCACAAGGGGACTCGGTATTTCGGCACGCCAACTTGCCCACCAAAACACGCACAGCCATCTTCGTTAGAAACCCTCGCCCAAGTCCCACAATTCATATATTCGTGGCATTTCTCACTTGCATGAGATGGCAAGATCAAGCGCCTCTCTCACTTCAGCTCTTCTGCTTCTTCTCCTGATGACTTGTGCTGTGTTCAAGACTGAAGCTAGATCACTCAAGAGCATCGCCGCCGACTTGCCTGGCTCGTTGAACGGTTTGCATCTCAACATCATGATCAAGAACTCAGGGCCGAGCCCGAGCGGTCCCGGGCACAAGTACAGGAAGCTGGCCCAATTCATCGGGTGGACTAAAAGATCTGGCCCTAGCCCAGGCGTTGGGCACTAGTGTGATTAATCCACTAGTCTCAGTTTGTTCGCGGTGATTCTTAGCTAATCTCATTCTCGAATCCCATCAGTTTGTGTATTACTTAAATGGCACTTTCTAGTCATTCAACGTCGCAACTTATAACAGATCGCTGAACTGACGTTATATATATAACGACAATAATTATTTCGAAACTATTATACAACATGTATTATTGTAACGTCAAACCTCTCTATAGTTATTCAAAATGTAATGCGGCAGTAGTTATAGTACATGCAGTCATGTGTATCCAACACATTTTCCTCGTGTTTCTATATTTCATGTCGGTATTACGACACATGCTATAGAATGGTTTGGCTCAATGAAATCCCATTTCCTTTATAAGTATCTCAAGTTTTGCTGATCTCTCTCTCTCTCTCGGAAGGCTCTACCAAGAGTTTCTGTCATTTACAATTGAAGTTGATATGATATAAGTGGCGGATCAGCAAGAACCCGGCCCAGGGGAAAGAAGGGCCTTTCATCTTATTGGGCTTCCTGCGTCTAACAGCAGAAAGAGCCCAAAATTCCTGGTTTTGGGCCTTCGAGGCTTCAATCTTACAGCCCATAATGGCATGCAGCTCTTATCGGATCGAGAATTTCTTTGACTCGTTCTATTTTTGAAGGAAAAAAAAAAAAAAAAAAGGATGGATCCAGAGAGACTTGTTCTTCACCTACTACAGATCTGACCATGAAAGTTGGCAAGTCATTAGAGATAAAGTACATCAACACATCGCCATCGCCCTTGACAATGATTATTTTATATGTTCGAGGCCTACTCCAACAACCCCGCCGAGGTGCGTCCTTCTAGAGCCATGTTCTCGTTCGAGAAAATATCGGGTTATCTAGGACCGTCACGTCAACGTGGTCCCGGACCACTCATGCGGTGCCACGTGTAAAGGGAGCCCACCTCTCTAACTCTCTCTCCTCTTTCTCCCCCTCTCTGACTCTTTCTCCTCTTTGTCTCCCTCCCCTTACACGTGGCGCCGCGTGAGTGGTTCGGGAGCACGCTGACGTGGCGGTCCCGGACCACCCAATATTTTCTCATGCCCAATTGAAAAGTAAACGATTGGACAAACAATTCAGCATGTATTCGAAGAATTATATTTGTGGTGAGCCAGACAGGATTTTATGGAATTCTCTTCTGGTTGGGCAGGTTCTTGTCAATCGAAAATTTGAACGAAGAGGGGATGAGGTGGGGAGGAAATATCTTGAGTCCCATGGAAGACGGAGAAGAGTCTCTTTCCCAATTCATTTTCTTGAACTATTCAGACGCGGTTGGTGTGAAGGAGGAGGAGCGGACCGCTTGGAAATTTTTTGTGTTTGGTTATTGTCGTTGCCAAGTCCATTCTGTTTTAAATGGATAACGTTTTCCTATCATGCCGGCATCATCTCGTTCTTGAATTATATAAGAGCATTAAGTATAAAAGTTAGATTACGGACGAATGATAACACAGACCTAGTGCAAAAATTAGTATAATCACGATAAAAATATCCATATAGACATCACAAAAATGCCGCCCGAGCCGATGAAATCTGACAAAGAAGACAAACATATATGTCCAAGACTTGGACTCCGAGTCGACACGCTTGTGCATGCAAAATTTGGGCCATAAAATTGGGCAAGTGAGAACCTCAAACCGTTAAGAGATTAGGCATTTACTTTGTTTGTCGACTGACGAGACGTGCACGCATTCCACACCCTCCTTTAATTGATCTTCAAAGCTTTTCTGAACGAACGATGGTTCCAGAAAGGTGATGCTTTGCTGACGGAGGGAGCGTTCGATGGGGCTTCTCCATCACTTAATTTGTCCCTTCGAGATGAAAAAAGTAAGAGGTCCACTGTACCAAAACTTTCTTCCACCCAGAAGAAAACCACGGTAGCTGCAGGGAGCCAAGCGTATCAGAAGCACAGAAACTGGAAATGGCTAAAAAGCAAGTCTTGACCCTTAACCCACCCCACTGGTTCACCTACCGCACCTCGGGTTAGGTATTGCTTGCTGAGGTGTCACTTTTCTCCAAAGCCATGTCTCTCTCTTTGTTTATTCCTATTGGTCCGTCTCGTTTCCTCGTTGCTGGTTGCTGGTTGCTGGGACCGTTGTTTGTCCATTTATATATATGCAGTCCATATGTATCCCCGTCATTCCTCATCTATGCTCCTATCCGGCAACTTCCCACTACGATAAGCAGCAAGTCCACGGCTCTGTCGAATCTCTCTCCGGGCAACACTTTGAAAAAGCTTGGATCTTTGAGCAAAAATGGGCAGTCTTGAGAACGAGAGGACCACCACGGGTTGGGCTGCAAGGGACCCGTCTGGCGTTCTCTCTCCTTACACTTATAGCCTCAGGTAGATTCAAGAACTTGCCTTCTTCAGGATTGATAAAGATAGCTAAGCATCTCAGTTTTCGTTCTGCTTGTGATGTCGTTCTTTAATTCTTGTTTTTGCTTGTTCAATCCCAACAAATGCAGAAACACGGGACCAGAAGATCTTTACATCAAGGTGTTGAGCTGCGGGATTTGCCACAGTGACATTCACCAGATCAAGAATGATCTTGGCATGTCCAACTACCCTATGGTTCCTGGGTAGGTCTTTTCTTGAATTAATCATGACTGATTCTTCCTCGTCTGTGTTTGTTCATTTTCTGATTATTCTTTCCCTTCTTTTTCAGGCATGAAGTGGTGGGTGAGGTTCTGGAGGTGGGATCAGAGGTGACCAAATACAGAGTTGGTGACCGAGTCGGGACCGGTATAGTGGTTGGGTGCTGCAGAAGCTGTGGCCCTTGCAATTCGGACCAGGAGCAATACTGCAACAAGAAGATTTGGAATTACAATGACGTGTACACCGATGGCAAGCCCACTCAAGGTGGGTTTGCTGGTGAGGTAGTGGTTGGCCAAAGGTGAGCACTTGCATGCCTCTCACTACTCTCTTATTCTAAGCTGAAATAGCCTACCTAACGGGGTAGAGTTGATGATCCCTGGAGGAGACCTTGCCTGCGTGGAATTTTGCCATTGGATGGAAAAGCAAAATATGAAAAACTGTCCGGGTTGAGATCTGTTGTACTTCAATCCAATGGTGAAAGAATGCGAGGGCACCATGCCCCCCATCTACTTAAAGCAGATCGAAAAGTGGGCGTCCTTTGTTTTAGCCCTTCCATTGTTGATTCTTTCAATTGCAGTTAATTTGTCTTCGGTCAATGTTAATGCCCCACGAAATCACATTCAACTTGATGAACAATAATCAGAAAGAAACATGTCTGGTCTTGTCAATTTTAGCTCTTACGTACTTCGAATGGCATGACTTGATTTGATGGTGTATTGTAAATTTAGTAAACTAGTTGGCGAACTTGAAGGTCCTGGGAATTAGTTAAGTGGAATGATCATAGGAAAGACACATGACTAGCCTAAGCTAACTTCTGCAGCATTGCATGTAAACCCGTACAAAGTGAAACTGATGGAAGATTTGACTGGTCTAATTGGGTCCTTTGCCCTTCAGGTTTGTGGTGAAAATCCCAGATGGGTTAGAGTCGGAACAGGCAGCGCCGCTAATGTGCGCTGGTGTGACCGTGTACAGCCCTCTGGTGCGCTTTGGGCTCAAGCAAAGTGGGCTGAGAGGAGGGATATTGGGGCTTGGAGGGGTTGGCCACATGGGGGTGAAGATAGCCAAGGCCATGGGACACCATGTGACTGTGATAAGCTCTTCTGATAAGAAGAGAACGGAGGCATTGGAGCACCTGGGTGCCGATGCTTACCTGGTGAGCTCCGATGAAAATGGAATGAAAGAGGCCACCGATTCGCTCGACTACATTTTTGACACTATCCCTGTGGTTCACCCTCTCGAGCCTTACCTGGCCTTGTTGAAGCTCGATGGGAAGCTGATCTTGACCGGTGTCATCAATGCTCCTCTTCAGTTTATCTCTCCCATGGTTATGCTTGGTAAATTCTCTATACTCTCTTTCTCTTGAGCGCAGTTTTTGAATGGATTAGTCCATGCATCAATGAAGGCATAGGCAGCCACTGCACAAGGAAATTTATACAGCCTGTGTACCATATGAAAATCCGTTGTGAAGTCTGTCATAATTTACTCTAAAATGGCTATTACATCATGTTGTGATCACGGTCTGATTTTTTTTTGCTGGCATTTTGCGAACAAATGCAAAATCTTCGATTGGATTGAATGTCTTTCAAAGAAATTGCATGTCACCTCATTCGTGTGGTTATAAACATGCAGGGAGGAAGGCGATCACTGGGAGTTTCATAGGGAGCATGAAGGAAACAGAGGAGATGCTTGAGTTCTGCAAAGAAAAGGGATTGACTTCCCAGATCGAAGTGATCAAGATGGATTATGTCAACACGGCCCTAGAGAGGCTCGAGAAGAATGATGTCAGGTATAGGTTCGTCGTGGACGTTGTGGGAAGCAAGCTTGATTAGTCTATTCCTTTCCCCATAATTAAACAAGAAATCGACGTGCTTGTCTCTCAATTCGAGTTCCTCATGCCCTCTCTTGTATCATTGTTTGTTATACCGAGAGTATTATTTTCTTCTGTCCTCTGTTGTATCATTGTGTGTAATCAATGACGAAGTTGGTAATGATTTTATCACTTATGAAATTTTGACTATTTGGATTCTGGAAGAGCATTTAGAAGTGGGTTGTGCTGTGTTTTCAAGAGGGGTGGGTGAGGGTTCTCTTTTTTGACAGTGACCCAACACCAAACTCGGATGAATAAAAGTGACACGATGTATTTCAAATTCTTGGTGGATATAGGGTCCTCACCAGCTTTTCGTAAGTTAGCAAAGGTCAACATCGCTTTCACATGGAGCTGTTATCCCAAGTGAGCACAAAGTAAGATTAAAGAGTAGAGGGTGGAGACTAGGATGCTTTTCTGCCTAAGTAGCGTCGAAAATGTTGATAGACAGATTGACCTGAGTCGTCAAATATACGAGCCATCACGAAGATGGTTTTGGGAAAGATGGGGGATTTATGAGCTCGCTGAGCTTCTGTTCGATCGAAGGAAACATAATGGGTACTCCGGAGAGATGCAACAGCGACCGCTCAGCTTCCCAGCTGATCCTAGAAACAAGGGCAACCATTGTCTCAATCTTTCTGCGGTTCCTGATCGATCCCAGCACAAAGAGGCGTAGGAAGACACGAACCTTGTCTGCAATCGAGACACGGTGTGATGCCCATTCGGGAAGCGACTCTTCCGACACGCATGGCGGAAGTTAGAAGAGAGGGAAAATGATTTCTCAGGAGAGCGAGACCTCAAGCCAAGGATACGACGTGTGGACGACTTCACCCCACCGTTTGCGAATGTCCGGGTCCACCCGCTGGCCACCTTCATCAACTCTCCACCACCAAAACCCACGACTTTGACAAGGCACGCCCCCGAGACTTTCTTGCTCTCCCTTTATCGGAGAGGGAAGAAAAGTTGGGCAGCTTGTACGCGGACGGCGTCAACGAAGTTTGAGTTGGACTGCGGTGACTGCGACATTGGAGGTCACACCCAACTGAAAGCGACCACCTTGAAGACGCCAAATGGATCTGCTCGGTTCGTATACCTTTCAAAATGAGATGCCATCTTATCTTTTGAGATGAGCAAGCACGCCGCTTCATGTAACGACAGACATCGCACCCTCCCACCCGGGAATAATCTTGTGTTCTTCAGGGATTATCATATGCAAGTGAAATCGCCCTGTTTCTCTTCTCGTTCTCGCCCCTCGACCGATTATTTTACTGATTCCTACTCAGAACATGCGAGTGAAAATGCCAATTTTTCACAAAAGCGAATGCCATGTATCGCATCTTGCCCTTGTTGAGTGCTGCTTCTCGCCCTTGTTGAGTGCTGCTGATTACTTTTTATTCTGAAAGCATCTTTTTCAGAAACATGTTTTAACGTTTTTATTTTTTTTCAGAAACACTTTTTTATGTTTTTATTTTTAAGAACAATTTTTGAACATTTGAACGTGTTTGGTACCTACACAATTTCTATTCTCAGGTGAGAAATACAATATATTTTTTTGATTTAGAATTTCTTTTAATTTATTAATAAATTTATTACTTTTTTTCTTTTTTTTTTTTTTTTCTTCTCCTTCCTCGAGCCGGTCACTAGCGGCAACTAGCCAGAGAAGGGCTGGCAAGGTCAACCTCAAGGGAGGCTTGCCAACCATCAACGAGGTCACCTCAAGCCTCGCCGTGATTGGACAAGGAGGCTGAGCCTCGCTATGATTGGGTGAGGAGGCAGAGGTCGAGCCTTGCCGTGGTTGGGTGAGTCTCGGCCTCACCTGGCCAAGGTGAGGCCGAGCCTTGCCCTCACAGTGGCTGAGCGAGGCTCGGCCTCACCAAATCTGGGCGAGGTCAGGCTCTGGCTAGGAGAAGAAGGGAGGAAGAGAAAAAAAAAAAAGGGAAAAAAAACTTGATTCTTGTTTCTTGAATTGTTCCTAGGAACAAGAAACAACCTCTTTTTTCTTTTTCTTATTTCTATTCCCGGGAACAAAAAACTTACCAAACACGTTTTTGTTCTATTTCTACTCCCGAGAACAAAAAAACATAAACACCTCTTCCCGAAAACATTACCAAGCGCGCCCTAATGCGTGCCTCCGGGAGTGCTTGCAATCAAAACGATTGAAAGCAAATGAAATACAAGCGCTTAAGAATATCACCGGGGGCAAGGGCAAAGAAAGCCTTTCTTTAATCACCGCAAGTTTCTCTGCGCAACTCCTACTAACATGTAATAACCATGAGTCCGTTACAAAAATTAAAATCCCGAAACATGGAGGGGATGTGAGATTATGGCGGAGTAAATTAGGCGTGTATAGAAGGACAATGGAATTTCGAAGAAAAACCTCAGAAAAAAACTACAGTGGCTTGCTTGGCATTGCAATCCTGAGTCCTTTCTATGAACGAAAACTACAATGGACAGGTAACCATTGAAGCTGTCGAACTACCTGCGCGACCAAAATATGGACCATCTGATGTGCTAGCCGTGAACCAATCATAGTCTCTGACTAAAATACATGTTCATGAAATATCTGGACGGATTAAACCCGCTCAACATAACTGCAAAGCAGATAAGGGCAAATAAATGATAAAGGCGCTTGAAACGGAAGTCATAAATAACAACTTGCAAACAAGATTCACATCCACAACTTACAAATAGGACAAAGGACGAGGACAGCACCAATTGGGTATAGGAAGAAAGTGGTCCTCTCCAAAAAGGGCAGCACTGCAGTGAAAGAGAGTTTATCACTATAGCACTGTTAGCGAGAGCCAGAGAGAGAGAGAGAGAGAGAGAGAGATTACCATCATAACCTAAGAAGTTTAGATAATGGTAGTAACAAGCTGCCACCATGAAAAGCAGATTTGACAGCAATACAGGAATAAAGCCATGAGCTACCAGGAGAGGAGATAAGAAGTAGTGTATCACTGCCACATCATACACAGCATCAGTTGTTGATGGATGACATCAATATACTGCTATTTAAAGATAAGAGAACATGTATGGATTTAGGGTATACCATAAAGTAAAACAAACATAGGGAAGAAGGAGTTGCAATGTACATCGAACGCATAGAGCCTTCAAGAATGAGAAAAGATTAACATCCATTAGTACAAAAACCATCTGAGCTCTGATGCATATCAATTTTATCTAGATTCAAGCTAGTAAGTTGAGAAGTGAAAGTATCTGCCACAATGCTAGCAAGATAGTCATCTTAACAGAATGCGGAATCATATAAATCAAATCTCGACATGATCAAAGTTTCACCAAATATTTCAGCTATACTGAAGAAATTGATGCTGAACATCGAAACATAAGGAAAAATGAATTTCAAGACTTGCCATTCGACACGTTGTTCGACCACATGACTATTTGGAGCCTCTTCCCGAAGATAGCTGTTTGTCAAGAACCTGCAAGAAAATCAAGGAATAAAAACGGATGCTACACTAATACAGCACGAAGTATTAACTCATACGAATTATTGGGAGATGTATTTTGTTTATTCTGCAAAATGGCTTCTTTATCTGACTTGCATGGAAGATGATAACCAGAAGTGACTGGGGATAAACCTCTACCGATAGAAAATCTGTCCCAGGTCCTTCCAGAGAAGCAAATTTCCCTTGTTCAGCTTGTGGTTAGAGGATAATTGTAGTTATTCTAGATAAGATAGAGACAGCACCAGATTTTTTTCCTTTTGCATCATTGCAGTAAGCTATTAGTGCTAATCATCAATATTGGATCCAAAGGACCAAAGATGACTCCATAAATTTCATATGCTAATGATTAAAGCCTACTAAATTAATACTCAAGCACACTTCTCGAAACTCGCAAGAAGAAAAATCAAATGCACTCTTATTACAGCTAGGCAATTGCAGTTTCCCTTTCTGTTGGTGAACTCTGTAAAGACTGTATAACTCTCCTTAAGGGTGGCAAACAGGAAGTCAGTTATTAGCTTGGCTGACCTGAACTATGTCAATGAAAAGACCAAAGAAATTTAAGGATTAAAATTTGCAGCTAAGTCATTACAGGTTATTATAGGCAAGAGGCTCTTACCAACAAAAGGTAGACAAGATAGCTCCAGTCACCAAAAAATGGAAAAGTAACACCGAAATAATTACATAAACGGCATGTGCAATGCTGTGGTCATACCTGAAGTAAAGAACAGAAGCAAAAAAAAAAAAAAAAAAAAAAGGATGAGCAAAGAAGTCTGTCTAGAAAGACTTGCAAATAACATGAGCATATGTAATAACTCAAAGGCATGCAGAGAAACATGAAAGAAAGCTTCTCATGTAAAACTGTCTATATGCAATTGACTAGGAACCAAAGAGTTTTATAAGTTTATACTTCTTCCCATTCTTGCATGCTACCCCACAAGTTATGTGCAAACCAAGTAGATCGGTTCTGCCCAATTGATAAAAGAAGCTAACGGAAAAAGATATATAACTTACGCAGCACAATATGCTGATACTGCGACTACCAAAAGAAGACTGCTGATCACCACAAATGCCGGATCATCACGTGCCCACTGGTTCTTAGTTTCTGAGACGACAAAAGGATGAACAAAGTGAACTTTTGACCACATCAAACATTCGGTAGCAACTTTCATAGGATATCTTACAATAGAGTCAATCCTTAAATGCCTAGGACAAAAAGCCTAAACCCCAATCCCTTTTGAGGGCAAAATACCTCCAATCTCTACCGTAGGTGCCAAAGAAGAATGAAAAGAAGCCCGAAACAAGTGGGGAGAAAAACAGGGGAAGATACAACAATCAGAAAATCATCTCATTTGCAACACAAAATTCTGCCCATGAGTCATGACCTACTCAGCAGTTCTAGATTCTAAATTAGAAATTTGTGTTAGACTGGACATAATGTTAAACAAAGGAGGTAATGGTGACAAAGTTTCCAGAACAAATTACAAAATTTGAAGCATATACATACACCTGAATTAACTAGATTGAAACTGAAATTACTGAAAACCAAGTGTGTAAAAACTTGCAAATGTGAGGACTTACGCTTGTGATACTTTGTGTGCTGATATCTACATCCATCGTCCCATTGCATATGCAAGATGTAAAACTAATCCAGTTAGTTCATTGTAGCAATCCAACTCCAACAACCCTAGGCTAACAAGAAGATCAGTAATGTCTAATACAACCTTCAGAAACACTGACAGAAAGGACAAAAACATCCAAAAAAAAAAAAAAAAAAATGCTTAATGACAAGTACAATGACAGAAATACAAGAATGACTAGAACGTTGATGAAGTTTCAAATTCTTACACAACTTTTGGCGATGTACACAGATGAAGCATTTGCCAGAATGTATATTCGATGTCCATTTGTTGCCACTGCATTAAGCAGAGAAGCAGGAGAATGGAAAAGAAGCTATAGGCATCAGGTAAGAACATTCCAAAGAAAAAATTTATCTCCAATAGATCATTGATCAATGGTGTTACTAACATATTTCAAATTGTAAATCATGAACAAACTCATGAACAAGAAGCAAAGCACCATAATGAATAATTCAGATGGTATATCGTATATGTAGTAGGCCCATAACATGAAAACAGGCTACAGCGGAGGAATCTGCAATTGGGATCACACCCAACACAACCAGCCGTGGATCATTTGGGATCCAGATCAATAAAATGAATATCCCAGACATTGTGGAAGCAAACGATTGTCAGAAGTGTATCATATGCGTCACTATATCATTCATCAATCTTATTTACGAAACAATGAGAGGGCACATTAGACTGTCGCTTGCAAATATACGACACACAACATTCTGGACAAGCTATGTCATTGGGTCCCTCTCTTAATTACATACCACAATGGACCTAAAAACCAACCTTGATTGAAATTCGTGAAAGTTGCAAAACATAATCTATTCCAAACTTCTATAATTAAAACGACTTGAAAGTGATCATACAGCAATTGCAAAATCCTATAGAGTACTGTACGCCACATCGAAGCAGAGCAATTTGAGTTCTCAATAGGAGAAGAAATTGCCGCATCATGAGGAGTCAACGGCTATAACAAGAACCCCGTTCCCCATAGAACCTAAGCGTGCAACACTGAAGACCAACCAGGGCAAACAAATCTCCAACTTAAACTCCCCGCACATGGATCAAGCCATGCTCAGATTATATCCAGACTAACACGAAGATAAATTCCTACAGAATCCTCAAAACACTATTCAACATTGCCAGTGATGCGGCGGTGTCGACAGATGCATCGCCATCACTTTCTACGTTCCCCAAAACCCAGCAGAAACGAGCTACAACGCAAGCTAGACGGCGAAAATTCCCGAGACGTGCGCGAATCAAAAAAACAAATCAGTCGTTCACGTTCAGCGTAATTACTCGACACGATCGAACTCCCGCATCACGTGGCAATTCGATCAGCATCCTATCGCCAGCGGCGAGGAATGCGCGAAGATACGACCGCAGGGGAGATCAGATCTACTGAGCCACTAGCTGAAAAATTTCCGCATCCAGAAACGGGAGAGACAGAGAGACAGAGACAGAGAGAGAAATTAGGGACCTTGACGATTCTGCGGAGGTACTGAGCGAACATGTGATTCGATCGAGAGGCGGAGGACGACGACCGCCCCTTGGATGCCGTCGGCAACATCCTCTTCTTCCTCCTCAAATCCTCCCTCTCTTCTGGCCCCCTCTCCGCCCGCCCCTCTCGATTCGCTTCCGAGAAAGCTTCCTTCCAAATCGAAACTGTCGCGGCGGAATCGAAGCAGCTCTCGCGCTCTCTCTGCAACAGTCTGCGAACTCCCTTTCGATACCGACTCGAACGGAATAAGTCGATCGGTCGATCGATCGCCCGATGTCAGCTCTCTCTCTCTCTCTCTCTCTCTCTAGCCTCGGGATTGGACGGAGATGGAGCAACGGTTCCAGGGTCGGATCCGGTTGGTGAACCAACTAGTTTTGATCGGCCGGGGAGCCTTGCTTAGCTAAACCTGAAGCCGGCCCAAGTTTTCTTGGGCTTGGGTCAGGGGAGCTTTTTATATCGCTCGGGCCGCGTGGTCAAGGTCGTCGTCGTAATTTCAAAGCTATCAGTCGTTTTTCAGTTGCCACCTCTGCTAAAATAGGTCCGTTGATAAATGAGCTGACGCAACTCCAAATATTTGTTAAATTTAATCTTGAAACTTAGGATCCATTCATTTCGTGAAAATGTGGCGTTTTTTGAAAATATTTTTCAAAAAGCCATTTTCCAAGAAAATATAATTATTGTCTAGTTTCGGGTGAAACCTAAGAATGAAGTGGAAAATATTTTCCGTTTTTCAATAAGGAAAATCATTTTCCTCCTCCATATACTCTTTTTCATTTATTTATTTATTTTTAATTGATTTTTTATTATATTTAAAAAAATGATTTTTAATTTTTTTAAAAAAATCAATTATTAAATTACTTTTTCCTTTTCTTTTTTTCTTTTCTCTTCTTTATTTTCCTCTTTTTCTTCTTAGCTGGTCGCTGGCCATGGCGACAACTGGCGACCAGTCACAAGTGCTCACCCACTAGCAAGCTCAAGCTCACCACTTGCCGATCGTGCTCATTGACGAGCTCGAGGCTCGTCGATCTGGCGAGTGGTGAGGCCGGCAAGCTCGAGCTTGTGGCAAGGCTCACACTTGCAGTCTAGCAAGCCTCGAGCTCGCCAGCCTTGAGACTCACCAAATTCGTGAGCTTCGAGCTCGCCAGCCTCAAGCCTCTAGAGCTCGCCAACCTCAAGCCTCGAGCTCGATGCTCGCGCTTGTCGATTTGGTGAGTGGCGAGCTTGGGCTCACTAGAGATGGGCAAGCCTTATGCTTGTCAATGAGCTCGAGGCTCACCTATCGCTAATTGCCGACCCTTAACGTGGCCGACAATCGACCAATAAAGAAGAAGTGGGGAACCAAAGGAAAGAAAAAGAAAAAGAAAAAATAATTCGAATTTAAATAAATAAACAAATAATAATTTAAAAGAAGAAGGAGGAAGGTGAGGAAGTGAGAGCTTGTATGGGTGTGAGATAAGAAAAACCAAGTGAGGAAAATGTATGGGTCCGCCGTCACTTTTCCATCTTGGAATGGGGAACACATTTTCCTCTAAAAATATGTTTATAATAGTTTCACGTAAAAAATATCATATTTTCAGAAAATATTTTATAGGAAGTCATTTTCCAAAAAATGATTATATTTTCTAGTATTCGGCTAAAACCTGAAATTTGAGTGTTGATTTTTTGGGAAAAATTACCAAATAAATAAATTTTAATATATTTAATTGACCAAAAAAATTTGAATTTTAAATTACTTTTATTTTTTAAAAGTCGATTTTTTATTATATTAAATTTTTATTACATCTTTCCTCTCCCTCATTCATAATAACCTCCGCCATAAGGGTTTACTGCCCGATGACCGACAAAAATGTAATTGCCAGATTTGGCAAGCTCGAGGCTCAGTCGATCCAAGCAAGTCGCAAGTTCGCCAGCCAACGAACGCGGCTCACCAGCCTTGATGGAGCTCGGGCTCGCTTGGATCGGGTGAGTCACGAGCTTGCCAACCCGATCCACTCAATCCTAACGAGCCTAAGCTCCCAAGGCCGGTCACTCATGACTCGGGATCCAAATGAGCTCATGACTCACCTAATCTAGCCTTAGGCAAAGCTGGAGTTAGCTTGTGGTCGGCGATTGGCTAAGGAAGAAGAAAAAGAAAAGAAATTAAAAACTCAATTTAAAAAAAGAAAAAGAAAACATAAAAATAAAGAAGAAGAGGGAAAATAAAAAAAAAATTCTTTTTTTTAAATAAAAAAAGGCAAAGGAGGAAGTGAGGGCTTATAGGGGTGTAAGATAAGAGAAATCAAATGAGGAAAAATATTTTTCACTTTTCAAAAGTGAAAAATATTTTTCCCTAATTTAGAAGACTTTTTTCCCTTAATGAAAAATATTTTTTTCAAGTAATTCATTTTCCGTGAAATGAATACTAGAAAATTGAGAAAATGTTTTCTCGAAAGTTATTTTCCGTTAAATGAATGGAGCCAATTTAGAATATTTTTTTTACCTTCATGTAAAATGTTTTCCCCAAACAATTTATTTTTCGTGAAACGAACGTCGACAAATCCGAAAAATATTTTTCTAGAAGTTATTTTTCATAAACGAACGAAGTCTTAAAGTGAAACTAAGATATTCCTTGATGCTACAAATACAATCACAACTTATCTTGTTTCTTTTGTTTTTTTTTTTTTTTAAATGGTCAAGTGATGCATTGGGATTTAGTATGTGCTTTGGGGAAAAAAACATTTAGATTCTTCGATATGAACTTTTAATCCTTAAACCAAATTAAAAAAAATTTGAATCCATTACATAGGGGTGTCAACGGTTCGGTTTGATTCGGTTTTTTTGAAAAGCCAAACTGTTAGGAAAAACTTCCAACCGAACCGAATGAAACCCGAACCGAATACGAACCGAACTGAAATTGGGTTCGATTCGGTTTGATTTTTTGGTTTTTTGGTTTTTTGTTTTTAGCTTTTAGTTTTCAGTTTTTGCATTTGCTTTTTTTTTTTCTATTGTATATATTTTTCATCTCCAATAAATAAGCTCTTATCGGTTTGTTAGTTCGATTAACCGATAAAAACAATTTTGGTTTTTAATGAAAACCGAACCAAATGAAAACTGAACCGAAAAGATCGAAATTTTTGGTTCAGTTTTCGGTTTGGTTTTTCACACCCCTACCGATGACTACAATATGTATAAAGCAATGTGGCGCAAACATAGATATAACTAAGGTTTTCTCGCAAAGTAGAATTCGAAAGTTCGATCCCTAGTAACATATCGGAAAGAAGGGGAACTAGAATCCCCTGCCGATCCGAAGAATTTTGTATCTCGTGTAGCATTGCGCGATCACCTTAAGATCCATTGATCGCGAGAGCAAGCTCTTTCCGGCAAACCCTCGCATCTCTTTCCGTGGGCGCTGAGTTCCAAAAGCACCAACCCAAATCTAACGCGGAATTACCTCAACAACTCCTCCAAGGCAAAACTAGTCATCCATCTTCCCAGAGAGGGAGAGAGAGGGAGACGTTATGACATGACCATATCCAAATCCCATGTCGGACAAAGGTGGGCACGACAATTAATATGCGAATCGCTGGACGCTAATCCTATTTCCTATTGAGCGCCATGTATGCACGGAATCGGCACCACGTCCACGTCCACATCCAAATCTCCTTCGGGCAAATTTTTGAAAAAAAGAAACACACACGCAACACAAAAATACCACGTGCGTTTCTAGCTAAATAAAAACCAAAAAGACAAAAACCGAATCCGACATTAAATGCGGCCCGAAACGGGCCAATACCAGATTTTCCAATTCGGGTCGCCTTTTCTTGCCGTTGGCGCTCGGCTCACGCAACGCGCAAGACGCTAACCGTCCTCCTAATTTTCCTTTCGAGAGATTCCCTCTTATCTCGTTCCGAGGTACAGCCTCCTCCTTCTGGCCTTTCACCGTCTACAGTCAAAAAGCTCTTCCCTCCGTTATAGAGATCCATCAGGTAACAGAAAAATCCCGACTTTTGGAAAATATAAATTATTTACGAAGAAATATACTGTTGAACGGAGAAAAAAGAACCAAAAAAAAAAAACTCTAAAACCCAACATCATATCTCTCGATCTCAAATTCGCCTGTTGTATTTGCATGTACAGCCTCAAATATAATTCCGCCTAATTTAATTTTAAGTCCATCCAAAAATATCGTTTATTCCAACTTCCTGGCTCGCATTCGCTACACGGCGTCGTTTCTCAAGCCCCATTGCCCCAGCGCGCAGGGCCGCCCCTCTCCAGCTCCGTCATGTAGTTCCTCACCTCCGTCTGGATGATCGCCCGCATCGCCGTCGTGAACTCAGGCCCGAACCACGTCGCCGCCGCCGCCGTCGCCGCTCGCCGCCGTCGTCCCTCCATCTCTTCTGCTCGAGTCCTCCCGCCTCGCCCCCGACTCGCTCGACTCGCCGCCGGGAAGCGACAGCGTCAGCAGGGTGGAAGGACCGTCGTCATCTTCCCGATCGTCCACGCCCCGCGACTCGCTCCGAGTGCGCACCGGCGCCGCCAAGTCGGCGACCGTCATCGCCGCCACGGGCTGCAGCAGAGAATCGGATCCGGACGGCGCGACCGGATCGCTCAGCTCGGAGCTCGACGGGGTCCCGGGGCTCCCGCCGCGAGGCTTCTTCTCCTCCGGCCCGTCGGGGATCGCCGCGGCGTACTTGCGCTTGAGCGTGGAGTTCCAGTGGTTTTTGATCGCGTTGTCCGTGCGGCCGCTGAGGAGCCTCGCGATGGTGGCCCAGCGGTTGCCGTACTTGGCGTGCGCCCTGAGGATGAGATCGTCCTCCTCCGCCGTGAAGGGGCGGTGCTCCACCCCGGGGGAGAGCTGGTTGCACCACCGGAGGCGGCACGACTTGCCGGACCGCCCGGGGATGGACCTGCTGATCAGGGACCAGTTCCGAGCGCCGTGGCGCTGCACCAGCTTCCTCAGCAGATCGTCCTCGTCGGGGCTCCACGGGCCCTTGACCCGATCGGCGTCCCTCCGCGACTGCTCCACCGCACCGTCCAACTCCATCGATTTCTTCTTTCTCCGACCTCCCGTGAGCGCCGTCGACCTGGGAATTCGACTCGACTCGGGACTGTGGAGCGCGAGAGGAGCCAGGAAAGCGGGGGCTTATAAAGGGACCCGGGGGCTCGGGGCAAACCGGTGGGGCCCCTCGCGCTATAGGGCTCCGACCCGCGCTGGCTCGAACCGGCGCTACCCGGTAGCCGGTGGGGGGCGACGCGCCAGCTGGATAACCACACGGGACCGCCACGTGGGCGCGAGAATAACGAAACGAGAGAAACGGACTAAAATCTCGAGGGAGCAGAAAATATCGAGGCGGTTTCCTGAATTATCTAAGGAGGGAAGCTCACGACAGTTATGGAAGTTGGGAGGGGAGGGAGTAGGTGAAAAAAGTCGAGCCCGCGAGAGATTGAGGAGAGGCAATATTTTCTCGTTGGGCACAAGCAAGGCAGGGGAATCAGGATAGGTTTGACTGAGCCGACGTGGAAAGCATCATTATTCCGATAAGTCATCAAGCTTCTCTTTTTTTTTTCTTTTTTTTTTTTAATTTAAATTTCTGCCAAGTGTCGTGGTAATCGGTATCTCTGGAGTGCTTACTAATTACTTTTCTATTTTCCATTCGGAAAACTAGATTTTTAAAATATTGATTATTCATTACGTGAGGAGTGCTGCAAATTATAATATATTATTTCATTTGGACGCTTATGCGATTTCTTTAGAATAAAAATCCGAGGTGTATGCATCGTAACGTTTTTACCTTCCATGAAATCCTCGACATTCATTGCTAAGAAAAAAATCAGATTCTGTATTTGTAATTAATATTTGGATTTTGGTGGCTAGTGCCTTACGTAAAATGCAATAGCATTGATATTTCTTGTCTTTTGTGCAGTTGATTTTTGAAAACTAAATTACCACGTATTGACCGCACATTGTTTTGGATAACACTTATCAACGTGATTTTTGATCACTCGACATGTGCTTTCGCAAGCTTTAAATAAAAAGGGTATTGCTAACGATTACTAGTGTTGTTAAACATGCTCTCTGAGAATAGTTTCAAATTTCAATATTTGAAGACATTATCCATTTCACATAAAACTCAAGATTTGAAAAATATTTTACGAAAAACAAATGAAGCCTTGATATATTAAAAAGAGTTTTGTTAGTATAATAGTTATGAAGTTACTATTATAATAATAGCATGTTATGAGTTACAAATTCTTAAATAAATGAATTTCACGTTGATTTTTAATTATTTATTAGTTATTTTTCGTGATCTAAAATAGGTTGTTATTATAAAGATGGCTGTACAAGCATTTTCCTACTGAAAATCCAAAACTCTATCATTTGTAACATATTTACCCTCCATCAGATTATAGGTAAAAAATTAAAATAAAAATGGAACATTGATATAAAGTAAACGTATCAAATAGGTATAAAATTTGAGTTTTTGATGTCGTGAGAAAAGTTTAGGGGTGAGTATAGTTTTGGGCTTTTAGTCTTCTTCTTTTTTTGTAATAAGTTACTTAAAAAATAAGCACGAGTTTTAATGAATATATATTTCAGTGGAGAGGTGGAGGCGATAAAGGGTGGTGCAGGGGGAAAGGGGCATGAGGTGGAGAAGAGGACAAGGGTTGGAGTCAGGGGGAAACGACAAAAGCGGTCGCGGGAATTGGAGAAAGCATGATTGCGTTGGAGCTGTCCGTCCAGGCTGGCGACCTGACCCCACGCCACGCGACGCCACCATCCCATCCATTCCCCAACGGCACAACCCCAAATTTCCTTTCTTTTTTTAACGACTTTCGATTTTAACTTATTCCGCCCCCGCCCCTTTCTGTTTTATTATTGTTTTCCTCCCTTCCTGCTCGCTCGCCCAACTTTTGAATCACACTGCGCGAAAATCGTGCGACCTAAAAGAGATGCTTTTCAAACTTGCGAAACCAAAGGGAATTTCAAAAAGGAGGGTTCGATGTAATTGGCCTTTCTTCTTTAACGTTGAGAATATGGAACAGTTGCCGATGCAGCAAAAGGGGTGTTTTGGGTTTTTATCCTAACCTCTTCGAATGCGTAGGTGTAGGTGATCCCTTTCCTATGCGTTTGACTAGGGTCTTATAGAATCTTTTCGATCACCCAATTGCGGGCCAGTCGTTTTTGGTGAATTGTTATTTCAATGCGCTCCACCTCGATATGATTAGATTAAATTAGAACACTATTTTCATCATTTACATAAGTACAAACTACCAAATGAAGTACAAAGGTAATTGTAGAAATTTTAGTTACAAGTAGTGGAGAATTTTGTAATCATGTTCAACTGCATCCTAACATGAAAATTGTTTCTTGATTGATACTCAGATAAGTACTTATCCGTTCGGTCATCTCTCTGAATCACCCAGTTGAATTAAAGTTGTTCTCCGCAAAGTTTTTTCTTTTTTTTTTCAACATCTCTCTCTCTCTCCATGTTATGAGGTCAAGTTGAAATAACTTTGCATTTTGTGAGCTTTTGTAAAGAGAAACATTTTGCCCATGTGTCGGACATTATATTTCGGGGTGAGGCCTTGGTAATCTTGGCTATCAAAAACCACATCATCAGGGTGGTTAAAGACAAAGCTCTCTTGTTTCATAATGTGCCGGACAACGCAAGGAATAGAAAACTCCAAAGATCCTGGGGGTTTGACCCTTCCATCTTCGAGGATGCTTCTTCTTCTTAGTGTTGTTTGCCTTATCTGAGTGCCTCTGCATTTGTTCTGCTCCAACCATTTTCTCGTCCCGCTTGCTGATGCGGTCCTAGAGGGTTGCTACTTTGGTGTTTTTTGTCCTCCTTGTTGTTGGCGATTGTGCCTTTTCTTCCTTTGTTGTTTCTTTTACATCGGTGCCCTCTCACTCTTTGACCTTTATGCTCCTTGAGTGATTGTTTGGTCCCGGTTTTTTGTACGGTTTTGGTTCAAGCTAATCTATTCTTATCTTTACCAAAAAAAAACATTTTGCCCATATTAGATACCAGCTGAATAGTATCCATAAATAACTAAGTAATGCATAGAATGACAATTTCAAAGTGTCCAACGACCATATTGCAATTATATGAATCACCCATAAATCTTAAATTCGATTATTTTCTTTATCACGAAACTTAAACCGATTCTCTTAATTGTATTCCCTTATCCTTCATTAATGTATTTGACTTCCGTACGACTCGACTAATATTGCAAATTTGAATAGTCGGAACTGTTCTTACTGTCATAACAAATTTTTAAAAAATGACTTGTGAGATTGCATTGCCATTTTAGCTAATGTTATCAAAATCCTGAATTCAAATTCAATCTGTTGTAAGCTATTTAATATTTACCATAAGACGTGGATTGCCTCACATCACATTTGACTCGTGGAGACGCGTACTTCACGTCAAATTGACACAAGATGAATATCTAATATCTCATATCGCCTAAACGGTATAAGATTTATTTCCTTATTTATCAAAGCCAACAATGGAAGTAAATCCCAAAACGCAATCATGAAATGCGGAGCCAATTGATTTTACTGAATCATATACCCTAATAGGATCAGATTCATACGAAGGTGTGGATGAACTTCAATTAGAACAAAAAAAAGGCAAAAAAAAAAAAAATCATTAAAAAAAAGAAGAAGAAAGAAAAGGTGATGGGTTTCCGTCGGTACCAACCACCATAAAACGGCGACGGTTAGGGGCTCCGGCGTTCACACGCAACCCCGTCGGGTCAAACCACGGCACCACCCACGTTCAAAACGTGTGCCACTTAACTTTGACCGACCGCCCTTTCGTGTTTGGCTTCTCTCTGTCTGTGGACCCCCCCAGCCCCCCGCCTCCTCCTCGTCGTCGCTGCGTCCCGGTCAACCTGGAACCGGATGGGCCCGTTGGCCGAAAGATCCCTCCTCACTTCGGTTCCGGTCGTTGTTATTGCGGGCCGAAATACCGAAATCAGAACCCGACCATCCACGCTGCGTTCGGACAGCTTCGACACGTCACTAAACATCGTTCGATGATAGAATAGTCTTCTAGTAGAAGACTTCTACATCCGGGATAATCTCGACACGAATTTATCAAATTATCTAGACAGAAGCATAATTTGAGTACCCCACTTGAATTTATCCTTGACTTTTTTTTTCTTCAAGAATTTATCCTTAGCTCGATGGCAATATAATTATAAGAAAAAGTATGAATCTACTATACAAATATCGATTAAATTCAAAAAAAATTTATGATCACTATTTGTTACTATAATTCATCGATCATAATTGATATTTAGAGACACGGAAAATATGAAATATTAACAAAGTAAAAGTCTAATGATCCCAAATTATATATTTATCATCGGACGCCATAGCATACCATGGGATCATGCGAAGATATATACTAAAAAAAACACAAAAATTTATTTCAAATTCTAGTTTCTACTTACATAAAACTTATAACTTATCCATCAAAACACGCTCTCCAATTTTAAGAACTCGGAACTTACCCTGCATATTTTAAAATTTCAAAATGGATAGGTTACCAACAGTCTAGTTCTTCGATTCCAAGTTTTACCTTGGAATTATGCTTATCTATAGCTTCAACTAACCAAAGTTCAAGGATGGGGAAATTCATTAGCTAAAGCTTTGAAAATGAAGATGCCGTTGGTAGGCAATAGGAAATATATATTTGCAAGGATACGTATATATTAAATTCTATTTACAGATTTGATAACATATAAGTGGATAAGAAAGAAAAAAAAATGCGGGATCTAACTGACCACATATAATAGTAGGAGGGCAAGTATAGTTAATGATGCGCATTTCTTTCCCGAGGCCGTGCACATGTGCTCGGCTTCTCCAGAGATCATTAAGAATACGTCAGAAAATCTTGATATCAAATTAAGCATTATAGATTGATCCCACGAATCTCCTCGGAATTCCAAACAACATGGGATTGTAGCAGAGCGATTTCCTTCGATGGAAGAGGACACAATACGTTCGACCACGACGAGGACATTTTAATATGCCAGTCGGATTATCGCTGACTGAAATTCTCGCTAGCTTGGGGGTCCCAAGGCACATGCGCCCCGTTTGTCGCGTCGCCTCTCGATCACTAGAAATTTTCAATCCGCGATTTCATCCGCCGTTCGGATTCTCTGTCAGCAAATGAAAATTGCCGAAGCGGTTCTCGGACGAACTCCGCTCGATGCGTGGATAAATTCGCGGCGATACCGAAAATCTACGTTGGGAAATGAGGCCTAAATGCACGTGCTGGGCGATTCACACATGTGCTTTTAGATCGTATCTTATCAGAAGGGAACGCGTTATATTTGTACTCCCGCTGATATTCGTCGCGTGCGTTCCATGCTCTAAGGAGAAGGGACCATCTCGGTTCTTGATTAGATTCGCGTTGACCGTGGAATGGACTCGGTTTTAGTGTAGGACACATTGCTCTGGAACGCAACGATGTTGAACTCGTGGTTAGGCAGGAGCTAGACAGCGTCCGTTCAGTATCGCGTTTGACTGTCGTGACGTCAAAATTACATGGGCAAGTTGAATTTGTAAATAAAACTAGGCGTCTGCGGTAAATGAAGCGGCTAGAGTTTGAAAGCTACTTAATTTCCATCGTAACTGAGTGTGAAATGCCATTCTTTTAAGAGATTTTCCTCGATGGCTAATCGAGAAACCGTTCAAAATTTGGGATTTCAGAAGTAGAGCATTAGAGGCCAATCGACCCAACTGAAAAAGAATGCATTGTGTAATGGTTCAAATATGGGGTTATGTCAAATAGAGAGGTTCTCTTTGAGAAGAAACAGAAGACAGAAGATAGGACGTGTATGAAAGAAAGAACTCTGTATATTGTGATTTCTCAAATGATCGATACATCAATCAAGAGTATTTCTCTTGTTCTCTCAGCTTATTCAATCTTACAAAGCTCTACAACTTCAGAAAACGAAAAACTAGAGAAGATCTAGAGAGAACTTCAAGTTCACCTTCTTCTTCCTCCTCTATTAATAAGGCTTTTACATCGAGTTAACAACCTAAACTATCTTCCAAAACTGACTTAACAACTTCAGTTACGAGATTGAATAACAGAATGATTCCTCGTGGATTGCCAACTTAGCTTCTTCACGGATTGCCAGCTCGGCTTTTCTTTATTTTGAGTTTGCTCTGCTTCGCTTGGCTTGTTCGAGTTTGCTTTGTTTCGCCCAGCTTGTTTAGCTTTTGACTCGCTTTTCTACTTTCATCAGCATCTATAATTTGTGTTTTTGATCTTTGTTCTTTAACATCCCCCCGCAAATTGGGAATGGATAGAGAACAAATTCCCAATTTGACTCTCAGATGAAAATGTGCTAGTCGTGACAATGGTTTTGTGAAAATATTAGCAAGTTGGTAATGAGTTGGAATATATTTCACATATAATGAACCTGAGGATACTTTTTCTCGAACGAAGTGGAAGTCTACCTCAATATGTTTTGTTCGAGCATGTAAAATAGGATTAACAGTGAGAGAGATGGCTAATTTATTGTCACAGTAAATATGAATGGGAGGAGTAAGAGAGCAACCTATGTCTCGTAGTACAAAACGATCAAAGTGAGCTCGACCAAGAAGTGGATGCAAGGGCACGATACTCGGCTTACGTAGAAGATCGATCGACCGTTGGTTGTTTCTTTCTTTGCCCAGAGATAAGATTGGAACCAAGATATGTGCGAAACCGTTGTTGATCGTCCGGTGTCGGCACATCCAGCCTGATCGCATCGAGAAACCATAGAGATGCATAGTGCTTCGAGAATGGATGAATATTCCAAGGCTGACAGTACCTTTAACATATCTCAGAACCCTCTTTAATCTATGAAGGTCTGCAACAGTAGGTTGCTGCATTTTCTGGCATAGCAAATTTGTAGTATAGGCAATGTCTGGATGAGTTAATGTGAGGTATTGGAGACCACCAACGAGGCTTCGATATTCAGTTGGATTGGGTAGAAGTATAGGATCAGTGAGCAAAGTATTTGGTCTCAATGAAAGGGGAGTTGAAATTGGTTTACACTCCAGCATATGAGCTCGAGTGAGAATATCAATAGCGTACTTAGTTTGGCAAAGAAACAAATGTTTAGGGGTACGCTTAACTTCAATGCCAAGAAAATAGTGAAGAGGACCCAGATCTTTCATATGGAACTGGAGACTTAGAGAATTAATGAGATTAGAGAGCATTTGAGGTGAACTTCCAGTTAAAACGATATCATCAACATACGTAGTAGGAGGATTGTCTCTATACGGAATGTAAGATGAACAATGATGGATCGGTTGAGCTACGGAAGAATCCATACTCTAGTAAGAAATTGCTGAACTTATCAAACCAAGCTCGAGGGGCTTGTCGAAGTCCATAGAGACTTCTTGAGGAGACATACATGATGAGGTTTCTGTAAATCTTGAAACCCAGGAGGCTGTTCCATATGAACTGTTTCACTTAGTGTACCATGTAAAAAGACATTTTTAACATCAAGCTGATGAATTTGCCATTGGTTCATCATTGCTACGAGAGAACTATTCGAATTGTAGCATGCTTCACTTCCTCAAATGAAGGTTTCGTGAAATCAATACCTTCTTATTGATGAAAGCCTTTTGCTACAAGTCGAGCTTTCAGTCTATCAAGACTTCCATCAGGTGCAAGTTTTGTTTTAAACACCCATTTGCAGCCAATTACATTCATTTCATCAGTTCTAGGAACTAATTCCCAAGTTTCATTCTGGTATAGAGCATCCATTTCATGTTGCATTGCTTGACACCATCCTTTGTTTGCCAAAGCAGATTTCACTGATTTTGGTTCAATAGGAACTTGGTACTCAACCAGACATGCATACTTAGGATTTGGTTTAACAATTCCAGATCTCAGTCTAGTTTGCATAGGATGGATAGGAAGTGTACCTTGTATATTTCCTGATACAAAACTGAGTTGATCATTTCCTAATGCAGAGCTGAGTGATGCTTGATCTGTGTGACTCTGTGGTATCAGGACAGATTCTTGACTGGGAGATACTTTTTCCTCAATACTCATAGATATTTGTGGAGATTCAATATTACTTGATGCATTATCAAGAGCAATCTGCATCTCATCATTAGGTATTGTATTCATTTGTGGTATAATTGTAGGATCGATTGTACTGATCCCACTGTTCTGTATATCAGGAATTGTTTGAATTGAGCCATTATTTTGTAGGTGTTCAATAGGCTTATTGACCTTTGATTGAACCTGCTCTGTAGTATTGGATCCAGAAAACACTATTCCTCTTATCCATTGTTTGTACAACTCAGATCCTTGTTGATACTCATCTGTCAATATACGAGTAAAAGGAAATACTGTCTCATCAAATACTACATGTCTACTGATATAGACATGTCCATTAGTAGGCAGGAGACATCTATAACCTTTATGTCTCTCACTATATCCCAGAAATATGCATGTGAGAGACCTTGGATCAAGTTTGTGCTGTGTATAGGGCCTAAGACAAGGGTAACAAGCAGATCCAAAGACTCGTAGGTGAGCATAATTTGGTGTCTGTTTATACAATTTATAGTGAGGTGAATTCATGTGTAGCTTTGTTGTAGGAAGACGATTGATTATATAGACTGCTGTCATAAAGGCATCTACCAAGTATTTCAATGGTACTCTAGCATGATATAGCATTGCTATGCCCAATTCGACCACATGTCTATGTTTTCTCTCAGAAATACCATTTTGTTCTGGTGTATAAGGGCAGGAAATATTCTACTTAATGCCACACTGTTGCAAGTGGTTCTGAAATTTGGTGCTAGTAAACTCACCACCTCCATCACTCTGGAGTATTTTGATCTTGTGATCAAGTTGATTTTCTACTAGCTTTTGAAACATAACAAAATCATCATAAGTTTCTGACTTCAGTCTCATTGGATATATCCAACTATATCGAGAAAAATCATCCACAAAAATGATATAGTAACGAAATTTCTAAACAGATTGAGCTGGTGATGGTCCCCAAACATCACAATGTATCTTTTCTAGGGGAGCAGTAGATGTATAGTCTGAGAGTGGAAAAGGCAAAGCTGAGCTCTTAGCAATCTGACAACTGCTACACATGTTTTGAGCTTTTGAACTATACTGAATTAGATGTTGGCTTTGCAGAAGCTTCACTATTTTTAAACAGGTGTGAGCAAGTCTTTGATGCCAGACATCTTCTCCTACTTCCTGTTGAATCTGAGTGAAGAAAACTTCTGTGGCTTTAGGATCCACTTGATCTGACCCCTTGATTTTCCTTCCCTAGCTTCACCGTTGTATGGTTGTAATTGTCCTTCATATACACCCCATGTTTGTCAAAAATAAGAGAACAGGGGATAGTCATCTCGTTAACTTTGATACAGAAAGAAGATTCTTCTTGATTTCAAGAACTATTAAAACATCATTTAGTGGTAATGTGCTTGTTTTTGTATGTAGTATTCCATTACCAACACATGAGATTGACAAACAGGATCCATCTCCTATCATAACAGTACCATTACCACTATATGCAGAATAGTTACGAAGCATACCAGGTTCTGCAGTAATATGAGATGTAGCTCCTGTGTCTGGGTACCATTCTGTACCATAAGGTTCTTCAATACGCATAGCTGCCAATGCAGTTGGTATTTCATCTGCTTGATATGAATTATCAAAGCGATACCAACATCGAAGTGCTGTATGTCCTGGTCTTTTACATATCTGGCATTCCAGAGGACCATTATTCATTGGTTTTATGTTCTGAACATGCTTATTACCATTTGAACTTTGTGGTGGATATGACCTAACACCTTGATACCTTTGAGAAGAATTTGTGTAAGGTCTAAACCCCTGACCAAAGTTAGACCAGTTATCTTTAGTAACTTGATTTTGCTGTGTTTGATTCAGGTTATTCATTCGATATTGTTGATTCCTTCCTGCTCCAGTAAAGTCATTTCCACTATCTCTTCTATTAATGAACTGTCCTCTCTGTCATAGTTATATCCTCCTCGAATACTTTCTCTTTGGTTCCTGGGACTAAACTTTTGCAGACCTGTTCCAGTCTTTCTTTGTCCATAATATGCTAGGTTAGTATTATATTGATTCACAGAATATGTTTGTAGTCTAGTCTCAAATCTTTCAAGTTGAGAGATAACCTCATCATATTCTGGCTGAGGTTTGAGACAGTACATGGTTGTTCTAAAAATTTCATAGGTCTATCTCTCTCTGCTGGCGTCTACATCTTAAATCATGCTTCTCAAGAGTCAAAATTATTAATTCATGCGTTGGGAGTACTTCAAAAGTAAAATACCATGTGCCATTAAGATCATATGGAGGAGTGGAGTTGATCAAGGTAGGTAAAAAAAACTTGCCCCAACACTAGTCAACCACTAAAATGTAGAAAAAAATAGGAAAAATACCAAAAAATGTTCTATTTCTCAAATGATCGATACATCAATCAAGAGTATTTCTCTTGTTCTCTCATTATTCAATCTTACAAAGCTCTACAACTTCAGAAAAACGAAAAACTAGAGAAGATCTAATTCAAGTTCATCTTCTTCTTCCTCCTCTAAACTTTTCATCGATTTGACAACCTAAACTTTAGTTCTAAACCTTTTGCCATATTGCCGTCGGCTTTTCTTTATTTTGAGTTTGCTCTATTCACCTTCGGTTGTTCGAGTTTGCTCTGTTTCGCTTCAGCTTGTTTAGCTTTTGACTAATTTTCTACTTTCATCAGCATCTATAATCTGTGTTTTTGATCTTTGTTCTTTAACACTCTTATCTCTGCTGGCGTCTACATCTTAAATCATGCTTCTCAAGAGTCAAAATTATTAATTCATGCGTTGGGAGTACTTCAAAAGTAAAATACCATGTGCCGTTAAGATCATATGGAGGAGTGGAGTTGATCAAGGTAGGTAAAAACTTGCCCCAACACTAGTCAACCACTAAAAGGAAAAAAATTTTTTATGATTTTTATTAATTTTTCTTTTTTTTTGGTACCAATTCGGTGATGGCCGTGCGATGCTAGTTGATGTGGCGGATTTTTTATTAATTTTTCTTTTTTTTTTTCGGTGATGGCCAGCGAGGGTCGGGTGAGGGTCGCGGCCCTCGCCCGGCCTCTCCTAGGGCCATCGGCGAGGCGGCTTCGCCTGAATCTGGGCGAGGCCAGCCTTGCCCTAGCCTTGCTGAGCGAAGGCAGCCTCGCTCACGGCTAGCAAGGCCATGGCGACCATCGCTAGGGCGGAGGCAAGGGCCGCAAAACCCTCACCAACCGCCGGGGAGGGTCGTGGCCCTCGCTTGGCCTTGCCCAGGGTCTTGGGTGAGGCGGCTTAGCCTAGATTTGGGCGAGGCCAGCCTCGCCCTGGCTTTGCCGTGGTGATTTGAATGGAGGTCAGCCGAAGTGGGAGAAGTCGAGGCCGAAGAGGGTCGGATCCGGAGAAGGAGACGAGGTCTCGAAGGTCAGATCTGGGTGTTGGAGGTCAAATCTGTAAAAGGAGGGCGAGATCTGTGCAAATCGCGGAAAAATCTGCACCTTTACCGAACCTCCGTTGTGTTGCTACCACTCGACACCGTTCCCGAGCTAAACCACTACCGCTTGTTGCTGCCGTAGCACCACTGATCGCAGCCTCATCGACCGGCTATGACTCCTGCCGGGCTGAGCTTGCCACCCTGACGACCAACTGTGGTGCCGCCTATCGCCTCGTCGACCAACCACAAGCTCGGCCACCCTGAAGTCCCCTAGCATGCCGGTCGCTACTACCATTCCATCCCGCGTCGTTGTCGCCGCCATCGCCGAGCCTCGCGTTGTCGAACGCCGTCTTCCCTCGTCGCTCGCTCCAGCACTGCCACACCAGGTGGGAGCACCTCCGGTCGCTACCTTTGCTCGACCCTCATCCGGCGGCGAGCAAGGGCTTCGTGGCCCTCGCCCGGTGGGCGGCGGGCCTTCATGGCCACCGCCGGAAAATAAAAGGAAAAATAAAAATAAAAAGAAAAAGAAAAATAAAAAGAATAAACAACTAATAAAAATTTAATAAAAAAATTGAAAAAAATCATTAAAAAAATCATAAAAATTACCATGTTAGCATTTGGCCACCAGCCAACGTTCATGTCAGTGTCGGGCAGCCAAAATTGGTTGGATAAACTGAATTGATACCAATATTAAAAGGTTTAGGATTAAATTGATCAAATTGAAAAAATTATGGTTTAATTAGTACCAATGCGATAGGTTTAAGACTTACCAAAAAAGTGCATGTGAATATAGCTAGCTATGAAATTTATGATTAATGAAAAGAATATTTAAGATTTTGTGGAGGCATCGAACGGAATAGAAAATTATTGTCCACTAAAAAAAAAAGATACCCCAAAAGATAACCCTCTTTAAGAAAAACCAACCATCTAGTCGAACACCGGCAATATCGAAATTCTCTATCTCCGGCGGTCTGGCGGTGTCTCCATCTTATGTCACGTCAAGCGAAACCATTAATCCAAATTTAGGTCACATGAAACCCGTAAAGATGGCTTAGTCAAGGGATACGAAAACTTGCTCAAACACCAGCCGACCAATTGCTCCAACCAATTTAAAAAGAAAAAGAAAAAAAGAAGGTAGTTGCGAAATTTATGACACGCGAAGAAAAATAATTGGGACTTCTGGTGGCGTCAAACGGAATGGAGAGCCATCTTCCTCAAAAACAATGGGTTTTGCCCAAAAACAGCCTCCTCTTATAAAACCAGTCGTCTATTTGAACGCCGACATTGGTTTGATAGGGATCATGGACTTCTATCTTGTCACTTCAGAATTCTACTCAGACTCTACGTGCGATTAGATGGGTCAAAATAATCATATCTTTTGTTTATTTAATAATCGTCGAATCGCATGACTTACAAGATTTGAAAATAAAAATAAAAAGGATGATGATCATTTCGCACATTCGATCTCTCGATGCATGCACTCCCAAGGTTCGAGAAGAAAATGTTATTTTTCTCTAGACTTTCAAAATTGACCAATAAAAGGAAAGTCAATCTTAATTACCTTGCTTTGCACAAATGAAATTTTTTTACTTCGTCAAATAAAAATCACTTGTGAGCATGTACCAAAATTTTGATCATCATTGAGTTATTTTTACAATTGCATGCTTAGTAGACATTTAGACCTATCAAAACTAATATTTGATTAATCGAGTTACCATGTGAATTAGTTATATTAAGTAAATTGACAGAAATTGATTTAAAATGATAGAATCTAATGTTAAATGGGTTCATAATTTACGCTTCGTTCGTTTTGCGGAAAATAATTTATGGAAAATGTTTTTCGGATTTTCAGGCGTTCGTTTCATAGAAAATGAATTCCTTCGGAAAATGTTTTTATGAAAGGAAAAAAGTTTTCTAAAGTAGGAGAAAATGTTTTCTACTTTTGAAAAATGGAAAACATTTTCCTCACTTGATCTCTCTTATCTCACACCTCTATAAATCCTTAGTTCCTCCTCCCCTTTATTTTTCTTCTTTTCATTTTTCATTTGAATAATTTTTAATTTTCTTTTTCTCTTTTAATTCGAATTATTTTTAATTTTAATTTTTTTTTTTTTTTTTTAGTTTCTCATCTTCTTTTTTTTTGGCTAGTCGTCAGACCAAGTGAATTTCAAGCGATCTAGCGAGCCTCGAGCTTGACGCTCGCGCTCACTAATCTGGTGAGCAGAAAATATTTTTTTACCGAATACCGGAAAATATTTTTCAAAACATTTTCAGATTTTAGCCGAACACCATAAAATATTGTCATTTTCCTGGAAAATTACTTAAGGGAAAATATTTTCCGAAAATGGCTTATTTTCCGCGAAACAAATGGACTCAGGGGAAAATGTTTTCCACTTTTGAAAAGTGAAAAATATTTTCCTTACTTGATCTCTCTTATCTCACACCTTTACAAATCTTCACTTCTTCCTCCCCTTTCTTCTTCTTTTTTTTTTTTTATGTGATTTTTAAAAAATTTTCTTTTCCTTTTCTATTTCTATTTCTTTTTCTTCCTTTCTCTTTTTTTCCTTTTTTCTTTTTATTTTCTTTGTTTCCCATTTTCTTATTTCTTGGCTAGTCTTCGTGAACCTTAAGCTCGTCAATCTCAAACTTACGTTTGTCCATTTGGCGAGCCTCGAGCTTGACGCTCGTGTTCGCCAATCTGGTGAGTAGAAAATATTTTCCTTACCGAACACTGGAAAATATTTTTCGAAATATTTTCAGGTTTTAGCCGAATACTAGAAAATATTATTATTTTCCTAAAAAATGACTTTTGGAAAAATATTTTCCGGAAATGGTTTATTTTTCGCGAAACGAACGGACCTTAGATTGAACCTCTTTCATGACTCTTTTTTCACTCTCACTTACTTCGTTCTCTCACTTTAATTTATGTGTGGATTTTCCTACATTTAATTAAATATGGAAGTGTTTCAACAATATCGGTTGTAAGTCGGGTACGAGTCAATTTGGGCTGGACAATTTTTCGACCGACCCGACCCATCTGTTTGACGGGTCAACGGGGGATACAAACAAGGCCCAATCCGTCTTTCACTCGAGGAAGCATTCATGCGCACAAGGCCCAAAATGGAGTGAAAAAGAAGACGGTGTCTCTGAATTCAAGTCCGTCATCGCTCGTCCACGACGTATCTCCGGCTTCAATCCAAGTTCAGTCGTCTGATCCGATCCGATCGAATCGCATTTTCGTCCTCCATCGACCTTCGGATCAAACCATCCGAACTTCTGTAGCTGAATCGCTTGCTCCCGTCGGAAAAATTGGCGGAAAAACCCTAAATTGGGACCCTCGGGGATTAGGGCTTCTCTGATTACCCATGTCGACGGGCAGACCCATGGATGGAGACCTGCAGCTGGTGCCGCTGGCGGCGGCGGCGGAGAATCCGAGGCCGGCGGTCCCGCCGAGGCCCCTGGCTGTCGGCGGCGGCGGCTCGACCGCGCTCGTGGAGTATACCGGCCCGCTGCTCCAGGAGGAAGAGGAGGACTTGGAGATTAAGCTGAGGCGGATCATAGAGAATGTCCCGGTCCGTGTTAGCAACACCTCTGGGAGTTCTGCTGGTTCCGGGTCCGGCGATTTCCATCAGGTCAGTTTCCCAAAGTTCTAAATTTTGGATTTTTTATTGCGGTTGTTTCGGTATCACAGCTTAAGAAGGGGCGAGTTTGTCATGAATACGGTGTTTGAATTCTCTTTGGTGTTGAGGTGGTCTTAGACTCGGATTGGCAGATTGCTTCTGTATCACCGCTTAAGAAGGGGTGAGTTTGTCATGGATGCGGTGGTTTGATGAAATCTGCTTGTCACTTGGAGCAAAAAAGGGGCGAAAGTTGTTCGAATAATCTGTGGTGTCGAGGTAATCTGAGATTCAGATTGGTAGTGGAGACTTGATGTTGTGGTCGTGTCCAGTGTGAGTTGTGCTTCTTGATCTTAGCTGGAACTTTTTCAGTGGTAAGATGATAGGGGTCGATGTAGATTTGAGTTCATGGCCATGATTTGCGAATTGCCTTTCTTTCGATATCTATAAACATTGATTGGCCTCTTTGAAACCGTTTGCGGTGGTGCATTGCGGGTTGTAGGCTTTACTAGCAATCCTAAAGCTGTTTCTACTGCCGTTATCGATGATCTTCAATCCTTCCCTTTTATAATTGTGATGTATATACTTCTGTTTAATTACTTTGTTTCATTCTGCATTGAGATGTTGAATTCCCAATAGTATGATTAGCACTAGTGTGCCTAACTTCATAAATTCGTGTAATGTGCACATCTAGTGATCTAACCTCCCCATTATTACCATTTTTGAGGATGTGCGCCTGATGTGTTTTTGACTATGCCGAGAGGGAGGAGCTCATCTTTATTGTTTGTGGTGAAATAGACAAAGTTTATGGTATAAGTTTTTACTGAAATTGTAGGCATGTTACTGAAAGTGAGTTTTAAGGGAAATGTGATACTTTGTCAAGCTAGAATTATAGAGGCTTGAGTTGATTGGGTATCACATAAGCATAAAAGCTGTCCCTTTTGGCCAGTGAATCGAGAACATTATATGGATAATTATTATCTTTCATTGCATTTAGTATTCTGAACTTTTAGTGGAATGAGATGTCTATGGTGCTCAATGCTCATTATTGACACCAACACTATTGATGAGGTGCAAATCTTTGTTTTGTGGATATTATTAGCTGTTCTGCCATGTTCTGTTAGACAAACTTATCTTATTGGTTGTGAAATGGCGATTCAATTGAAAGGTTTTGTCTTTCATTTCATTTTGTAGGAATAGATGGTTTCTTTCTTCCGTTGGTAATCTGTCACTTGGTGCGCTATCTTTTTTTGGGTCGAACACTTGGTACACTATCTGATTGTTACCTATTATTTGCAAATTATGCTTGCAACAGTATCGGCAGATGAGACGGAAGGAGCAAGATCGGCTAGCGAGAATGGACGTTGATTACCAGAAAAGGAAAGAAATGGCTGAATTCATGATGAGAAGGGAGGAGAGATTGAAAGCAGCAGAGGAACGTACAGCAAAGAAGCGATTGAAGCGCCAAAAGAAGAAGCAAAGGAAGAAGGAGAAGAAGATGAAACCCAGCTCGGGGGGAGGAGAGCAAACGAAGGGGGAGTCCTCTGACGATGATGGAAGTGATTCGGACAACGGCGAGGAAGCAGCAAGCTGATGGAATCCGTTCTTCTTAATTTTTGTAATGTTAAGGTTGCTTTGTTGTAGGAAATTTATTTTCCTTAGCACAAGGTCGTCTGTCCCTGCCTACACTTGCCGAGAATTTCCCAAAATTGTAAGCTTTTAGGGTGTTGATTCAGTGACAAGAAAGAGATGCCGAGTTTCCATCTTGCCACATGATGTCAGGCAAATTACAGGAGTGCAGAGGTTGCCTTCACTGGCGGTCATGGCCATGGGCTTATGTTAGTTGCTAGGCAGGAGTCGGTGGTTGGGCCATCCATGGCAGATGTGATTGAGACTTTTCAACCGTATAGCCCCTCTTCAATTTTCTTGATGGACAGACCAGACCCTTCATGAAGAAATTCTTGTCTGTTCCAATTTGGCTTCTTAATGTGCTTTGTACCAAAACTCAACGCTCGTGAACTTCTGCTTTCAATAGTCCTGCTTTCGTGGACGAAATTGTAAAAAGAAAAGAATTGCTGGGGGCCGATTGCGGAACTTCGCGAAAAGCCCATTCCACTCTTAGAAAGTGGGAAACTGCCTTTTCCTCTCGGGCGCTGCCGTTTTGTATTCTCTTTCCCTCCTTCACCTTCCTCCCGATCTGACCTCTTTTCCCGATCACCTTTTCGGCCGTTCGCGTCTCGTCGCACCCGATCGGCGAAGGAGAGGAGATCGCGACACGGATACGCCGATGGGAGCTCCGACTCCGCCGCCTCATCGCGTCGACGTCCATCGGGCCCTCGGCGGTGGCTCCGGTAACGCTTCCCTCTCGTCTACTTTCTATCAATGTTCGTCCGTTCTGTACATTCCGCGGTCGGTCGATATCGATCGTATCTCGTCGGTTTATCGAGCGGTAGGACTAGCCTTTACGCACGTTTTCGTCGTCATCGACGCGATCGTTGATCTACGAGACTGTTCGATCGATTCACTGATTCCGTGTCGGGTGCGTGCTAGTTGCCGATTTGCTCCTGTGGAGAAGATGGGTTGCCGGGGTGGCGCTCCTGCTCTCTTCGACGGCGATGTGGGTCCTGTTCGAGAGAGCCGGTTACAATCTGCTGTCCTTCGCCGCCAACACTCTGTTCCTTCTCGTTATCATACTCTTCCTCTGGGCGAAATCTGCTGCCCTCCTCAATCGGTCGGTACCTCGCGTTTCCGTTCTCTCACGTCGTGTTTAATGTCTCTTTGAGTTGGGATTATGCTTATTTGCATAGAGATGTCGTAGGCCTGGCTTTGTTGCAGAGGGGGATAAAGGCTTTGGTGTTAGAAAAAGAGAATCCTTTTATTCTGAAATGGCAACTTTTTGGACGATCAATGGAGAAAAATGGAGGACCCTTTTTTTTTTTGACAGGAAGAAAAAAAAATTAGGTTTTCTGTAGGTGCATCATATTCTCAAACTTGGGAAAAATGTTAGGCTTGATTATTATGGAGATGCAGGATGTGAGTGGGAAAATTCATTTTTCTTCATTCGAGAGTTGCGTGTTACAGCCCCATGAAATCTGCTTGTTATCTTAATTTTATTTGGTTATGTGCAAATGTCCAGACCATTGCCTCCTCTCCCTGACCTAGAGGTTTCCGAGAATTCTGTAGCCAAAGCTGCCGATGTTGTGGTAGATTGGATCAACTGTGGTCTATCCATTGCGCGTGAGATAACAGTCAATCGGAACTTGAAACTCTTCTTTCAGGTTTGGGAAAGTTTAATGAACGTTTTTCATTACTCTCCTGAGTTTCCTGTACTCCAACTTTTTGGAAAGGGCTTATTAGCTCCCTATTACATGTCTAATCAGGTTGCCTTTGGCTTGTGGGCGATTTCATACATAGGCGGTCTCTTCAACTTTCTTACCCTAGTTTATATTGGTGAGATCTGCACACCCAGTGCTTTTGTTTCCCCGCATCTCTGTTATTGCTTCATGATAGCAAGATGATTTGTTATATTTGTTTTCGTTTTATGCTACCTGCAGGGATCGTTCTTGCATTCTCTGTTCCTTTCGTGTACGACAAGTATCAGGACCACATCAATGATAAACTGTGCATAACGCACAGCATTCTGCAAAAGCAATATAAAAGATTTGATGAACACATCTTGAAGAAGATTCCAGTGCCTCCTAACAAAGAAAAGAAGATTGAATAGGCAGGTACAATCCCTCCTTCGTTTCCTCTGTCCGAGAGCCTGTGCTAGAAAAATGAGAGTCTGTACTGAATACTCAATGAGTTGTCGATATTGCATAGTTCAAGTTCAAAACTGAATGCATCACCTATTCTCCATTTCATCCATATATACTTGTGATCACTTTGAAATGCTTTTTGAGTGCTCTTGAGAGTCAAGCTTATTGTACAGAATGATCAATTGTCGCATTTTCACGTGTTTATATCTTATGTTTGTTAATTGGAAGTTCTCTGTGGCTTCTGGTGTGAGCATCATGAAATAGGTCATGGAATCTTAAACCCTCGGATATATTAATATCTAGAAGCTGACTTTGGCAAAGCTATCATAGATTTGTTGAAGTTGAAGTTATTAGGATCTTTCCCGGTTGACATTTTAAAACTGGCAAGCCTATTCATTGTACTCATTGGACGTACAAAGTGTTTAAGAGGCTCTCGTGTTGTATTTGTGTTTTGTGAAGGTAGACTGTTATCATGTCATTGTCTTAGGTATTTTGATACTTGAGGACGTTGTTTAATCTTTAGTGTTAGAGGTGGATGAATGGAGACACTCACTAGGAGTAACTCTATTATGGTGCATTTGCTTTGAAGGACTGGCGCTGTGTGGATCAACAACTGTTGTTGAATGCAAGTTATATATAGACCGGAAGTTCTCTCTTTCTTCAGTTGACGTATGAATCCATGACAGATTTCAGGAAGTGCTTGGGTTGGAATATACCAATTACACATTTCTTTACTTATTCTTGACAACACCCTCTTTTCCTCAATGCATATTGACAACTCGCTTTTTTCCTGAACGCATGGCACTAGCTAGGAGTTTGATGTCACAATCTTTTTTGACAGTGTAAAACCATCATCACGAGCTTCTAAATCTTTTCTCCCGTTGGCATCTTATCAGAGTTTTCCTTTTCCAGATTACTTCTTGATGCTTTTCCTAAACAGCACCTGCATTGGTTTGGTATTGGGCTCAAGTAGCTTGAAAGATGTGCCCATAGAAGTGGAAATTGTTTCTTGGCATGCGGCATTTTTGGGTTCGCTGGTTTCTAGATGAGTTTAAGGTTAACCATATACTGGCAATACGGTGCCAGACCTAAGGCCCGTTGGCCTCTGCATTTCGGCGAGCTTTTGGGTTTGAATTATCAAAAGTCCTCTGTAAATCTGGTGTGAGATGTATTTTCAACAGTCGTGGCGTTCTTAATGTAGTTCTTTTTTGTTATAAGAGAGATTACGACAGCACAACGCAAAACAAAACAAAGCTTAAGTATAATTCTTTTCATATTATGTAACACCTAGGAATTTGCTACTTACTCGGCAGAGGTGGTGAAGCCGATAATAGCAGCCCGGTTCGGCAATCTTCTATAACATGGAGGGGGGAATGAGAAGTATTTACAGCATGTTGAAGTAGCTTCAAACTTGAACCACTCATCGAAAACCCATATTCCACGCGAAAGAATGACAGTGAATTCTGCAACAATATAGTTGCACCATCCCAAAGAGACTTTAGAACTGGCGATCCTATTACCTCAAGAGTCTCCAAGTAACCCTTCCGACTGCAAAAGGCAGCAGCAAGACACCACCCACAGTTGAAGCATATATCCAAAGAGAGAAAAGCATAATTTGCCTGTACATGTAGCAGACGGCCCAAAAATAGCTGCGACTCCACAACCCCTTAATAGACGCAACACACTTCGCTCTGCACAAGCACGCTGTCGGCATACTGAATGTTTTCATTGGATTCACAAATTTAACATACTGGGTAACGTGAAGCTTGTTCTTGTCTTGTTCGTGGAGCTAGTGATCACAAGAACATTACTTCCACTGGTCATTTTTTATTATATTTTATTTGGATCCATGAGTAGTTCGCTCCAAATACCATTGTCAAGCTTCGAGCAAGGAAACTCATCCAGTATTACTAACTGGCAAAAGTTACTTCAAGGACAGGTGGCCAGTTACTTCAAGGACAGTTGTCCCACCCAGACATTACGGCTGTGTTTGTTTATGTTTTTTTTTTTTTTTGTTCATAAACAGTTTTTCTGTTTTTTTTGTTCCCGAAAAAAAAGAACATAAACGCGTTTGCGTTCATGCAAGTTGTCTAAATTTATTCTTTTTGTTCTAACAAAAAAAGAATGCAAATGTAAAACAAAAAAAAAAAAAAATTGTTGCTTCTAACAAAAATAAAAGAACATTTTTTCTCTCTCTTTTCTCTTTTTCTTTTCTTTTCTTTTCTTTTTTTTTCCTTCTTTTCTTCTTCTTCTTACTTTGGCCAGTCGGCCTCGGCCATGGCCGCGACGACCCGGTTGACGAGGGCCTCGGCGGCTCGCCCAACCACGGCGAGGCCGAGCCTCGCCGGCCACCACTCGGGCGAGCTCCTATTTGGCGAGCCCGAGCTCGCCCAACCACGGCGAGGCTCGGCCTCGCCGGGGGTCGAGGTCGCCGGCCATGGCCGAGGCCGGCAACCAGCCAAAGCAAGAAAAAAGAAAAAGAAAAAGAAAGAAAAATGAAAATAAAAAATAAACATTAAAAAATTAAAAGAAACAAAAAAAGAATATAAATTTACCAAACATGTTTTTGTTCTTTTTAATTTCGTCCCACCCAGACATTAACTCGAAAAACGGATTAACTTTTCCGAAGGCAGTTCTAGTCTACAACTCTCAAAAGTGGAGATTGCATTCACTGTTAAGAAGACATCGGCAAACACAACAGGAGAATTCTCTTTTTTAGAGTTTAGACAACTGATCAACATTCCCGCAAACACAATATCCAGAAAGACGCTACCTCCCCAAAGTGATGGTTCTCAATTACCCAAACCTTGCAATGGATTGAATACAAGAAAGAGAGGTAACCGCCGGACCCATAGGATTCACAAGACTCTTAAGTGTCGGCACTGAACTCTGCCTTCTGTGGCTCCGAAATTCTCATTATCATCTGAATGTACAGATGCAATTATTGCCGCAGAAACCAGGTTTTAAGCAAGACGGGGCACTGGAATGGCTTCTGTCTGCGGCAATGTGACTGAGCGTAACAGCTCCAATGAGAAAACAAGGCCCAGGAAATGAGAAAGGATTGTGTTTGCTGAGGCCTACATTAGAAACATATGCACAAGGTCAGCACCCAACTATGACAATAAGAATTACACTGACAATTTTGTTATCGTACCAATCAGCCTTATTACTTTAACCAATGCAGTAATTTTGTAGGGGAAAGCATGACTAAACAGCACAACCCAATATCATATTTACGAATTACATCTGCTCCTATGGAATTGAAAAGTTGGAAGTTGAAGTAGTCGAATACCTGCACCAGGAAAACATCCAACGCAAGAACGGGACTATAACCAGGGGAAATTCCTTGGTAATATGGGTTCGCTGAGGAAGTGAGAGCCTTTGCTACCAACAACCCGACAGTTGCTTGCATGCCAAGAATAGCAGCACCCATCCCCAACAGGTTCAACGTGATACCATTCTTCAAACTTTTGACTACATCTGCACGAGGAGGGGCCTGAATTTTGTCATACATAATCACAGCACCACTCATTAGTATAAGGAGTGACAAACACAGTCTCAAAGCTAGGATAATTGGTCAAAACAGGCTTTATATAACTGGTTGATACAAATGTCAGATCTAAGAAGAGCTAAACAGACATTCAATTGAATAGCAGTCATTCAGAGTAAACACATGAGGAAGGTTGAAGACATTTAGGAAAAGAAAGCGCATGAAGTGAAAAAAAGAACAAAGGAAAAACATAAATAGACCCAAAGACAAGTCCATCAGGTAAAGATCCGCAATGAACCATTCTTTTAGAGATCAAAGATTGGGATTGCTAGGCAAATTCTCACATTTGAAATTCTCCAATTTATGAAGTGAATTATTGAAGGTTAAATCCTTTGCACTGAATGGCAAGCCGCAGATGGAATAAGCTGTTAGCAGTTGTCAGATGGATTTCTAAACTGCTGGAATTCACATACATAGAAGCACCAAGTTCTCATCACTAAATAACAATAAAAACACTTTCACATTGTGGAAAGCTCCATCACCAGGCAAGCATATAAGCGCAAGAACACTTGGGGAAGCAGTGTAGCACGTGCATTGCAATTCAAGAGGCATTCATTTAAGCATGCACATGTGGAATGGCCAACTTGCATTTCCTTGCATACACAAATTCTAGTGATTGCAACATAGGACAGGCTCTCGATAAAAGGAAGCTTAGGAATGTGGTTAAATACCTTTGAGGGATCATTAGCAGTTTTCCGAAGCTTGTCGGATAGCCGGATATATCCAAATGACCAGAAGATGGAAATGAAAGCTGCCGCTATCCCGCCGGCAGTGGCATAAAATGTGGCCGGCGATGTGACCTTCCCAGTTATAACCACGGAAAACGCAAGAATAACCGCAGCTACAACAGTGCAGACTAGCTGTCCCCAAAACCCTAAATTCCCCAACCTCCTGAAATACCTCGAAGTATTCTCTAGTCTTTTGGCTACCTGCACAACATCATAAGCAAAATCAAAACTTTCAAACTGAACCTGTAAGAACCGAATGAACCGACTGGTGTTAACCTTCAACCCAACAATGACCAAGGATCACAGCAACAGACACTCATTTCTACATTCCCTGTTCTATGAAGTTGCCGGTTCCATTACCGACAGTCTCACACTCAAACATGATAATTACAACTCAGTTCACAACCCTGATCCCAGATGAGAGAGAAATAAGATAGTCTAAATTTTGGATGTAAAGTAATCTAATTTGATCTCACCTGAAGCAAAACTAAGATTCAGCACGATTTACAGGAGGCGAGTCTACCGAGAAAATAACCAACATTCAATTCCTTCGATTTCAAGCTCTTACGAGTTCAAACCCACCAGAGAGAAGCACCGAACAAAGGGACGAAACCTAAATTACTCAACCTGGGCAAGTTTCGCCTTCTCGGCATCGTCGTTCGGAGAAACGGAGGCAGGAGAAACCGGAGAGGAGGCCAACGGGGTGGAGTAGAGCTTCGATCGTCTGCAACCGAGAGCATCGTGAGACGAAAGAGATACGAAGGGAAAGACGTTCGATTTGTGAGCTGGTCCGGCGGTGGAAAGGGAATTCGGGGAGGGAAGATAAGGACGGTGGCCGCCGAGCGGCGGCGGCTTTCGGGCAGCGAGACGACGGAGGAATGGCGATGAGGCGGGACTCGCCGCCGTCGGGAATGGGCCGGAGCTAGCCGCCGCCGCCGCCGGCAAGAGGAGACTCTGCATGATTCGAAGGTAACCGAGTGAAGAATGGAATATGTGAAGCAACCTCAGAGCAGAAATGGGGGTAAATACTAAAGAGAGAGGAGACAGTATTCAAGCATAATATTGCTTTTGCTAATCCTTTCCTTCCTCCTCAATTTATCTCTTTTCTAGTTAAAAACATTAGCAATTAACGACTAATTCAATCATAAACCTTTTTCCTTCCCTAATTTATCCATAAATTTATTGATGCAATCTTTTTGACTAATTTTGGCTACCACTATCATCGGCAAGGGTTGCTCAAATCTAATGTCGAAGACTGTCGATTGATGGAAGAAGATATGAAAAAAGGGAAAAGAGGAAAGAGGGAAGGGAATTGAATTAACTGTTATATAATATATTTACGACTTTTGGATAATTTTTTCCCAAATTCAAAACATAAGAAAAATAATATGAATAACGGCTAGCATGATCCTTAATAATAATTTCGCCATATGAAAATACGAAACTTAGTATGATAAAGTCTAGTGGCTATCCTTCAAAGATACATTTATTTTTATCTTTATATCGTAGAGAATAATAGAAGGGATATGAATAATCCAACAAAAAAAAATGGAAATTCTCTTTTAAATATCTTGAAGAATTGTGAATTGAAGTTTGAATTTATATTCAAGATTGTCGAGAAACTATTATAAAATAATTGGCAATTATTAAAATGATGACCGTTATAAAGCTATTATAACACCGTTACAAAGTCTTATACAGCGGTTACGAAATGATGATTTTTATGGTGGTCATAACTTCTAAATGAAATGTTAGTACTTTAAAAAAAAATTCGAAAAACGATTGAAATATCCAATAAAACTTACAAATAATGGAGAGAGGAACAGATGCTCACACAACCATTTCGCACATTGGAGACAAATCTTGATCAAGCGCTCTGGAGTTTTTGTTGCAAAGACGAGGAACGCCGGCAAGTGGCAACTGCGTGTTCCTGATAAAAAGAACTCTGCAGCTTGGACGAGAACTCTGTCAAATAGAGTCGCCTTACACTCCTCCACATCTCGCGATCGAAACTGAAAGGCACGCGATTAGCGACCGAGCGAGCGAGAGAGAGAGAGAGACTGTTAGTTGGTAGAGAGAGAAACTGAACAGGAAGAGATTGGACTGCACTGAAGTCCGCACATTGATATGATGACAGGCGTTGGAAAATTGGGCAAAGAAATCTTTTTCAGGAGATTAGTCGCAGTCATCCCTGTCAGCCTTTAGAAGTGCACCGCCCTCCCACACCACAAGTTTGAGAACCCATCTTGACCCCATAGCCAAGACTGGGGGATTCTCACCTCTCGACTTCATATATCATTTAATGGTATTCCCACATGACAAGTGTAACCAGGACGACCCTGGCACTGCCTAGGTGCACCATCTAATCCTATTCTGTCTTGCAAGAACTAGTGCATCTTGTTCCGCAGACCCTATTTTCTTCAGGGCACAAAGAGTCGGAGAGCTTTGTACAGAGCTCTAGAACGTGGCCCAAAACAATGAACTGCACACTCCACCGCCTCCTCCTGTCATCCGCCACCCTCGCCCTCATCGCTTTCCATGTTGCCGCCTCCCTCTCTGCCTATCCCGAAGTTCCGGGTGCCGACACCGGCGAGTGCTCGGTCCCCACTGGCGAAAATCTGGTTCCAGTGCGGCGAGAAGTGTATGGTAATGGCAGGATCATCGACATTACACATAGGATCACATCGGACCTGCCGTCCTATGAATCGATGGGGAGCTTGGGGCAGTTCCTTTGGCTTGCTTTCAGCATGAAGAATGGATCGCTGACCAACAACTCCGAGATGAAGCTTCCTGCCCACACAGGCACGCACGTGGACGCTCCCGGGCACGTGTACGATCATTACTATGAAGCAGGGTTCGACGTGGACACGCTAGACTTGGAAGTTCTTAACGGTAAGTTTTTCGAACCCGACTATGGTTGATTTTGCTTACTGTGATTGTTTCACGACCACGAGCCAGAAGCTGGGAAGATGGGCTATAACTTTGTCGAAGTTGGTCCCGGGTCCATCTCTGAGACTGATGACTTCTCAAAGATTAGATAGACTTGATTAGTCCTATAAACTTCTGTGGGCAACTGCTCAAGCAACGGCCCTCGATTACCTACTCCTTTGCGCTAATCAGTACACTTATATCCCTAAACAATGAGGTCTTGACATTGCAATACCCTGCATATGCAGTGACTGCATAACAGTTTCATGACTGCAATTGCGAGGAATAGTGGCTGAGACAGAGACTTACCAACAGATCGTGTGCCAAATTCCTTTGGCTCTCCATTATAGCTACTTTAATAAGTATTGGCAAGCATCATCATTCTAAAGGGATAACAACTTAACTAGTCCCACAACGATCACCTTCCTCTCTTGATCATGAAATCAAACCTTCCTGGTCTTATGGTGTTTATATAATTCCTGTCAAATTGTAATTAATTAATCTCAGTATTGACTTACTGTAGCAGCCAACCCCTATTCCCAGCGGAAAATTTAGAGCAATTCTTCTCTCTTTTATCATAGCAGCCTATCGTTATTCCTTTTGGACCAGACTCCATTTCTGAAGTACAAAACGGACTCAGCTTTCCGCTAGTTCCTGAGTCTTGAACAAGGCCAACACAATGAGCAGCAGAAACCGTTGCTGTCTCCTATTGCTGCTATTGAGCTTTTATGCTCTGACGACGGCCTCGCCTGATGCCTATCCTTCTGTTCCCGGCCTCGATGCTGGGGGCTGCTCTGTCCCCACTGGCGAAAAGAAAGAGAATCTACTCTTAACGCGAGTGTATGGCAATGGAAGGATCATTGACATCACGCATAGGATCACGCCAGACTTACCCGCGTTTTACCCTGAAGAGAGCTTGGGACAATTCCTCTGGCTACTCCTCAGCATGAAGAACGGTTCCATCGCGAATTTCTCCGAGATCAAGCTTTCTGCTCACACAGGCACCCACGTCGACGCTCCCGGGCATGTATTCGATGATGCTGGGTTTGACGTGGATAGCCTAGATTTGGAAGTTCTCAATGGTAATGTGTTCTTCACTTGGATCGATAAATTTTGTTTTCGTTCATTATGACTTATGAGCAATCTATGCACGTTTAAGAACCCTTGATTGACGAAGCGATGATCCCTCACGACAACACGCTATTTAGCTGTTTTGTGATAGATCTTGCTTCTCGGAAGGCAGTCGATCACCGTAGTTGAAACGAACAGAAGATCTAGTAGCCAAGAGATGGGTATAAAGGTGGGAATAGAGAAACTTGTAGGCGTATATCCTCCTCCAACTTTCTTCTCAGTAGTAATCCTCTTGAGAATTCCCAGATCATTGAGGTAAAACTATCATTGTCGCTGTCGATCCTTAAAATTCGATCCTGCATTCACGCACTTCATACGGAACTCTGGGAAAATGAAATCTTTAGATCAACGAGTGTTCCTCAAAAGTTCCTTCTTTTTTCAACCTTAAAAAGTAATGACCATGATATGTCCTTATCTTTTTGTTGGGCCAATGAATGGGAATGTGGTCAATTGCTAAAACCCAAAAGAGGAAGGAAAGATAACATGATTGGACGAGGTTCGAAGAGTACGTCTTATTTCTAATTCCTAGTGACTCGCTTGACTCGAACCCGCGTGCACAGCATACCCAACATCAACTCTGGATAAAAAGATCAAATTGTTCTCGAGAAATCCCGATTGATTGGTTGAAGCATGATTTTCGAAGTGAACGATCCAGTCCAACCCACGTCCTCGATATAAAACACTTTCCTCATCCGCATCGCATCCACCCCTTCAAACGCTATACCAGTCGGTAGTGTAAAAATCTCTCCTTTTCACCCTTTGATTTTTCTCAGCCCATCGTCACACTCTTCCGTCTCGACACTGCGAGTCGCCATGAACTCTCTCCCCCCACTTCTCCTTGCTCTCCTCCTCATCGCCACCGCCGCCTCCGCCGCCGCGGCCACCGCAAACATCGAGGCCTACCCGACCATCGCCAGCGTCCGCGACTGCCCGGTGTCCGACGGTGGCGAGGGGCTCAAGCCCATCCGTCGAGAGGTTTATGATGGCGGGAGGATCTTCGACATCAGCCATAGGCTCACTAGCGACATGCCGTCGTTTGGATCGGAGGATGGGTTGGGTCAGTTTCTGCGGCTCCCGGCGAGCATGAAGAACGGGTCTTTAGCGAATAACTCGGAGATGAAGTTGCCCACCCACACGGGGACTCACGTGGATGCTCCGGGTCACGTCTTTAATCATTACTTCGACGCTGGTTTTGATGTGGACACGCTCGATTTGGCAGTCCTCAATGGTAAATTTGTGGGCTTTTTGTGTTGGTTTTCGACGGGGGGTTTGATTTCTTGTTTTCGGTATCAGTGGGTTTTTGGAGTTGTTATTTTTTGTTTCTAGCTTCTGCGGTTGATGAATGTGTGGTTCTGCTGAATATAGCTTTAAGCATCTTCAAAATTGCTCTTTGTGGAGTAGTGGTTTGCGCTGAACTTGTCTTATGAACTTCCAAAGCCTCACGAGTCTCACTTGTCAATCAATTCGTGTTAACTCCAAATAGTTAGTTTCTGTGGCCAAGGCATTGTATGCTTAATTGAAAAGGCAAGTCTTGTTAATTAGAGCAGACCAGTTCTTTTAGTGGAGGAGTATGTAGAGACATACCGAAGGTAATTCAAGTTGATTTAAGGGTCTCCATGTTCTCATTTTCGTTGTCTTTGGTTCCTTTTTTGCTGTTCGTTTGTGTTAAATCCTCATCTTCATTGAGGTAGCGCTATGCTATGCTCTGTCTTGTAAAATTTTGGTTTTTGTTTCTGCTTCTTTAGGTCCAGCTTTGTTGGTTGATGTTCCGAAGGATAAGAATCTCACAGGTATGTCCCTCAGTCAAGTTTCTTGCAGTATGCTGATCACTTATGTGTTATGCATGATAAATTGTCAAAAATACATAGTCTTTGCATGCTTCTTCGACAAAATTTCTCCATTCATGTGCTAGTGCAAACAGCATATTTGGAGGACCGCTTCAATTTTTTTGGTTTTATTTTATTTTGTAAATTGTAAAAGACAAATATTATCCCCTCGGATTTACTGTATTGGTTCTTTCTATCCTTCCATGCATCTCTTTATATGTGGATTTCAGTGTCGTGGATAGAAATTACCATTTTTCAAATAATTGAATGGCCACTTCAAATGATTGTTTGGATAAACTTTTCAATTAGATTCAGTTATGAAATATTTGGAAAAGGATGATCACATCAATATACATGTTATTATGCCAATTGCTTAAAGATTGATTGGCATTGGATACTTAGAAGCTGATTTTGTGCAAAAATCCAAGCTTGACGACAATGAAGTGAGATTGTTTTGGCTTTATCGATAATCGATGGTTTTTGTGTGTTTTGCGGTCAATCTGGCTCGACAGTATTAGATGGTTGCAGCGTTCAGCATGCATTTGCTACGACATAGTGATATATTTTAATTGATCCTGTAAGAATGATAAAGACTACTTCCTGCAGCTGAAGTAATGGAGTCTCTACATATTCCCAAGGGTGTGAGACGGGTGTTGTTCAGGACCCTAAATACTGACAGGTAAACTTCTATTCCTAGACATCTTTTCTCGGGTCATGGTCAGCTGAACTAATGTTGTTTTTTCACATATTGTTGTGAATTGTGTTGTCTGTGCGTGTGCTATTGGGGCACTGAACTCAGTATCTTAATATAATTCGCATTAGTGAGTGCTATGATCGGAAGGACAAGTTTCATGGGTCTCTGTTTTATTCTCAGACGGCTTATGTACAAAAAAGAATTCGACACAAGCTATGTGGGATTCATGAGAGATGGAGCAAAATGGTTGGTAGAGAACACAGACATTAAACTTGTTGGTGAGACTTGTCCCTCTTTACTATTCTGATGCATTTCTAATGAGAATTTTTTTGTATGGTTGTTTGCTTCTTTATCATCTTATCTTCACCTTTTTACCAATTCTCACCATTTCTTTATATATTTCATGATGTTGCTCAATCATTATCAAGAAGCCATGTAAGGATCTATTTCTCTATTGGGCGGCTACCTTTTCTATTACCAATTTACCACCAATTTTTACTGCAGCTTCACTACAAGCAAATGTTACTTCTCTTAGGCACAGCAAGAAATGCATATTCGTTCATCTTTTTCCCTTTTCGCCCTGACAACCCAAGAATTGCACTATGTTGCTGTAATAACCGTCAACATGAACACATGATATTCGGTTGATCTTTAAAGACATGCATATGTAAGAAAATGCCCAAGCATAAATAGCTATCAGGCTTATGAGCACTAGTGCAGGTTCGTTTTATTTTTCTGAATCTGCCTCTTGAGATATAGTGCAACTTGATCCTCTATTTTCTTTCTTGTTCTTCAACTTGTAGATCATTGCATGCCTGAGATTGAGATGCACTCTTGCATGACCCAGTATGTGCTAAGAAAATGCAGGAATTGATTACCTGTCTGTTGCTGCATATGATGATTTGATTCCATCCCATCTTGTCTTCCTTGAAAGCCGGGTAAGTAAATGATCTGATGTGTGCGGAATTTTCCCATCAAAGTGAAGGACCATGCTTCATCTTTGAATTTATATCTCAGATCTAAAGTAGTGTTGGTAATTTTGCTTGGTTTTCACATTGTTGTATTCTCATATGGAGCTCTTGGCTCAACAAACTGACACTGTGGTAATGCTGCAGGAAATTATTCTTGTTGAGGGCTTGAAACTCGAAGATGTCCCTGCAGGAGTATACACTGTCCATTGTCTTCCTTTGAGATTGCTGGGTGCAGAAGGATCACCTATAAGATGCATCCTCATCAAATAACTTCTTCGAGTGAGTTTTGTTCTTTTGGAAGGGAATTAATTTGATAATGATTGCTGCTTTTTTTGTCCCTGCTTGGTTAGCGTAGAGGTGTCAGTTGAAAATTCGTATGTTGTTTTCTCAACTCTGCATGTGATAATACCAAGTGCTAATAGGATTTCTTTTTGCTGCTGTTCCAGGAGAGTAGAAGCCTGCCAAAGCGCCAGGTGAGAGGTCATTGCGCGCACGTTCTCCTCAGAATTCAGATATACTTTGACCGGACAGATTTGCAGAGAAAGTGGTACTTCAGCGATCGTGTGAATATGCTTAATCATTACTATGGGCAAAACAGAGCTATGGTTATGTTTATAAAAATAATGTCACGCTTCCAAATAAGACTCGTCTGTGCATTGTTTCCCGTGTTCTGCATTTCGGTTACTAGAGAGCTGCAGGCTATTTGAGTTCATTTGAACAAGGTCCATGCAAAATCTCTCTTTCATGGTAGTTACCAATAGCTTCTGCTTGAAAATGTGAGACATGACATACATCGTGAATTGAGATTTTGGTTTACATGTGACCAGAAGATTAGCAATTAGGACATGATCATTTACAAGACACGCCCTGTCGAAGACGTCCATTTGCAATACAATTGGTTTTTCCTCTTTTACTAGCAAGATTTTCTTTACTCGTAATAAAAAAATTGTTTTTTTTTTTTGTTAGTCTTATTTTATTCCTATTTTAACTCTCACTCTTAGATTTTTGTCCTGCAATCTATTTCTACTCTAACTCTTAGTTTCAGACTTTTGCTCTGCCTCTATTCCTACTCTAACTCTCAGTCTCAGACTTTTGCTCTGCCTCCTTGCAGGGTGTGGGAGTCGAAATCCACTCTTAAAACTAGTTCGTCCTCATCCTAACTCTCTTGAGAAGGTAGAGATTCGAACTCCTCACCTCCCATTTCCATGTTGGAAGGGTGGTCACTGGGGCAATTATAAAATAATTGGCAATTATTAAAATGATGACCGTTATAAAGCTTTTATAACACCGTTACAAAGTCTTATACAACGGTTACGAAATGATGATTTTTATGGCGGTCATAACTTTCAAATGAAATGTTAGTATTTTTAAAAAATTTTTTGAAAAACGATTGAAATATCCGATAAAACTTACAAATAATGGAGAGATGCTCACACAACCATTTCGCACATTGGAGACAGGGAAAGTACAGCCCAAGTGTTAAAATTTGGTACGGAGGGACACTTAAGTGCCAAAAGTTAGGAACACGTGACACTTAAGTGCCGGTTTCAGAGTAAAGTGGAATACTTAAGTGTCACTTCGGCCAAAATCCGGCTAAATGGTTGACGTGGCACTTTTTCGGCGAGTTGAGTGTAAAACGGTGTCGTTTTGCACGTTGACATGGCTAAACAATACAGAAACTACGTGGTTTTGGTGTCAACGTGTTAAAAAATTAATATAAAAATTATTAAATTAAATTAAAAACGAAATTTATTTAAAACATTTAAAAATAAAATAAAAATATTAAAAAAACTAATTAAAAAAACTAAAAAAATTAAAAAATTATTTTTTTTAAAAATAAACTTATTTAAAAATTTAAAAATTAAATAAAAATATTTAAAAAACTAATTTAAAAAAACTAAAAATTTAAAAAATATTAAAAAATTAAAAATTTTAAAAAAACTAAACTTATTTAAAACATTTAAAAATAAAATAAAAATATTAAAAAATATATTAAATAAACTAAAAAATTAAAACATTTAAGAACTAAACTTATTTAAAACTTTTAAAAATAAAATAAAAATATTAAAAAAAATTATAAAAAGGGGGACCTTTCGGCGACAGCCGCGAGGGCCAAACCCTAGCTGCAGCCCCTTTTTTTTTTTTTTATTTTATTTTTAAATGTTTTAAATAAGTTTAGTTTTTAAATGTTATAAATTTTTAGTTTATTTAATATATATATTTTAAAATTTTTAGCTTTTAAAATATTTTTATTTTATTTTTAAATGATTTAAATAAGTTTAGTTTTTTTTTTAAATTTTAAAAATTTTAAAATTTTTTTTTTTTTTTAAATTGGTTTTTAAAATATTTTTATTTAATTTTTAAATGTTTTAAATAATTTTTTTTTTTTTATTTTTAGTTTTTTAATATTTTTTAGTTTTTTAAATTAGTTTTTCGATATTTTTATTTTATTTTTAAATGTTTATTTATTTATTTTTAAAAAATTAGTTTTTTTTTAAATTTTAGTTTTTTAAAAATTTTATTTTATTTTTAAATGTTTTAAATAAGTTTAGTTTTTAAATGTTATAAATTTTTAGTTTTTATAATATTTTAAAAAAATTAGTTTTTTTAATTTTTAGTTTTTTAATATTTTTATTTTATTTTAAAATGTTTTAAATAAATTTAGTTTTAAATTAAATTAAATTAATTTTTTTTTATCATGTCAACATGCAAAACGACGCCGTTTTGCACCAAACTCGCCTGGGAAAATTGCTTCGTCGCCCATTTGGCGGATTTTGCACTTAAATGATTCATTTTGCTCCGATTTTGGCACTTAAGTGTCACTTTTATAACTTTTGACACTTGTCCATCTGTGCCAAGTTTTGGCACTCTAGGTGTTCCGCAACTCCATTGGAGACAAATCTTGATCAAGCGTTCTAGAGTTTTTGTTGCAAAGAGGAGGAACGTCGGCAAGTGGCGACTGCGTGTTCTTGATAAAAAGAATTCTATAGCTTGGACGAGAACTCTATCAATAGAGTCGCCTTACACTCCTCCACATCTCGCGATCGAAACTGGAAGGCACGCGTTTAGCTACTGAGCGAGAGAGAGAGAAAGAGACTATTAGTTGGTAGAGAGAGAAACTGAATAGGAAGAGATTGGACTGCACTGAAGTCCGCACATTGATATGATGACTGTCACATCCCGATTCACAAGAAAAAGGGGTATGACACGGCCGTCCTTTTACCAAATGACGTAGCCTCAACATAACCAAAATTCAACCCGAAACAGTATATATATATATATATATGGATGACAAAAAATGGTATTTGGTTACAATATCAGAGTATTTCTACAATCAACCAAACCAAAACATACACCTACTACAAAGACTAACTTATCAACTTATCAACTATGCATAAGTCATACCTAAAAATTTCCACCACAAAAGTCCTCCCTGAATGAACGCTCACGCCTTTTCGCGACTCGCTGAAGAACCTGAAAAACAAGTAGATGAGAGAAGTGAGAGCTACCAAGGCTTAGTAACACATTTCTTCTAAGTGGATCGAGAAATCACTATGCATATTTAAAACACAATCATAACTCACTTTATCATAAAATATAATCATAATTCAAATACTGAAAATACCAATGGTCCAATCCATTAGTCAATCTCATAAAACATATATCAATGGTCTATTCTATTGATTAATCTCATCAAATCACATCGATGGTCCATTCCATCGACTAAACTCAAATCACACGTCAATGGTCCACTCTATTGATCAATTCATGCTTAAATGTCTAACCATGGTTATGCGTAACGTCTGTGACAAAACGACCAAGATTCCCCTTTTGGCAAGGTCTCCACCTATTATTAGCCGATGGCTCGGCCCACAAGGATATCCTAGATTAAGTATGCGCATACCCACACACCCCTCAGGGTCCACAGAGACATTGAACACCAACCACCAATCACAATATCCAGTAATTCAACGTCAGAAAGAAAGTCATATCATAACTCAAAATTTGATATATAAATATCAAAGCATTCTCCAAACCATTTCAAGATTCTTTCATAAAGTATTTCACAAACCATTTTTAACAACCATTTGAATCGAAATTCGAAATATAACTCAGTCTTTCAAATAACGAAATGACAGTAGTAATTCGATATTGTTTTATGCAACAAAAGATGCATTTTATCAACTCATAAAGTATATAATTGACCATATTTCTCAAAACATGAGTTTAAAATGCAAAGAAGAAATAGTGTCACTCGCCAGGGAAAAGCCAAAAATCAACTATCACATTCACTCGAACCAACGCACTTGGATCCCTAACAATTAACGGAAAACAATATCAAAAAGCCGAGTAAAAAAAGATATTTGCATAACGACTCGTCTATACTAGGCCTATTTGTCGATAAAACGACACCTATGCGTCACAAAAGCTCATAATTTAGCGAAAACCCATCATTTTCAGCTAGGTGCAACCCATGCGCCAACTTCATCATACCATAACTTCCTCCACAAAATTCCGTTTCAAGCGTCTTATAGTCTTTAGAAAGCTCTCTTAACGTACAATAACAACCCCAACTCAGCCGCCCCAAAATAGTACCGAAAACGACAACAAAACAGGCTCGAAGCTGCTGTTCACTACAGTACCAGAATGCGCCCCCAACTTCAAAATTCCGTTCCGGACAAATCGCAAGCTCAAATCACGATCCAAAAGATGCTATAGCTTCACAACATCCCAAAGTACTATTTCTATAAAAATATACAGCTCAATAACACAAAAATTGGGTTTCGCCACATAAATATCCAAGAAATCTGAATTTTTAGCCCTAATTGCGACGATTGCTTCAAGTACTTCAAGTAAGTGATTAAAGGCTTCGATTTCTTACTGGCGTTGCAAAACACACTTGGGTCGGTTTATGAGGCGTCCAGATCACGAGCGCGCTAAAATTTTTCCCTTTCCCCTTTTTCCTTTCTCTTCTTTCTCTCTTCTCCCGTGTTTTTCGTTTCTGCCCGTGCTCCTCTCTCTCTCCCTCTTTCTCTCTTTTTAAAACCCAACCGAAGGTTCCACAGTTCTCTTTTAGCTTCCCTTTTTGACTTTTCAAACTCTTTATTTTCCTTTTATTTTATTTTCTTTTAAAGCCCATGTATTACAATGACAGGCGTTGGAAAATTGGGCAAAGAAATCGTTTTCAGGAGATTAGTCGCAGTCATCCCTGTCAGCCTTTAGAAGTGCACCACGCTCCCACACCACAAGTTTGAGAACACATCTTGACCCCATAGCCCAAACTGGGGGTTCTCACCTCTCAACTTTATATATTGTTTCATAGCATTCCCACATGCCAAGTGTAACCAGGACGACCCTGGCACTGCCTAGGTGCACCATCTAATCCTATTCTGTCTTGCAAGAACTAGAGCATTTTGTTCCGCAGACCCTTTTTTCTTCAGGGCACAAAGAGTCGGAGAGCTTTGTACAGAGCTCTAGAACGTGGCCCAAAACAATGAACTGCACACTCCACCGCCTCCTCCTGTCATCCGCCACCCTCGCCCTCATCGCTTTCCATGTTGCCGCCTCCCTCTCTGCCTATCCCATGGTTCCGGGTGCCGACACCGACGAGTGTTCGGTCCCCACCGGCGAAAATCTGGTTCCGGTGCGCCGAGAAGTGTATGGTAATGGCAGGATCATTGACATCACGCATAGGATCACGCCAGACTTACCCGCGTTTTACCCTGAAGAGAGCTTGGGACAATTCCTCTGGCTACTCCTCAGCATGAAGAACGGTTCCATCGCGAATTTCTCCGAGATCAAGCTTTCTGCTCACACAGGCACCCACGTCGACGCTCCTGGGCATGTATTCGATCACTATTATGATGCTGGGTTTGACGTGGATAGCCTAGATTTGGAAGTTCTCAATGGTAATGTGTTCTTCACTTGGATTGATAAGTTTTGTTTTCGTTCATTATGACTTATGAGCAATCTATGCGCATTTAAGAACCCTCGATTGACGAAGCGATGATCCCTCACGACAACACGCTATTTAGCTGTTTTGTGATAGATCTTGCTTCTCGGAAGGCAGTCGATCATTGTAGTTGAAACGAACAGAAGATCTAGTAGCCAAGAGATGGGTATAAAGGTGGGAATAGAGAAACTTGTAGGAGTATATCCTCCTCCAACTTTCTTCTCAGTAGTAATCCTCTTGAGAATTCCCAGATCATTGAGGTAAAACTATCGTTGTCGCTGTCGATCCTAACATTCGATCCTACATTCACGCACTTCATACGGAACTATGGGAAAATGAAATCTTTAGATCAACGAGTGTTCCTCAAAAGTTCCTTCTTTTTTCAACCTTAAAAAGTCATGACCATGATATGTTTTGGTTGTTCTGTTGGGCCAATGAATGGGAATGTGGTCAATTGCTAAAACCCAAAAGAGGAAGGAAAGATAACATGGCCACCGGCTGTGGCGGCTTCGCTGATAAGGCTTCAGTGATCCTTCGTAAGAGAGGGGAGAGGTTCAATCCCTGGCGTGGGCAGCCAGGTGTATTAAGCGTGACGCCGTGGTGGTGGGTACTGTCCTAGCGTCATCAGGGGGTTTACGATGCGATTGTCGACTGTAAACTGATTCCAAATTGGTTCCTCCTGTCTTCAAAAAAAAGAAAAAGAAAAGAAAGAAGATAACATGATTGGACGAGGTTCGGAGAGTACGTCTTATTTCTAATTCCTAGTGACTCGCTTGACTCGAACCCGCGTGCACAGCATACCCAACATCAACTCTGGATAAAAAGATCAATTTTTTTCTCGAGAAATCCCGATTGATTGGTTGAAGCATGATTTTCGAAGTGAACGATCCAGTCCAACCCACGTCCTCGATATAAAACACTTTCCTCGTCGGCATCGCATCTACCCCTTCAAACGCTATACCAGTCGGCGGTGTAAAAATCTCTCCTTTTCACCCTTTGATTTTTCTCAGCCCATCATCACACACTTCCCTCTCGACACTGCGAGTCGCCATGAACTCTCTCCCCCCACTGCTCCTCGCTCTCCTCCTCATCGCCACCGCCGCCTCCGCCGCCGCGGCCACCGCAAACATTGAGGCCTACCCGACCATCGCCAGCGTCCGCGACTGCTCGGTGTCCGACGGTGGCGAGGGGCTCAAGCCCATCCGTCGAGAGGTTTATGATGGCGGGAGGATCTTCGACATCAGCCATAGGCTCACTAGCGACATGCCGTCGTTTGAATCGGAGGATGGGTTGGGTCAGTTTCTGCGGCTCGCGGCGAGCATGAAGAACGGGTCTTTAGCGAATAACTCTGAGATGAAGTTGCCCACCCACACGGGGACTCACGTGGATGCTCCGGGTCACGTCTTTGATCATTACTTCGACGCTGGTTTTGATGTGGACACGCTCGATTTGGCAGTCCTCAATGGTAAATTTGTGGGCTTTTTGTGTTGGTTTTCGACGGGGGGTTTGATTTCTTGTTTTCGGTATCAGTGGGTTTTTGGAGTTGTTATTTTTTGTTTCTAGCTTCTGCGGTTGATGAATGTGTGGTTCTGCTGACTATAGCTTTAAGCATCTTCAAAATTGCTCTTTGTGGAGTAGTGGTTTGCACTTAACTTGTCTTATGAACTTCCAAAGCCTCACGAGTCTCACTTGTCAATCAATTCGTGTTAACTCCTTATAGTTAGTTTCTGTGGCCAAGGAATTGTACGCTTAATTGAAAAGGCAAGTCTTGTTAATTAGAGCAGACCAGTTCTTTTAGTGGAGGAGTATGTAGAGACATATCGAAGGTAAATCAAGTTGATTTAAGGGTCTCTATGTTCTCATTTTGGTTGTCTTTGATTCCTTTTTTGCTGTTCGTTTGTGTTAAATCCTCATCTTCATTGAGGTAGCGCTATGCTATGCTGTGTCTTTTAAAATTTTGGTTTTTGTTTTTGCTTCTTTAGGTCCAGCTTTGTTGGTTGATGTTCCGAAGGATAAGAATCTCACAGGTATGTCCCTCAGTCAAGTTTCTTGCAGTATGCTGATCACTTATGTGTTATGCATGATAAGTTGTCAAAAATACATAGTCTTTGCATGCTTCTTCGACGAAGTTTCTCCATTCACGTGTTAGTGCAAATAGCATATTTGGAGGACCGCTTCAATTTTTTTTGGTTTTATTTTATTTTGTAAATTGTAAAAGACAAATATTATCCCCTCGGATTTACTGTATTGGTTCTTTCTATCCTTCCATGCATCTCTTTATATGTGGATTTCAGTGTCGTGGATAGAAATTACCATTTTTCAAATAATTGAATGGCCACTTCAAATGATTGTTTGGATAAACTTTTCAATTAGATTCAGTTATGAAATATTTGGAAAAGGATGATCACATCAATATACATGTTATTATGCCAATTGCTTAAAGATTGATTGGCATTGGATACTTAGAAGCTAATTTTGTGCAAAAATCCAAGCTTGGCGACAATGAAGTGAAATTGTTTTGGCTTTATCGATGATCGATGGTTTTTGTGTGTTTTGCGGTCAATCTGGCTCGACAGTATTAGATGGTTGCAGCGTTCAGCATGCATTTGCTACGGCATAGTGATATATTTTAACTGATCCTGTAAGAATGATAAAGACTACTTCCTGCAGCTGAAGTAATGGAGTCTCTACATATTCCCAAGGGTGTGAGACGGGTGTTGTTCAGGACCCTAAATACTGACAGGTAAACTTCTATTCCTAGACATCTTTTCTCGGGTCATGGTCAGCTGAACTAATGTTGTTTTTCACATATTGTTGTGAATTGTGTTGTCTGTGCGTGTGCTATTGGGGCACTGAACTCAGTATCTTAATATAATTCGCATTAGTGAGTGCTATGATCGGAAGGACAAGTTTCATGGGTCTCTGTTTTATTCTCAGACGGCTTATGTACAAAAAAGAATTTGACGCAAGCTATGTGGGATTCATGAGAGATGGAGCAAAATGGTTGGTAGAGAACACAGACGTTAAACTTGTTGGTGAGACTTGTCCCTCTTTACTATTCTGATGCATTTCTAATGAGAATTTTTTTGTATGGTTGTTTGCTTCTTTATCATCTTATCTTCACCTTTTTACCAATTCTCACCATTTCTTTATATATTTCATGATGTTGCTCAATCATTATCAAGAAGCCGTGTAAGGATCTATTTCTCTATCGGGCGGCTACCTTTTCTATTACCAATTTACCACCAATTTTTACTGCAGCTTCACTACAAGCAAATGTTACTTCTCTTAGGCACAGCAAGAAACGCATATTCGTTCATCTTTTTCCCTTTTCGCCCTGACAACCCAAGAATTGCACTATGTTGCTGTAATAACCGTCGACATGAACACATAATAGTCGGTTGATCTTTAAAGACATGCATATGTAAGAAAATGCCCAAGCATAAATAGCTATCAGGCTTATGAGCACTAGTGCAGGTTCGTTTTATTTTTCTGAATCTGCCTCTTGAGATATGGTGCAACTTGATCCTCTATTTTCTTTCTTGTTCTTCAACTTGTAGATCATTGCATGCCTGAGATTGAGATGCACTCTTGCATGACCCAGCATGTGCTAAAAAAATGCAGGAATTGATTACCTGTCTGTTGCTGCATATGATGATTTGATTCCATCCCATCTTGTCTTCCTTGAAAGCCGGGTAAGTAAATGATCTGATGTGTGCGGAATTTTCCCATCAAAGTGAAGGACCATGCTTCATCTTTGAATTTATATCTCAGATCTAAAGTAGTGTTGGTAATTTTGCCTGGTTTTCACATTGTTGTATTCTCATATGGAGCTCTTGGCTCAACAAACTGACACTGCGGTAATGCTGCAGGAAATTATTCTTGTTGAGGGCTTGAAACTCGAAGATGTCCCTGCAGGAGTATATACTGTCCATTGTCTGCCTTTGAGATTGCTGGGTGCAGAAGGATCACCTATAAGATGCATCCTCATCAAATAACTTCTTCGAGTGAGTTTTGTTCTTTTGGAAGGGAATTAATTTGATAATGATTGCTTTTTTTGTCCCTGCTTGGTTAGCGTAGAGGTGTCAGTTGAAAATTCGTATGTTGTTTTCTCAACTCTGCATGTGATAATACCAAGTGCTAATAGGATTTCTTTTTGCTGTTCCAGGAGAGTAGAAGCCTGCCAAAGCGCCAGTTGAGAGAGGTCATTGCGCGCACGTTCTCCTCAGAATTCAGATGTACTTTGACCGGACAGATTTGCAGAGAAAGTGGAACTTCAGCGATCGTGTGAATATGCTTAATTATTACTATGGGCAAAACAGAGCTATGGTTAGGTTTATAAAAATAATGTCACGCTTCCAAATAAGACTCGTCTGCATTGTTTCCCGTGTTCTGCATTTCGGTTACTAAAGAGCTGCAGGCTATTTGAGTTCATTTGAACGAGGCCCATGCAAAATCTCTCTTCCATGGTAGTTACCAATAGTGCTTGAAATTGTGAGACATGACATACATCGTGAATTGAGATTTTGGTTTACATGTGACCAGAAGATTAGCAATTAGGACATGATCATTTACAAGACACGCACCGTGGAAGACGTCCATTTGCAATACAATTGGTTTTTCCTCTTTTACTAGCAAGATTTTCTTTACTCGTAATAAAAAAAAATATCGAACCTGTATAAAACACGACAGTCTAGTAATTTGCTATCCAAACAGTTCTTGACAAGCAAAGGCGGAAAACCTTCCGGTGTTGGACAATGTAATTACAAAGATCAGTATACAACAGCAGCTTCCTGCAGAACTTTTAACATTTCTTCTAGCAGCTCTCTCTCAGTAAGGTGGTGGAGGGTGATGCCCTGGATAAGGACCTAAGAAATGAACAACATAGAATTAGCATTATAATGAGGTTGTTCATTGCTGAGCCTAACAATGAGGTCATGCACAACGGTTGAAACTCAGCACATACCTGGAGGGCCAGGAGGTGGTGCATATGGAGGCGGAGGGGAAAATGCGGTGGAGGTGGTTATGCTGCTGGATTCGGTGGATACGATGGGTATCCTGATGGGTATGCAGGAGCTGTCGCAGGGTACGCTGTGGCGGATGCACCATAAGGAGGAGCTGATGGCGGAGGAGGTGCAGAGTACAAAGAGACCTGACGAGGAGCCGAAGAAACTACATATGGCGGTGCAGATGGTGCAGACCTCGTTCCCGGTTTCTACAACAGCAGAAGCACACTATTGTTCGGGATCCACTACAGAATGATAATGGTAAATGGTAATGGTTGATATTTTCTACTGAAATGAAATTCGTACTTACTATTACATTTGCGTAATGTAATATCACGCGTGCTTCTCCAACGTATCTTGAAACAGAGAAAAACAGGCACTTTAGTTTAGACAATCAAACCTTTTTTATAGAGGGTACTAATGCAAATGCTGGGTGACGGTCGTCCAACCTCAAAATTTGATGCCATGGACATAGACCCGGGATATCAGTTTAGTAGATATTTTATTTACGTATAAAGAAATAGTGAAGGAGAGGAGCATCTGCTAGAACATCCACATACATCACAACATGTATAGGAGAGAGAATGGGATGGAGAAGAAACTGGTAAGTTGTCATTGGACTATCTTCAATTTTTCCTTCCGCTCCCCGCTTTTATGTATATTCCAGGGAAGGAAGTTAATCAGATCAGCAATTTTTTTTTTTTATGTCAAACGTCTTCTAATGAAGTGGGAGGCTAAAGTGAGGCTAAGGGCGCGCACAATCATGAAATCATGTTTTTAAGCGATTTTCTACTTTTTACAATTCCTAAAAGCATGCAATGTTTGGAATGAGGAGAATGAATCTGGGACTTATGCAATTGATTTACGCGATATGAAGAGAACGAATCTCGGGACTTATTTAAATACTAACTACTAAGTTCAATGAAAATGATACCAATTATTTTTGCTTAGCATATAGGGTTAGAAATGAGATTTTTTTCTTTTCTTTCCCATTTGGACATCCTTCTTCGTTCAGTAGCTTTTATTTGGGCAAAACTTCTTCTTCTCCTCTCAAGACAAGACGTCCACCAAACCGCGTAGCCCATCAACTTCCAAAGCGAAAAAATTTTCTATTTTCTTGGGGGAATACAAAGGACCATCCTTCTTGCCAACCACGTCAGACTTATACAATGAATCCAAATCACAAACAGAACATGCTAAGGCAATTCGAAGCATTTTCATCTTGCTTATGTGCATCCTTAAACAGATTCTTTTTGGGGACAATTATAAACTTCCCCGTCGGACTCACCTCCTCCGTCCGCGTCCCTGTTCGGATTTGGATTGCGCCTTCCTTCTTCTCCGATTCGAGGTCTTCCCCCCCCCCCCTCTCCGATTCGATCACCGGCCGATGTTCACGTCGCGCCGGCCGGCTAAATTAAAATTGGCTGGATGGACCGAGTTGGTATCAATATTAAAAGGTTTAGGATTGAATTAGTTAAATTAAAAGTTTATGACTGAATTGGTATCGATATAATAAATTTATAATTGTTTTGGTACTTTTCCCTAGCTATCTCAATATGAATAGTTAATTTATATAACCACTGGCCGTGGTGGCTCCACTGAATAAGAGCTCCGTTGATTCTTCCCTAAATGTGAAGGGTTCGAAATCTAATGAAGGCGCTTGATGTTTTTGTGATGTCGAGGTGATGGGTCCTCCGCTATTGCATTACTTAGGACCTTACCATCACGGGTTTACCTCATCGACCATTGCCGGCGGTAGGAGGGTTCCCAGTCATTAAAAAAAAATATAGTTAATTTATATAAAAATCAGAAAATAGTATCATCATACACGTAAGTGGTAGGTTCAAAGATGCACGAAAGTGATTGATGATACAAGGCTGATTTGATAGATAAGAAAACTGATCTAGCCTATGTCGGAACCATAAAGTGACCGACTTTGGACTTTTCTTTCTGAAATATATCAAGACTATTTTTTATTGTTCTCTGTCCCAACCTTCACGAGCTCAGCTCGCGCGGTCCTTCCTCTGCCTGGAAATCTCCTCCACCAGGGTGCCCAACGCCGTCCACGACGAGCCGCCCTCCTCCGCCGCCTTCCTCGCCGTCTCCGCCACCTCCTTCGCCTTCTTCCTCGCCGCCTCCCCCCTCTCCCCCTCCATCAGCTCCCTCACGGCCTCCGCCAGCCCTTCCCCCCTCACGAACCCCCTCACCGTCCCATCCGCCGCCTCCACCCTCAGCCCCGCCCCTATCTCCTCCGCGACCATCCTGGCGTTCAGCGGCTGCTCCGCCATCATCGGCCACGCCAGGATCGGCACCCCGGCGCACAGGCTCTCCAGCACCGAGTTCCATCCGCAGTGGCTCAGGAAACCCTGGACGCTCCCGTGCATGAGGATGCCTCGCTGATCGACCCACTCTCGCACCACCATCCCTCTCCCGCTGACCCGGTCTTCGAACCCGCTGTCGATGTCGGCCATGATGTCCGAGTCTTTCCTCTTGACTACCCACAAGAAACTCGCCCCGGAGCTCTCCAAGCCAAGCGCAATCTCTTGCAGCTGCGCCGCCGGGATCTCCGCCTGCGACCCGAACGCCGCGTACAGGACGCCCTCGCCCCCAGCTCGCTTCCGGTCCAACCATTCTGCCCATGGGGTCCGCAGGGGAGGGTCACTCACCACCGGATGCTCGAGCGGGAACAGCGGCCCGATGCACCAAGCCCTCGGCCCACACTCATGATTCCAGTAGTCAAGGAAGGTAGGCTCGAGCTCTTGGAAGCTGTTGACGACCAGGCCATTGCTCTTCTGCGTCGCGACCATGGCCTTCATGATAAACTCCAACTGGGGGTTATCCTCCGTCAACGACTGGGAGAAGTGGCGCTCGAAGTCGTTCTTGGTGAGCTTGATCCACGGGAAAGCGTTCAGGGTGAAGGGCTCGTCCTCCACCGTGGGCCCACGGAGGTGGTTCTCGACGCCGGTGGCGCGGAAGAGTGCCATGGCGTAGTTGCTCATGCCATAGAAGACCAGGCGAGGGATGCCGAACTTGGAGGCCGAATCGAGGGTCCACCACAGGAACCCGTCCGACACCATGAAGGTGGGCCGCGGGTGCAGCCTCCGGAGCTCTGCCTCGAGGCTAGGCTGCATGAGCACCGTGCTGGTGGCAAAGGCGGGAAAGAGGGACATGGAAGGGAGAGCGTCGGTGCTCTCAACGCCGGTGGGGAGGCCCGGGATATCGCCTGGGAAGGGGAGGGAGACGGCAGAGGCGGGGGTGCCAGCGAGGTGGCAGGAGACGAAGGGGAGGTTGGAGGGGGTGGTGAAGATAGTGACTGCGGCGGCGAGGCGGCGGCGGAGGAGGAGGCGGGCGAGGTGGAGGACAGGGATGATGTGGCCTTTGGACATGAAGGGGAAGAGGACGACGTGTATGGGATCGTCCGAAGTTAGTGAACCCATTTTTGGTGCTTCTTCTATGTGTGGAACATCGGCCCCGGAGGGGGGTGTGTGCAGGTTCTTTATATAGAGCTTACTTCCTTTTTTGCTTGTTGTAATTTGGTCATGCATCTTTTTGCCGAACTCAGTAAATCTAGACTAACCTATATGCACTCTCGATTCACAGGCTTCCAGTTAAATCTTTAATAGACACCGAAGTAGGTGATCAATGCAATTAATATATTTGGGTTGCAATCATCTTGTCCTTTCTCTTACCGGCATTAGTACAATCAACAAGAATCCCCATTAATAGTAATGAAAAACAAAAAAACAAAAAAATGTTTTTGATGGTAACTAATTCACAACCTAATTGTGTTGGGCATCACGAATGAAATTTGATGTAATATAAATTATGGGTATGAATTATGTGGTAGATGCAATAGTACCACTCTACAATACTGTTTCCATATAAAAGTTTCTTCTCACAAAAAGTGGAAGGTGCTGGTTCATGGGGCTAATTCCATAAAAAACATCAACTTTAGGTTGATGGACAAATCTGGCCAAAATATTTTTTTGTCTCATGAAAAAGCACAAATTTTAGGTCGAGAGACAAATCTGACCCGAACTTTCTTTTGTCTCATAAAAAGAACTTTATGTTAAGTGACAATTCTGACCCCATTTTTTTTTTTGTCTCATAAACTATCCAAAATCTAACCCCTATCATTAACTTTCTATTTGAAGTTAAACTTATTTTAAGAGAAAATGTTCTAGCCGTGAGGTTGGTGGATCTCATCCATGGTTTCTATTGATGGGCGGTGATCTACAGCTTCATATTACGATAAAACGATAAAGTCTAGCAAGAGAAATTCCTTTTTTGCTTGTTGTAATTTGGTCATGCATCTTTTTGCCGAACTCAGTAAATCTAGACTAACCTATATGCACTCTCGATTTACACGCTTCCAGTTAAATCTTTAATAGACACCGAATTAGGTGATTAATGCAATTAATATATTTGGGTTGCAATCATTTTGTCCTTTCTCTTACCTGTAACGTCACTAGTACAATCAACAAGAATCCCCATTAATAGTAATGGAAAACAAAAAAACAAAAAAAATGTTTGGGATGGTAACTAATTCACAACCTAATTGTGTTGGGCATCATGAATGAAATTTGATGTAATATAAATTATGGGTATGAATTATGTGGTAGATGCAATAGTACCACTCAATGTAGACTCCTTCTACAATACTGTTTCCATATAAAAGTTTCTTCTCACAAAAAGTGGAAGGTGCTGGTTCATGGGACTAATTCCAAAAAAAAGCATCAACTTTATTTTGATGGACAAATCTGGTCAAAAATTTTTTTGTCTCATGAAAAAGCACAAACTTTAGGTCGAGAGACAAATCTGCTTTCTTTTGTCTCGTAAAAAGGAACTTTATGTTAAGTGACAATTCTAGCCCATTTTTTTTTTTTCATAAAAAATCACAAACTTTCACTCTTATCCAAAATCTAACCCCTACCATTAACTTTCTATTTGAAGTTAAACTTATTTTAGGAGAAAAGGTTTTAGCCGTGAGGTTGGTGGATCTCATCCATGGTTTCTATTGATGGGTGGTGATCTACAACTTCATATTATAATAAAACGATAAAGTCTAGCTAGAGAAATTCAATCTTGAGATTTTTTTACTTGCTAGTGAAGTATAGGAGATGACATAGTTTCACCGTTATTCTTCGAGCGATGGCTCAAACAATAAGACAATGGATGGTATTAGCCAGCAAATGCAGGACAATCAATGAATCTAAGTTAAGGGGGGTTAGATTTAAAATTTAAGTGAAAGTTGGTGATATTTTTTCGAAATGAAAAAAAAAAGGGATCAGAATTGTCACTTGATCTAAAGTTAATGTTTTTTTATGTGACAAAAAAAAGTTTGGGCCAGATTTATTACTCGACCTAAAGTTGGTGCTTTTTTACGAGACAAAAAAAAGTTTGGGCCAGATTTGTTCATCGACCTAAAGTTTGTGTTTTTTTTTTGGAATTAACCCCTAGTTCATGCGTTACTTGTACGAAGAATAATGATGGGTGGAGTAACGGTGCTCCTCAACCGCAAGATTTTTTAACGAAACCGGCCAACTTATTTGTCCGGATTCCTTGAGAAATCTATAAATCCCATAGTGGGATTCTTTAGATTAAAAAAATATATTAAATAAAAGGAAAAAAAGAAGAATCTTAGGGAATTGAAAAGAGCTTTATTGAAAGCCTTATTAACATGAAATATTTTAAATTTCATGTAGAAGGACTAATTCGAACATTTTTATTATAAGAAAAATAAATTTAGAATTTCTATTGACAACTTTACTATGTAGAACATTTTTCACATTTACAGTCATAAAAAAATATGTTCATCATTTAACAAAATGAATACAATTACCAAAATTAACACTTGAACCCTTATTTATGCAACTTAAAGCATTGATAAATTCAATTTGAGCCAAAGCAATCCAAGTTAACCCAAAAACCAAAATCATGATCAATTTGTAACTATCCAAAATTGAAATTTTATTTAAAAATTTATAGTATATTGAATTTGTTTGATTAAATTGTTTGCTTCACTTATTCCTTTTGAGATATGATGATTTTAGTTGGTCATATGAACACCAACCCAAATAAATTACTAGGAAATTTTCCACTTGGATTCAATCAACGTAGCATGTAAGATCTAAACAAAATCGAATTTTCCACTTGGATTCAATCAATTCAGGAATTTACCATTAACAAGACCGTTAAGAAACACCACCGGCCGTGGTGGCTTCGCTGGATAAGAACTCCATTGATCATTCCTCAAAGGTGAGGGGTTCGAAACTCAATGAAGGCATTTGGTGTTTTAAGTGTGGCAATCTTTTTCATGAGATGAGTCGTAGCCGAAACCACAAGTTTGTAAACCCATCTTGATCTGATAGTCCAAACCGAGAGACTCTCACCTCTCAACTTTATACATTGTTTCTGTTAGAAATTTTGAATGTCCATGTCTTTTTTTTTTAATGATGTCCCATATGTCTTGGGACATCAAAAGTGTGTGTGTGCAAGTGTGTATGTTATATTTTGTAGAGGATGGACAAGGGATGAGATAGGATAATTGAAGGACAAAGAACATGGGATATAATTTATCTAATTGATGGAAATTAATAGTACAAGATATTTTGGTAATGGAGGAATATTTCATGATATAGAAACTATAGTGTGGAGGTATAAACCTCACACACTCAAATGAATGAACTACAAGCCTATTTATAGGCATGAGTCACACCTTAGTACAACATTCTATAGAATGTTGTCCATGTAGGCTTCATCTAGGTAATTCTAGATTGTAGTTCTTCTAGAGACTTCTACATTTTCTTGGCCACCTAAACTAGATTTTCTTAAGAACTTTTCTTGACTTTTCTAGCTAATATCAATCTTGAAGTTTCTAGAAAGTTTTAGAGAAAAATGGATCACAATTTCCAACAGTTTCATGGTATTCCCACATGCCAAGTGTAACTGGGACAATCTTGGCACTGCCTAAGTGAATGAAGCATCTAATCCTATTTTGTCTGGCAAGAACTAGAGCATCTTGTCCCACAGACCCTTTTTCCTTCAGGGTACAAGAGTCAAGAGAGCTCTGTGCAAAGCTCTTGAACTTGGGCCAAAACAATGAACTGTGCACTCCACCGCCTCCTCCTGTCATCCGCCACCCTTGCCCTCATCACTTTCCATGTTGCGGCCTCATTCTCTGCCAATGCCGCTGTTCCCGGTGCCGAATCCGGTGAGTGCTTGGTCCCCCTCAGGGAAAGTCTAGTCTTGGTACGCCAAGAAGTCTATGGTAATGGCAGGATCATTGACATCATGCATAGGATCACGTCGGACCTGCCGGCCTATGAATCCATGGGGAGCTTGGGTTTTGACAATGGACCGCATTCCATTCATTGGCCCAACAAAATAAAAAAAAAACATACCATGGTCATGGCTTTTAAAGGTTCTTTACTGAAAATAGAAGGAACTTTTGAGGAACAGTCGTTGATCTAAAGATTTCATTTTCCCAAAGTTCTGTATGAAGTGCATGAGTGCAGGATCAACCGTTACGATCGACAGCGATAACGTTAGTTTTACCTCGATGATTTGTGAAACCTCAAAAGGACTAATACTGACAAGAAGGTTGAAGGAGGATATATGCCTATGAGTTTCTCTATTCCCACCTTTATACCCTTTCTTGGTTGCTAGATCTTCTGATTGTTTCACCTAAGGTGATCGACTACTTTCCGAGAAGCAAGATCTATCACAAAACAGCTATATAGCGTGTCGTCTTGAGGGAATATCTCTTCGTCAATCAAGGGTTCTTCATCGCGCATAGGTTGCCTTGTAAGTCATAACGAACGACAACAAAACTTATCAATCCAAGCGAAGAACACATTACCATTGAGAACTTCCAAATCTAGGCTATCCATGTCGAACCCGGCGTCGTAATAGTGATTGAATACATGCCCGTGAGCGTTGACATTGGTGCCTGTGTGAGCGGGAAGCTTGATCTCGGGAAATTCGCAATGGAGCCGTTCTTCACGCTGAGGAGTAGCCAGAGGAGTTGTCCCAAGCTCTCTTCAGAGTCGAACGAAGGTAAGTCAGGCGTGATCCTATGCGTGATGTCAACGATCCTTCAATTGCCATACACTCGCATTGAGAGTAGATTCTCATTCTTTTCGCCAGTGGGGACGGAGCAGTCCCCAGCGTTGAAGGCGGGAACAGAAGGATAGGCATCGAGGGAGGCCGCGGTCAGAGCATAAAAGCTCAATAGTAGTAAAAGGAGGAAGCAACGGTTTCTGCTGCTCATCGTGTTGGCCTTGTTCAAGACTAAGTCTGTCTGTAGAAAGCCGAGTCCGTTTTGTACTTGAGAAATGGAGTCTGGTCCAAAGGGAATAACGATTGACTGCTATGATAAAAGAGAGAAGAATTGCTCTAAATTTCCCACTGGGAATAGGGATTGGCTACTATAGTAAGTCAATATGGAGATTAATTATTATAAAAACCATAAGACCAGGAAAGTTTGACATCATGATCAAGAAAGACAAGTGATCCTTGTGGGACTTGTTATCCTTTGAAAATGCTGGTGCATGCCATTACTTATTGAAGTAGCTATGATGGAGAGCCAGGGAATTCGGTGCAGGATTTGTTGGCAAGTCTCTGTCTCAGCCTCTATTCCTCGCAATTGCAGTCATGAAACTCTTATGAAGTCAATGCTTACGCAGGGTGACGACATTAGCGGTACAGCATGCTCTGCATCTTTTGCCGAAAGGGGAAGATCGTTGACTTCGATCTCCCCATTTCTTCCTTCCCCTAAAAGTTGTATTAGTTCGTAGTGAAAAAGCTCTCCTTTTTTGACCTTCTGATTCTGTCGGCCCACCATCACAGACTTCTCTCTCGACACTGCGAGTCGCCATGAACGCTCTCTCCCCGCTTCTCCTCGCTCCCCTCCTCATCGCCGCCGCCGCCGCCCTCGCCGTCGCCGCCGCCCTCGAGGCCTACCCGACCATCGCCAGCGTCGGCGACTGCTCGGTGTCCGACGGTGGTGAGGAGCTCAAGCCCATCCGTCGAGAAGTTTATGATGGCGGGAGGATCATCGACATCAGCCATAGGCTCACTAGCGACATGCCGTCATGGGGATCGGAAGATGGGTTGGGTCAGTTTCTGCGGCTCGCGGCGAGTATGAAGAATGGGTCTCTAGCGAATGCCTCGGAGATGAAGTTGCCCATGCACACGGGGACTCACGTGGATGCTCCGGGTCACGTCTTTGATCATTACTTCGATGCTGGTTTTGATGTGGACACTCTTGATTTGGCAATCCTTAATGGTAGATTTGGGTGCTTTTTGTGTTTGTTTTTGATGGCGGGTGTAATTCCTTCTATGGGTAGCAGTAGGTTTTGGAAGGAGTCGTGATTTTTTGTTTATAGCTTCCGTAGTTGACGATTGCGTGGTTCTGCTGACTATAGCCTAAAGCTTCTTCAAATAGTCTAAAGCTTCTTCAAAATTGTTCTTTGTCAAGAAATAGTTTGCGCTGTCCCTTGTCTTTTGAACTTCAGAGCCTCGTGAGTCTCACTTGTTAATCAATGTTTGTTAACTTCAAATAGTTGGTTTCTGCGGCCAAGGATTTAGATGCTTAATTGAATAGGCAAGTCTTGTTAATTAGAGCAGACCGGTTCTTATAGTGGAGTAGGATGTAGAGACATATTGAAGGTAATTCAAGTTGATTTAAGGGTCTCTCCATTCTTATTTTCCTTATCCTGAGCTTTTCCATTAGTTAAGTTCCTTTTTTTCTGTTCATTTGTGTTAAGTACTTATCTTCATTGAGGTAGTGCTATGCTATGCTTTCCGTCTTGTAAAATTTTAGTGTTTGTTTCTCGTTCTGTAGGTCCAGCTTTGTTGGTTGATGTTCCGAGGGATAAGAATCTCACAGGTATGTCCCTCAGTCGAGTTTCTTGCAGTATGCTGATCAGTTAACTGTTATGCATGCTAAGTTGTCAACATAGTCTTGACATGCTTCTTCCACAAAGTTTCTCCATTCGTGTATTAGTGCAAACAGCATATTTGGATGACCAATTCAGTTTGTTTGGTTACTTGTGCTGTGCTTGTTGGTTTTATTTTATTTTGTACAAATTGTAAAAGGCAAATATCATCCCTGCAGATTTACTCTAATGGTTCTTTCTATCCCTCGATGCCACTTGATGTAAGTGACCATATCTTTATATGTGGAATTTTGGTTTCATGGATAGAAATATCCGTTCTTCATATAATTGAAGGGTCACTCCAAATGATTATTTGGAAAAATGTTTAAATTTGGATTCAGTATGGAATATTTGGAATAATATGATCGCATGAGCATATATCTTATTGTGCTTAACTGCTTTAATGTTATTTGAGTTTAGCATTGGATACCTGGGTCATGGATTTTGTCTAAATTCATGCAAAATCTGAGTTAGATCACAATGAAGTGAAACTGTGTTGGCTCCTAACAATAAGCAATGGCTTTTGCATCATTTGTCCTCAATGGGGCTATTGATAGTTTTACATAGTTGCAGCGTTCAGCCGGTGTTTGATACGACAACTTTTGAGATTAAAACATCGTGATATGCCCCACCAGTTCTGTAAGAATGACATAAACAACTTCCTGCAGCTGAAGTAATGGAGTCTTTACATATTCCCAAGGGTGTGAGACGGGTGTTGTTTAGAACACTAAATACTGACAGGTGAACTTCTGTCCCTAGGCATCTTTCTTTGGTTCATGGTCAGCTGATCTAAAGTGGTGTTTCCATATTTTTGCAAATTGTGTTGCCCATGCATGTGCTATGATCGGAAGGACGAGTTTGATCCATGCTCTTTTCTTTCTCAGACTGCTGATGTACAAAAAAGCATTTGACACAAGCTATGCGGGATTCATGAGAGATGGAGCAAAATGGTTGGTAGAGAACACAGACATTAAACTTGTTGGTAGGATTCGTCCCTCTTTAGTATTCTAAACTAATTTTAGTGATTGTTCTTTTTCATGGTTGTTCGCTTCATTATCATCTTATCTTCACCTTTTTTCCCAAGACTTACTGCTTTATAGTGTACTTCATGCTGGTTTCTAAACATTACCCACAAACCATGTTAGGATCTCTGTTGTGCAGCTATCTTTTCTCTTGCAGCTTCACTACAAGATAATGATGTTTCTCTTAGGCATGACAAAATATGCATATTCTTTCATCTTGTTTGATTTTCTTCCTGATGACACGAGTCCGCGGTATGGTTCTGTGATAATTGTCAACACGAACACATGGTATTCGGTTGATTTTTAAAGACATGCATGTGTATGAAAATGCTCAAGCGTATGTTGCTATCAGGCTTTGAGCACTGCTGCAGGTTCTTTTATTTCCCTAACCTACCTTTTGAAAAATAGTGCAACTTGATCATCTATTTTCTTTCCCGTTCTTCAACTTGTAGATTGCTAAACGTCTTCGATCGAGATGCACTCTTGCATGACGCATTCTATGCTATAAAATGCAGGAATTGATTACCTGTCAGTTGCTGCATATGATGATGCCATTCCATCCCATCTTGCCTTCCTTGAAAGCCGGGTAAGAAAATGATCTGACATGTGAAAAATGTTCCCTAAAAGGTTTAGAATGACCATGCTTCATCTCTGAATTAATGTCTCAGACCTAAACTAGTATATGTAATTTTGCCTGGATTTCACATCATTGCATTCTCATATGAAGCTCTCAGCTCAAGAAACTGACATTACGGTAATGCTGCAGGAAATTATTCTCGTTGAGGGCTTGAAGCTTGAAGATGTTCCCACAGGAGTATATACAGTTCATTGTCTGTCTTTGAGATTGCTTGGTGCAGAAGGATCACCTATAAGATGCATTCTTATCAAATAACTTCCCTAGTGAGTTTTGTTTTTGTTGAAGGGAATTAATTTGACCACGATTGACTTATCTACAGATATCATTGTGAGCCGAGATCGATTTGTCCCTGCTTGGTTAGCATAGAGGTGTCAGTAGAAAATTCGTTGTTGTTTTCGTGACTTTTGCATGTGATAATGCCAAGTGCTAACGGGATTTCTTTTTGCTGTTCCAGGAGAGTAGAAGTTATCCAAAGCGCCAGGTGAGAGGAGGCATTGTACGCACGTTTTCCTCAGAATTCAGATGTTCTTTGACGGGACAGATTTGCAGAGAATGTGGATCTTTAGTTATCATGTGAATACGGTTGATCATTACTACAAGAAAAACAGAGGCTATGGTTATGTTTACCAGAATAATGTGACGCTTCCAGAGTAGGACTTGTCTGGAATGTTTCTAGTGTTTCTTTTTTTCAGTTACTAGAGAGCTGCTGGCGAGATTGGACTTCATTTGAACATTTCTTGACTAGGCTGCCAAAATTGGGTATAGTGGCTCATGAATAGAAGGCAGTACATGCAAATTTTCTTTCCCATGGTGATTTATATGTAAGTATGTATGACAGATCAGTAATCGGATTACAGGTTCATCGTTTCAAAATCTACGAAAAAGAATACATGCAAATATCATCGTAGACATATACAATTATCTTAACTCAAATTCAAACTTTATTATCAAAGTTTCTGGCGTATAGCGCTGTCATCCTATTTGTCGTTAGTTGAAGGACCCAAAAAAGACCCGAGTTAATTGGTGGAACCCAAAAAAGAGATTTTGAGTTAAATGGTGTGAACAAGTATTACAAATCTCTTCTAACTAGATTGATCTTCCACCATGCATATTTATAAATCAATGCGAAAAATTCATTTATCTTAGTCCTGTACATAATAATCATAAACGTCAAAATGGGTTATATCACTTTAACACGACTTTATACACTTATAAACTATGCATTCGATCAATAATGTTAAAGCAAAAATCAGTAATCCAGTCCATTGATTAATTTAATGTTTATTATCAAACTATGATCATGCTTTAACGCCTTGTGGCAAGGCATGTCAAAATTCCCCAACCTAGCTCTCTACCTTAATATGTCCATAGAACAACATGCGAACTTAAGCTCTCAATGGCTTCTAAACATAGCAACAACGAGCATAAACTTGCTAACTCATCATCTAATAATTCACAAATCAAATCCAGAATTTGTTATAAATCAAGTTTATTAATTTAAACATATAATATTTCACAGTTTGATTCATCATGCAGAATACATAAACTAGGTTCATAAAGGAGAATATATAAGCTTTCACAATTATTTTCATAAAACATTTCTCAAACTATTCACAAATAATGAGCTCAAACTATTTCAATGCATATTTTTGATTTCAAATAACCAAAAGTTTGTAAACACACAATGCTGCTTGGTGCAACAATGATGCTACAAATACCAATTTTCATTTTCAAGGAAATATCATTACTCATAACATATCTAATTCTTATTATTTTCAAGACATGAGTTTATAAAAAAGATAAGCATTACTCACTTGAGAATGCAGAATAAATGGGAGAAGTGCCAAAAAAGTCCTAAACCTTTTTGCCTTTATGCCGATTTAGTCCTAAACCTTTTTGGTACCGATTCAGTCTTAAACCTTTTACGTTGTGCCAATTTAGTCCTTTACGGCCAATTTTGGCCGGTTTTGCTAATCGAACGCCGGTCGGGCGACGTGGCCTGATCGGCACCGACGTGGACAATTTTTAATAATATTTTAATATTTTTGAATTTATTTTATTTTTATTTTTGTCTTTTCCTCCGGCCGGTCACCGAGGTTCGGCGACCGCCGAGTGAAGGCTGGTGAGGGCGAGGCCGACCTCGCCGACCACCTCGTGGGCGAGGGTCGAGCCTCGCCGGCCATGGGCGAGGCTTGCCCTCGCGGATCCGACGAGGCGAGCCTCGCCCATGGCCGGCGAGGGCAAGCCTCGCCCAAGCCTCGCCCATGGTTGGATCGGCGAGGTCAAGCCTCGCCGGGCATGGGCGAGGCTCCCCCTCGCCGGATCGACGAGGCGAGCCTTGCCCATGGTCGGCGAGGCTCGACCTCGCCGGATCGGCCATGGGCGAGGCTTGCCCTCGCCGGCCATGGGCGGGCCTCACCCGCGAGGTGGCCGGCGAGGTCGGCCTCGCCCTCGCCGGCCTTCGGCTTTGGGTCAAGTTCTGGGGACCTCGGTGACCGACCGGAGGAAAAGACAAAAATAAAAAAAAAAAAAAAAATTCAAAATTCAAAATTTAAAAATATTAAAATATTATTAAAAAGTTGTCCACGTCAGTCTTGATCGAGCCACGCGCCCGGCCAACGTCCGATCAGCAAAATCCGGTCAAAATTGATCGGAAATGACTAAATTGGCATAACGTAAAAATGTTTAGGACTGAATCGGACCAAAAAAAAGGTTTAGGACTAAATCGGCACAAAGGTAAAAGGTTTAGGATTTTTTTGGCACTTCTCCCCAGGATAAACTCAACTAAACTAAGCCTATTCGGTGACAAACGATTCCGTGAGCCAACAAAAAGTTAGCCCAAAGCAAACCATTTACTATTTGTTCACTGAACCAAGGCAGCTCACACACCGAATTTGGTAACGTCATATCTCTTTATACTAAAACCCGATTCAAGCGAGCTTATCAACAAAAGAAAGCTCACTATAAAACCCTAAAATTTGCTGACCTGAGATATGGCCAGCAACCGACAAAAATCATCACGGCACACTGTGGTAATCTTATGGTATCGCAATTTCCAAGGATTCTGAACAAAATCTATATCTCTAAACGGTCAACCCAAATCTAAAACCGTAAAATCCTACAATTTTTTAAGGATGTGAGGGACCTAATTATCACTATCAGACTGCTCGGGCTCGACCAGAGTGTCACGGGCAAAGCCAACTAACGGCACAAACAGAAACATCCGCTCCCGCAATGAACTTAAAATGGTTTGTTTGGACTCTGGTAACGCCTGCCTCAATTGGTTTTGGAGTCGTTGGAAACCTAACTCGACATACTTAAAATGCAAACTCGCCTACAACCCAAAAGATGGTCAGAGATGGGTGAAAAATAGCAGAAAACACCATACTTCGAAATGCACGAATTTTCAAAATTTCACCCAAACCAAACCATATCTCCACATTAGACCTTCCTCAAATGCCACGGCTTTAGGACACACTAAAGTTTCATTACCGCATGATTTCGCAGCTCAGCAATCCCTAGAACGAACCCAGTAATCTGAAACATAATCTAACATGCAGGAAACCCCTTTCTTCTTTCTTCTTTCTTCCCTTCTGGGTTTCTCTGTGCTCACAATCTTTGTTTTCTTCTTTTATCACGATGGCGCCAGAGAAGAAGAATTTTGAAATTTACTTGGGCTGAGTTGGGCCTCTAATTGCTTACAGAACAACCAGGTCCTTTATTTTATTGTTTGGGACCAAATATTACATACTCAGCAAGCTGTCCTAGGTGACCAAAAAGAAAAAAAAAGCTAACTTTATTGAAGTAACTACCAAAATCCTACTGATACGTTCACCAAGGATCTGGATAGACTGATGCCGATAGCAGATGGTTTGGCTTGAAGGCATGTGTCATCGGAGAAACTTCAAGTGTCCAAGATCAGGATGCCTTCGATGAAAATCCGAAGAGGGAAATCGGCAAGAGTTAAAACGTTAGCCCTATGTTTTCTAGACCTGGCGGAATTGTTAGAAGGAGAGAGAATGAAGTCAAGGACAGGTGTGTTCACGAGACAAAAGTTAAATCCATCATCAGAAAGAGTAGAGAAAAAATGAAGAAAGTACTGGAAAGACGAAGTACCGGCCGGATTCGGCAAGAGGAGTCTCTAAGCCCTTCAACCTAGCTAGATCATAGTTTCTTCGAGAAGAAGGGACCAAAAAAGACCCTATAAAGAGTGGAGAATGCCACAGACTGGCCATCGGCAAGGAAAGAGGCCAAGCTTATAAAGTCCTCAGAAATCTTTATGGAAGGAATAGAAAAGATAAATGGATAATGGCACAAATGGTCCATAAACTTTGGTTCTATATGTAATATGATCCAAAAACTTTTAATTTATTCATTGTAGTTATTAAAATATTGCCAATATATAATGTGGTCCATGAATTTTCAATTTAATCATCCCAAAATTTTTGGTACTTATTTAACTTAGTTCCTAAACTATATGAAAATATTCAATATTATCTTTTGAGTTTAAGGACTAAATTGAATATGTACCAAAAGTTTAGGGATCACATTGAACAAATCAAAAGTTTAGGAATCACATTGCACATTGGATAAAAGTTCAAGGACCACATTGAATAAATTAAAAATTCATGGACTACATTGCTCATCGAACCAAAGTTTATGGACCATTTGTGTAATTTTTCCAAAGAAAACATAAAAAGGCAGTATTATCCTTATGAAAAAATTTATCGATTCTTTATTGGTCGACAGATTATCAAAATAGTTCCACCGTGGCATGAGCATCCATAATATAATGGCAAATGCCAGCAATTAGCATAAGATCAGTTGGCCACCTAGGGAAAAGAAGCTCCCATTTAGGCGAGGTTCAAGGTTCAAGTCAAAACAACAAAATTCCAAAGCAAAATAAATTTGGCATGTAAATCTGGGAGGGTTCTAAAATGTTTTTTTTTTTTTTTTAGACCAAGTACGCTCCAAAACAAAATCTTCATGATCCGAAAGCTTTTCTTGTTGAGAACGAGGAAAACAAACGGCATAAGAATAAGGAATGGGAGGTGATTTGAAGTATGGTCCAAGAATAAATTGCCGGTGTTCATCCAGGTACTTGAGTTTTGTAAAGCGACTCAGATATGTCTTAAAATGACGTTCAAAGCATCATTGTACCTTGACAACAGAAACCATGGAGATTGAGGATGCGTTTTTTTTTTTTTTCCTTTTTGAAAAATGAATGAATTGAAAACTTATTTTTAAAAATAATTGCTTATATCACTTATAAAAAATGAATGAAAGAAAAATACTTTCATCATCCACAAAAATATTTAGATATAAATTATTATCAATAATAAAATAATATATTAAGTAATTATTTTAAGTGATATAAGTGATCATTTAGGAAAATAATTTTCAAATTATTTATTTTTTATGAAATAAATGTAGTTTTTGTTTAGAAAATTTGAACTCTAGAGATAATGAAATTTGAGCCAGAGGTTAATAACAAAATGACAGTGAGGATAAAAGTAGAGTATGACTTGCTCATAGCTCATTTATTGATGGAGAAAATTGAAATTGGCACCTAGTTAGCAGCGATATTGACAATTCATTGAGAGTGTTGTTTAGAATTACTTTGACAACGAGTTGGAAGAGTTGTCGATGGAAGAAGTTGTTTCACTGATGATTCAATATTGTCGATTTAACTAGCTCCATTTCTTTCCGTGACAAATAATCAATTTGAAAAATATTATTTTAAAAATGAAAAAACACGAAAACCCCGAACTTTGCCTAAAGTGACACATTTACCTCAAACTTTTTTTTGTGATGTGAAAAACCCTAAACTTTGCCAACCGTGACACATTTACCCAAAACTATTTTTTGTGACACAAAAAACCCTAAACTTTCATTGTGTGACACATTTACCCCAAAATTAGAGGGTATTTTGGTCTTTTCACTTTAAAAATTTTTTTTCAATTTTTTTTTCAATTTTTTTTTGCTTTTCTCTTCCCTCCGTCGGCGTTCGGTGAGGGTCGCCCTCGCCGGTGTCGGGCTAGGGCCGCCCTCGCTGGCGTCGGGCGAGGGCGGCCCTCGGTTGGGTCGGGCGAGGGCCTCCCTCGCGCCCTCGCTTGTGTCGGGCGAGGGTGTCCCCGCCCGGATCTCGGCGAGGGCCGTCCCCGGCTGTCGACGGTGAGGGCCGCCCTCGCTCGACGCCGCCGTCCTCGCCCGTCGCCGACAAGGGCCGCCCTCGCTTGACGCGGTGGGGCGACCCTCGCCCGATGCCGACTTCCCTCCGCGGGCTCCGCCATGGCCGGTGGAGGGAAGAAGAAGAAAAAAAGAAAGAAGAAGGAAAAAACAGAATACAAAGATAAAAATGCCCTTGATGGGGTAAATGTGTCACGGTTCGAAAAGTTTGGGGTTTTTTACGTCACAAAAAAAGTTTGGGATAAATGTGTCACTTTGGACAAAGTTCAGGATTTTTCGTGGCTTTTTCCCTTTTAAAAATGAAAGAATTAAAAATATTTTCATCATTTATAAATATATGTATATATAAATTATTATTATTAATAAATATATTTTTCATCAAATAATATAAATATTTATTTTATGAAAATATTATTTAAATTATTTATTTTTCATGAGATATACGGTATTGGAACTAAAGACAAAAGAAATGTGTGAATATGATATCAAATCATGGCTGTGATGTCTAATGACAGTCGGTTATCCATGTCACCTTGGAAATTGTAACTGCTTTTGGATCTCCTCGAAAGACGTCTAGCAATGATTGTTATTAGGATAATAACCGTTTGTATTTGACTCGTGTGAATGAGCATTGAGCGATATACACCCACTTTGATCAATCACTTTGGTCGATCACCTTGATTCTCTTAACTTTGGGTATGTATTCCATTTAATTCTTGAATTTTATAAAAATATTCAATGTCGTCATTTCAAAGTTTATGGACAACATTGAATATTTTTATATATTTCAAAATTAAATTGAATATACACTAAAAGTTTAAGTATCATATTGAATAATTTAATAGATTAGGGTCAACATTATATGTTTGGTCAATATAATTAATTTTTTTTAATCTAATTAATGTAGAAGGCCATGATTCTTTAGTAATGTGAAAAGAATTGGAAGAGAATGAAGGTTCGTAATTATATGCTTCAATTACAAAGACGGGTTCCATTCACCCTTCTAATTATATATTTATAAGTTGTAAAAAATTACAAGTCATATTTGAAAATCTATCATCCTAACTCACAAATTTTGAAGTTTTCGGATGTCTACTTTTAATTATTCTCTTGAAACGCGGCAAATTTCAAGGCACCTTAGGGTGCGTTTGTTTATGTTTCTGTTTTTTTGTGTTCCAGGAACAGAAATAGAAAAATTATTTCTTCCGGGAACAGTTTTGAACAATAATGCGCGTTTGGTAAACTTGTTCCTGAAATAAAAAAAAGAACAAAAACATGTTTGGTAAATTTATGTTCTTTTTTATTTCTTTTAATTTTTTAATGTTTATTTTTTATTTTTCATTTTTTTCTTTCTTTTTTTTTTTTCTTTTTTTCTTGCTTTGGCCTCGTCGGCCTCGGCCATGGCCGGCCGGCGGCCTCGCCCACCACGACGAGGCTCGTCGGCCCTCGTCGGCCGGTCGCCGGCCATGGCCGAGGCCGGCGACCGGCCAAAGCAAGAAGAAGAAGAAAAGAAGAAGAAGAAGAAGAAGAAGAAGAAGAAAAAAGAAGAAAAAAAAAAGAAAAGAGAAGAGAAGAGAGAGAAAAAGTGTTTTACCGTTTTTTTCCGAAACAAGAACAACTTTTTTTTTTTATCAACATTCTTTTTTTGTTAACAAAAGAATTTTCCGAACAAAACGCAACCAAACGCGTTTACATTCTTTTTTTTTTTAACAAAAAAAAAACGAAAAAATGTTTGGAACAGAAAAAAATACAAACAAACACTTAGCCAGCGTATTATACCTCTACTTGTTTACGATTATTTCATACTTAATTACGTCATAAATTGATTTCACGGTGTTTTCTGTATACGGTGAAAATAACCTATTGTGACGTGGTACGGTACACGTACATCCACAACCTTAAAATTGCCGTCTCAAGCATGCTCCATCTTATCGACCAAATAAAAAAGATCGTCCGGCTTGTCGGGGGCGGCGCTATAGAAAAGATGGGTCCCGGCAAGTGCACGTGCACGTGCAGCCAAGGATGTCAACGTGGCTTACCTTTGCCAAACACCCGTCTTCATATTTATGTGCTAGCGACTAGCGAGGTCGCACGGCCGCATGTGAACGTGATACGATGGGGAAAAAAATTCAAAGAAAGTGAAGTTACAGTGTCCATCGACAAAGATTCATAACTCAAAAAAATTGCGAAGTTTTCGGATGTCCACTATTAATTATTCTCTTGAAACGCGGCAAATTTTAAAGTACTTTAGCGTACTATACCTCTACTTTTTTATGATTATTTCATACTTAAATTACGTCATAAATTGGTTCCATGTTGTTTTCTATATAAGAAGATGGGATTAAGCAAGCTGCTTGCACCATCCTTGATATCCCCTCTCTCTCTCTCCGTGGTGCATTCATCAATGGCGGATGGAGTGGAGATGTTCTTCTTCCCCTTCGTGGGAGGAGGCCACCAGATCCCCATGATCGACATTGCCCGCCTCTTCGCCTCCCACGGCGTCAAGTCCACCATCGTCGCCGCCCCTAACAACTCCCTCTCCTTCCAACGCTCCATCGCCCGCGACCAGGAATCGGGTCTGCCCATCTCCATCCTCAAGCTTGACTTGCCCTCATGCTCCGAGCCGCCCAACTCCGACGTGTCTACTGCCGCCCCCTTCACCAACCCCTCCATGCTCCAGGAACCCCTCAAGCTCTTGCTCATCGCGAGGCGACCCGATTGCGTCGTCGTCGACACGTTCCACTGCTGGTCGGCCGATGTCATTGATGCGTTGGGAGTTCCCAGGATCGTGGTCAGTGGGAACGGCTGCTTCTCTCGGTATGCTCAAGAGCTGATGCGGATTCACGGGCCTCACAAGATGGTGGGATCCGAATACGACCCGTTTGAGATTCCGGGCCTGCCGGATAGGATCGTGATGACAAGGTCGCAGCTTCCGCATTTTCACAAGCTTCCGGGTGGCGGGAAGCCGCTGGGTCGGATGTGGAATACGGAGGACAGGAGTCTAGGGGTTGTGGTGAATAGCTTTCTTGATCTGGAACCGGCTTATGTGGAGTATTTCAAGGAGGAGATGGAGGAGAAAGCTTGGGTGGTCGGACCAGTGTTGCTGTGCAATAGGAATGTGGAGGATATGGCCGAGAGACGGCAAGGAGTTGCTATTGATGAGCAGAGTTGCTTGAGCTGGCTCAATGCTAAAGAAACCAACTCCGATCTTTATGTTAGTTTTGGGAGTCTGGCCAGGTTGACCCCGGAACAGCTCCTTGAGATTGCATATGGTCTCGAGGCTTCGAGCTGTTCGTTCATTTGGGCGGTTGGGAAAATCTTTGAGTCGTCGGAAAATGGAGAGCGAGGCCGAGAGGTTTGGCTTCCGAGTGGGTTCGAAGAGAGACTGAAGGAGTCCCAGAGAGGGTTGATCATCGGAGGTTGGGCACCGGGGCTGTTGATTCTCGAACACCCTTCGGTGGGTGGGTACATGACGCACTGCGGCTGGAACTCGATTCTGGAGGGCGTGAGCGCCGGTGTTCCGATGGTCACTTTCCCGCGCTCGGCTGAGCAGTTTTTCAATGAGAAGCTGGTCACTGATGTGTAGAGGATTGGGGTCCAGGTCGGGAGCATGGAGTGCACATCTTGGAACACCGAGCCAGGCCCGGCGGTGGGTAGGGAGAAAGTGGAGGCGGCCGTGAGGAAAGTGATGGACGGAGGAGAGCAGGCGGTGGAGATGAGGAGAACAGCCGAAGATCTTGGAGAGGAGGCCAAGAGAGCGGCCGAACAAGGCGGGTCGTCCTATGAAGATGCTGAGGCCTTGATTCAAGAGCTCAAGTCTCGCAAGAAGGTCTAGCTTTGAAGTGATCTAGTCGGTAATATATCATCTCGGTGGACAACATGACCTCAGCGTTCCGTGAAAGGCAAGGGAATTTCAAACTTGTAAAAAATGGACGCAGTAGCTCTGCCTGTGACCTTGCGGACTTGTAAGTTTTAATGATCAGCAGTATTGAAATTATGTAGTTTCAGATCTGTAGTTACTAGCTCCAAAGGAAGGAGAAGAACATTGCTCAGGGTGTCTAAAAGACTTTTTCGGGTCTTTTAGGGTCGGGCAACATGAAAAATTTTGCGAATTTTTACATTTCAACCCGAACCACCCAACCCTAACCAGAGCCAAATGAATATGCTTCAGATCCGGGAAAAGAAAGAAACTTTTGCAAAACCTCCTCCAAATCATCGTCTACTTTCACGAGAGCTGCATCAGTGGCGAGCTAAGATGGACTTCATTGACTCGATGACGTCGTTACCATAGTGAGTGAGGGGAGTAGAGATCGCCACAGCTGTTTCCGCCATGTGAAGGCTTGAGAGAGCTTCATTGCCTTTCAAGCTGGAAATCATCAACTCTAAAGTCATCGGCTTTCTCTGCGGATCCATGCCGGTCCTCGCCGACAGTTCCTTTCATTCCTTCAACTCTGCCCTCGTCCCCTCTTGCCAAATGGATTGCTTTTTTTCTGTAATTTTGTGAACGTGTTCATCTTTGTCTTCCAGATCTTGGAATTCTGAGCTGAACCGAACTGAACCGAACCTGGTACCCGACCTGAACCAAACCTTTTTAACACACTTAGCTTTTATGTATTCAATGGCTGCAGGAGACAGATTGTATTATCTCCCCATTTATCATTATTAAATCAAGCCCCTGAAATTGCATCTTTAACCACTCCAGAACTCTTTGCTATAGGGACTTGCAAAGACAAATAAAAATGAATTGGTGCCTCTAGCAATTCTTACAATTTAATAATCTTACGCCTGAAAGAAGAGAGCTCCTCAGCAAGATCTCCTCTGTTATTGGACTTGATGTAACTACCAAAATCATAGTGGTGCCTCCACCAAGGATCAGGATGGACTGATGTGGACTGCAGATGGCTTGGCTTGGAGGAACATGTCACTGGAGAAGCTTCAGTTGGTCCCAGATCAGGGAACAGGGAAAAGCTAAGTGCGAATCACCATCCTGGTTTGCCTAGTCTTAACTTTCTGAGTAAACTCGAACACTTATCACGATTTCTCCAACGTAAGAGAATATGTTTCTATGATAATGATATTTTTGTCATAACTGGCCAATCCGGTTACAGAGCAGCATGGATTCTCTGCAAGATTTTGTTCACTTTGCAGTCAGACAACTTTCTTGTCACCCAGCTTGAATAAAAATTGTTCTGTTATACCCACCCACCGCCGACGAGTTGGTTTGAGTCTTTCCCCCTCTAATGGCGAAAGGGGGGAGGTTTGAGTCACCGCGTGTGCATTAACGCGACTTAAGCGGAGCACCGTGAGAGGTGGGTTCCCGCGCTAGTGCTCTCTGGGGGTTTACACCAAGCGCTCACTGTGAAGCGGTTCCTCCAATCTAAAAAAAAAAAAAAATTGTTCTGTCGTTGAAGCCACGGTTTACATTTCTAATGCTTCCAGACAAATGAGTGCAAGAACATGTGAAGTCTGGACTCTAGCCTGCAGATACAGCTTTGCTTATCCTCTGAATATGTTTGTCCTCCTATTCGGGCTATCCTCATCTGATATCATTGTGCATGGATGGAAATGAGGAATCATTTTTTTTTTTTGGGTGAAAGGTAATTAATATATTGAAAAAGATCGAGTGAACAAAAAGAAAAAAGAAAAAGAAGGAAAAAAAAAGAACACGGTATCATAACTCATACTCAAAACAACGGGTCATAATGAGTGGAGGTATATTAGAAAAAGTCATAGACGTGACAACCCACTACCAAATAAGAAAGGAAAGTACGGCATGAACAACTGGCAAACAGAAACAAAACGCCCTCAGGTAGGGAAGGAACCATTCTCAGGATTCAGTGAGAAACGTTGCACCAACTGCACCAACTGCACCAACTGCCTTAATCAAGCCGCACTAGCTGAAAGGGAGGGAATTAACGCTCCCTAGAAAAGATGACTGGGTCAATGCCCCATCTTCGTTGCAACCTTTTATTCCTGATGTTATCTTCAATATTCCTAACAGTGATCGCCTTATCTCTAACCACTTTAAAGAGATGATTCTTCATAGCCGGGACAGAAAGAGCTTGTTCTCAGAAGAGAATACCGGTCTTGTTGTTCCAAATAATATGACATAGCGCTTCGAAGGAGAAGTGGGCTATGTACTTATAAAACTCCTTTCCCATAAGCATGGTGATGGCCCAACGGAGATTATCTTCCCACGCTTTGTTACGCCAAGGCATATTGCATTTGGTTGCTCAAAAGAAAGCAACTCGGCCGTGACACGACACCCAAAAAACAAATGGTCAATAGAGTCCGGTACATCGTTGCAGAAGGCACAAGCACCACTATCTATTCTACCATGCGATAATAAAAGTGTCTGGGTGGGTAGCCTGTGTTTAGCTATAAGTCAAAGGTTTATTTGATATTGTAGTGTAATTTCGTTATTCCAGATGAACGTATGCTAAAAGACTTGAGTCCTCTTCCGCTTGAAAGTCTCCGAAGCCGTTGCAACAGTGAAGCGTCCTAACGAATTCTCCCTCCAGCCAAAACAATCCGAATTCTGAGAGAGACTCGGGAGGGGATGATCCCAAGACTTGAGCATTAACTTGAGAGATTGCCTAGCATCAGAGAAAAGATCAGTCATTGTTGCATGCCTAGAAAGCCCTGAACTGTATATAAACGAGTCCGAAAAAATTAAGTTCAAGGGGCCCCTAGGGTGCCGGTTGTCAAACTATAAGGAGGTAGAGAGGCCCTCCCTAGGAAATGAGGAATCATTTATCTTGTCATCCTCGAGAAACTCTCTTCACAGCTGAACGAAACCTTAGGTTCATCTCTTCCCAAGACATTCCTGTAATAATTAGCATAATCCTTTTCAAGTTCGTAGAAACTGTTAAAAATGCTTCCATAGCTCTTTTATCTCTATTCAACTAGGGAAGTGAGGCACAAGGAAAGTTTCTAAATCAGATGAAACTCTCTTGCACGGTTGATTTTGTCATGCCCCCAACTCTACAATTATGGAGGTGATGAGATAGCCTCAAACATAACCATCATCAACCTGTTATCAAAATAGATACATTTATATATATTTGATAAAAGTGTCATCTGGTTATAATATCAGAGTTTCTATAATCTATAAAAAAAGATATATACATCTCTGTCTGACAACTAAACTCAAAAGTCCATCTCAAACTTAAACGGTTACCCAAAATTCATTCTATCAAAATGTCCTCTTGATAACGTAAATGCTCTTGTCTTACTTGCGATTAGTTGAAAAACCTGAAAAACAAGTAAGATGAATAGAATGAGTAACTGCGACTAAGTGAGTAGTACATCATTTCTAAGTAGATAAAAAATTCAATATACATTTTTATAAATTAATATCATAATTCATCAATCCTAAATTCAGTATGCAATATACATAAAATATCAAAAGTATTTTTTTTTTTATACTGAGGATTTGATGGAGCCTCCTTTCACTTAAATTAGTCGGGTTCAGACCGCCCACCGGTGTCGTCGGATGTAGTGCCGAGCACTATTTAGACGTCAATACCTCAAAGGAGGCTGGCTAAGGACCCCAACACCTAGGGCCTCCACGGCGGTGAGAGAGAAAACTCATACCAATGCAATTGCCCATGGTTGGGTATAAAATATCAAAAGTTGATGATATCTTTTCAACAAAATTTTTTACATATAAGATCAATTAACAATATCAACTCACAATACCAAATCAATCATCAACATTCTATTTCACTGATCAATCTCAATTATGTCTAACATCAATAGTCCATTCTATTGACTAAGTTAATGCTCAACATCTAACTATGGTATTGTTATGCCCATGACAAAGGCAACATTCTTCCAGGATATGCAAGATCAGATCCTGGAGCAAGCTCAGGGCCTTTGAGAATTTACCCACCAATTCCGCCTGATTTTGGCTCGAAATGACCGTGTTTGATAGATTCTCTCGATTTGCCTGGAAACGGAGAGGGGTAATGATGATGGTGACTTTTGGGCCTCAAGTTGCAAAGGTCGTGGCCATGTCCATCATGGGTACTTACGTGGCCTTGAATCACTAATGGCAGAAAGAAAATACGAAGTCGGTTACTTACATTCTCCATAGAGAGGGGAAAAAGATAGATCTAGGCTTTACTTCGTCTATGCAGATTGAAGAGTTTTACGAAGCTGGCTAACGTACTTGTTTCGAAATATACATATATTGACATGCGCACCACAGAATACAGGAGAAAGAAGACGGGTCCTTGATAGGATAAGCTAACTTGTTTCTGAATTTTATCACGAGAAGGGCAGTAACAAATTCGGAGTCACATGTCCTCAGGTACATATCCGGGAGGAAGCACCAGAAATTTCTGCAAATCCTTCGTATATAAGGTGCCCAATCCATGAAAATGACGTGCGTTAGGCTTCTCATTGTGTGATAGTTTAATGTCCACAATATTGAAATTACTGATCTGGTTTTGGCCGCAAAAACCTCCAAACCCAAGGAATGATCATAAGGAAAATTGCCGTGAGGACCAAAGGAATTACCTCTTGGTCTTCTCTATAAAATTGTTTCTGACTGCCAAGTTATAGACATCTCACTGTGCCAAAAAAGAAAAAAAAAATTATACATCTCACAAGATCATGCAACAGGCGAATGTCATTAACATTTGACTGACAAGGTTGAGTTTGTCATCCTCTTCTTGTCCTTTTAATTTTTGCCCTTCTTTCTTTCCTTTCACTCTCTGTTGATGTGGAATATGAAGTTGCAAAGGTCTCTTCACCTGCTGAGTCTCAAGGACAGACTATTCAGCAGAAGGGAAAGTACGCAGGGCATCTCGCCATTGAGATTGCAAACCATGAGACGGACTTTAATTTCTTCGGCACAAAAGAATTCGAGAGCTAAAGAAACGAACTCACATCCTACACATTAAATGATCACAACATTGCTGGAATAAATCCCATGAAAAGAAGCAGCAAATCCAGCATTTCTCTCTACTGCTAAACCACAACAGAAACAGAAAAGAAGACTTCCAGTTCTTCAGTTTTATTCTCTTGAAGCAAAAGTTCAAGATTGATTGCTCCAGGTCATGAATCAGATCTTCTTAGTGTGAGCCAATCTGTGCGATTTGAGCTCTTGAATCAGAGCCCCCAAATCAGACCAAGAAGACCCACCTTCTTCCACAGCCCCTCTCGCCATCTCTGCAAGTGCTTTCGCTCTCCTTCTCATTTCCTCTGCTTCCTCACCCACCAGGACTCTCTTCACTGCCTCCTCCACTCTCTCGCTTTTCACGCTGTCGCCGAACGAGATGACCCCCTGCTTCACCCCAATGTCGACCCCAATCTTGAGCACTTGGGTCACGAGCTTCTCATTGTAGAATTGCTCTGCTGCAACCGGCCACGTCACCATTGGCACACCGGCCGCCACCGCCTCCAGGATTGAGTTCCACCCGCAATGCGTCACAAACCCCCGGGTCGCCTCATGATCGAGAATCAGCGCCTGAGGAGCCCAGCCCCTGATGATGAGGCCCTTGTTTCGGATTCTTGATTCGTACCCATCAGGCAACCACTCTTCTTTGGCCTCTTCCGCATTAGGGTCCTTCTTCACCACCCAGATGAACTGTTGCCCTGATGCTTCTAGTCCGACAGCGATCTCGTGGAGCTGAGCAGCATTGAAATTCGTCATGCTTCCGAAGCAAATGTAGATCACTGAATTGGGTTCCTTCGAGTCAAGCCACTTGAGGCACTCGTGCTGGTCAATGGATGCTTCGTTGCCTCTATGTGCTTTGTCCTCAGTCTCCTTATTGCACAGCGAAAGCGGGCCGACAAACCAGGATCGTATCCCGAGGAATGTCCTGTAATGGTCAGCGTAAGCCGGCTCGAGCTCGTAGAAGCTGTTCATGACGACTCCAAAGCAAGTCTTCTCCGAATCCTTCATCACGTTGAACAACTTGGTTAACTCGTTCTCTTCATTGACGAAGTCCTGCATTTGCATCCTGCACAATGTGATTTCTCCGGGGAAGTTGGGAATGATGAAGGGCTCTGAATCGCAGGACACCTTCTTGTGAGGCTGATAGAGCCTCACACATTCTGTCCCCGCCATGGAGAAGGCACTCGACCCATGGAAAACGAGTCTAGGAATGCCGAACTTGGCTGCGATCTCGGTTGTCCAGGTGAGAAATATGTCTGAGATCAGACAATCGGGGGCGAGTTTCTCTATCAGCAGCTCGATCTGTCGGTCGAGCATCATGACAGCTCTCATGAACGTCATGCGCATTTCCATCGTAGCGATCTTGCTCAGACTGCCACAGTCTTCTGGCAAGCCGACGTCTTTCAGGGGCAATGTCACCGTGACGACATTGATGTCGAAGCCTGAATCCTTGGGTTTCGCGATGGATCTCAAGAAGGTGGGCTCGTCGTGGGGGGTGGCGATGAGGGTGGACTTGCAGCCTCTCATGGCGAACATTTTGGCCATGTCGATCATTGGGATCATGTGGCCCGGAGCCATCATGGGGAAGAAGAAAATGTGAAGCTGATGGCTTTTACTACCCATTTGGCCACACAGGAGAACTCTCTGCAACAAGAACGTATTCAGGAATGAGGCCGGTGAAGCGCGAGAAAGATTTAGTAGAGACACTGTTGACTTTTGAAAGCTGAGGTTTGTTTAAAGACTTCAAAGCTGGGACAAATATATAAGGAGGGGTTTTGGGGGTAAAGAATAGAGGGACGAGAGAAAGACAAGTTGGATTTCTTTCCACTCAAATATTTGCTTAAATGGCGACCAGAAATATGAATGGAATAGGTACGTCTTCTAGTCGATATCTCATAATCTCTTAAGTCAAGCCTGCAAGCTATAGGACAATCATTGAAAGAGGGTATTTACTCACTTGTCGACTTCTGCAGAGACGTCATGCATGACCAATTGCACAAAGATGGGCCTTCCTCCATAATTGGCCACGCGGCATCCAATGCAGAAGGTTCCTCGTTTTTCTTGTGTTGGATATTTCAATAATATTTTGAAATATTTACAATAATATATATTAAAAGTTATGACCGCATTGAAAACCGATTATTATTATTTTTAACGGTCATATAACGGCCACCAATCATTTTTGTAATGTTTAATTTATTTCTCAAATAAATCATTTATTATTTTACAATGCTCTTTTAACAGCTCTATTTTGTCTGTATATAAAATCTCATAAGACAATTTTAAAAAATAAACTGAATGAAATAGAGAATATTTTTTCTTTAAAAAATATTTCCTTTCATTTTCCTTGCTGAGTTATACACAACGTTGTTTCTGTTCTTTCTAATATTCAGTCCAGAATATAGAAGAAAGGTCCGTTGTATCTTGAGAGGATAGCCATTAGAAGCCTATCGCACCGAGTTTCGCACTCCGAGAAACGGAATTATCCTTAAGGACAGTGCTCACGCTTGCACGCTCAAACAAATTTATTTATTCTCATCAGCTTTTTCCTACAATCTTAAGAATAAATCCCATGGAGCATCAAGTTGATATTGCTGCTGATGCCTCAATCTCCACCAGTCTAGTTGCACTACCACCACTACCACATATGTCCTATGCCAAACCATTCCCCGACATATCAAAGATCGAAGTTTTTAATGGCAACAATTTCAGAAGGTGGCAAGAAAGGGTTTTCTCTATCTTAGATTGCACGGCGTGGCTTTTGCACTTACGGAGGCCGAACCAACTGATAACAAGCTTCGACATCAATGGATACCCGCCAATAAGGTATGTAGGCACACAATTATTAGTACTGTTTCTAATGAATTGTTTGATGTCTACTGTCCGTACAAGGAAGCAAAACAAATATGGGACTCCATGACTGCAAAGTACACTGCTGAAGATGTGGGCAGACAAAAATTTGTAATCGGAAATTATTATCGATGGGAAATGTCCGATGATAAAGAGATCAAGACACAAATCAATGAATATCACAAGCTACTAGTGGAGGACTTGAAGGCAGAAAACATCAATTTACAAGAAGAATTTATTGCGGGCTTGCTAATTGAAAAGTTGCCTGAGTCTTGGAATAACTACAAGCAACAACTCAAGCACAAGGACAAGCAATTGTCACTAGCCAATCTGATCGTGCATATTATCATTGAGGATACAACTCGCAAGGAGATCAAAGCTGCAAAAGCTAAGGAAATTGCTACCAGGGCAAATTTGGTGCAAGGCAAATCTCAACATTGCCAAAACAGGTATTATAACAAAAAACCTGATTACAAACCCAAGGTTGCTCACCCCACCTTAAAAAAGAAATGCACTTGCTTTGTTTATGGAAAACCAGGTCATCATGCGGCGCAATGCAAAAGAGAATCATGGGAAATGACAATTATGCTAGAAAGTCAATTTGCTTAAAGCAGATGACTTTAATGATATAATTGTTGCGGTTATTTCCCAAGCCAACATTGTGGCCAATGTGAAAGAGTGGGTGGTAGACTCAGGTGCTACCAGACATATTTGTGCAAACAAAAATGCCTTTTCCTTCTACACGCCAGTAGGGGAAGGAGAATAAATTATTTATCTTGGTGATTCAAGAACAGCTCAAGTTCTTGGGAAAGGAAAAGTTCTTCTCAAGCTCACATCTGGCAAGACTTTGGTCCTGAATGATGTATTACATGTCCCTAATATAAGGGCAAACCTGGTCTCAGTAGCGCTTTTAGGAAAGGTTGGGGTGAAGGTGTCATTCGAATTTGATAAGATTGTAATGACAAAATATAACGTCTTTGTGGGAAAATGGTTATTGTAATCAAGGACTTTTTGTTCTTAACGTTTCCAATGTCATCAATGAAAATGCTACTCCTTTCGCTTACTTGGCTGAATCTGTTGATTTATGGCATGGTAGATTATGTCATGTTAGTATTTCTTATATCAAGAAAATGCAAAAACAAGGTGTGATCTCTGGAATTAAAAACCCATCTTTTAATAAATGTATAATATGTGCCGAAACAAAATTAACAAAAAAGCCTTGTATTTTTGTAAATAGAGAATCTGATTTGTTGAATTTAATTCATACTGATCTAGGAGATTTAAAACAAACTATGACTAGAGGAGGTAAAAAATATTATGTGACCTTCATTGGTGATTATTCTAGATTTACTAAAGTTTATTTGCTTAGGCATAAAGATGAAGCTTTTGATATGTTTCTTTTGTATAAAGCTAAGGTAGAAAACCAATTGAATAAAAGGATAAAAAGAATTAGATTGGATAGAGGTGGAGAATATGTATTGCCTAACGAATTTTGTGAAAAGGAAGGAATAATTCATGAAACTACGCCTCCTTATTCCCCTGAATCTAATGGCATAGCTGAAAGGAAAAATAGGACTTTGAAAGAGATGATGAATTATATGTTTGTTAGTTCTAATGCTCCAAATAATTTATGGGGTGAAGCTATTTTATCTGCATGTCACATCCAAAATAGAATACTTTACAAGAAAACAGGTAAAACACCCTATGAATTTTGGAAAGGTTATCGTCCTAATTTAAAATATTTGAAAGTGTGGGGGTGTCTTGCTAAGGTTATGCTTACTAATTCTAAGAAAAGGAAAATAGGCTCTAAATCATCTGACTGCATGTTTATTGGTTATGCTAAACATAGTGCTGCATATAGATTTTTTCATGCCCTGATCCTCGAACACGTGCCCATCCCTCACTTGGTCGATTAATAGCGACGTTCCAAGATGCATCGCCAACCCTGTTTATTTAATATGCGCATGCGGAAGTATAAAGAAAATCCCCAAACAATAAAACAATGGAATAGAATAGCAAGACCATATTTTTCATATTGAAACTCATAACCAAACTTTTATTCAAAACACAAACCAGAGTACTTCAAAACTATTCACAACTTTATACTCTAACTCTATTGACATCAAAGTAGGGTTCACAAAAGAGGATGGGATCTCAGTCCATCCGGGTTGTACTCAAGATCCCTCTCGGTATTATCTTCTTCTTCCAAAAAATCCTTCTCCTTAGGTTTCACCTCAGAGTTCTCCTTCTCAGATTCCTCCTCCTCAGCTCCTCATCGGGGTCTTGAAATGTTGTCCCACAACCGGGATGAGACTACGTCTCAGCGAGTTCTACCCCTCTAAAACTCAATTAGGGAACCAATACACCACATGGTTGTCTAAGCACAGCACGACTCAGAAGACTTACCCTAGCCTCAATCTCAACCTACAATTCAAGGTTATATACAGACACTTCATAAATCACAACGAACAATCAATCAAATCACGACAATCGGATCAAATCATTGGTCAATCAAGCTAGTCGATTACATGTCAGTCGGACTATTCCTAGGTCATTCGTTTCATCCCATATAATCTCCAATAGTACACTTAGTCATAGAGCTCCATTAATACTGTCGGGCGTCGTTTTTGCCAAGGTGATATAAGTAACAGACGGTTTACGTGCGTTCTTTAAGGTGTCATTTTCACTTAGTGATATTCCTCATCACCGAACCACGCTCATCATAGATCACAGATAGTCTACATGCATTCTTTAAGGCGCCGTTTTCGTACAGTGATATCCTTAATCACCAAACCACGCTTGTCTATACTTCGTATTCGATCGGTCTCAACCAATAGAATTCTCAGTTAGCTCTCACCACTCTCTCCACTTACAGCTCAACAAGGCATTACAAATGTTAAATAGTCATACTCGGCCATCTACCAATCAATAATTCAATTTCACTCAATTTCAATCAATTTAGGGTAAATCCCTAAAATATCACAATTTATTTAATTCCATGCAACGTAGAGCTCAAATAAATAAACAGACTACACCACGAAAATCAGCATGAGATTTCGGTCGTCGGCCATCTCAGCCTTAATTTCCGAAAAATAAATAAATAATTAATTAATTTCGAAAATTAATTAATAAATATTAAAAATTCAATTTAGCTCAAAATAAAGCCCAATTAAATAAACAGACTTCAATACGATCATCGGCATAAAATTCCGGTCACGGTCATTCCAATTGAATTTCCGGAAAATAATTAATTAATTAAATTAATTTTGAAAAATAATATTTAATTCCTAAAAATTCCACTTAGGGAATTTGAAGCCCGATAAGGGTTGGGAAAAATTCCGGGCTACCCTCAATAAATAGTAGACCACATCTACTTGCCAAATGCACACTCAATTTGTCTAATTCACATCACAATTGACTAATAAACACTAATTTATACTAATCTAATCACATAAACCTAATTAATTAAAACTAAACAACCTTAAGTGTAATTAGTCCACTAAGCAAGGATTAGTAATATTACTCACCGGAATCGTGTGCAACTCGGATCAATCCGACGAGGACGGCGCGATGATCGATTCCTCCCAAAGCACAGCTCGGGTTCGGGGCCCGGAAACGGCCCAAAAGTGGGCTCGAACCAGATGGATACCCACTCAGTGGGGTGGCTGAGTTGGCTGAAAAAGAACACAAAATAGCAGCAAATCACTTCAACAAGAACGGCAAGGTGCGGGGGAAGGCCGGTGGAGGTCCGGCGAGGTCAAACGATGGCCGAAGGTAGCTAGACAAGGGCTGGACAGCGGTGGCAGGAGGCTGGGTCACACGGCGGGGACGGTAGGTGCAGGGTGGACGCACGGGCGGCGGATGCGCGGGTGTCGTGCGGTGGCGGTCTGGCTCCGGTGGCATGCAACGACAACGGCAAGGTCTTCAAGCAAGCTGTTACTTCTGTTTTGCTGGTTTTAGCTGGTTTGCACAAAAGAAGAAAGAAGAAGAAGAGTTCGGTCACGTGGGAATTGGGGAGGTGGGGGGGGGGGAGAAGAGAGAGAAGAGGGATTAGGTTTGAAAAGTAAAAAAGAAGAGAAAAAGGGAAATAAGGTGGAAGCCAACCAACGTTTCGGTGAAGGGGAGGGGTTTGCACGAAGGGGAGGGGAGAGGGGGAAAGAGAGAGAGAGAGAAAAGAAAAAGAAATAAAGAAAGAAAGAAAGGAAAAAGGGGGAGAGAGAGGATGCTTGGATGCTTGGCCAAAAAAGGAAAGATTTGGGAAGAAAAAAATAAAAGAAAAGAACTTCCTCAAGTAGGAAATTCTTATCCCAAATTCTTTTGAATTGGCACCTAGATAACCAGGGAAAATCCAAATTAAAACACTTGGTCTACTCTTGCATTTTGCATAAAAAAATCTCTCTTAAATTTCTCTCAAATAACTCTCCCAAAAATCAATTGATATTTCCTTTATCAAATTGATTATTTTCTTCATCCAAGAATCCATCATGCTCCTTGATTTCACCATCAGAAATAATTCCTGGCTTCAATTGAACGAGAATGGCCACACGACAACTTTTTCCCAAAAAGTGTCGGGTGTCAGAAAAATCTTATGAGACTGAGTTGATACTCCTAAAATTTATTGTGACATGACAGAAATTCCAATTTCTGAAATCGGACTTGAATTAGCGGTTAATTTCTATTCTACGTGTTTTTAGCGTGACTTAGGCTACCGGGTAACTTTCAGCTATTTTTAAGTGCAATTGACTCATGGTCGATTTTCTTCGAGCCACTATGAACCCACTCGACACATTGACAACTCTCGGTTGTCGTGAAAATCCCAAGGATTTAAATACGAACACGGGGTACCAAAACAATAAGAAAATCAGTCTAGTGCCGGTCGACATGAATTTTCTAATTTAGTGGTGTCACCCACGATTAGCCACACATCTCTATCGATCCAGTCTATCTCTGATTTCAAATCGATTTTTAACTGTGCCGTAATGACCTTTAAAGATGGACACGATCAAGAAGCCGATTCCTGGTCGAATTCTTAAGTCTATTGCCTTAAAATTCCTAATAATTTCCCCATATAGTTTAGTTATCTAAAAAATGATCAGTTATGAGAATAGCCTTATAGACACGTCAATGAAACGCCCGATTCATTCAGAATAAAACAAATTGAAAATTTGGGATGTCACAAATTTCTTATATTAAAAAGTGATGTGCTTGATAATAATACTATAGTTGAGACAAAAAAAGCAGAATTTTTCGAGCATATTTTTCCATTAAGTGTTGATACTATTTCTCCTGCACCTCTTCATAAAAACGTTTTCGAAAATTCAAATGATGAATTGAGAAGGAGCAAAAGAATAAGGAAAGAAACTTCTTTTGGGAATGATTTTTATACTTATCTTATTGATAATGATCATTCAACTTATTCTAAAGCAATATCTTCCTTAGAAAGCAATTTTTGGAAAGAAGCTATAAAAATCGAGATTGATTCTATCTTATAAAATCAAACTTGGAAATTAGTTGATTTACCAAACGGTGCAAAACCGATAGGTTGTAAATGGATTTATAAAAGAAAATATAATCCTAATGGTTCTATTGATAAATATAAAGCAAGATTAGTTGCAAAAGATTTTACTCAAAAACAAAATGTTGATTATTTTGACACTTTTGCTCCAGTTACAAGAATTTCATCAATTCGTGTTTTAATTGCTTTGGCTTCTATTTACAAACTTATTGTTCACCAAATGGATGTTAAAACAGTTTTTTTAAATGGTGATTTGGAAGAGGAAATTTACATGGTGCAACCTGAGGGCTGTATTTTTCCTGACCAAGAAAACAAAGTTTGTAAGCTTGTTAAATCCTTATATGGCTTAAAGCAAGCACCAAAGCAATGGTTTGAGAAATTTGATGATGTTCTAGTTAATAATGATTTTTTCTCTATTGGAGTAGATAAATGTGTAGACACAAAAACTGTTGATGGTGAATCTATAATTATTAGCTTATATGTTGATGACATGCTTATTTTTGATACGTGTATTGATGTGGTGAATGAAACAAAATGTTTTTTGTCTTCTAAATTTGATATGAAGGACATGGGGGAAGCTAATATTATTTTGGGTGTTAGAATCATAAAGAGTGATAGTGGCCTAATGCTTACTCAAGCACATTTTGTGGAGAGGCTACTTAAAAAATATAATCACTTTGATGTTAAACCTATGAATACTCCTTATAATTATAATATCCAATTAGTGAAAAATAAAGGAGATGGTGTGGCTCAGTCTAAGTATGCTCAAATTATTGGGAGTTTGATGCATTTGATGAATTATACTCGACTTGATATAGCTTATGCTGTATGTAGACTGAGCAAATATACACAAAATCCCAATGATGATCATTGGACTGCTTTGAGCAGATTAATGAAATATTTGAGAGGAACCATGAATTATGGTATTTTATATAGTGGATTTCCCGTTGTATTAGAAGGATACAGTGATGCTAATTGGATTTCGGATTCAGATGAGACAAAATCCACTAGTGGATATGTGTTCACCCTTGGTGGAGGTGTTGTTACTTGGAAGTCAGCAAAACAAACAATATTTGCTAAATCCACCATGGAGTTAGAGTTTGTGGCTCTAGAATTGGTTGGCAATGAGGCTGAGTGGTTAAGGAACCTCTTAGCGGATATTCCTTTGGGAATGAAACCGACACCTTCTGTGTTTATGCACTGTGATTGCCAAGCGGCAATAGTCATTGCAAAGAATAGAACCTTCAATGGTAAAAATAGACACATCCGATTGAAACATGATGTGATAAAGCAGCCACTTAAAGATGGAATTATATCCATTGATTTTGTAAAGTCAGAAGTGAATTTGGCCGATCCTCTAACTAAACCTGTGGGAACACATCGAGGGAAATGTGACTTAAGCCAATTGAGGAAAAACAACAGTGATGGTAACCCAACCTATGTGATTGGCGATCCCATGAATTAGGTTCATATGGGTAATAACAAGTCACTTATTGTTCTAGTGATGCACTATTAAAAATTATTGTCCATCCTAAGATGAGAATAGTGCAAAACTGCAAGAAAAAAAGAGGTTGAGCTAAGCTCTTAATGAAATTCCATAGCCATTATTGGTAGTGTTTTAAGTTGTAGAATACACTTGATGGAATCACCTATATAGGTGTAGAGTGGGGCCGTTCCTATGAGAATTTTTGGAGAAAATCTCTAAAGCACTTATGAATAAACCAAACACGCGCATGGCCTATCAGCACAAAACCGTGTTGAACAATAAAGTTTGTGGGAGTGCAATGTGGTTGATGAAAATTATAATTCACAAAAGAAATTTTTGGTTCATAGAGGTTTCAAACTTCACCAATAATTTTGTGAATTATATTTCATTTTTTTTAGGGCTGGTTCATAGCCTAACAAGCACCAATTCTGATGCATTACACTCCAATAACCCAACATCATATTAATTTTTTATTTTCAAAATATTTTGAAATATGTGGGACATTGTTGAATATTTCAATAATATTTTGAAATATTTACCATAATAGCTTCGATAAAAGTTATGACCGCATTGAAGATCATCATTATTTTTAACGGTCACATAACGGTTTCTTAACGGTCATATAATGGCTTTTCAATCATTTTGTAATGTTTAATTTATTTCTCAAATAAATTCTTCATTATTTTACAACGGCTCTTTTAACAGCTCTATTTTGTCTATATATAAAATCTCATAAGACAATCTTAAAAAATAGACTGAATGAAACAGAGAATATTTTTTCTTTAGAAAATATTCCTTTCATTTTCCTTGCTGGGTTATACACAACATTGTTTCTGTTCATTCTAATATTTAGTGCAGAATATAAAAGAAGGTTTGTTGTATATTGGGAGGATAGCCGTCAGAAGCCTATCGCACCGAGTTTCGCACTCCGAGGGGCGGAATTATCCTTAAAAACAGTGCTCACACTTGCACGCCTCAGACAAATTTATTTATTCTCATCAGCTTTTTCCTACATTCTTGTGCATGGAAATCTCACTTTGGATAATCAAATACGTGGTCGATGAAGCTCGAAACTTGCTCCTGTCTCGTTCCAATTGCAGCGGGAAAACGCGGCATCACCTTCAAAATTTGGCGTGGCTCGCCAACTTCACTTAAATGAATGTTTTAAGAAGTTTTTGTATTAAAGCGGTGTTTATAAAGTTTCGGAACTGAATTTATCATTTACAAAAAATTTTGCTCTTAATTTTAAAAAATCAGAAATTTGACGAAAGAGCGACATGAACCAATAGCTAAAATCATAAAGTAAATTCTCCAACTTTGCCATTATTTTTCTTTGTTTCGCTGGTCTCCAAAGCAAAATAATGGAGCAAACGTTCTCTCCAAATAATTTCCTTAAAAATTACGAAAATCTATAGATTTCCCTAAACAGAAAGAGAAGTAAGTAAAATTTTGTTCACCTCTTGCAACTTCGCATTTGTTTCTTTCTTTTGGGATTGATCAATAGGGATTGGGGTCTCGTGGAAATAGACTACTTCTATAGCAGAAAATGGATGGATTATGTGACATTCTTCGGTACATAAATTATGCACCGCACAATTTTAGACTATCTTTTGCATGAGAACTTAAAAAAAAAAAAAAATCATTTTACTGCTAAAACTTATGAGATCAATTTAGTCCCAAAACATTTTGGTAAGTCACATTAGATTTTTCATCATCGCAATAACTTAAGTGATCATTATAAAACTTAAATGATCATTTGAAAAGTTTTGACACTAAAATGAGCACTTTACAATAGTTAATACCATCCTTATCTTGCATGCAGGCCGCTAATCACATTGACCCAATTGCAAGAATGGAGGTAAGTTACCTTATGCTACAAAAACAATTTTAAAATTGTTTGGAGTTTCACATTCACTCGTGTAGAGTGCAAGAACGCCACTTTTATCGTTAAAGGTAATGGGTCACACAACAAGGATGGTAGGCAACAACGTAGAAAAAGAACATTGTGGCACTCCAAGTCCTGATCCTCAATCACGTATCCATAGCTCTTTTATCTCTAATTCGACCAGGGAAGTGAGGCACAAGGAAAGTTTCTCAATATGATGAAACTCTCTTGTGCGGTTGATTTTGTCACGCCCCCAACTCTACAATTATGGAGGTGATGACACAGCCTCAAATATAACCATTATCAACCTGTTAGCAAAATATATACATTTATATATATTTGATAAAAGAGTCATATGCTTATAATATCAGAGTTTCTATAATCCATAAAAAAGATATATATATATACATATATATTATATATGTATGTATGTATGTATTTCCATCTGACAACTAAACTCATAGGTCCATCTCAAATTTAAACGATTACCCAAAAATCATTCTATAAAAATACCCTCCTGATAACATAAATACTTTTGTCTTACTTGCGATTGGCTTGGCTGAAAAACTTGAAAAATGAGTAAGATGAATAGAATAAGCAACCATGGCTAAGTGAGTAGTACATCATTTCTAAGTAGATAAAAAATTCACTATGCATTTTTATAAATTGATATCATAATTCATCAATCCCAAATTCAATATGCGATATACTTAAAATATCAAAGTTTTTTTTTTTTTTTTTTTTTTTTAGCATATAGATTTAGGTGCATTTATTTTTAGTTTGCATGTCTCGCATTTATTTATTGGACTGGCCGTGGATAGGTTCAAATTGGTGATTTTGAGCTGCAAATTGAAAGGCCGAACTAAGCCCGCGAAGCGAACAAATTGGCCCAAACTCGAATTTTAATGATCGGAAATTATCTCGTGAGAAAATAGGAATTCGAAATTTTTTGCGGGATATGATGAATTTTTCAGATAGGGCAGATATGAAACAAATATCGCGTTTGGAAAAGTGAATATTGCGTTTTTAAAAAAATCTTCGTGGATATTGATTTTGAAAAATTAAAAAACCCTAATCGATGGCCTATATAAAAATACGTAGGGTTTTTTTAAGGAGGCCACACTCATTGAATATACGGCCGCACAAAGGGGACTCTTTCTTTTCATCACGGGGTTTTATTTTCTTCGAGGAACCTCTTTTTTATCACTTCGTGAGAGAGAGGGCTTCACACTTTGAGAATGGGCAGCCAAAATACACGTTCATAATAGAGAGCAAAAGGTTTGTTTGTCTTCTTGAAGCCGCTATTTTTGATGTTTAGAATAGGAAATTTATTTATTTCGAATTCCTTAAATAAAAATCTAAAAAATGCATTCATTTAGGATGTTAGTTTTTAAGTTTTGGTGCACGTTTAATTATTTGGCAATTTTAATTTCCAATTTCATAAAAAGAAAAGAAAATTAGAATTAGCGCATTCTTTGCAACGTCATTGCATATTAGGATAGATTGCATTTTTATTAGGAAAACAAAAATCATGTGCACATCATATAGAATTAAGTTTATGAGATGCACATCATTTAGTGATTGTTACTAGGTTTATTTAATTAGAAATTGCCCCTCATTAAGATTAGGTCATTTTGTTAATTTAGATTGCATATTTAATTATTGCATGTTCATTAAGAAAACAAAAAAAATATTTTACTCATGTCATATAGTTTAAGTCATATTGCCATGCTATATCATTTCATATTAGATTAGAAGCACTGTATTGCATATAGACTAGATTCTCATTAAATAAAGTAAAAACAAAAGAATTGAGTGATTGCTTGTTAATTAGAAATAATATCTAGGATTGTTGATGTGAATTCTGATCTAACAATGCAGATACTTTCGTTGCTATGAGGTAAGTCCTCGCAATTTATTTATTGCCGCTATTTGGATGTTAAACCCTGCATGATCGCCTCACATGTTAGGAAATAGATTTTAAAATCAATTTAAGCTGCCTGCAAAAGCATTTTTGAAAAATAAAAAGAATGGCCTAAATGCAAGCCGTCCCCGTACCCCCTGGGGCGCGGTAAAGTAAAACCGTCTTTTACTTGGGACCCCACCTAAGTCGCGAAAGATCCTGGATATTTGCATTCGAACTTTGAACGTTCCTATGGGTGATGAGATGGTGAAGTCCAACCATCACATTTTACCTACTTGGGTGAGTATCAAAAGTTTGATGATATCTTTCCAACAAAACTTTTTATGTATAAGATCAATCAACAATATCAACTCACAATAACAAATCAATCATCAACTTTCTATTTCACTATCAATCTCGATCATGCCCAATGTCAATAGTCTATTCTGTTGACTAAGTTAATGCTCAACATCTAACTATGGTAACGTTATGCCCATGACAAAGGCAACATTCTTCCAGGATATGCAAGATCGGATCCTGGAGCAAGCTCAGGGCCTTTGAGAATTTGCCCACCAATACCGCCTGATTTCGGCTCGAAATGACCGCATCTGATAGATTCTCTCGATTTGCTTGGAAACGGAAAGGGGTAACGATGATGGTGACTTTTGGGCCTCAAGTTGCAAAGGTCCTGGCCATGTCCATGAAGGGTATTATGTGGCCTTGAAGCACTAATGGCAGAAAGAAAATACGAAGTCGGCAGATTGAAGAGTTTTACGAAGCTAGCTAACGTGCTTGTTTCGAAACATATGTCTATCGCCATATATTGACATACGCAGCACAGAATACAGGAGAAAGAAGACGGGTCCTTGATAGGATAAGCTAACTTGTTTCTGAATTTTATCACGAGAAGGGCAGTAACAAATTCGGAGTCACATGTCCTCAGGTACATATCCGGGAGGAAGCACCAGAAATTTCTGCAAATCCCTCATATTTAAGGTGCCCAATCCATGAATATTTTCATTGCGTGATAGTTTAATGTCCACAATATTGAAATTGCTGATCTGGTTTTGGCCGCAAAAACCTCCAAACCCAAGGAATGATCATAAGGAAAATTGCCGTGAGGACCAAAGGAATTACCTCTTGGTCTTCTCTCTAAAATTGTTGCTGACTGCCAAGTTATAGACATCTCACTGCGCCAAAAAAGAAAAAAAAAATTATACATCTCACAAGATCATGCAACAGGCGAATGTCATTAACAATTGACGACCGACAAGGTTTAGTTTGTCATCCTCTTCTTGTCTTTTTAATTTTTTCCCTTCTTTCTTTCCTTTTACTCTCTGTTGATGTGGAATATGAAGTTGCAAAGGTCTCTTCACCTGCTGAGTCTCAAGGACAGACTATTCAGCAAAAGGGAAAGTACGCAGGGCATCTCGCCATTGAGATTGCAAACCATGAGGCGGACTTTAATTTCATCGGCATAAAAGAATTCGAGAGCTAAAGAAACGAACTCACATCCTACACATTAAATGATCACAATATTGCTGGAATAAATCCTATGAAAAGAAGCAGCAAATCCAGCATCTCTCTCTACTGCTAAACCACAACAGAAACAGAAAAGAAGACTTCCAGTTCTTCAGTTTTATTCTCTTGAAGCAAAAGTTCAAGATTGATTGCTTCAGGTCATGAATCAGATCTTCTTAGTGTGAGCCAATCTATGCGATTTGAGCTCTTGAATCAGAGCACCCAAATCAGACCAAGAAGACCCACCCTCTTCCACAGCCCATCTCGCCATCTCTGCAAGCGCTTTCGCTCTCCTTCTCATTTCCCTGCTTCCTCACCCACCAGGACTCTCTTCACTGCCTCCTCCACTCTCTCGCTTTTCACGCTGTCGCCGAACGAGATGACCCCCTGCTTCACCCCATTGTCGACCCCAATCTTGAGCACTTGGGTCACGAGCTTCTCATTGTAGAATTGCTCTGCTGCAACCGGCCACGTCACCATTGGCACACCGGCCGCGACCGCCTCCAGGATTGAGTTCCACCCGCAATGCGTCACAAAGCCCCCGGTCGCCTCATGATCGAGAATCAGCGCCTGAGGAGCCCAGCCCCTGATGATGAGGCCCTTGTTTCGGATTCTTGATTCGTACCCATCAGGCAACCACTCTTCTTTGCCCTCTTCCGCATTAGGGTCCTTCTTCACCACCCAGATGAACTGTTGCCCTGATGCTTCTAGTCCGACAGCGATCTCGTGGAGCTGAGCAGCATTGAAATTCGTCATGCTTCCGAAGCAAATGTAGATCACTGAGTTGGGTTGCTTCGAGTCAAGCCACTTGAGGCACTCGTGCTGGTCAATGGATGCTTCGTTGCCTCTGTGTGCTTTGTCCTCAGTCTCCTTATTGCACAGCGAGAGAGGGCCGACAAACCAGGATCGGATCCCGAGGAATGTCCTGTAATGGTCAGCGTAAGCCGGCTCGAGCTCGTAGAAGCTGTTCATGACGACTCCGAAGCTCGTCTTCTCTGAATCCTTCGGAGAGCTCGCTCTCTTCCCTGACCAAGTCCTGCATTTGCATCCTGCACAATGTGATTTCTCCGGGGAAGTTGGGAATGATGAAGGGCTCTGAATCGCAGGACACCTTCTTGTGAGGCTGATAGAGCCTCACACATTCTGTCCCCGCCATGGAGAAGGCACTCGTCCCATGGAAAACGAGCCTAGGAATGCCGAACTTGGCTGCAATCTCGGTTGTCCAGGGGACGAATATGTCTGAGATCAGACAATCGGGGGCGAGTTTCTCTATCAGCAGCTCGATCTGTCGGTCGAGCATCATGACAGCTCTCACAAATGTCATGCGCATTTCCATCGTAGTGGTCTTGCTCAGACTGCCACAATCTTCTGGCAAGCCGACATCTTTCAGGGGCAATGTCACCGTGACGACATTGATGTCGAAGCCCGAATCCTTGGGTTTCGCGATGGATCTCAAGAAGGTGGGCTCGTCATGGGGGGTGGCGATGAGGGTGGACTTGCAGCCTCTCATGGCGAACATTTTGGCCATGTCGATCATTGGGATCATGTGGCCCGGAGCCATGAAGGGGAAGAAGAAAATGTGAAGCTGATGGCTTTCACTACCCATTTGGCCACACAGGAGAACTCTCTGCAACAAGAACGTATTCAGGAATGAGGCCGGTGAAGCGCGAGAAAGATTTAGTAGAGACGCTGTTGACTTTTGAAAGCTGAGGTCTGTTTAAAGACTTCAAAGCTGGGACAAATATATAAGAACGTAAAGAATAGAGGGATGAGAGAAAGGCAAGTCCGATTTTTCTCCAGTAAAATATTACTCACTTGTCGACTTCTGCAGAGACGTCATGCATGACTAGTTGCACAAAGATGGGCCTTCCTTCAGAATTGGCTACGCGACATCCAATGTAGAAGGTTCCTCACTTTTTTTGTGCATGGAAATCTCACTTCGGATAATCAAATACGTGATCGATGAAGCTCGAAACTTGCTCCTGTCTCGTTCCAATCGCAGCGGGAAACGCGGCATCACCTTCGAAATTTGGCGTGGCTCGCCGACTTCACTTAAATGAATGTTTTAAGAAGTTTTTGAATTAAAGCGGTGTTTACAAAGTTTTGGAACTGAATTTATCATTTACAAATTTTTTTGCTCTTAATTTTTTAAAAAAAAATAAGCAATTTGACGAAAGAGCGACATGAACCGACAGTTAAAATCATAAAGTAAATGCTCCAACTTTGCCATTATTCTTCTTTGTTTCGCTGGTCTCCAAAGCCAAATAATGGAGCAAACGTTCTCTCCAAATAATTTCCTTAAAAATTACGAAAATCTATATATTTCCCTAAAAAGAAAGAGAAGTAAAATTTTGTTCACCTCTTGCAACTTCGCATTTGTTTCTTTCTTTTGGGATTGAACAACAGGGATTGGGGTCTTGTGGAAATGGACTACTTCTATAGCAGAAAATGGATGGATTATGTGACATTCTCCGGTACATAAGTTATGCACCGCACAATTTTAGATTATCTTTTGCATGAGAACTTTAAAAAAAAAATCATTTTAGTGTTAAAACTTATGAGATCAATCTAGTCCCAAAACATTTTGGTAAGTCACATCAGATTTTTCATCACCGCAATAACTTAAGTGATCACTATAAAACTTAAATGATCATTTGAAAAGTTTTGACAATTAAATGAGCCCCTTACAATAGTTAATATTGTCCTTATCTTGCATACAGGCCTCTAATCACATTTACCCAATTGCAAGAGTAGAGGTAAGTTACCTTATGCTACAAAAACAATTTTAAAATTGTTTGGAGTTTCACATTCATTCATGCAGAGTACGAGAATGCCACTTTTATCGTTAAAGGTAATGGGTCACACACCAAGGATGGTAGGCAACAATGCAGAAAAAGAACATTGTGGCACTCCAAGTCCTGATCCTCAAATACGTATTGATTGGAGGGTTCGGACCCATTGTGAGTGGAACTCAACATTGGAAGGAATATGCCACACACCAAATTCTACAGAAGTGAGGGAGTGACAAAGCCATCTATTCCCTAAAGGACGTAATCTCACTTATACCCAAAATATCCAATTTCCAAAAAGTTCACGCAATAACACTCTCACTATGAAGACCACTAACTAAAGAACCCGAAAAACATAATAAGAAGAAGGAATGAGTTACTATGACCCAGTGAGTAATACATTTTTTCTAGCAAATCGAACAATTACTATACATATTTACGATATAAACATAACTCACTTCCACCGAATCCAAAATTTAGCAAACTTTGAAGACCAAAATTCGATATTTCTTACTTTAACATAATATATTCATAATAAGAATACTCAAGATAATAAAAAATCAAACACCAATGGTTTAGCCCATTGGTTGATCTCATAAAAACATACATCGACGGTCCATTTCGTCAGCTAAACTTATGTTCAAGTATCCAGCCATAGTCACGCATAATGCCCCATGACAAGGTGACCACTATTCTCCCCTAATTAGATCTCCACTTATCATTAGCCGATAGCTTAGTCCACAAGGATAATATAAACTAATATGCATATATCTGCAAGCCCCTTATTGGGCTCACAGCGGTATTGAACACCCAATCGTCATCCTTCAGTACTAGAAATCCAAACCATAAACAATCTCACATATCAAAATACATTTCATAGATCAATCACCAAAAATTTTGCAACTCAACTCATTTGCCAGAAATACTTTTCATAAAACATTCTTAAATCATTTCAAGATTCATCTCATAAACTGGTTTTATAAACCGAATCAAACCAAATGCATGTCATAAAACATTTCACATATATTTCTCAACTTTATTTATCAAACATAATATATATTTTCACTAAACAATTCTCACACCATTCACAAATATCAAAACGTAGTAAATGCTTGATCCCAATTTTATGCAACAAACATGTTTATTCATAACTCATTAAATATCAAATCTTTATCATTTTGAAGACATGAATTTAAAAATTCTTAGGAGAATTAGTATCATTTACCTAGGAAAAGCTAAAAGCCAGAGCTGATGCGCTTGCATTCCTATCAATTAATCGAAAAACGATATTAAGAACTGAGTAATATACAACTCTAACAAACAGCTTGACTAAGCCACGTTCAGTCGTCAACGAATCGTCCTAAGTGCTTTGAAGAAACTTGGAGCATTTGTCTTTTGTTGTTACACATATTATCCGTTACGCTTAACCCACACGCCAAATTTCGGAATGTCATTCCAAACAAACCATATTTTGAAATCGACTTTCATCAAACCCCACCGCTTCACGACACCCTAGACTACAATTTTCGCAAAATTCGCAGCTCCAAAAATTCCTTAATCGAACCTTGTAGTTCAAAATTTAAATAACTCCAGATTTGTGCCCCAACTTCCAAAATTACTTCAATTAGACGAAACATCGGTTTCAATACTGACTAGGTATTGCGATTCGTAGTTAATTCGGCTAGTCAAGGTGTTCGGATTGGCTACGCATGAAACATTTTCCTGCTTTTCTCTTCTTCCCCCTTTTTTCCTTCTTCACGGTCGAGATTCTCTCTTTTTTTTTACCTTCTTTTGCTTCTTCTGTCCACTGCCTTGACTTCACGCGAGATAAGTGGCGAAGATTGAATGAAGATGGGCTGTGATTGTCTATTAAGACATGGGCCTGGGCTTGATGGGCCCATGTATTATGGAATATGTGCTGGGGTGCAGACAATGACCGGGCCCGTGTCATCTGAGCAGTTCTATAGCAACAAGTTGGCGACCGGTGTGCTCAACGTCGGATTGGCATAGGGGTTAAACTACAGTGGTCGGAGATAGCTTGAGAGGAGACGCTGTTGAGAAGGCAGTGAGGCGAATTATGGTGGGTGAAGAGGCCCGAGGGAATGAGAAGAAGGGTAAAAGTGCACAAGGAAATGGCAAGAGAGGCTGTCGAAGTAGGTGGATCATCCTACAAAGATTTGACTTCTTTGATTCAAGAACTGAGATTGCATAGAGCAGCTCCTGAACAAAAGTGGTGGCCTCCTGCTATGTCACGTTCGTATTATCATGAGATTGGTCAAAGAGATGAACATGTTCTTGATTCACAAGGGTGAGATAACTGGCCGTTCATATGAATATGTTTCCCTTCTGTCCTGAACAGCACATATTCCTTCCAGCAATGTGAATATATTTGCCCTGCCTACTGTATATGAAAGGCAGATTACTAATTACTTGAGGACGTGCATAAACGAGGGGAAAAAACAATTTACGTTAACCAAAATTCCTACTGTATATGAGAGGCAGATTTCTAATTACTTGAGTACGTTCATAAACAAGGGGAAAAAACAATTTATGTTGACCAAAATTCCAATGTAACTTTCTACTGGATTCTTCGTATTGCGTCTTCTTCTTATTCTCTTGTCAAACTTAAGTAAGAATTTATCATGTTATGGGGTGCTACAAACTAAGCCTTCTATGTTCCTTACCTTGTCTATTAGACAATAATGGAATTTTGTAGTCAATAGATTTTAGTTATCGTTTTTCAAGCCGGCGATTGTTAGAACTTTTTTTCTGCTATTCGTTTAAATTATGGGAAATTTGCTGCTGAGAAATTTTCTCTTGTTGTTGGAATTGTGTCGAGTCAAAATGTCAATACATAAATCATGCATTTTCTAGATGAAAGATATATGATCAGATCCAAGACTTAAAATTGATTCCTCCCCTCACCATCTAACTAGAATCGACAAATGGATACTAGATATTCTCATCGAAGGCTGTGACCCATCGTCGAAGGAGCTGCTTGTTGGGACCCTTTGGTTAATCTGGAAGGAGCGAAACACCATGGTCTTCCAAGACCGGCCACCGAATCCAAGGGATATAATAGAAGTAGCACGTGTAGAAAACAAACTATTCAGAAGGAGGAACCCAAAAGTGAGAAATCAAAGAAAAAAGGTAACCGAGCTACCTTTGTGATGGGTTCCACCTGAGAAGGGAGTCCTGAAATACAATGTCGATGGCTCATGGTCCGGCGACTCACTTGAGGGATCCGTAGTTTGAATCTGCAGGAACTCCGAAGGTATTGTCACCGATGGGTTCGCCATGAAAGCTCACGCCTCTTTAGCACATGCAATTGAAACCCTAGCCCTCCATGCGTTTTCGTCTGTTCTTGTGTGTAGAAGTTTTGTAAATGTGATTATATTCTTTTGTAGAAGTCTGAGCATTTGTAATCAAAGAAGAGAGTGTTAAGTGTAGCGGGGATTGCTTATAGGTTTAGAAGCAAAGCTACAAGTAGAAGGAAGTGTCTTTAAACACCGTAACATCTCGAGATGTTAGTTTATGTCGGTTTATACGTGGGATTTGATGAAAGGGTTATTTAATTGGTTTTCCCAAAAGGAAAGCTTGGTGGAATGGTTGGGGAGCGAAGGAACTAGGATTAGGGGAAGTGACTTCCCAAGCTGGCCACGGCAAATATTGACTAACACCCCTTTCTCACAACTTCCGACGACAGGCCACTCTTCCCTTCTGGACCATCCGCCGCCTCAAACTTTTACAGCTGGCATTTCTTGCTTCCCACGCATAACGAGAGACTCCAACACTATTCCTGGAAACTTTAAACGCCCATTCCCATTCCTTCCTGGAAGGATAGATGGTACTGAACTTGGTGAAGATTTTTTTTGTTTTGAGTTGTGGTAAAAGTTTTGGACCGTTTTTCCTCCATCTCCGGCAGGAAAAACATGCCTCTATTGTCGGGTTACAAATGTTGTAATCTCCATGTTTTTATCCTACCAATCAGAAGACTCGTTGAATAAACTTTATCGGAAAAATATGAACCTACATTAATCAAGAAAGTTCATTGTTATCCGTGATCAGCATAGCAGCATTTCACAAGCCAAGCGAGCAGAGGAGATAAACATCCAATTTTTTTAGCCGCATGCCTATCTGAGGAACGTCGAGAGCGATGCCAGTTATGGTTTCCGGCCATGTATACTTTCGAGTCGTAGAATTCTTTTTCCAATTTCGAGAAGTTGTCAACCTTCCACATGTGCTTCTGACTGATTGTGTCCTTTATCATCAAGAGGTTCTCTCCTTGGCCGGTGCTCTTTTCCCACGTATAAACTTCCGTGCCGAACACACAAGTATTGTCCACGAGATATCCGTTCCGCACATCGTTAAGTGTCTTCAGAGGTATGAATTGGTTGAAGCTACATTCAAGCTTCGTCCCGTGAAAGTGCCATTCCTTTCTCATGGCGTCTGCGGGTAGGACAAGAATTGAATGAATCCAACATCATACGGCACCCAAAAGGAAGAGTATTTTTGGCGTAAGATATATCTCTGCAATCATGCCTTATTTTTTGGCGTAAGATATCACACATCAACCAATTCTTGCTGCTTATCTACCATGAACATTCATTGCTTAATTGCTTATACCCATTAAGAGTACACTTACATGGATACACTCAAACTTAAATGACTCAAAGCATGAAAAGGAAAAGAGTGTTCCTATTCTCTACTACTTAATTCAATACTTTTTCCCCTTTTTTTTGCGAAATAGGGTAGCCATCCCAAAAATAAGACACTTATCTTTAGAGGACTTCATTTACTCAATATTCATTCTATAGACAATGGATTTATAATTATATTTAATAACTTGGTAAGAAGGAGATGGTATGTTGCTTGATCATGCATGCATTAGGAGAATGCATGTTAACTATGTGGCACAACTATTGAAGAGTATAAGAAGATGAAAAAAGTGATGAGATAATATCTGGTTTGAAGCTATACCTTGGATTATCAAGTAGTTTTCTTTGTCCTGGTCACTCGGAAAGAATCTGACTAAAGCATGAACTTCCCAACCGGAGGGGAGTGAGCTTGTTTCTACCATTGACAGGCAAAGCGAAACATGCTCTTTCACGTCCTTGCTCTTGTTCCCATTTGGGAAAAGAACCAGCTTCCTTTGAAAATAAGAAAGAAGAATTACTGCCCAGTAAACCCACAAAAATTGGTAAATAAATATGTGGATTGGGAAAAGTGGAGGATCTTTACCATTTGTAGCCTCCAGCGTGGAAGACCCCGGACTCATACTTGTCCACAGAGTTCTTTGAGAGAGATGAGTATGAATGTATTTTGACTACATAGTGAGCTTCTGACACCATTCTCTCTACTCCTGCAAATCTGACACGAGGCAAGGAGAAAAGATTGATGACAGTGAAGCACATTTTCAATGCTTCTTTCGTACAAATTACGAGAGAAAGAGTCACATACCCTGTCGATCATCAAATGCGGGATTAGCGGCTTGCAAAGTAAAGAGACCGATGAGAGGATCCGTGAAATTTATTGGCTTATATATAATATTTCATATGCATTTGTTGGTAGCCTTTTGGAAGGTGCTTTACGGTACCGTTATACTTTGCTTAAAGATGGTTTCCTTTTCGTTCTACGGAGAGTATCCAGTCCTCGCCCTGATTCTACTGAAGAACCATGGAAGCAAAAACACCAGCAAGGAAAAGAAAGTTCCGATCCATGCCCTGATTTCTCTGCTTGCTAGTCATGGCATGATCATACACAAAAACAAGACGCTTGGCGTGTGCATTAGCACGTCAAAAAGATAAGTACACTGAAAATACTAATTAATTCTCAAAATGCCGTCAAGTTATGAAACTTCTAATATCACAAACAAGTCTTAGAATTTGTAAATATTGTAAAATCAAATGTCTCTACAAGATTCATATTTAACTAAAAAATTTAACTTGGCAGCTTTGATATTTATTGAAAACTTTTACAAGTAATATATTTTTTTTTTGAAAACAAGTGGATTCGACTCAACATAAAGTGTGCCACTACATTCGATCAAATATAAGGGTACGTTTATTTTACGAAAAGTGAATGATTTGGAATTTTTTTTTTTTTAAATGATTGCTTGTATATCTCACAAAATGAATTAATAAAAAAATATTTTTAGTGTCCATAAAAATGTTTTTTTTTTTTATGACCCGGGAACCCCGTGTAATAAATGGCAACCGATGAGCAAATGTTTAGATATATATTGTTGTCAAAACTTAAAAGATTTTCATTGTCTGTTTAATTTAAATAATATAAGCAATCATTTTTAAAAATATTTTTCAAATTATTCATTTTTCGACGAAACAAATAGAGTCTAAGTGTGTGAGTTTATGTCTTTCAACCATAGAAGTATTGATAATTCTCTGGTCAGAAAGAGAAGGTATTGGTAATTTCATGTTTTCAGCTGAAGAGATCCTCTTGTAATTCTCATGCAAAAAAGTTTAATAATGAATTCCATCTATGACGAAGGATAATCATTCTTGCTATCGCATACCAAAAATGCATCAGCATGGTGAATTTTGACTTGTACAAAAGGTTACTTATTTGATTTTTTCTAGCTAAATAACTCATCCTACTTCCTTTTTCTTTCGAGAGTATTGTATGGAATGAAAAGACGACTACCATGAGCCCTCTCTTTCTGAATACTACTACAAGGGGTGCAATTTTATGTGTCAACATCACGAGCCAATCTAGGTGGGATGAATTTCTTGATGACCACGGCATAAACCCGCGCCGTATTTGCTTATACTAGTTTGCTTACTAGTCTGCTTTTTGGCAAGTAAATACTCATTCATTAAGTGTAAGGAGGGCCCCTACCCCTTGTATTGGGTAAGTCTCAAATAAAGGTCTCAACCGACGGACCAGCCAAATTTACACCTTACATAGCCATGATTGGTGGCATTTTCGTCTAAGGGTGTTTCTCAATTTCTTTTTCTGTTTCGTTTCTCTCTCCAGCGTGAGAACTTCCTTCTCCCGAGAGTTATCTTCAGTTCATCTTTCCTCCACCATTTCGTTTTATCCATTAGAATATTTAAATAATAAACCATACTTTCTAAAAGCTTAGACTTTTAGAATAGGTGACAATGACTCCACAAAATCTCAAGAGTTGGAAGTCCTGAGTGGGAGAGTGTTAGAAAATTTAAATAATAAGTCACGCATTCATCTAACAGTTTAAGCTTTTAAAATAATTGGTAGTGATTCTATAAAATCTCACACATTCCTCTATCAACTAGTGGGCGACGGATCCGATTGTAATTTGCTCGCCGTGGACAGCCCCCTTTCATATTCGAACACACTCGTTAGCGCAGATCCTTAGGCCATTTTTTTCTGAGATCTGAAGTTCATTTGCTTTCATGATCGAATGTGACAAATCAGTTTTGGTGGGTCGAGCGTTTGCTCATCACCAGCACTACTTTTTTGATACGGTACATCTCGCTTTCGGTGTTGTGTTTTGTATTGAAGCCTCTATCGGGCTCTATTGGATAATTTTGAGTGGTGAATGAAATGTTCCTTTGACAAAAAACAGAAAGATCTTTGATAGATCAGTAGTGGTTTCTTGGGCACTACTGATCTAGATTCAACATAATAATAGATATAACAATTTCATCATATAATTTTGAAAGGGTTGTCACAAAAAAAAAAAAAAAAAAAAATTGAAAGGGAAGAGAAAAATGGTGTTCCTCGGGTGCGGCCTTCCCATTCACCGAAGCCGATTGTTGCATGCTTGCTCCCATAAGAGAATTGGATAGATTCATAATCCTCGGCATACGATGATATACTTGACTTCCAAAGTACCAAAGATAAAAATGATGGAGAGAGAGGAGAGGGGCCAAAACTAGCTAGTAGCATATGGTTAGGTCTCCCAACGTTGAAAATCACTCCATGGTTCCCACACTAAGCTCCCAAACAATGTGGCTCTTCTCTGTGTCACTTTATGATCTTGTGCCCTTTGTGTGGAAGGACTTCCTGTTTTGGCATTCAATGTTCACAGTGCTCCACTTGGCTTGAAATTTTTATGGGCTAGAGATTTAGCCCTTTCGTCCTACCATAAAGGAATCCCATGGCAATCATAGTAATACCTTAATCTGCAGATCACTATCGATTTTCGTCAATCCATCTGCTTATGATATGTGCTTGATTTTCATGCGTCGGCTAGTCTAGTCTAGATCATTTGGCAAGAAGAAAGCTGCTGCTAGTTTGTGATTTCTCTCTCGTTTTCGTTCAAGCCAATAAATCTGCCTTTGATTTGAATGAATCATGTCCGGATAGAAGTTGGAAGTGTCGTGTAATGGTAGGCATGGCATGTATAGTGGAATGTCGCGCAATTCCAAGTCATGTCTAAGTCCTGGTTTCATAATTCGTTCTTGAGAAATACTCATATGGAGTTCAAGTTTGAAGATCAAATCAAATAATTATTTTTCGCTGAAAAAAATTATTAGGACTTATGATCCTTTCTTCATACAACTTTGCCAAACATAGTACTAATCAAAACTTTCATGGAAAGATGATGCTACATTCTGGATACAATGATTGTCACCTCTCCATAAATGGACGGACTAATTTGAGGGAAGATTAAAGAGACACTTCCTCTCCTTAGATCTGGCGATCCGATCCATCGGAGACAAAATGAAGATGGACCATATCTTGCAAGGGTACAAATTTCGCCATTTCGTTGAGAAATTCTGCAGTAGATAGACAGAGTTGTTGCTGTGGAAGGAACAAGAAGAAGCCGTGGTTGAACGAATTTGAGCTCGAACCAAGTTGAAGCTCGAGTAGAGGATTGAAAGGAGCATGTTTAGACTGTGAATAGGTGAAGTTAATTAGAATTTTCAGTACTAGAGGGAATCAATTCATCTCGTAGTTTCTTGCAGGTTGGAGAGAGCTAGCTCGTGCCCGTGAGCTCGGGCTTTGACATTCAATAAGCACCTAAAAAATCACAGGTTTCGTCGTGCGCAAGCACAAGCAAGCTCGAGAATTTGAACAAAGACCGGATTTTTAGAGACAATTCGTGCAAAGATCATGTCTCTGGAAACAGTATTTCGATGCACAAGATCTTAAACTTATTCGAGCACAATGACGTTTTTGGGGGAGGAAGAGAAGTGATGTGACAATTACCGAGTTCATTATTAATCGGAACAGAGATTTGATTTATGCAATGATACTTAAAACGAAATCACGAGAAAAGTATAACAATCTGTCTGAAGCAATCGCAGGTCGGCAGTAGTTAAGATATTACGGAGTGAAGGGAAGAAAAATGTATACTTTGATGCATATATCTTTCAGACCACTTTGATGCATATCTTTCAGACCAAGGTTCAGTTTTACTCAACTGGTTGAGAACCGGGACCTGAAAATTAGTCTGTATCATATCAGAAATGATATGAACATATTCACAGCAATACTACTGAGTGATAGCGTGATTTCTGGCAGAATAGCGACTTCAAAGCACATCCACCATGCCGAGGACAGTGACCTCTGCTTTGACCGCGCAAGTGTCCTCCACCAAAGTGCCTTTGTTCGGATTATAGAAGTTGGCATGAACAATGTCAAAAAAAAGAATTCAATCACCCGTAGCTTGTTCGCTAAGGAGATGTGAGTTCCGAGTCCGGCCTTTCCATCAGGATAGAGCCATATTTTCCTGAATGAATGTAATATACCACATCTCTGATTAATCAATGTACTTTTTGTTTGCTAGTCTTCACAACGTTAATGCGCAATCCTATTCCTTCCTGGAAGGACAGATGGTCCTGAACTTGGTGAGGATTTTTTCAGTGTTGTAGTTCCATCTCCAGCGAGAGAAACATGCATCTGATTGTTGGGTTAAGAATATATATATCACCAATATGCAAATTTATATTAAAATGAATGTGTGCAACGTCCGTGTTTATAAATTATCAATCAAAAGACCGATCGAAGAAACTTCCCTGAGAAATACTTGTCAAGATAGTTCATTGTTCTCCATGATCAGTTAGGAACATATCAAGAGGCAAGTGAGCAGAGGAGATTAACATCCATTATTTAGTGCATGCCTACATCAGGAACATTGAGAGCAATACCATTTCTGGTTCCCGGCTACAAATACTTTCAACTCGGAGAATTCTTTGTCCAATCTCAAGCAGTTGTCGACCTTCCAGGTGTGCTTCTGACTGATTGTGTCCTTTACCATCAACAGATTCTCTCCTTTGTCAGTGCTCTTTTCCCTCGCCATGAAAACCTCCACGCCAAACACACAAGTATTGTCCGTGAGATATCTGCTCCGCACATCGTTAAACTTGGTCGAAGCCACACTTGAGCTTCATCTGGTGAAAGCGCCATTCCTTTCTCATGGCATCTGCGGAAAGAAGAAGATTTGAATCAATCAACGAACACTGGCTGCTTAACTAATTTGCTAATCAAAGAGCTTACTTTTACTAATGATCTAATCAAACTATATAAATGAGGATAAATGACGAGATCTAGACTGTTAATCCTCTCAAAAGTGGGAACTTTATCATGTATTACTCCAAGAAGTAAAGCCAAATCTTGGCACATTAGGGGAGAACCACCCAAGTTGGTGCCAGTCAACGTCAGCATTCTTGTTTTTGACTATATCCCAAGCAACAAAAGAATCAAGGCAACCATTTGAAGAAGCTGTGCATATGACTTTGTCTGCAGTTGAGGAACTAGGAAAAATCACACCACAAACTGCAGCTTGGATCAGAACCAACTCTTTAGACCTAGTAGCAGGCCATTTCCAGTGAGAGTAACAAATTATAGATTGGCCTGCAGATGAAGAGGAGTCATAACTTATTCTCCTTGAGAATGATTCCAGCAAGACCCCGGCATGGTGCCACAATTCATACCAAAGAGAGATATATGATCTCCACTACCCATTATTTGTATAATATGGGGTTTCAAAATATTCCCGACTTTTAATAACTTCTCTTAAGCATAAGTAGCATTGGGATTACAATCAAGATGATAGCTATAGAGCTAGGCAAAACATAAAGACCACACCTCAACGAAATACTCCACACATACTTTAAAATACAAGCAAGATTTCAGAAATCCAGTCTTCGGATGCCAAGGTCTCCAAATTGCTTAGGGGGACAAACAGTGTCCCACTTAACTTTTGCTCCCTCTTTAGCATCGGGATCTCCCTTCCAAAGGAAAGCTCTACACTTCCACTCAAACATTTCAAAAACTTTCTTGGGCAACAAAAGAGTTGACCCTAATAGTTAACCGGACTATGAATAACAGATTTAATAAGCTAATGCTGGCATATAAGCTGCTTTTAACCGTCCAAGCTTTAGATCTTGTTGTAATTGATGCTTATAATCCTTGTCTTCCAGACCATCTAAAAAAACTAGAAGAAAGAACCAAGAACATAGGGTTGGTAGATTTGTCATGCTGTTTGATTTGACTGCTGCATGTTAGACAAATGCAACTGTAAAAGATTAAGTTATTAGGAAATGTGCCAAATATATGACTTAACACTCCCCTTGCGTAGAGCCAATCCCTTACACACAAATGACAAAATGTGGATGTAATCACGTCAAGGGGATGTCGCGACCCAATTTTCCGGTTTCTGCCACCTAAAACTAGGTTGATGGATTACTAAGCCTTTAAGCTTAGCTTTCCAAGCAGCTCTCTCAAAGCATACCAAATCGCGACTTAGGGTTTTAACATGCAAAAGATTATTATCTAGGAGTCGCCACTAATCAGTTTAGGGTAGATCGATTAGACACCTAAGTAAAATAACGGGAGTATTATTTTACTCCTACGAACAGAGATTTTGGGTACGGGGACTTGATTACACTGGATTATCCTAGTGCCTTTTTCGGTACCATTTCTTTTTAATTTAAAAAAAATGTTTTGCGGCGAACTTGATTTGATTTTAATTTATTTCCTAACGTGTGAGGTGATCATACATACGCGCATACCACCAATTTAACACATCAAGAAAGCAATTAAATAATGCAAAAACATACCTTAAAGAACGAAAGCATCTACGTTGTTAGATCGGAAATCATATAGATAATCCTAGATATGATTTCTAATTAACACGCAATTTCAATTTTTTTTGTTTTCACTTTATTTAATGAAAATCATGACTTATGCAATGCATGTCACTATACTAACATGAAATGATATGATAACATGATCAAAATTGTATGACGTAAATAAGCATGCAATTTATCCTAAAGCATGAAATGAATTCATTTTAATTCTTTTACATTTTTCATGAAATTAGAAATTAAAGAGATGCAATAATTAAATATGCAATCTAAATTACCTAAATCTAATTACACGTGATGTAATGTAATGACATACAAAATTATTTAAAATAAAATGACATGCCTCATGCAATTTAATATGCGAACTATATGTCACATGACATTTATTAAATGACTTAGTCTAATGACATGAAAGTTCTAATTAAATGAACTTAATAAAAACTAAATGACGTGCATTTGATGTTTTTATTTTTTAAAAATGCAATCTATTCTAGATAATGATATTAACTTATGCAAAGACGAATTTTGTATTTTCTTTCATGGAATTCGAATGCATAGGTAATCTAACTAGATTGAGATTCTATTTAATTTAAACTAAGGATTAGGTCATATTAAATCCTACTTTAAATTAAGACATTATCTTAACCTAGGATGCAATTTATCTAAAAAGATGATCTAAATTTAACATGAAACATGTATTTCTAACTTAATATGCACAATGATTTTTTGTGTTTTTCTTTATGCAATTCAAAATTAAAACTAATACATAATTAAACGTGCAATTTTATCTAATATGCAATGACGTGTGCAATTTTATCCGATATGCAATGACGTGCAGAAGCGTCTAATTCTACTACATGACATATGCATGATATTTTTAACAAAGTTTGAAATTTAAAATTGCCACGTAATTAAACATGCAAACTTAAATAGAAAAACTAACAACCTAAATGAATGCACCCTTTTTTATTTTTTTAAATCTAAAATAAAATCTATATTCTAGATATGCAAAATAACAAGAAATATTCTAAAATCAATTGAAATCCTAATTCAAATATCTTTTTTATTTTTCTTAGTGATTTTCAAAAACAAACATTAAATCTAACAAAGCCAGATATTCAAACAAATAAAGGATCAAAATAAACGAAAAAATAACCCGTTATCTCACGGGTCAAATTAACGAATATTTTTAACCCCGAACATCACGACAAGAAATCAAAATAATTAAAAATCTAATCCGAAATCTTACGGATTAAATTAATAATTAAATTAATTCAACAGTTAATATATCATAAACAAACCCCCAAAAATTATCATAATTAAAAAAATGACCCGACGTCTTACTGGTCAAATTAAATAATTACAATAATGTTAGGGACAATTCCTATGGATAATGCATATGATAACCATAACCTAAAAGTCACCTCACAATACCTAAACTTAAACAATAATACTAAGACTAACTAAAAGTAAAGTAAAAATAATATAAAATAAGAAAAATAAAAATAAGAGAAAAACAAGCAACCTAAAGAAAATGAAGGGCAGCCAATCCTTCGGTCCGGCAAAGGGTTGCCGTCGGTCGGAGTTCCGGCGAGGGAACCGGCGGAGGTGCGAGGTCTGGCGCGAGCGGCTGCGGGCTGTGGTGTGCGCCGGTCCATGCGCGGAGGCTCGTCGCTCGGGCGGCGTCGCACGGTGGTCGGCTGTGGGCACGGGGCGGAGAGGCAGGCTCGACTTCATGGGCAGCGATCAGAGGCTCGGGTGCTCCGGTGGCGATGTGCGGCTCGGGTTGGTCGCTCGGGCAAGGGAGATCGATACGGCGTCGGGCCTGCACTCGGAGCTGGTGCGACTGGCGGACACCGGCGGAGCAGGCTGGGAGAGACTGGCGTCGGTTGCCGGTGGAGGCGCTCGGACGGTGGATCTCGGGGCGGCGCGGTGGAGCGAAGAGGTCGCGGAGCGGGGCAATTGGCGCGGCGTCACTCGGCGAGGAAGATGGGCGCAACCTTCAGTGTTCGGATGCGATTGCAGCGGAGGCACGGCGGCTGGATCTCTGGGCGGCACGGCGGAGCGGCGCAAGGAGGAGGTCACGGCTGTCGCGCCGTGAATCGGTGCGGGCTGGAGCGGTGTCTGGTGGTTCGGGTCTGGCGGTGAACGGCGGATCAACGCCGTGGGTCTGCCTGGCGTGCGATCTGGGTCGCTGCAGTGGCGGATTGTGCAACGCGGTCTGCTGGGCGTGGCTTCGAGGCGGCGGCGGTGTGGGCGCGAGGACTCCGGCGTGGGTGAGCAGCGAGGGGGTCCCTTGGAGAAGAAGCACAGTGCTCCCCTTTTCACTGTTTCCTTTTACTTTTTTTCTTTTTGACTTTTCTTCCCCTCTTCAAACGCACGGATCCTTGCTTCTTTGCTCCCTCTCACGTCACTTCCCTCTCTGACTTTCCCTTTCTTTTTGGTTTTTCTTTTGTTCTTCTCCTAAAACGAAGAAGAAGGCCCCCTCTTTCAAAAACCTACGTGACACCCTTTATAAGCAAAAACCAAAATGTGATCTTAACAAAATATTTCGAAAATTCCCATAACCTCAAAATCGCAAAAAATCCTTATCTCATCAGTATTCTACGCCGTCCATTGATAAAGATAGGATTAAAATGCGATTTAAATAATTTTCAAAATATCATAATATCGCACCAAATCTTTTATTTAAATAATTTTTGTCATTTAAAAGAAATGGGCTCGGGCGATTTACTCGTTTTATGAACTTAGTCCGGCCTATTAATTTAAACTCAAAAACAATTAATTCGACCCATCCGCCGTCCTAAAAAAAATAAAAATAAAAAACGCAAACGATATAAATTAAAAATAAATGCACTAAAATTTTGCTATGCAAATGAATTATAATGTTTAAAATTAACCCCCTAATGACTAAATGGGCCGCCAAAATTTAGGTGTCAACAGGGGACAACCGGGGAAATGATAACAAGTGATATAACAGACAAGAAATTTTGAAATATTGACATGTGCTTTGATACAATGCTAGAAATGAACAAGTAGGATGCAGAAAATTTGTTGGAAATTTAACAAAACAAGTAGAATGTGAACAATTTGCTAATCCTTCATAAGAGATTCTTTTTGCATTCTGATTATATCCCATGATCATTACCCACCTCTTAAACGGCCAGTTAAAAGAAAAAGCAGAATTAAATCTACTCACCCTTTAAACTTTTCCAACCAGCAACTCCAAGGATTTGCATCTTTGATTCCATGAAGTGGTATACGAATAGTTATCAAAATGAACAATGTGCAAAGATTTCTTTGAGTGCTATCCAGGATGCGAAATGCCTTCATTCGTGTCTGTATGCAAGACAACTAAACCATTCCTTAATTTTGGATGGTGAATAAAATGCTGGAATGGAAGGTTAAGGTGCAATAAATCTGTTTCCCCCATAGATCTCGAGGTGCATCATAGTATGCTTTGAAATAAGACGATTGCGTGCGTGGGCATAAGTACCATGTATTGGTAAATGCAGACAGAAAGTTGATACCGAGTTCCTTCCACTTCTACCGAATGCTGCAGGAGTGACTTTGGTATATCAGAATCAGAGATACAAGGAAAATAGTCAGGTGTGTCACACAACTTAGTAAAAGTGTTCAAATGGAGTTTCCATACTAAAATTGGAAAGAGAATTTTTAAAGCACCTAACTGCTATTAACATGACATGAACTCGCTCTATCCATCTGAAGTTCGGAGTTACACTTTTTCGTTGCGATGCAACTTTCAAACATTCTCAAACTTGTCTTTTGCTATTTATTTATGATTTGTGCGATTCATCTAGCGGATTGAAATATCAGGGGAAAACAGACACTTATTGAACAGGGAAAGAGAACATACATACATACCTCTATCCCCGCAAGCAATTTGAGAACCAACTCTAATCATGGAAAGAGTTTCCACGGAAAGTCAAGATCTTAAGAATAGAGCCTGCAGTAGCATCTACCCTTATTCTCTGCAATGAGTGGCAATCTCACATTGCGGGCCCCCCCTTTAGCATCTTCTCCTCCTAAACTTGATACTGGCAAGGCGATGGCAAAGGAAAGTCTTATGGACTATGCCCACGAACTAAAAGGTCATAAAACAATTAACCCATTATAGAATTCAATGAAAGCTAAGAAGAAGGATGGACATTTAGAGAAACTGTCACTCGTTCAGGCTACCGAGATCTACAAGCCGTGTTTAACTGAGGAAATGTAGCTGACTACTAACAAGAGTTCAAATAAGGAAAGCGCAAAGTAGCATTACCTTCGGCTTGCGACCCCGGAAATACAGACAATTGCAAGTGCGGCAGCAGGTCCGTAATGATCCAGGCAAGAGTTCCCCCTCTCCCTATGGCGCTCCCCGATCACGCAGTCGATCTCCAATTGCTGATGAACTGGATCCCCAAAAACAATGGAATGAACAAAGACATGAAACGCTTCAAAAGCCCGAACAAGCCCCCTGAGCCAAAAAACGGCACGACCAAACTCGAAAAGCCCGGCGCAAGGACAGATACTTGCCGACGTCCTTCGACAACCACACCGTAGGCGCTGGGAGAGGCGCAGCCCTGGCTCTCCTCGTCGTCGTCGTAGGGAATCAGGATCTCCTCGAGGTAGACGTCATCCATCTTCTTCGAGGGGCGGCCTTGGGGGTCTGTTGCTACGGCAGGCGCGGTGGCTCGGCGCTTCAAGCAAGTGCTACCGCCGGGGAAGGGGGGCGCTAGCTGGCTCGTGGGAGGTCATTTGCCTGGCACGAGTGCTCCATGACTGCGACTCCAGTGGAGCTATCTTGCGTGAGTCAAGTGCAAAAAGTTCCGAGTTCGCGGAGAGCTTCAGCTGTTGTCAGCTTCCCAATCATAAAATTAAAAAAATACGATCCCCTCTCCCTTTCCTTCAAAAAGAGCCAAGGCTCGCGGATAATTAAAATACCCTAATCTCTTCCATTTAGAATTATTCGAGTCCAAATCCCCTTTTTAAGTAATTGATTCGAGTGGGTCTCTAGACTCACCACTCAATGTAACTAGCGGGATTTCGCGGATGAGGGGCCAATAGCAGCCGATCCCTTTCTTGCATCGCTCCTCCAAAATCGGGCAACTGAAGATCCAGAGTTGTTCTAGGGAGGGAGGGAGGCCATCCTGGGGCAACTCCCTCAGCTTCGGACAATTGATGATCCATAAGAACAGGAGAGAGGGAGGGAGACTGCTGGACAGTCTTTTCACGTTCCCCATATCCCAGATACGAAGATCAAGTAGAGAGAAAGGGAGCGTAAGCACAAGGTCCTCCTCCGCTCCCGCTCCTCCCAAGGTGTCACCGATCTCCAGCCATTGAAGGGAGGTGAGGGGGGTAAGCCACTCCCTCACCGGCTGCTTTATATTCTCGCATCCCCATACCGCAAGTCTTTGTAGCTGGGGTGGCAATCCTCCATCAGGGAAGCACGTAATACTTTCACACCAGGCTATTGTCAAATCTTGGAGATGAGTAAGTCGATGTAACTGATTAGGTAACGATTTTATTTTTGGACATCCATGAAGACAAACACTCGAGATGCCAGAAGGAAGAGGAGGGAAGCACTCCAACTCAAGCGTAGGACAGCAGCACAATATCAAGGAAGTGAGATGGGATAGCGTGTGTAGGGCTTGCGGCAAGCTTCTTAAATTATTGCAAGACGAAATTCTGATCTCTTGAATTGACTGAAGACGGTCTACAAGTTTCTCCGCAAGCAACTCCACCCCACTACACGACTCAATTTCAAGTTTCTTGAGGGTTGCAGGTGCAAATCTACCCCCGCTAAATAGAGACGCTGGCAAAGAATCGCATTTGAAGATTATCAATTCTTGCAAACAAGACGACATGTCACTATGGTTATTGCTACTGCTACTGCTTGGTTCATCCATATGAACATTTAATCCTCTAGGTAATGATTGCAACATCTTGCAATTGTTGATATTTAATGATATCATCGACATTGGCATACCTGCTTCGGGGAAGGATACAAGTTTTGGACACCCATGGACGGTGAAGTCTTTAAGAGAGGAGAGGGTGTGAATCTTACTTGGGAGCTTCGTTAAATTGGTGCAATTCCGCAAGTTCATAGTCTCCAAGTTGCTAGGCAACTCTATATCTTCTTCTCCAGCTACAAAAGATATGAATTCGGGACAACTTTCAACAACTAAGCTCTTCAGACAAGCAAGATTCCAAATTACATCTCCATCTTGCCACAAGTACATCAAGTTTTTACAACTTTTCATCTCCAACTTCTCCAGCTTGACCCAGGAGCTTGTAGATGCATGATTTAAGCAAGTTATTTCAGCAACATCTTGTATGACAAGAGCGGTTAGAGATGTTAGGTTTACCAAACTCTTCAGCACCCCCTCATTACAACCTCCAAAGTTTAATTCATTGAGGGATGGAAGGCTAATAATGGAGGACGATGCATCCATACGGGGACAGGAGTTGATTTCCAATTTTTTGAGAGAGCTTAGTTGACTAGGCAATCTTCTAATCAATATAGGACAATCCCGAATGACGAGATGCTCAAGACAAGGGAATATAACTCCTACTTCTTCACTGCCAATGCGATGAGACCAATCCTCCCACAATGGCATGTCCTCGAATTCCAAAGTTATTAAGGATGGAAAAGGGCTTTTAGTTCCATAAAATTCATACCCTACCGTGCATATTGCATTTAGACCTTTGATGTATAGTTCTTTAAGATAAGATAGTTGCCCGAGCAATGGTAATGCTTTGACCCTCCGACACATGTGTAAACGTAAATGCACTATATTAACATGTGAGGGACTTCCTAACCATGATGGGAATTCCGGGCCACCATAGTAGGAAATTCCAAGATTTTCAAGGTTTTGATGAGGGCGAAGAAATTCAAGAACCTCTTCCTCAAGCTCTTCATTCCGTAAATTCTCGAAATCTATACTCCACTGCATGGTCAACTGGCATATTCCCTTTTTTGTGCATAAGTTAGCATCGTTGGCATCTTTGGCTTCTTGAACCAAATGCAAATTAGAAATGCACAATTCCCCTCCAAGGTTCTCTAGGTTTTTTAATTCCTTCAACCTCGAGCCATCTCCCATTCCGACTATAAACTTTGGCAACATCTCAAGACCCATCAAACTACCTATATACAATGGCATCACTTTTAGTCTGCTAGTGTCACTAATATCAAGAAATCTCAAACTGATCAATTTCTCCATACCTTTTGGTAATTCAATAAGGTACTGACAGCCTCGCAACATCAAAGCCTCTAGGTTACATAAAGCAACAATTGACTTGGGAATCGTTTCAATATGAGTATATGATAGATCAAGGTGCCTTAGGTGCCTCAATTTGCCTACGCAATCTGGTATCTCCCTTATGAAATAATGACTTAACGAAAGCACCCTCAAATACTTTAATGTCGACAACAATTCGCATAGAGCTTTCTGGGACAAAAATGACCTGTAACAATGGCTAGATTGCTTCCCTAACGATATGAAGCTCCTAAGTCCTTTCATTCCATGATATATCTCAAATTTTTTTGACACAATGTAACTACTAGGAATGAATGAGGCGTGACGAGCTAAAGATGGATTATTTTGATCCCACTCGACTTCAAACTCCCCTGAGCTAAAATGGGTTGCACCTGCAACTAGTTTTGCTAGGTCATTCACAAGATCATGCATCAAGAATCGTGATTCACTACTACTCGACTTTTGAAATAATGATCTAGATACTAGCTCATTGAAATAATTCAAACCCGCATTCCAACGGTCCTTTCCTTCTTTTTCCTTCACCAAGCCCTCTGCAATCCACCAACGAATCACCTTGTCCTGTTGGATTTCATAGCCCTTGGGAAATATAGCACAGTAAGCAAAACATCTCCTTAAATGGGAATGGAGATGGAGGTAGCTAAGTTTCAAAGCCGGAAGGATGTTAATTCTTTCTTCTGGTAGATCCCAAATCTTGCTGTTCAATGTAGCTTCCCATTCATGGGGACTAACTTTAGTACGTAGCAACCCGGCCAATGCCTTCACGGCTAATGGCAAACCTTTGCATTTTTTCATTATTTTCCGGCCTAATACTTCAAGATCGGGATGATGAGCGAAATTTTGGACTCCAAGAGCATGAAATGCGAACAAAGTCGTACAATCATCTAGTGACAGCACTTCGAGAGTTATTAGTCGAGCATTGGCCATTGAAGCCACATCGAGGTCACGAGTCGTGACGATAATCTTGCTTCCCTTTGCTCCTAATTGAAAAGGCTTCAACAGGATAGTCCAGTTTTCATAATTCTTGTTCCAAACGTCGTCTAATACGACAAGAAACTTCTTCCCTGAAAGGTTTTTCTTGAGCTCATCTTGAAGCCAATTCAAGGTTTTACCTTCACAGGACAAATGACGATCGATTGTCTCTAGGATACTCTTTGTAATAGAAAGTACGTCGAATTCATCGGAAACACAAGCCCATGCTTTCTCATCGAAGGTGAGATGAGGATGATTGTAGATTTGTTGAGCTAGAGCTGTCTTCCCAACACCCCCCATCCCTACAATGGCAATCACTTCTAGTTCCATGCATGTTCTATCGTCTTCTTCTCTTGTCAATAATTTGAGGATCTCCCTTTTTTCATCCTCTCTGCTAACGAAACAAGGCTCGGTCCCATTCGTTGAGGGAATCGGCTTATCTAGCTGGTGGTAGGCTGATCGCCTCCCCCTGTTCTCTGTTAGGCTTAGAATATCTTTACGAGCTATGATCTCCTGTAATCTGCCATCCATCTTTTTTATCTTGGATCTCATCGTGCGGTTGAACATCAATGCTTTCGGGCTCAATTTGAAGCAACAACTCGGGAGAAGGGCACGCACCTTGCTAGTGCCAGGTTCTGCCTTGGACTTGTTTTCCGTAGATTTTATGACGAACTCATCGAGGAAGTCTTCGATATCGTAGGCCAAGTTCCTGAGATCTTCAAGCCACCACTTCACACTGGGATCGCCGGTCATTTGCCTGTCCTCTGCATCAACCAGCACCTGATCGATACTGGTTAGCATATTTTCCCATTTCTTCAGCAGCTTATCAATCCCCACGCGCCGTGCAAAGTTGAGCAGCTCATGAGAGGCCAACATCTCGAATAGCACGGGGAGAAGGGCGCCAAGAAAAAGGTCCGCGATGGGCATGGCTTGGTTCGTGAGCTGTAGAGAATTATACAAGACAAGAGTGCCCGGATGGTTTGAGTCAGGGTGTTTTGAACATAGAGGAACCAAAAGTTCTTATTTTCAGGACGGCAGCATCAAAAGTTCTAAATTTAAGCATTAAAGTACTCTAGTTAGACCGAAATAATTCAAAGTGTGGGTCCCCTTCCGCAAGGTCTTGGAGACTTACACAATGAAAGTTCTTACTTTTTATTTATTGATTTCCTTCTCCTAATAATGGCAAACAAAGGAGCAGGTTCAATCCATGTTTGTCCTTTGGCGAGGGAGGTGGAGGAAGGGATTGAGACTTACGACACCGACGGAGGGGACTGCCCACTATTCTCGACTCAATTGAGGTGACCAGCACGGTCTTTCTTGGTTTTTCAGTTGTGGTCGATGACGACTTGGAATCAGAAAAAGGTTGTTCTTTCAATTTGCTTCTCACTCCCTTTTTGTAACCGTTGAGAAAACTCTATCCAGATTTTGAAATTGATAATTTTTTTAAAAAATTTTAATGGTTATATTAAAATAGGTGTTGGAACAAGCATACATAATTATGAGCAACTTTCAAGGACTTTTTGCAAAGCCTATTAAATTCCAGAAACACATATACAATCCAAGTGAATATCCCACTCTGACGGGTCCAAAAATGTAACAAGACCATAACGAAGTAAGTCCAGAATGAGATTTATCGAGAATACGACATAGGTTTAGAACGAGACAGATTCAGAATGTAATCAACAACAGTTACTAATCTGGATAAGGATTTCACTTTCCAAATATATATATTGATTGAGTGAATCACTAATTGATGAAATCAATCCTGGAAACAAGTTCCAAATGATGAAGCTATACTTATGGATTAAGATTCTGATTGTATGGGCGACCAGAATTAAGTGGAGATTCTCTCTTTGTCTTCAACAGCCACAATATCTCTTTGAGTCTTTCTGTCCAACGGGTAAATTGGAAGAAAATCTTCTGATGGTTGGCTAAATGGCTAGTGCAACATTAAGGAGTATTTAAGGAGATTAATCAATCAAGGAGATAGAGACGTGAACCTAAAATTCTAAAGTCTAAAGCTAATCTCAATATTACTTGTTTTATTCTGTGAGCTTTACAAGTTGTGATCGAGATAGAAATACTAAAAATAGTGAGTTAGTAAGTTAGTGCGATCTACCACCGAGTGTTTACATTCATAGTTGTAATCTCTTGTTGATCCTATAGTGGAATCCAGTTAGAAAGCTGTCAGTATGGGAAAGTGGACGTAAGCTTGATTTAAGTGAAATCACTACAAAACTTGTGTGTAATTTTCTCTTCCCTTAACTCATTTTATTTAAGTTTGTTATACACTTACAAGTTATTTCAGAAGTTTGTTTCATTGCTTAACAGATTCTGATCTTTGTTTAGACTTTGATCTTGACTTATTCTATTTTGCATTTATTTGTTAAGATTTTATTTTAACACTTAGTTACTCCCCTCTAAGTGTACATACTAGCTTTATCAGCACCCATCCATCATGATGATGCATCACATAGATCATGGCATCATCGTCTCATTGATGAAGCCTCGTGAACTCCATTACATTATTGTACGAATGAGAAATTAAAATATAATTTAGTTTATGTAGACCGATATCATTGTATAAGTCCCAACCATTATTCCATATGACATGAGAACTCAATGCTTTAATGGCCGTATAGTTTATGTAGTTAGTTGCTCCACAAGTGTCCTCAAAGACTTGATAACCAAATCATTTTTAAATAATGGCAAAAAAAAAATTATTATTACTTTGTCTTTGTTACTGTCATTGCTACCTAGCTTGGCTCTCTGAAAGATACATTATACAATAGATTAGCAGCAAAAATTGAGTTGCCGTAGATGGAATTAAATTAAAAGCCTTCAAGCACCATTTTCTTTTTCCCTTTTACAATAATTATATCCATAATAAAGCTTCCTCGTTTTATTTGATCTGGGATCATATTAAAATATGCTTATTGTTTCGTCAACCTAACCACAATTGTCCAACAGATAAACATTCTATGCAAAGATTCACGAATTGATAAATTTAATTAATTAGAAGGTTTAAGGGGTGGTCCAAGAAGTGGGATAGCAAGTCAGCATGCTTCACCCATTAGCAGTGGAGGAAAGAATGGAGACTTACGCATTAAAAGTTCCTACTTTATTTATTTCCTTGTACTAATAATGGCAGACAAGGAGCTTAGGACTAGTGCTCAATGGAAAAATTACTAAAATAGTTATAAACTTATTGCAATTTTTTCAATTTGGTCATAAACTTCTTTTTTTCTAGCAAATTCGGTCGTAAACCTTTTGCAATTGTGCCTGTCGCGACCTCCCTAAAGGTGGTTGGACCACCTAGGGGTTTGACTAATGAATTTTAAGCCTAGACTTAACTCAGGCTCTCTTAAGCCTATAACAATTCGCGACTTAGGTTCAAGTTATTTAGCATGCAAATCATTTTTCAATTAGGAGTTGCCACTAATTTATTATGGGTGAATCGATTGAAAACCCAAGTAAAGTAACTGGAGAATTACTTCACTTCTACGAACCAGAGATTAATTGAGTTTGGAGACTTGATTATGTTAGATTTCTCTAACGCCATTTCTATACATTTTCTCTTTTATTTCAAATATATATATATAGTACAGCTAGCTTGCATTGATTTTAAATTATTCATAAAATGTAAGGTGATCATGTGGGTACGCAACCATCATTTAACACTCAATAAAGCAAAGCAATAAATAAATTGCGAGCTTAGGAAAGAAATACTTACCTCAAAGCAATGCAAACATGTTAGCTCACAATCACATCAACGGCCCTAAATATGATTTCTAATTAACGTGCAATCACTCAAATTTTTTTTGCGATTTTCACTTATTTAAATGAAACATAATCTATGTGCAATGCAATGACATGCAAAAATGCTAAATTAAAAATGACATGCAACGTGTAACCTAACGTGCGAACTATATGTCATGCAACATTAATTAAATGACTTAACCTAATACTACTCTTCTTGACATGCAACTTATTTAAGTAGACCTATCAAACAATTTCTAAATGACGTGCAAGTATCAAGTTATGTGACCTTACTCTACATGACACATGAATGATATTTTTTATGTTTTCTTTTTTAATTAAAGTTCGGAATTAAAAGGACCCTATATTTAAACATGGAAACTATCCTAAGAAAGGAAACTTAATTCATCATAAAGCAATTTTTTTTTTTTGGATTTTATTTAAAAATTCAGAATAAAATACCTAATTTAACATGCAATCTAGTCCAAAACAAGAATCAAGTCAAATTTCAATATGTTTTGGGTTTTCTTTTATGGAAGCAAAATCAATTCAAATCAAACAAAAATAGTGAGAAATCACATCAACATCAAACACAGCACCAAATCATGCAAAATGTTATCCATATTCATTTAATTTTATAAATAAATTGACAAATCATATCTCGGGCATGGAATTTGGTTGGATAATTTTTCATGAAATCACGAATCATATCACAAGCATGAGATCGGATTGACGATTTTGCGTGCAATCGCGAATCGTATCTTAAGCGTGAGGTAGGATTGACGCACATTAAGAAATTAGGGAATAATCCCTAATTTAAAAAGCTACTCGATATTTTGAATAGGATAATATATTACGAAATTCAATCATGCGTCAACAATATTTTAAATAAGGCAACGGAATACTTGAAAATCAATTAGACAGAATTTTTACCTGATTTGAATATATGAACGGCGACTGGTGAATCACAATTGGGACTCGATGTGGTAGTGCACGGCTCGCGGTCTAAGACGTGGGCAACGGCGGATCGGAAAAAGACAGCGATGTAGTGGCTTGCGATGAATAACGATGATGGACGTTCACCAACGACGGACTCCCGCGTGAGGACTTGTTGCACTTCTTAGCAAGACCAAAGAAACCTGCATGAAACTCAGATTGGACCCAAGAATTCTGTTGACTTCGTTGGATCCCGCGAGCGAGAAGACAAATATTCAAGATATTTGCCGAGTACGATAAGGACCCACTGCTAGCAAGGGGGACAGGACTGAAGCATGGAAAAACACGGTCAACCCACCTCTCAAAGTTGACTGCTGTCTTGTCTACGTTGGGACGTCTCCGTTGGGACGCCGTGACGTCTACGTTGGGACACCGTGAAGACCTGCAAAGGGAAAGTAGACCCGACCAAAGGCTCGTTCACAGCATTAACGAGCCATGGCAACAACACAAACGGCAGCAAGTGGATTAGCGCAGCAGGATGCGTCGTGGGGCAGCAGCTCGGACGATTGGCTCGGGTTGGCTGAGATCAGTGAGCGGCTGGATCGTCACAGGACAGAACAGCGATGTCAATGAGTGCAGACGACGGCGGGAATAACACGAGCAAGCGGCGTCGTTGTTGGCAGAAGGACAGGGGCGTTAGGCCAAAGAATTATGGCAGAGCCGTCGAGGTTCCTCCAGGCGTGGGACAAAGCATCACCAAAGGAAGAATGAGACTTCTTTTCTCGTCTTTTCTCTCTTGCTTATTTTTTCTTTTCTAGTCTCTTGTGAGGAGAAAATATAAGGCGCCCAAATGATAGACACATCAGTTTGCCCATTTAACGGTCAATACGTGTCATTTTTGGGCCCACCCGTCAAGACCCTTGCATTCCCCTCTCTTCAATTAGTCGACACTCTCTCTCCTCTCTCCTCTCTCCTCTCTCTTCCGTTAGTCACTTTGCATCCTCTCTCTCTTCAGTTAATTTTTTACTCGTTTTTTCCTTCTTTATCTTTTTATCTTTTTTTCTTCTTATTCTTCTTCCTCCTCTCACTCCGCCGGGGACGACGACCTCAGCTCAGACTCTTGCAAATCGCCTTCCACCACTCTTGCAAATCATCTCAGTCCACGACCTCACTGCCGTCTCAGTCCTCCGTCGTCGTGCTCGAGCTCGGCCGGCGAACTTGAGCCTTGGATTTTGGATCTAGATCCGAGTGAGCCCTTTCGAGGTCGACTAGGGTCGGCGAAGGCGGAGGCGGCGGCATGTTTTGCCGACGCGGCGGAGGACCTCGTGCTCTCGGCCGACGCGGGCACCGACGCAAAGGGCGTGGGAGGAGTTGGACAGCATGTGGCGACGCTGGAGGTAGGAGAAGAAGCGGGCCGAGATGGAGGCGACGAAGCGGCATGCCGAAGGCGGCGGGGTCTGTGGAAGCGTGAGAGCCTTTTGGAAGAACAAGAGTAGGCATTGGTTTCTTTTTTTTCTTCAGAAAAAGCAGAAGAGAGAAGAGAGAGAAAGTCGATTAATTAAAGAGAGAGTTGGGGGGGGGAATGTAAGGGTCTCTGTCGATTGGGCCAAAAATGACACATGTCAACATTAAATGGACTAATATAAAGTTGATGTGTCCATCAATTTTTTCTCCTATGTTAGACAGAAAAGCCCCCTCTCCTGTTCCCCTCACGATTTCTCTCTCTATGTACTCTCCCTCTTCTCTTCCGGCCGTGTATTCAATATGTTCTATTGAATATGTCCCCTCAATGTGGCCGTCTGTTTCTGTTGTGTGGCCCCCTCTTTATATTCTTTTTTCTGCGCATTCTCTTGACATATTTTATTTCCTTGTCTATTTGGCAGAGATATTCAGTCAATATTCAAATTAGGTTGGACTGAATCTTCTAATGACCAAGCGTAGATGAATGGCCTCTTTTTTGCAATCGGTGGCCGCATATATGTCACTCTATCTTTATATTTTTTCTTCAAATACCCGACTATGCACAAATATAACGAGGATTATGCTGATTGTTTACCTCTTTGCCACGTGATCGAAAGATTTCAGGATATTGCTTTTCAAATTCGCCTTGATCTTGATGTCCATGAACCTAGCCAAAAATTTTCTTCATTGTGGGCTTAGTCTAATTTCGTTTGATTAAAGTTCAGAACCATCAATTCAAACCCATTCATTACTAATCCACTGCAAATGCAATAAAAAAATAATATGACAAATGATCTTGAAACTATATGCTACCCAATTTAATTTAATATTTTTGTTTATGGGCTAAATTTTAGTCCTTAATTTTTTATGTAATAAACAACTAATTGAGTCGCTAAAATTTAGGTATTAGTAGTGTTTTTTTTTTTTTTTTTTGGTAATGTTAAGAATATATAAATAGCTATGAACCAAAGTACACAATATCGGCGCCAAAACTTTCACTCAAAGAGACAACAAGTTTGAATGAGTGAAGGGGAGGCGATGTAAGAAGAACACCTTAACAGGAAGGGCGACAAGAAGAAGAACAAGAGAACAGGCTAAGTAAAGCCACAACAAGCCAAGAATAGGAGGAGAAGCCGAAACCAGAAGTCTTCAAATCAGTCAGCAAGCAGCCGAACGAAGAAAGCAACCAGTAATAGGGAGCTATGATGTCAAAACCGTAAGCAAACCGACGAACACAGTAGCAAAAAGAAGAGGAAGGGACCACCGATGATTGAGAGGACGCAAGGCTAGGAGCCAGAAAGACCACCGAAAATACAAGAGTCCAAGCCCCAGCATCGTTGGAGCCTTTTGTCTCTTGGGTTGTCAATCACATTGCTGAAGGTGAGCGCCTTGTCCCTGACCACCTTGATGAGATGGTTCTTCAAAGTTGGCAGCTCCAAGGTCTCCCCCTGAAAAATAATGCTATTCCGCTTTTTCCAAATCAAGTGGCACATGGCTCCAAACGAAAACCGGGCAATGCTATGAAGAAAATCCTTGCCCGGGAGGAACTTTAGGGCCCAAATTAAGTTCTTCGACCGAGATCTATTTCTCCACAGAAGATTACATCTCGCAGCCCAAAAGAAAGCAAGACTAGTGGAGATGTGACAATCGAAGAATAGATGATCAACAGAGTCCGGTTTGGTATTACAAAAAACACACGGGCCACTATCAATTCTATCATAAGAAAGAAGGAGAACCTGGGTGGGTAAGCGGTTTCTAATAATCAGCCACATGTTGAATTGGAATCTAGGAGTAATGGAATGGTTCCAGATAAGCGAAGCCCATGGAACACGATCCTTCTTCCTCCTAATGATTTCCCATGTTGATGCTACCGAAAAGGCGCGAGAAGAGCTCCCAATCCAGGTGAATCGATCAACGGATTGAGAAAGGACCAGAAAAGAGTAACCCCCATCTTCCAAGAGAGTCCTGAGGGTACCACCATAAGGGGAGAAGAGATCCGCTACTGTGGCTTGTCTGGAAAAGCCTGAGCTATCAATGAAGGAATCTGAGAAGAATAAGCTTAGCGGGCCTCTCTAGTGCCAATGATCAAACCAAAAAGAAACATAAAAGCCATCTCCAACTTCCCAAAGGAAGGATAGTCGAAACTCCCTCCTTAGCTGCAAGATCTTCCTTCAAGCCCACGAACAAATATCAGGAATACTGGAGACCCAAAAAATTTTCTTTTTTAAGAAGGTCGTGTGAATCCACTTGCACCACAGCGACTCCTTGTCAGTAAAAAGAATCCAAATATACTTGAGCATTACAGCCTTATTACAATCTCGCAGCCTACGAATGCCCAGATCTCCTTCCGCCTTAGGAAGATAAACTTCCTCCCAAGAGACCTTAGCCCTGCCAGGGCCAAGTGTGGGACCTTTCCAAAGAAACTACCTGATGATTTGTTCAATGTGATCTAGCACTGAACATGGAAGTATAAATACACTAGCCCAAAACTTTGAATGGAGTGAATGACTGACCTTATCAATTGGAGTCTGCCAGCGAAAGAGAGGAACCACTAGGCCCAAGATTGAACCCTAGCTGTGATGTGATCAACTAACGAGATACAGTCTATTTTGCCAAGTCTCGAAGTGATAATTGGTACCCCCAAATACCTCACAGGCAGCTTCCCTTCCTGGAAACCAAGGGCCAGCTAAATATAATTCAAAAGAGAAGGGGATCCACCTGCAAAAAAGACTTCACTTTTCGAAGTATTCGGCAACAAACCACTCCAAGAAGAGAAAATGTCTAGGCCTCTTTTTAATAAGGAAACCGAAGTCCAGTCCACCTAACAGAATAAGAAAACATCATCTGCGAAGAATAAGTGGGAAAGCTTCAACGCTTTGCACCTCCAGTAATACTTGAAGTCCGGATGCAAGGTGCGAGAGCTAAGAATCCCAGAAAAAACCTTCATCACCAAGGTGAAAAGATAGGGAGACATGGGATGGGATCCCCCTGTCAAAGGCCCCAGCCACCCGAGAAAAAGCCATGTAGCTCCCCGTTAATCGAGATGGAGTACTTGGGGGTCTGAACACAAATCATCACAAGCTGAGCAATCCAGGTAGGGAACCCAAAAGCTAGAAGGGTTAATTCAAGAAAATCCCAATCAACCGTATCATACGCCTTCTGGAAATCCACCTTGATTGCACACTTGGGCAGATGAGGGTTCAGGTGGAACCTCGCAAAGAGCTCTTGGGCCAAAAGAATGTTGTCATTTATCCTCCTACCTTTGACGAATGCATTTTGGGATGGACTCACCAAATCCCGAAGCACGGAAGCTAGCCGATTAGCAAGAATCTTGGTAATGATTTTATATAAGGTGTTGCAACAAGCAATAGGCCGAAAGTCGAAGACAGCACATGCATTGTGAACCTTGGGTACCAAAGCTAGGATAGTGTTATTTACCTCACGCAAAAGCTTGCCCGAAGCAAAGAGATCCTTAACCGCATCAATGATTGACGGGCCAACAGTCTCCCAGCAACTCTTGAAGAATTCAGCAATAAAACCATCAAGCCCAGGGGCCTTACCTCTAGCGAGGGAGAATACATTGTCCCGAATCTCAACATCTAGCACAGGCCGAGAAAGAACCCTAACCTGCTCCTCTGATAGCGGACACCTAATGAGCGCCTGCACCTCCTGCAACGATGGCTTCATAAGAACAACCTGCGGTGTAAGAAGGTTGGTAAAATAAGTAACAAAGACTTGTTGCACTCTAAACAGATCGGTGATCAGTGCACCAGAAGAATCCTTGACCGAGAGAATTCTATTGCGAAGCTGTCTTCTGCTAACAGAATGGTGAAAAAACTTTGTGTTTCTATCACCTTCCTGAAGCCATATAATCCTGGATTTCTGTCTATAAAAAGACTCCTCTTGGCTTCTCAAATCAACAAAACACTGACGCTGAACCTTCTCTAACTTAGCAATAGTAATATTGGTTGGGTCTTATTGCAAGGCATGTTGGGTAAGCCTCAAGGCATTCCTCGCTTCAGCTATTCTTGCAGAAATATCCGAGAAGGACTATTTATTTAGCAGCTTGAGACGGCCTTTCAGAGTTTTCAACTTGCTGACAAGCCTATACATAGGTACGCCAACTCCGGGGCTATCCCAAACTTGCTAAACAATGGAGTCGAACTCAGGGTGCTTCATCCAAAAGTCGAAGAACTTAAAGGGCTTCCTTGTGTGAACCTGGGGTAGTACTCTAACCACCATGGGAGTATGGTTGGAGATCCCCGGATTCAAGAAGGAAGCTCTGAGAAAGAAAAGTCAAGTTCCACTTCGAATTCACCAAAACACGATCAATTTTTCTTTGCTTCCGATTCACTCCAGAAGAGGTGGACCAGGTAAACCGAAGTCCAACATACCTCAGGTCCCCGAGGTCCGTTTGAGCCAAGCAATTGCTAAAATCATCAAAATAAGGAATCCAAGTAACATAGCCACCGAAACGATCCGACGAGTTCTTGATGGCATTGAAGTCGCCAGCCACCAGCCAGGCCGAATCCTACAGCAAATTATTCATCTGGACAAGATTTGTCCAAAGGGGCCGACGGCGCAAAAAAGTATGCTCCCCATAGATCACAGAGATAAAACAAGCTATACCAGTCAAAATGGAAGTCAGGCTACCATGGATTGCCTGAGCATTTTGGGAGGAAACATCAAAACTAACCAGAGTTGGATTCCAACCCACCAAAATCCTCCCACGGGGAGCACTATTATAATTAGCAATCTAAATACATCCCGGCAAAATGGTAGCAGAAATAGACTGAAATAGGGGCTCTGGGATCTTGGTTTCCAAGAGACCAACAAAACAAATGTTATTAGAAGCGACTAAAGAGGTGCATGACAAAATTTCTGTTCCGAAATAGTTTAAATGAAATAGATTTTTCTATTTCTATTTCTGAAGAGTTTAAGCGAAAATAACCGTTTGATAACGGCACAAAATTTCTATTCTAAAAATAGAAATTCATTTGATAACGACACAAAATTTCTTCCTTTCGAAGGCGCGACAACGACCTATTTACCTTTAATATAAAAAATAAAAATAAAAATGATTTATTAACAAAATAAATAAATAAATAAATAAAATCATAAAAAATAAAATAAGAATATCATTCTATTCTAAAATAAAAATATCCTTAAAATAAATTTATTTTATTTATTCTATTTTATTTTATTTTACGAATAAATTTATTTTAAAATGAATAAAAAATAAAAAAAAATTATTTGGCAAAACACTCAAGACAAATAAATATAAATTTATTTTAATAAAAATAAATTATTTTTAATAAATTTAATAAATTTATTTTTAATAAACTAAAAATAAAATGATAAAAAAATAACTTATTTATTTTTAATAAATTTATTTTATTTTTAAATGAATAAAATGAATATATTTATTTTTATTTTTAATAAAATGATATTTAATTAAATTTATTTTTAATAAATAAATTTATTTCGATTACATTTATTTATTAAAAATAAAAATAATATTTATAATAAAATTAAAAATTAAAATGAATAAATGATATTTTTATAATAATTTTTATTTTTAAAATGATATTTATTTATTTTTAAGGATTTTTTTAATTTATTCGTAAAAATAAAAATAAATATCATTTTATTTATTCGAATAAATTTCATTTTAAAATGATATTTAGAAAAATAATTTATTTGGTGACTGGTGGCGACGAGCGGTCGGCGACATGACGGACTGTGGTTGGCGGCAACGGATGAAGGGCCGATTGACGAACGATTAGAAAATTTTTTATTTCTCATTTCTATTCCAGAAATCATAAGTAGAAAATTTCAACTTCTGATTTATATTCCAAATCTATTTACGGAATAGAAATCTATTCCAAAATAGAAAAACGGAATAGGTTTATCAAACGGATTTCTATTCCGAAAATAGATCGGAATAGAAAAATTGTTTCTGGAACATTAATTATCAGTTATCATGCACCCCACTAAACTTCTAATCTCAGCCTGCCTTAAGGGATTCATAAGTCCACGTACATTCCAAAACCCTAGCAGCATCCAAAAAACAAGAGGTACAAGGACCTCTTCTTGGTAGTCCCACGATGATACCGAAGCAGGCTGAGCTGAAGGAGGATCTGGACATTATAATAGGAGCTTGTCTTGGATGGCAATAGGCTTCTTCAGGTCAGGAGGAGCGACCGGGACCAGAGGGCTATCCTCATCCAAAGAGTTGTATTCACTGAACGAGCTACCAACCACCTCACTCAAACTCACCCTAATGGATAGCACAGCCGGTGGAGTTGCCTTGTCCGCCAAAGGAATAGTACGGCCACTACTCTGCTTTGAGGCACTCATAGGTCGTTGTGAATTCGCAACAGCAGCAGGAGGAATCACCTTTGCAGGGACGAGATCCTGAGGTTTGACTGCAGGACGCATAGGCTCAGCAGGAATAGGATCCTTCAACTTCAAGGATTGAGCAACTCCACCGGAGGGAGGTAAACCGAACAAACTAGCTTTCGGCACATCAGCCTTTTTCTTTTTACCTTTTACTTATTTCCACCCCGCTCCAGCACCAGGAGGATGCTGAGACGATGACCCAGGGTGGAGAACAGGGGTAGGGGCTTCAGGCATGGCCATAGACAGCGCCTGCTTCCGTCTCTCATCCAAACTACCCACAACAGGCCTAGCTTCTTGCTACGGCGGATCCATCCTCCCACCCAAATCCTGTGCCAAAATGGAACCAGCAACTTAGGGGCCTTCGGTCGTACAAGCAGGATTCGAAGCACAAACACGCAGATCAGAAGAAGGGTCTTGTTGACCCGTAATATCAGTCAATACCAAGGCAGGGGCCGCAAGGCATGTGTGGCCAAAAACACCACAGCTTAGGCAGGAACTAGGCCGCCACTCATAATCCACTTCAACTGAGCAGGTCTCTCCATGGTGAACCACCTCAACAGCTTCGCAACAGGGTTGTTTTGCTGATATTTCAACATAGACACGAGCAAAAACCGACATGGTCTTTTCCTCGGTTCTCAAATAAACATATAACGGCTTCCCAACCATGCTAGCTACTGCACTAATCCCTTGAGAAGACCAGAACGCAGCAGGTGGCTTTTTCAAATGGACCCAAATAGGAACAGCTGAATGGTTTTCCTTCCTAATTTCCAACGATGGTTTCCATTGTTGCAGAATCAGAGGCACTCTCGTGACCGTTAAAGGCCTTCCTTCCAAAAGCTTTCTACGAAAGTCAGCATTAGGGATGCGAAAGTAATAAAAACCCTACCCGTTTGCCAATACCTCCAAGATTTTTGGGCCCCAGGCTTTCTTAATAGAGTCTTCCACCAACTTGAAGGGAAGTCTCCTCCCAACGAAGTAGCCGACAAGGCATTCAAAGAATTTTGGATCAGCAGCATCCAAAATGGCATTGATTAATTCAACCATAGGCTTGTTGTTGATGAAAGTGGGCGGAATATACTCCAGATCAAAGCCTTTAGTGGCAAGTTTGCTGGGGCCTTTTTGAAACAGACCGAACTCTGCTCCTAGCTCGATGACCAACTTGAGCTTGTGGGGCAAGGCCATCCCGTTCAGCCTGGCTTGGAGGCACTACGGGGGAGCTACCATGGGAGCGGGATGAAGGACTTCGTCCCCTAGAGGTACCAGCAGCGAGCTGATTCGAACAAGGATGCCCATCTCCGCCAGAAGCGGTTGAGGCCATTTGTCGAACACCTAATGTGCAACTGGAGCACTAACCAGCACAGGCCATTAAAAGAAGGGAAACATACCCGACAAAAGCTCCAAGGCATATCGCAATAGGGAGGAGCAGAAGCTTGCACGAGAAAAGCCCACCTTAGTCTTCGGAGCAGTAAATTCCACAGATCACAGGAACAGTACAGACTTCCTCCAACTAACGAGAACTACCTTTGTGGGCCGAAACAAAAGGGGCGACTTGGATGGTTGCTAGAGGGAGGTGAGGCGACCTACCCATCCAAAGCACAGGCACAAACAATCATTCGGGCGTCCTCGACGAAGCTCGCACCAGTACAGCAGATCAGACTCTCCAGCATGACTAGGGCTGTTCAGAACTCGAATCTAGATCGAATTAGAAGAAATCATTCGATGGAGATGAAAGGGAGGGATAGAAGAGGCTATCCTCCAAAAATCAGCCCCAACGGACACCCAAAATTTCAGGAACAAGCCAAAGACCGAACGTGAACAGTACTGAAATCGCCTGAGGTATTAGTAGTGTTAATTTAGTCCATCAAATCAATTTTGACTGGCTAGTATTGACGTAGATAATTTTTTAATGATATTTTTTTTTTTGAATTTTTATTATTTTTTCTTTTTCTTTTTTTTCCTCTTCCCTCCTTTCTTCTTCCTTTCGCCTGCTGGCTAAAAGTGAGCGCTAACTAGGGGTGTGCAAAATACCGGGGAACCGCCCGGATCGCCCGGAACCGGATCGGAACTGCCCGGAACCGGCGGTTCTTGAGGGAACCGGTCCGGTTCCCAGTTCCAATTTTTCGAAACCGGTGGGTACCGGTCCGGTTCCCGGTTCCATGGGCGGATCCACCCACCCGGACCGGACCGAAACCTTTTAATATTAAAAAAAAAATTACTAAAAGAATTCCTAGATTAGATCTCATCTCCTCACTCCCTTTGTCTTCGGTTCTCTCTCTCTCTTTGTCTCTTCCTTGATTCCTCCTAATCCTATCGCCATTTCGATTCCTCCCCGAGCGTTGACGCTGCCGCCGCCGCTCCTCCGCCACCGCTGTTCGCCCCCTCGCGTCGGCTGCCACCCGCCACAGCCGTGGAAAATTGTTTCGCGACCGTTCTATGTTGAAAACTCGACCATAGACCTCCTCCCCTCCTTCCCAACTCATAGACCCGACCGTTCTATGTTGAAGACCAAAATTGTTTCGCGTCAAGATCGGTTCCATGGATCCACCCGGAACCGGACCGGCCCGGCGGTCCGGTTCCGGGTGGATCCATGCAACAAACGGGTGGATCCCGGTTCCAATTTTTCGAAACCGGTCCTTAGCGGGTGGTTCCCGGTTCTAGGACGGGAACCGCCCGCCCGGACCATGCACACCCCTAGCGCTAACAAGGTCAGCCTCGTTAGCCAATGGTAAGGCTCACCCTCGCCATGGCTAGGCGAAGCCCCGCTCACCTCTAGCTTGGGCAAGCCTTACCAGCCATGAGCATGTTGCGGCCTTGCCAAATTTGGCGAGCTCAGGCATTGCTATGGCTGGTGAGGCTCGACCCTCGCCGGATCTAAAGAGGGCGAGCCTCACCCAGCCATTGGCAGCCATCACCAGAGGCTGCACAAGGTCGTGGCCTCTGGTGAGGTCAAGTGTTGGGTCTCGCCCATGGCCGGCGAGGCTCAGCCCTCGCTAGATTCGGTGAGGGTGAGCCTCACTTAGCCACTGGCAACCCTCGCTAGAGGCCGCACGAGGTCGTGGCCTTCGACCTTGTGGGCTTCGATGAGGTCAAGCCTTGCCCATGACCAGTGAGACAAGAACCTCGCTAGCCCAATTAGCGGACTGGGCAAGGTCGCCCAATCAGGGCCAGGCTTCCCCGAGGCTGGCAAGGGACCTACCAGCCCTGCCTTCAGCCAGTCGCCAACAGCAATCGGCTAGAGGAAGGAAGAGGAAGTGAAGAAAAAAAAAAGAGAAAGGAAAAAAAAAAAAGGAAAAAGCCACCAAAAACCCTAAATTTTGCCTAAAGTGACAAATGTACTATAAACTTTTTTTGTGACATGAAAAACCCCAAACTTTCTGAATCGTGACACATTTACCCCATTAAGGGCATTTTCGTCTTATTTTTTCTGTTTTTTATTTTTCTTTTTTTAAAAAAATCTTCTCTCTTCCCTCCACCAGCCATGGCGGAGCCCTCGCCCAACACCGGCGAGGCGGCCCTCACCGAACGCCGGCGGAAGGAAGAAAAAACAAATAAAAAACAAATAAAAAATTTTAAAAATTTTAAAAATTTTTTTTAAAAAAAAGTAAAAGACTAAAATGCCCCTGTGATTTGGGGTAAATATGTAACATAAATGAAAGTTCAGGGTTTTTGTGTCACAAATATAAGTTTGGGGTAAATGTGTCATGGTTAGCAAATTTCAGGGTTTTTCATGTCACAAAAAAAAGTTTGGGGTAAATTTGTCACTTTGGGCAAAGTTTGGGGTTTTTGGTAGCTTTTTCCCAAAAAAATAATTAATGAAAAATTCGAAAAGTAAAATATTATTAAAAAATTATCTATGTCAATGCCGACGGATAAAAAATGGTTGAATGGACTAAATTGACATAATTGCAAAAATTTTAGGACTGAATTGGCAAAAAAAAAGGTTTAGGATTGAAAAAATTACAATAGATTTAGGACTATTTTGATAATTTTCCCAGTGCTCAATCTATGTTTATCTTTTTAGTAGTGGAGGAAATTTTTGAGACTTAGACATTGATGGTGGTGACTGAGCAGTAAAGTAGATCCACTTCTTTATGGGTGGCCTTTGCTATTACTTGATTGTTTATAAGTCCACTATTCGTATCTTGATTGAGACGACCGGCGACAGTCTTTCTTTATTATTTAGTTTTGGCTGGTGTGAAGCAATCTGCTACCGAGTTTTCAGCATCCCAAGTAATTGACCTGTCTTTAGTTAAGGCCTTAAATAAATTCAAGCTACAGCTCTTTATAGTCCATACCCATTTCCTCTTTCTTCCTTGTCGTTTGGGCCTCCGTTTGAGATTGCAAAATCGTTGGATTACTAGTACTAAATCTCGGCTGTCGATAATCGAATATTCCATCAACTAAATTGTCCTCATGCTCTGAACCGCCTGACTCCAACATGTCCACCACTGCTGGTCGGCCGATGTCGTTGCCGCGGTGGGAGTTCCCAGGATCGTGTTCGGTGGGAACGGCTACTTTTCTCGGTGTGCCCAAGAACTGATGCGGATTCACAGGCCTCACGAGATGGTGGAATCTCAATACGACCCGTTTGAGATCCCGGGCCTGGCGGATAGGATCGTGATGACAAGGTCGCAGTCGGATGTGGAGTTCGGAGGACAGGAATCTTGGGGTTGTGGTGAATAGCTTTCTCGATCTGGAATCGGCTTATGTGGAGTGTAGGAAAAGTGGATGAGAACAAATAAATTTGTCTGAGGCGTGCAAGCGTAAACACTGTCCTTAAGGATAATTTCGCCCCTCGGAGTGCGAAACTCGATTTGATAGGCTTCTGACGGCTATCCTCCCAAAATACAACATACCTTCTTCTATATTCCGCACTGAATATTAGAAGGAACAGAAACAACTAACCCAACAAGGAAAAGGAAAGGAAAGATTTCAAAAGGAAAGAATATGCTCTGTTTCATTCAGTGTATTTTTTTAAGATTGCCTTATGAGATTTTATATTCAGACAAAATAGAGCTGTTAAAAGAGCCGTTATAAAATAATGAAGGATTTATTTGAGAAATAAATTAAACGTTACAAAAAGATTGAAAAGCCGTTGTATGACCGTTAAAAAACCGTTATGTGACCGTTAAAAATAATGATGGTCTTCAATGCGGTCATAACTATTATCGAAGTTATTATTGTAAATATTTCAAAATATTATTGAAATATCCAACAATCCCCCACATATTTCAAAAGATTTTGAAAATAAAAAATTAATATGATGCTGGGTTATTGGAGTGTAATGCATCGGAACTGGTGCTTGTTAGGCTATGAACCAGCTCTAGAAAAAATGAAATATAATTCACGAAATTTTGGTGAAACTTCTATGAACCAAAAAATTTCTTTTGTGAATTATAATTTTCACCAATCACATTGCACCCCCACAAACTTTATTGTTCAACGCGGTTTTGCACTAATAAGCCATGCACGTGCTTGGTTTATTCATAAGTGCTTTAGAGATTTTCGCCAAAAATTCTCATAGGAGCGGCCCCACTCCACACTTATATAGGTGATTCCATCAAGTGTATTCTGCAGCTTAATACACCACCAATAATGGCTATGGAATTTCATTAAGAGCTTAGCTCAACCTTTTTTTTCCTTGCAGTTTTGCACCATTTTCATCTTAGGATGGACAATAATTTTTAATAGTGCATCACTATAACAACAAGTGACTTGTTATTACCCATATGAACCTAATTCATGGGATCGCCAATCACATAGGTTGGGTTACCATCACTGTTGTTTTTCCTCAATTGGCTTAAGTCCCATTCCCCTCGATGTGTCATAAATTAATTTTCTTCCCACAGGTTTAGTCAGAGGATCGGCCAAATTCACTTCTGACTTTACAAAATCGATGGACATAGTTCCATCTTTAAGCAGCTGCTTTACTACATCATGTCTCAATCGAATGTGTCTATTTTTACCATTGAAAGTTCTATTCTTTGCAATGACTATTGCCACTTGGCAATCACAGTGCATAGACACAGAAGGTGTCGGTTTCATTCCCAAAGGAATATCCGCTAAGAGGTTCCTTAACCACTCAGCCTCATTGCCAGCCAATTCTAGAGCCACAAACTCTGACTCCACGGTGGATTTAGCAATTATTGTTTGTTTGGCTGACTTCCAAGTTACAGCACCTCCACCAAGGGTAAACACATATCCACTAGTGGATTTTGTCTCATCTGAATCCGAAATCCAATTAGCATCACTGTATCCTTCTAATACAACAGGAAATCCACTATATAAAATACCATAATCCATGGTTCCTCTCAAATATTTCATTAATCTGCTTAAAGCAGTCCAATGATCATCATTGGGATTTTGTGTATATCTGCTCAGTCTACATACAGCATAAGCTATATTAGGTCGAGTATAATTCATCAAATGCATCAAACTCCCAATAATTTGAGCATACTTAGATTGAGCTACACCATCTCCTTTATTTTTCATTAATTGGATATTAGAATCATAAGAAGTATTCACAGGTTTGACATCAAAGTGATCAAATTTTTTAAGTAGCCTCTCCACATAATGCGCTTGAGTAAGCATTAGGCCACTATCACTTTTTATGATTCTAACACCCAAAATAATATTAGCTTCCCCCATATCTTTCATATTGAATTTAGAAGACAAAAAACATTTTGTTTCATTCACTACATCAATACACGTACCAAAAATAAGCATGTCATCAACATATAAGCTAATAATTATAAATTCACCATCAACAGTTTTTGTGTATACACATTTATCTACTCCAATAGAGAAAAAACCATTATTAACTAGAACATCATCAAATTTCTCAAACCATTGCTTTGGCGCTTGCTTTAAGCCGTATAAAGATTTAACAAGTTTACAAACTTTGTTTTCTTGGCCAGGAAAAATACAGCCCTCGAGGTTGCACCATGTAAATTTCCTCTTCCAAATCACCATTCAAAAAGCTGTTTTAACATCCATTTGGTGAACAATAAGTTTGTAAATAGAAGCCAAAGCAATTAAAACACGAATTGATGAAATTCTTGTAACCGGAGCAAAAGTGTCAAAATAATCAATATTTTGTTTTTGAGTAAACCTTTTTGCAACTAATCTTGCTTTATATTTATCAACAGAACCATCAGGATTATATTTCTTTTTAAAAATCCATTTACAACCGATCGGTTTTGCACCGGGTGGTAAATTAACTAATTTCCAAGTTTGATTTTGTAAGATAGAATTAATCTCGATTTTTATAGCTTCTTTCCAAAAATTGCTTTCTGAGGAAGATATTGCTTCAGAATAAGTCAAAGGATCATTATCAATAAGATAAGTATAAAAATCATTCCCAAAAGAAGTTTCTTTCCTTATTCTTTTGCTCCTTCTCAATTCATCATTTGAATTTTCGAAAACGTTTTTATGAAGAGGTGCAGGAGAAATAGTATAAACACTTAATGGAAAAATATGCTCAAAAATTCTGCATTTTTTGTCTCAACTATAGTATTATTATCAAGCACGTCACTTTTTAATACAAGAAATCTATATGCAGCACTATGTTCAGCATAACCAATAAACATGCAGTCATATGATTTAGAGCCTATTTTCCTTTTCTTAGAATTAGGAAGCATAACCTTCGCAAGACACCCCCACACTTTCAAATATTTTAAATTAGGACAATAACCTTTCCAAAATTCATAGGGTGTTTTACCAGTTTTCTTATGAGGTATTCTATTTTGGATGTGACATGCAGATAAAATAGCTTCACCCCATAAATTATTTAGAGCATTAGAACTAACAAGCATAGAATTCATCATCTCTTTCAAAGTCCTATTTTTTCTTTCAGCTATGCCATTAGATTCAGGGGAATAAGGAGGCATAGTTTCATGAATAATTCCTTCCTTTTCACAAAATTCGTTAAGCGATACATATTCTCCACCTCTATCCGATCTAATTCTTTTTATCCTTTTATCCAATTGGTTTTCTACCTTAGCTTTATACAAAAGAAACATATCAAAAACTTCATCTTTATGCCTAAGTAAATAAACTTTAGTAAATCTAGAATAATCATCAATGAAGGTCACGTAATATTTTTTACCTCCTCTAGTCATAGTTTGTTTTAAATCTCCTAGATCAGTATGGATTAAACTCAACAAATCAGATTCTCTATTTACAGAAATACAAGGCTTTTTTGTTAATTTTGTTTCGGCACATATTATACATTTATTAAAACATGAGTTTTTAATTCCAGAAATTAAACCTTGTTTTTGCATTTTCTTAATATAAGAAATACTAACATGACCTAATCTACCATGCCATAAATCAACAGATTCAGCCAAGTAAGTGAAAGCAGTAGCATTTTCATTGATAACATTGGAAACGTTAAGAACAAAAAGTCCTTGATTACAATAACCCTTTCCCACAAAGACGTTATTTTTTGTCATTACAATCTTATCAGATTCGAATGACACCTTCACCCCAACCTTTCCTAAAAGCGCTCAAAACCAGGTTTGCCCTTATATTAGGGACATGTAATACATCATTCAAGGCCAAAGTCTTGCCGATGTGAGTTTGAGAAGAACTTTTCCTTTCCCAAGAACTTGAGCTGTTCTTGAATCACCAAGATAAATAATTTCTTCTCCTTCCCCTACTGGTGTGTAGGAGGAAAAGGCATTTTGTTTGCACAAATATGCCTGGTAGCACCCGAGTCTACCACCCACTCTTTCACATTGGCCACAATGTTGGCCTGGGAAATAACCGCAGCAATTATATCACTAGAGTTATCTGCTTTAACCAAATTGACTTTTGGTTTAGCAGGATTGTCATTTCCCATTATTCTCTTTCTGCAGTGCGCTACATGATGACCTGGTTTTCCACAAACAAAGCTAGAGCCTTTCTTTTTGAAGGTGAGGTGAGCAACCTTGGGTTTGTAATAAGGTTTTTTGTTATAATACCTGTTTTGGCGATGTTGAAATTTGCCTTGCACCAAATTTGCCCTGGTAGCAATTTCCTTAGCTTTGGCAGCTTTGATCTCCTTGCGAGTTGTATCCTCAATGATAATATGCACGATCAAATCGGCTAGTGACAATTGTTTGTCCTTGTGCTTGAGTTGTTGCTTGTAGTTATTCCAAGACTCAGGCAACTTTTCAATCAGTAGGCCCGCAAGAAATTCTTCTTGTAAATTGATGTTTTCTGCCTTCAAGTCCTCCACTAGCTTGTGATATTCATTGATTTGTGTCTTGATCTCCTTATCATCGGACATTTCCCATCGATAATAATTTCCGATTAAAAATTTTTGTCTGCCCACATCTTCGGCAGTGTACTTTGCAGTCATGGAGTCCCATATTTGTTTCGCTTCCTTGTACGGACAATAGACATCAAACAATTCATTAGAAAGAGTACTAATAATTGTGTGCCTACATACCTTATTAGCATGTATCCATTGATCTCGAAGCTTGTTATCAGTTGGTTTGGCCTCCGTAAGTGCGAAAGCCACACCATGCACATCTAGGATGGAGAAAACCCTTTCTTGCCACCTTCTGAAATTGTTGCCATTGAAAACTTCGATCTTCGATATGTCGTGGAATGGTTTGGCATAGGACATATGTGGTAGTGGTGGTAGTGCAACTGGACTGGTGGAGATTGAGGCATCAGCAGCAGTATCAACTTGATGCTCCATGGACTTATCCTTAAGATTGTAGGAAAAGTTGATGAGAACAAATAAATTTGTCTGAGGCGTGCAAGCGTAAGCACTGTCCTTAAGGATAATTCCGCCCCTCGGAGTGCGAAACTCGGTGCGATAGGCTTCGACAGCTATCCTCCCAAGATACAATGGACCTTCTTCTTCTATATTCCGCACCGAATATTAGAAGGAATGAAACAACGTCTGTGTATAACCCAGCAGGAAAAGGAAAGGAAAGATTTCAAAAGAAAGAATATTCTCTATTTCATTCAGTGTATTTTTTTTAAGATTGCCTTATGAGATTTTATATTCAGATAAAATAGAGCCGTTAAAAGAGTTGTAAAATAATGGGGGATTTATTTGAGAAATAAATTAAACATTACAAAAAGATTGAAAAGTCGTTGTATGACCGTTAAAAAACCGTTATGTGACCGTTAAAAATAATGATGGTCTTCAATGCGGTCATAACTATTATCGAAGTTATTATTGTAAATATTTCAAAATATTATTGAAATATCCAACATGGAGTACTTCGAGGAGGAGACGGCGAAGACAGCTTGGGTGGTCGGACCAGTGTCGCTGTGCAATAGGAATGTGGAGGATATGGCCGAGAGAGGCAACAAGCGGCTATTGACGAGCGGAGTTGCTTGAGTTGGCTCAATGCTAGAGAACCCAACTCCGTTCTTTATGTTCGTTTTGGGAGTCTGGCCAAGTTGACCCCGGAGCAGCTCCTTGAGATTGCATACGGTCTCGAGGCTTCGAGCAGTTGATTCTCAAACACCCTTCGGTGGGTTGGTACATGACGCACTGCAGCTGGAACTCGATTCTGGAGGGCGTGAGCGCCGGTGTTCCGATGGTCACCTTCCCGCGCTCGGCTGAGCAGTTTTTCAATGAGAAGCTGGTCACTGACGTGTTGAGGATTGGGGTCCAGGTCGGGAGCATGGAGTGCACATGTTGGAACGCCAAGCCGGGCCCGGCGGTGGGTAGGGAGAAAGTGGAGGCGGCCGTGAGGAAAGTGATGGACGGAGGAGAGCAGGCGGCGGAGATGAGGAGAAGAGCCCAAGATCTTGGAGAGAAGGCAAGAGAGCGGTCGAACAAGGCGGGTCGTCGTATGAAGATGCCAAGGCCTTGATTCGAGAGCTCAAGTCTGGCAAGAAGGTCTAAGTTTGCAGTGATTGAGTCGGTAATATATTACCTCAGTGTGGGATGAGTCTGTAACGTTGAGCGCTTATAGTTTAAATATGGAGTAGCTGAATTGAAATTGGGTAGGAGTGATGGGTCTGGTCTAATGAAATGAGTCTCTATTCGGCATTTTTAGTGAATATCAAATCTGCAACCAAAAAAAAAAAAAAAACCACCTGTAAGTTATTAATGACCACCTTGAAATTGCGTAGTTTCGGATTTGTAGTTACGAGCTCCCCAATTATTATTAATGGCTGTATAGCATCGCTTGTGTGTTTTCAATGGCTGGAGGGGGAGATAGATTTCATTGTCTTTTCATATACCATTAATAAATCAAACCACAGAAATTGGGTCGTGTAAACATTAGACAAGTCCTTATAAACAAGTCCGGTAGAGATGACGAATGAAAATGATTTGACTTAAGTAGCAATTTTTATCGTCTAATAATCTTAAACCAGAAAGAAGAGAAGCACCCCGTCGCCACATCCCAAATCTATAAATATGAGAAATGAAAATGATACGACCTAATTTTACTTTAATCTGTTATTAATTATATAAATACCACAGAAAAATATATTAAATGTCATGGCATGGCAGGCACTAGGCAGTAACCTTTCGCTGTCGTTGAAAATGTAAAGATACGAAGAGCCGTCCGACGCCTTCAAATCCGCTCTCCGTTCTTAACCATCGCCGTTCCCGTTCGCAAATATTCACGCCGGTCAATCCCCACCGTTCACGTTGCCGACTTCCTCCACCGGTTCCGGCCGCGCCACCAGCGCCAGATGCGGCCGCCCCACCTCTTACCCTCTCCCCGGCCTCCCTTCTCCGGCGTCTCCCCGCCGCCTACCTACAGCCCCATCCGCGCTGCCGCCGTCAATCTGCCGCCGGGAGTCTCTGCACTTTCAGCAACAAGCGATCATTCTGGCACCAGTCCCTCGGTCGCAGAAGGTCCCGATCATCTCTCTGCCTTATCAGTTCCAGGTTCCGGTCAAGAAAATCTAGTCTCCGGACGATACCCACCGGTTCCACGGCTCCGACGTCTCTGAGAACTTCTTTGGCGTCGTCGTCGCTCTCTCTGCGTCGGTTCCTGGCCACAAGATTTCTGACTCGTGCCACGAATCATCCACTGCGTCCCCGATCGTGTCCATTCTCGAGGCTCCGGCTCGTCGGATCGATGAAATTCCGCCGGTCCAGCAAGCAGAGCGTTACGGGTAATGTCTCGTACAGAAGCTGGCATGAGCGTTTGGTAGAAGTGAGTCTCTGATGCTTACATTTCTTCCTGCTGATCTGCCATCTGCGACGGTTGACACTGTACCTGAAATTACTGATAGTTTTGGCAATTCGAGTCGTATTGATTATGGCAGTGGGCTTTAGACCAATTTTGTTGCATGGTCGTATCGCTTAGCGAGGATGGGAGTTCATACGGAAGAAGATTACTAAGCCGTAGTGGCTAGGTTTTTTGTGAAGTATTTAGAGTTGATGAGGAAAATTGCAGTTGGTGTGTTCTTTGGAGCCTGCTGCTTCCCATGGTGTTGGGGGTCTTGATGATTATTGTTTCTCGCCTTTCATTTTTGGACCATCACAGCTGATTGGCCGTAAGTACGCGGAGCCCAAGTCAATTTTCAATGAAGACATATTGGAGAACTGCTCCAATGAGTACATATATTTCTCTCGCATTGCTAAGAAGGTGAAGAAGGCACTGTTGCAGGGCATTCGGCGCTGCTGGATGATATTAGTGGAGTGCCTAATTGGAACAGGTGAATATCGGGTTGCTGAAGATTTATAAGGCAGAGGTCTTGGAAAAGGTCCCCATCATGCAGCATTTTCTTTTGGCTGGCTCATTAAGTGGCGCTGATTTTGTCCCTGTTTCATTTTATGGTGATATACTCTTTGACTGTGGTGAAATTGTTACATTGGTCTTCATATGATAGGAGAATATTCTCGGTTGAAAGTTTAACTTCTACTGGAGGATGTGGTGTGGTATTTGGTGATGTTTTAACTTCACGCATAGGATCATGCCAGACCTACCCTTGTTCAACTCTGAAGAGAGCCTGGGACAATTGCTCTGGCTTCTCCTCAGCGTGAAGAACGGCTTCATCGTGAATTTCTCTGATATCAAGCTTCCTGCTCACACAGGCACCCATGTTGACAATCCTGGGCATGTATTTGATCACTATTACGATGCCGGATTTGGAAGTTTTCAATGGTAATGCATTCTTCTCTTGGATTGATTAGCTTTTGCTTTTATTTGATTTGTTCGCTAATACTTATGAGCAAACGATTCGAGTTTAAGAACACTTGATTTGGCAAAGAGATAGTCCCTCAAGACAATACGCTATATGGCTGTTTCGTGATAAATTTTGCTTCTCGAAAGGTAGTTGATCATCATAGTTAAAATGGATAGAAGATCGAGTTACCAAGAGACAGCTATAAAGGTGGAAGTAGAGAAACTTGTAGACATATCCTCCTCCAACCACCTCCTTGTCAGTATTAATCCTCTTGAGAATTTACAAATCAATGAGGTAAAACTAACGCAGTTGCAGTCAATTGTAACATTTGATCCTGCACTCATGCACTTCATATTAAACTTTGGGAACATGATAACTTTTAGATCTGTGAGTTTTCCTCAAAAATTTTTTTTTACACAACATCAATTGATTGAACTTTGAAGTATGATATCGAAGTGAACAATTCAGTCCTCATCAACATCGCATCGACCCCTTCAAACATTATATCAGTTGGAAGTGAAAAAGCTCTCTTTTACCTTTGATTTTTTTGGTCTATTACACTTCCCTCTCGACACCATGAGTCACCATGAAGACTCTCTCCCCACTTCTCTTTGCTCACCTTCTCACTGTTGTTGTAGCCGCAGCCATTGACACCTACCCACCAATGCCAATGTCGGCAACTGCTCGGTGTCTCATGGTGCGAGGAGCTCAAGCCCCATTTGTTGAGAAGTGTATGATGGTGGGATGATCTTTGATATTAGTCGTAGAATCACTAGTGAAATGCCGTCACGGGGATCAGAAGATGGGTTGGGTTAGTTTCTGAGGCTTGCGGCAAGTATGCAGAATGGGTCTTTAGCGAGTAACTCAGAGATGAAGTTGCCCACTTACATGGGGAATTATGTGGATGCTCCTGGTCACATCTTTGATCATTACTTCAATGCTGGTTTTGATGTGGACATGCTTGATTTGGCAGTCCTCAATGGTATATTTATGGGCTTTTTGTGTTGCTTCTTGATGGTGGGTTTGATTTCTTATTTTGGATATTAGTAGGTTTTGGGAGGAGTTTTTAATTTGTGTTTCTAGCTTCTGTAGCTGATGATCGTGTGGTTCTGCCGACTATAGCTTTAAGCATCTTGAAAATTGTTCTCTGTCGAGTGATAATTTGCACTGACCTTCATCTTGTGAACTTCATTGCCTCACAAGTCTCACTTGTAAATCAAAGTTTTAACTTCAATAATTTCTTTTGTGGCCAAGAAATTAGAAGCTTAATTGAAAAGGCGAAAGTTAATCAGAGTAGACCAGTTTTTATACAGTGGAGAAAGACATTGAAGTTAATTAGAGTTGATTTAAGGGTCTCTGTTCTTACTTTTCATATCCTGTGCTTTCCCATTAGTTTTGGTTCCTTCTTTGCTGTTCATTTGCGTTAAATCCTCATCTTCATTGAGGTATCACTATGTTATGTTCTGTCTCATAAAATTCTGATGATCATTGGTTTCTCCTTCTTTTGGTCCTGTTTTGCTGGTTGATGTTCCAAGGGATAATAATATCACAGTTTTGTCCCTCAGTTAGTTTCTTGCAGCATGCTTATCACTTACATGTTATGCAGGCTAAGTTATCCAAAAACATAGTCTTGACTTGGTCTTGACATGCTTTTTCTAAGAAGTTATGAAATATTTGGAATAGCATGATTACATCAATACATCTTATTGGGCTAACTGCTTTAAGAGTGCTTGGCATTGGATACTTAGGTAGCAGATTTTGTCTTAATTTATGCAACGTCTGAGCTAGATAACAATTAACTGAAATTGTATTGAGTCTTAACAATAACAAATGGTTTTTGCGTCACTTGTCATCTAATGGGCTGTTGATAGTTTACATGGTTGCAGCATTCAGCCTGCATTTGATACGACTTGCGATTAAAACATAGTGATATTGTCCAACCAATTCTGTGAGAATGATAGACTACTTCCTGCAGCTGAAGTAATGGAGTCTTTTACATATTCCCAAGCGTGTGAGAAGGGTGTTGTTCAGAACCCTAAATACTAACGGGTAAACTTCTGTTCCTAGGCATCCTTTTTGGGTCATGGTCAGCTGAACTAATTTGATGTTGTCATATTGTTGTAAACCGCATTACCCATTCATGTGCTATTGGAGCACTGATCTGAGTATCTTAATATAATCTGGTATTACTGAGTGTGGTGATCAGAAGGACAAAGCTTGATCTGTGCTCTGTTTCATTCTCAAATGGCTTATATGTACAAAAAAGAGTTCGACGCAAACTATGTGGGATTCATGAAGCAAAATGGTGGTAGAGAACACAGACATTAAACTTGTAGGTGGGATTCGTCCCTCTTTACTAAAGTACTATTCTAATGCAAATTTTAGTGAGAAGGTTAATTTTCTTTTGATGGTGTTTTGCTTCATTATCATCTTATCTTCACCTTTTTACAGAGACTCACTGCTTTACAGGGTATTTCATGATGTTTCCTAATCATCACCCAGAAACAATGCTAGGATCTATTTCTCTGTTGGGCAGCTACCTTTTCTATCACCACCAATTTTCACTTGCAGCTTCACTACAAGCAAATGTTATTTCTCTTGGGCATGACAAGAAATGCCTACTCTTTCATCTTATTGATTTTCTCCCTGATGACACAAGTTGCGGTATGGTGCTATAATATCCATCGACATGAATATGTGATATTCTGTTGACTTTTAAAGACATGCATGTGTAAGAAAATGCTTGAGCATATGTTTCTTTAAGGCTGTTGAGCTTTACTGAAGGTTCTTTTATTTTCTGAACCTACCTCTTGAACAATAGTGCATCTTGACCATCTATTTTCTTTCTTGTTCTGCAACTTGTAGATTATTGCATCTGAGATTGAGATGCACTCTTGCATGACGCAGTCTGTGCTATGAAATGCAGGAATTGATTACCTGTCTGTTGCTGCAGATGATAATTTGATTCCATCCCATCTCATCTTCCTTGAAAGCCAGGTAAGAAAATGATTTGACGTATTTGAAATTTTTGGCTCAATGTTGAGAATGACCATGTTTCATCGCTGAATTATTGTCTCAGACATAAACTAGTGTTGGTAATTTTTCCTAGATTTCACATCATTGCATTCTCATGTGGAGCTCTTGGCTCAAGAAACTGACATTATGGTAATGCTGCAGGAAATTGTTCTTGTTGAGGGCTTGAAACTCGAAGATGTCCCTGCAGGAGTGTATACCATCCATTGTCTGCCTTTGAGATTGCTGGGTGCAGAAGGATCACCTATAAGATGCATCCTCATCAAATAACTTATACGAGTGAGCTTTGTTCTTTTGGAAGGGAATTAATTTGACAACGATTGCTTTATCTACGATTATCATTGTCACACGAGATTGATTTGTAAATGCTTGGTTAGCATGGAGGTGTCAGTTGAAAACTCTTTGTTGTTTCTGTGACTCTGCATTTGATAATGCCAAGTGCTAACAAGATTTTAGCTGTTCCAGGAGAGCAGAGGCTTCCCAAAGCGCCAGGTGAGAGAAGTCATTGCACGCACGTTCTCCTCAGAATTCAGATGTTCTTTTGAAGGCACAGATTTGCTGAGAAAGTGGAACTTAAGCGATCGTGTGAATATGTTTAATTACCATAGGCAAAACGGAGGCTATGGTTACAAAAATAATGTTACGCATCCAAAATAAAACTCGTACATTTCGATTACTAAAGAGCTGCCGGCTATTTGAGTTCATTTGAACATATTTTTTACTAGGTCCGTGCAAATTTTCTCTTCCATGGTGTTGTAATTATCTATGTAGTTACCAATAGCTTCAGCTTGAAAATGTAAGATATTACATACATTGTGAAATGAGAGATCGATGCCGAAACTGTGACGACCAATGCAGATACTTGGAAAGGAGATTTTGGTTTTCATGTGACCAGAAGAATAGCAGTTAGGACACGATCATTTCCAAGACGCACAAATCAACGGGGTTCGTACACCCACCGTGGAAGACCTCCATTTGCAATACAATTGTTTTTTCCTCTTATACTAGAAAGATTTTTAGGTTGATATAGACTTTAAGCGTTTGAAAAAAAAAAAAAAAAAAAGGAACCGGCATAAAACACCACAGTCTAGTAATTTGGTAGCCAAACAGTTCTTGACAAGCAACAAACAAAAAAGAAAACGAAAGGTAAGTTTCCAGGTCAAAGGCAGAAAACTTCCGGTGTTAAGACATTGTAATTACAAGGTCAATATACAACACTAGCTTCCCGCTGAACCTTTGACATTTCGTCCAGCAGAAGCTCTCTCTCAGTAATGTGGTGGAGGGTAATGCCCTGGATAAGGACCTGAGAAATGGACAACATAGAATTAACATTATAATGAGGTTGTTCATTGCTGAGCCTAACAATGAGGTAATTCATGCACAACGGTTGAAACTCAGCACATACCTGGAGGGCCGGGAGGTGGTGGATATGAAGGTGGAGGATAAGCTGCAGGCGGCGGAGGATATGCTGGAGGAGGATAGGCTGATGGTGGAGGGGGAAAATATGGTGGAGGTGGGTATGCCGCTGGATTCGGTGGATGCGATGGATATGCCGTTGGATTCGGTGGATGCGATGGATATGCCGCTTGGTTCGGAGCATACAATGGGTATGCAGGAGCAGTTGCAGGGTATGCTGTAGCGGATGCACCGTAAAGATGAGCTGATGCGGGAGGAGGTGCGCCGTACATAGACACATGAGGAGGAGCTGAAGAAGCTACAAATGGCGGTGCAGATGGTGCAGAGCTCGTTGCCGGTTTCTACAGCCACAGAAGCATGTTATTGTTCAGAATCCACCACAGAATGATTATGGTAAATGGTAGTGGTCGATATTTTCTACTGAAATGAAATTGATACTTACTATTGCATTTGCGTAATGTACTATCACGCGTGCTTCTCCAGCATATCTTGAAACAGAGAAAATAGAGGCGCTTTAATTTAGACAATCAAAACCTTCTTTTTTTAGAGGGTTCTAATACAAATGCTGTGTGACAGTTGTCCTACTACAGAATTTGATGCCATGGAGATCGACCCAGGACATCAATTTGGTAGACATTTTATACGTGTAAAGAAATAGTGAAGGAGAGGAGAATCTGCTAGAAAATCCATATACGTCACAATATGGGAGAAAGAATGAGATGGAAGAAACTGGTAAGTTGCCACTGGACTATCTTCAATTTTTCCTTCCGCCTCCCGCTTTCATGTATATTCCAGGGAAGGAAGCTAATCAGATCAGCAATTTTTTGTATAGCAGGCGGTGTCATACAATATAAAACGTCTTCTGGCTAAGTTGGAGGCTAAAGTGAGGCTAAGCGGTCGGCTGCCTGTATCGTTCTGATGGAACAAAACATGGGAGCAGTACTACTAAGATCTCCCTTTAGATTGCAGGGAATAGAGTGAATTAAAGAAATCAAACCACTATTCTTACATAAAAGCCATCTTCTAACCTTTTCTCTTTTTGCTTTTGAACCTATTAAATAATCCTACACGCATAAGATAAGAGGAATAGATTCTACGAATTGTACCTGCCCGTTTTAGTCTGAAGAGGCCAGGTCGTATCATCGAAGCCTTGAGAAAGGGCCTTATGGAGCTGAACCCTTGAGACAATGACAAACACGACTAAGATAAGACCACTGGCCACTCGAGGACCAAAAAACGGAAACATCTCAACAACAGTTTCGGTGAGCAAAATGGATTCAAGGCAGGAAGTAATTACTTTCCACTGCCGATGAAGTCGTCGTAAGTGAGGGTATTGCTGTTCCACACTGCAAGATTCAACTCCCTAAGCCCTTCAATGAGCGTGAACACAAACTTTTCTTGAAATGTGGGGTTTTTACCGCCGTCTGCAAACCAAATCAAATCAAAATCAAGATGCCCGTTTTGCTCAGATTCTGCCAATTAGCTCAACGCCAGAAACTTCATCTTCACCCATCAAAACCCATGTAAGAAAATGCCATGTCCAGATCTGAACCGGGGAAAGAGGGTAATTGCACAAGCAATTGGGTGCGCGCAATTCAGGTAATTACCGGTGCAAGTCCTGGTGCGAAACTTGGTGCTGCCATATTCCAGACAGACGTATGGATCCTGTCTCGAAATCCACTCGGTATCCTTCAACTTAGTACACCCGACAACTGAATCGCAAACCGAGAATATTCGAGAAATTAATCAAAAAGAAAGAACATGCAAAACCCAAGATATAAAGCAAAAAGGGGCAACGGAACAATAACAAGATGCTGGCAAGAAAGAGCCAAGAAGGATCAACCATCCGTTGCAGGTCAAAGGGGGGGTTTGATGTGCGCACCTGTGACCTCAAGAAGCTGGCCTTGAATCGACATCTGAGGGTTCCAAGACTCGCTGGAGAGATGGTAATGCTGCATTGACTTTTGCACGAAACCGTCTCCTTTTTGTACCCAGAAAGAAAAAGACCAAGCACGAGGCGGCCTGTAAATGATAACGAAAATTCCAAGAAAGAAACAAGAAAGAATCCCTTCGTTTCTTTCTTTTTCCCCAATTTCAAATCGCCGGTTAATTCTTCAGAGTCGTGGACGGAACGAGATGAGGACGAGAACGAGAGGACGAAAGAAACGTGTAAACGTGTAAACGTGTGCCTCGTTCCTTATGGGTATATTCCTCGCCTCGTTGACCGGTCGCTCGCCTAGATGCAATGATTCGTCAAAGCGGCGTGCGTTTTTCGCGTGCCCTGGGCCTCTGGGGATCGTGTAGTAGATTTTGACCCATTTGCCGAGACGACTTCGGCCGAGTTGACTCGACCTAACGCCAGAAGAAGAATTGGGCGTGGGTAGTTTAGATCTAGCCAACGCAAATTTTGCATGGCTCTTCACGTCATGTAGACAAGCAGAAGCTTCTGATCGAGTCCGTCGAGTCTTACCATCGATGATGATGGTGACACGATGTTACGGCATAATATTATGCAATTGCGGGGTCGAAATTGTTGGCATTCAGAGAAAAATCACAAGAAAATAGAATAAAAGCGAGAGAGAATTCGAGATATAAGGTTTTATTTTGATTCACTTTAAAGTTAAGGTTACATCTAGCTGAGGATTTCATTATAACTAACATATTGCGTATCTCTGTTATATCCCTAAATTACAAGGGAAATATTATAAATACTCAATAGCTATTCATGCGTTAAAGTCTAAATTATCAATAAAATATGGGCTTTGTTTTGGAACTCTAAAGTCAAGTGAGTATAGGCTAGAGCACTATCAAGATGAGTAATATCTATGGAAAATGCATATTTGTACGCCAAATGACAAAACCGTGAAGCTCGGTATGAGACGGCCTAAATGAACAATATTTCGAGTGAGTCAATTCAGAGTGTCACAAGAGCCCTTTGGCTCGGAGGCGTCCGCGAGCAGCTTTAGACCCCGCTCACTCACCAGGGAGGGAGCGAGACCTTTGTGTCCTACTGTTCATGGGGAATATGAACCATACTGTAATAAAAATCACTTGCAGAAAACAACGCATGCATCCCGCTCTATACGGCCTTTGATGTTGCAGTGACGTCGTCAACGCCAACAAGCTCATCAATATTGAACTTTCAAATCACTGGCGTGGCGGCGATCACTCATGAAAAATCCCTTAACAGTGTTTTCTAGATCAGGACTTGGCTCAAGATGGACCGTCCAGACTAACGATAGTAACCTAAAGAGGCAAGGCTCGCGTGGACCGAGACGATGAAAAATGGTCGAGATCTCCCCGGTCTTCAGTTGACGTCCTACAAGAAGGTTAAGCTGTTGAGGCATAAGAAGAGAAGTAGATCCTCCGATCCGGCCCAGCGTGGCGTTGTGATTGGGCCGTTCATCTCCAACTCAGCTATAAGGTTCCGCGCGGTTCTTGTAGAAGTTCTCGGCCACAGACCAGGCCCGAAAAGTATGAAATCTTTCTCGTCAGACGCCTACGTTGTCACAACTACATAGAGCTCTCAGAGAAACTGGTTGCGTGTGTATGTACGTATTTATGTATGCATACACCTTCTGTCAAACGTCGTACCTGGCAAGCCCCAGTGTCTTGGCCATAGAAATTGCAACTTTCAACCAAAGTTGGAAGTATTTTTATGGCTGAATTGCAGAATTTAATAAGTACAAAAGGAAAGAAGGGATGCCGCTGCGGCAACTCAATGAAAGATGCAGCCACGGGGGGGACCATGTGAGCACGAGAGTACATCAATATGGTAGGGTACAAAGCTACAGATGAGCATCACGCTCAGCTCGAGCTATGTTATATGTCATCCAAGTAGAGGTGTTAAATGGGTAGAAAACCCATTTATCGACCCATATTTACTTAAATGGGTCGTTAATGGGTCAGTCTTTTTTTCCCAAAACCCCAGGTGGGTTTTAAAAATAAACGGACTGGGTCTTAAATGGGTCTATTAAATACCCATTTAAGACCCATTTACTAACCCATCAAAATAAACCCAGTAACCCACTAAGCCCACGCCCACGAATCCACGATTGACGATTCTACGTCTACGACCTCCTCTTCACTTTCGATTCGCTGCCATCTCCATCGCCTCGTCGCCGTCCGTCGCCGCTTGCCGCCGCCCATCGTCGCCTCGTCGCTGCTTGCCGCCGCCCATCGTCGCTTTGCCACCGCCCATCGTCGCCTTGTCGCCGCCCATCTCTAGTGGCCGAGGTTTTTCGACAACTCAATCGTCGCAGTGTCACCACCAGCGGTAGGGTTCGGGTCGGTGAGGATGGAGAAGGGTCGCTCGTGCTAGTCTGCAGCGGGTGTTCCAAGAAGGAGGGAGGGAGTCGAGGGACGTCAATCGGCATCTTCATTCGACATCGAATCGGAATCTGCAAAACCCTAAAAGCAGCACTCGTCTGCTCGCCACGAACGGCTCTCACTTCTGGAACTTCCAGGTGCTTCTTCTTCTTCGTTTTTCCTTTTTTCTGTTTTTTTCGGTCATTTCATTTCCTTTCCGGTCTTGGGTTAGATGGTACATTTGTTTTGGTCACGATACTTCGTTCGCCGGTTAGTTTAAGAGTAGTCGTGGGTAATTTGTCCTGTGCTATCTCTGCTTCTAGCGATGCTGGCAAGACGTAATTTTGGAGTGCCGCGTTGGGTTCGCAAAAGTACGTCCGCAAAGTGTGCTGGGAATGGGAACCCTTTGTTTTCCGTTGGGCAATGATCTGACATGTTAGTTAAGATGAGCTCTCCTGCTGAAATTTGATGCGTTGGTGATGTTCTGCCATTTGCATGATTGATTCGCAAGGTGACATTTCAAACTGCTAGTGGAAGTTTAAGTCTTCACATTCGCAGGCTGCAAGTATCGAATATCAGGACTGAGTTAGCAGCCTCACGGTTGAAGCAGTTCACTTTAACAAACGAACTAAAAAATAGATAAAAAATATTCTATCTATAGTGTCTCTAGTCAATTGTCTCGGTAGCATGTTCATTGTTAACATGGTAACGTAACGGAACATGGCATTGTTATGTAGACATCATATTATACCCGTGTGCCTGATAGGATGTCGAAACCATGTTTGGCATGATTGAGAGCCTGGACCATGGTGATTAGAGTTGACCTTGCATCTCCCTCTTCATAGACACTGGTAAGGTGATTGTGAAGCTCAATTTGACCCTGCTCATACAGAAAGAGAGAGAAGAAATAGAGTCACTTAGCCCGCTCGTTTAGTTCCTTCTACGCATGCACTAAACAGTCATGAGCAATGTTCAGAAGAATTTTACTTTGTGATCCATTTCCGCAACTTCATTCATGACTCCTTTGAACCACTCGAACGACCCGGATTCCCTAGTCACCCAGTAGAAATGAGCACTGGACGTCCTCTGTGACTTTCTTTTGCTGCCTGGTGTCACGTTTGAAGATGAGAAACTATTTGTGCTATCGTCAGATCTACTGGTCTCTGTGGTTGAATCCTAGTTCATCACAATAGCAAAAGTTTAGGATGTGTTTCCTAAATTTTAAGACACGTTGTTCATATATTAGCAACATACTGTACCATTTGCTCCTCTGCTCTTGTATTACTCAGAAGATCTCTAAGGATGCTCACAAAAGGGGTTGCACCAATGCCAAGCCCCACGAGGAGCAGTACATCATGGTCGTGTGTGTACTGTGTCTAATTGGATTGTCAAGCTAGGTGTTTGCTTTTAGTTCTTAAAGAATACCGGCTCTTCATGGATGATTTAATTTCCTGTTGATTGTATCAAGTAGTATTGGACACATAGGCAAAAACCTATATGGGATGAAATGGCTTCTTGGCTTGCTTTTCTCTTTGGTCAGATTCTTTGATAGATGCATGTTCCTTTGTGGAGGTGTCATTGTGATTCTTTGGGCTAAAAGAGGCAGGTGGGTTGGGGTTCTTGAGGGGGTGTTTAGGGACTGTAATGGGGAAGATGTTCATTTTCTTTTCAATGGGGACGATGGTTCTCAAATGCTGCATTGCCCTCAAATGTTACAGATATATAGCCTTCAAATCCCATTATTTAACTGAGTTTTGGATGGAGTGATTAGCAAGGAAAGGAAGTGATGGTCGTGAGAGAAGAGAACAGAAAAGATTGCTAAAGGATTTCAGTTTTAAAAGTATTGAGATACTGGTAAGGGAATGCAAATAGATGTAGAAGAAGGGTACAAATGAGAGAAAAAGTATCGATTGTCTTTGTCGACGTATCAAATTGATGGTAATGGAAAAAACAGGACCCAAACATGTCTGTTGCCCTTCTTCCATCATTTTGAAGAACCCAAACATGTCTCAGGTTTGAAGATAGATTTATCTTGTAAATTATACACCTGTGAAAAGACTTTCTTTCTTTTTGACTCACTTATTTGTTTAACATTTTTCAGATAAATTCATTTATCCATTGCTTTGTGGAAACCCGGAGAATCACCTCATTGTATGATCTGGAAAGAGCAATCTGTGAAAATGAGGGCATTGAACGATTTGAAGAGCTTGCACTGGGCCCTTTTTTGCGACATCCCCTTGTTACTCAATACTTTTCCCTGAACAGTGATGTGACTGAAGTGTTCAAGATAACAAGTGGGCAGATTGTATCGTACCTTGGTAAATTTTTATCTGAACAAAAAACCAGTTTAAATGGTTTTTAACACAAGAAGCTCGAAATTCTCATTTGAAAGAGCACATAGTGTTCGTTAATGGGGTGGTAGCTTCTATTGAATTCTTCTTCTGTGCGATGGTGGATTGTGATCCTGGTATGAATTTGATTAATCAATCATTCGACCCTTTTCCTTTCTGTGGTGAAGTATCTTCATTATTAGCGTTATGATTCAAAGACAAAGGCAATTTCTTCTAGAAAAGGACGAAAGCCACGCACTTGGTCTCTTGTAAATCTCAAAGGATTGACTCAAATGTTTGTATAAGAATTTTCATTTCTAAGGTTTAAAATGATGTTAAGATCTTACATTTGCTCCCTTTCTCTTTCCGACAAAGTTGAAAAGGCTAATGGTTCATAAATGGGTTGCTTAGCATTTTTATTTTTTTTTTGGGCGGTGGATGCTTAGCGATTTAATGAGGGGGTTTTAAATAGGTTGGCGACGAACCTCTCTGGATGCAAAAGAAAAAAAGGAAAAAAAGAGAAAAAATAATTTTTTTTGAAAAAGTATAAAAAATTGAAAAATTATTGATTAGATTTGTATTGCTTGGAAATATTTTAGTAATATAATCTTTAAAAAAAAACATAAGAATAAGTTTTCCTAAATTTGGTTAAATATGAAAATATTTTATTAATATGGGTCGGGTCGGGTCGGGTATGGGGGGTCGGGGGTATGGGTCGAAAAATTTGTATTAAAGATAAATGGGTCGTAAATGGGTTAATGGGTCGATTTGGGTCGGACCAAAACCCGACCCAACCCACCCATTTATCACCTCTACATCCAAGGCAAGGTGTCGGTTGGGCTTAATTGCCATGTTTATTCGAGTCACGTTTGTTGCCCCCGATTGAAGGTGAATGCGCCAGGCCGAGCATTCGTTTTTTTCTTTTCTTTTTTTCTCCCTCTAATACTCTCTTTGAAAGATTTTTCTATAATATTTCAATCGTCAAAGCATTGATTACACTATCCATGTAAAAGAAAAATATACAATTTTGAAACTTTAATTTTACCAATAAGGTCTTGACCTTGATGGCGAAAAAACCTTGTTCTTCTTCTCTTTAGTGGTCTTGGGTTCAAGTGTCGTTGTCGGAAGCATTAAAGAAATGACATTTTAAGAAAATCAAATCAATAAGAGATAGTATGATCTTAAGATCGCTCAAAGAGACAAACTAATCGAGTAACTCGAAAGTTAGGTTAGATACACCTGATTCGCGTATCTTTTTTTTTTTTTTGTAACTTTTTGTTTGATTACTCATCCATCCAATTGAATATGCGGACGCGTTGTCAATAATGGATACAATCATAGAAGGGAGGTTAGAAGAAGGGACCTGTTTCCCGTGTGTCTCCATCCGGAAAACTAAGATCGCACAAGTTTAGTGGGAAAATTAAAAATAAATAAATAAATAAACGTGCGCATGTCGCGTCACCATCAAGTTCCTGGTGCAGTACGGTCGGAATTGGAATCGCGCATCGTACACGGACATCGCTACCCACTCGAAATCTGGACCAAGATCGGCAAACCCAAAAATTTTAAAAAGCCTGTCCATCGCCCCCGCAAAACGGAGAACGGCCCCCACACGTCTCTCCATCCGGCGCCACTGCCTACGACGCGCAGGCAGCACCATCACGGAATCGAAAATCAGAGGCCTGCCACCGACAATCGTTCCCCTCACGCTCTTGCGCGTTCCCTTTCCCTCGCTTTTCCCACTGGCGAACGTACGCTTTTGGTCACGCGCTTCACGTGATCTGAAAAGACGGGCATGGCTAAAGAGGGCTGTGCAAAAGGGATCGCGTGAAGTGTGGACCAAATAGGCCAGTTTGGTATAATTTTCGAGAGCATCGATCCAATTTTCAGTTCCTAAAAAAAGTGATGTCCGGATAATCTAGTGATCAGGTTCCAATTTTTAAGAGAGAATTAGACCGACTACATATATATTTTTAATTTTTATTTATTTAAAAATTAATGATATTATTTTATTATCTTCCAGAAAATAAGATATGGATGAGAAGAGAAGAAAAATAATGATCGGATTTTATTAAACGTGGTCGGGAACCAATGACCCGCGAGAGATAGAGCGGAATATCTGCAGGCGTAAACAGTAGGGAAGGAAGTACGGCGAAACTACGGGCTCTCTTCCTCTCTCATCCTCCACCGCACGCGGCCTTACGCCGCTTTGAAACGATTTCTTTTCTGTATTTTCTTAGAAAAAGAGACGGGTCGGGTCGTCTTCTCTTCTTTCCTTCTTTTTTGTTTTCCTTTTTCTTTTGCTTTAATTCGATTTCAATCCTCTCCGAGCCCACCGCGAACCGCAATCACCGACGGCCCCCGCCTCGATCAATTTCCCTGGACCGATGTCCGCGCCTCTCGCTGTCCGAATTTCAACCCGGGACTATTCACTGATGTTTACTTTTCTCGCGCACACCCACGAGCAAAAATCTAATCTTGTCACCGACGATCTTGCAATCTTCGGCAGCATCCGTGACGTTGGCAAAGCAAGAACCCACTTCGAATCCTAGCCCAGAAACGCAAACCCCCGAACGAAAAATAAGGAAAAGAGAAACCGACAACAATGTTTCGGACACAGATGAATGGACAGTAATTTAGGCTTTTCTATATTTTATGCTAGTTACAATTTCCCAATAACAATGCAGATGCAAAAGGCAAATGCAAGTGCCGGCGTTCGGCGTTAACCCGGATTACATATCAATCATCTTCCTCGTTGCCCGGCAATGACGTTGCCGACGGCGACGGCTTCGTCCTGTTCCGGCAGAACTCGAAGCTGTCCCTCTCCATCCTCTCCACCGCGAAGTGCCCCAGCGAATCCACCGTCTCCACCAAGTTCTCTTCGCACAGGAACTCCTCGCTGCAGATCCTCTCCACCTCCCTGTCGATATCATGCACGAACACGTGCGTCTTCCCGTCGCCGCCGCCGCCGCCGCCCTTCTTGCTCCTTCCCAGGACCGCCGCCGTGAATATGGACGACATCCTTCCCGGGGCCGACGGGAGGTACCCGCGTGGCCCGTCGATCAAGATCACGTCCCAGTCCACCTCGTATATGTAGTTCGGCAGATCGTTCAGGGCTAACTTGCACTCGGAGAAGAGCAGGTTCTGCACCGGCCTGCAGTCGGTGTTGATCTGGTCCCTCGCCGATTTGATCAGGCCCGGCGCTTGGCTGAGCCGGGTCGTGAACTGGACGTCGTAGGCTTCGATCCCCGGGTGCTGCTGCTCGAGCTGCGAGATCAAGAACTCCCTCTCGTCGAGGAACACCGTGCGGCCGTCGAAGTTGAGGGCCCTGAACAGAAGGGTCTCGTGGGTGAGGCCGAAGACGAGGAAGTTCGCGGAGGGGGAGCGGCGGAGGACGGCGGCGATGGAGGCGATCTCGGCCTGGGTCATGTGGGTGGCGTTGGTGGTGGTGGCGTAGTGGAGGAGGGCGTCAGCCACGGCGGCAGGGACGGTGGCGGCGGCGGCGTAGGAGGAGGATGCGGCGGACGCGGAGCGGGAGGAGGAGGAGGAGGAGGGGATGGCGGAGTTGAAGAGGGTGAGAGTGAAGGCTAAGGTGAAGAAGGTGATGAAGAAGAGGACCCACAGGCGGTGAGAGGCTGGGGCGGCGCTTGCTTGCTTGTGGAGTGAAGGATGGAAGACGATGAGCTTGGCGTTGGCGTTGCTCTTCATCTTGAGAGCGCTTGAGCGAAAGAGAGAGAGACACACTCCTCTCTCTCTCCCCGTTTGGAAAATGAGATACCTCCGCCTCCCACAAAGTTGCTCGGCGACGCGACAGATATGAGGTCCGCGCGTCTTCTTCTTCAGCCCTGGCTAATGCTGCTCGGCGATGATTTGAACCATCGGCCTGGGAGCGATGAGGAAAGAAGGAGGCGCTTTCTGATCGATCGCGCGAAGCCGGTGGAGGACAAGATCATGGACGCCTCCCTCGATCTCCCGGAGCGCATCAAGGTCCCTGTTTCCGACTCCAACTTCTCCAAGAGGTGATTTTTTTTTTGGTCTTTTCCCCTCATCATTTGGATTGACTTCAGGTGATGTGATGTGACATTGTTTTTTAGCTTAAATTCCGTTTCACTTCAACGAGCGGCCGGGGATTTTTTCCTCGAGAGAGAGAGATCCAGTGATGAAAAAGGTTATGAGGGTTCTTGGTTTTCCATAATTGTCATCGACTATATAGGAAATGACAAGTATCCGGGTCGAATACCTAACCTTGAAAACAAAGATGTGAACCTTTGAGGGAAGAAGCATATTCACGGTATATCGAGGCCCTACCCTCCTCATCTTCCAGCTTTCAAACGTCGACAAAGTTGATGCTTCGTACAATGACAGAGATGGTGGGTCGGTGTAATTTCCAAAGTTCTAGAAGGCTCTCGGTATGTTGTCTACTTTTTCAATGAGTCTAATGCGAGGCTTCACCTAATTGCTTCCGGGTAGGAACTACGTTTGCTTCCAATTTTGTGATGAATTGTTTTGGTGGAGTTTCATTCAGGTTCATGCTTTTGTTTCATTCCCGCCGAACGTCCCCCATGCCTTGTTGTGATTTTGATTGGTTGCATGGAGAATGCTCGAATTCAAAGACCAGATTCCTTTATTTAATTGTACCACTTAATCGGTTGCTTAAAAAGATTGACTTGTCATTTCGTCCCCCACTTGGTCATGCTAATGACGCCGAACCGCCGGACATCTCGAGAAAAATCTCAGCCCGTAGAGATTTAGGTGGCCATCGAACGTCCATTGAGGACTACGTTTGGAAAATGAGATACGAGTTCAAAGAGGCTTCACCATCTCTCTCCCTGTGGACGACCGAGGACATGGACGTCGGGAAGGAGAAGAGACAGAGGAATCGGTCTTTTAGAGAGAGAAAGAGAGGGATGGTTGTGGGTCCGCTGGGGGAAAAAGTGAATGCGGGCTACGGTAAGAGGAAATCCAACCGAGGTTCTTGCTCGAGTTCAAACGATGGACGACTGGTCGGTCTTTTACTGGATGGAGAGAAGATATGGCGACGAGAGTGGCACTGGTGACTGACGATGTAAAAGGAAGTAAAGGATAGAACCACCTTTGGCAGTGAAATTCACTTTGACCCCTTTCACGGTTAAGAACATACAGACCACAGCAAAGGACCAGTTTGAATTTTCGATGGAGTTGCCTGTTTTCTTGAGTCAGTACATGGAAACAGACAGACACCACGTGAAATTAGAGCAACTCAATGATTTTCTGGCTTGCCTTGGTAGGTTTGGGCAATTGCCATTATGGTAAGAACGGATTTATGGAACTAAAGTGGATGCTGGGGTTGCTTGTCACGCTACGAAATTAGTCTGGCATTAATTAGATTGGCCACCGTAGATTTAATTCCCCCATTGATAAGAGATCGGATTGGTTTAAGCTTTGCCAGGCAAGTGTTAAATGTAACACTTTGGCTTTGCTCCTTTTCTTACCAAAAGGAAAAAAAAAAAGGGAAGAAAGAAAAAAAAAATCAGCATACTTTTTGCTAATTTGTAAAGAAAAACCGAACATGATCGTTAGGCTAAATAAGGCTTGTCATGCTAGTTCTTAAGGCTACCTTTTGCATTCATGAACGGTGACTTCTAAAGCAAAAAAATTGTTTATGAAAACACATGCTATATATTTGGATGACGACTATAATGTGGCAGGCACAAACAACAACTACATGCAAATTTCATAACCCTCATGTGATTCGAAATGGTATAATCTCCATGTGATTTACAATACTGACCCCGTTTATCACGTTGGCGATGGACTAAAGTTGCAAAGCTTTTTTCTTGAAAGAGGATGCTTTTGTTAATTGTTGATTTCGGATTACGAGCCATATATATACCAGTCAGGAGCAAAGTCACGAATTACATGGTGGGCATGCAAATGCTCGTTGAAAATAAAGGAGTCAACAAGTTAATTCAAACGGGCCATCATTCCATTTGGTGGTTGCATCGCAAGTGAATATTGGGTCATAAAAGTGATCAAAAGTACATGATCTCTTCCGCAATTAGCGAGTGGTCGTGGTCCTGTCCTGTTACTGTCCCGCCTTTCAACAATTCCCAGCAAACAGAGGAACAAATTGAGGGTGAACTCGTAATGATAAGGACCTCCATCCGGAAAATAGGGAACCCAAAAGGGAAGGTAGAGAGCTTTTATTTTGATCGTTTATTATTGGCTCGGAAATCCAGAAAAGTACCCAACAAAAGCTCATACCAGCACAAAATGGTACATTTTGACCCCCTATAGTTATGATGTTCTCGTGTTCCCTTCCATAACAATCAATGATACAAATTAGGTCGGCTTGGAATTCGCCTATCCCCAGCATCTTCAGGATAGAGTTATGGCATACAACATGATTTGACGATTTTATAGAATTGTACTTTTATATCGATCGTACCGTTGATGTAAAGAAAAAGAATAAATGACTTTGAGTCCAAGCTTTTCTGATTTTAATTGATGACGAGCTGTGCATCCGTCCCACGAAATCGATTTTCATTAGAAAATTCAAAATGTGCATAATTGCGCGTACATTATGCATTCCCATCAAGGTGCAACTTTAACAAAAGCTGGTCCAGTAAACTGGCTACAAGGGGCAAGCCCACCCCCCTCCCCCCATCTATTATGTTAATTAAAACCGACTTTTTCCAGGCCACTATCTGCTAAAGAGACAGGGAATCTATTTAATCGTCCTAGAAAGTGGCTCGTAATGCTTGGTTGGTTGTTGTGGTAATGGAAGCACTCATTGTCCTTACCTCTTTCATATCCTGCTTTTTTTTAATTAGTCGAAATGTTCACATAGAATGATGTCGAAATCATGAGATAGACTCGGGCTTGGCTTTAGCCTTCTCATGCAGATGAATCTCTGGAGAGGGCCCTGTGAATTTTCATCTATAGAGATTTCACAAGTCTTGAAACAGAATTAGCATCATCTCAGGGAAATCAAAACTCGATTGTACATGGATCGTCGAATGACTCGTGTAGCTGATAGCTTCGACAGTGCTGGTGAGGGTGCATGGCACAAATGAGATATGTCTGCTTGGTCCACCTACATATTCTGCTCTAGTCCAAGCATACTAAGAACTGCATCAGTGATGGCCCGAGAATCAGAAACTACATCGATGACAATCCTATCTGGATCTCTGAAACTTCCTGCCGAATCATCTGCTACACGAGTCCTCAAGGCTTAATAATCTGAGGGGTCATGGTGAGTTTGGCCCAAGCAATCATCGTTTGGGGCCAAATCAATACCGTCATACGAGTTCAGAGCCTTAAGGCCCAATGGAAAAGGATTGAAAGGGGTGCTATTCCTTTTTTTCCTGTCTGTTTCTCGTTTGACGTTGGAGGTACCTAATTCATGAATATGGACACGTGTTAAGCTTCTTATATATGTGAAAGTTTGATGTCAAGAATTTGAAATCGACTTCAGTCGATGACGAACCGAAATAATGATTTTGTTTGGGTCGAATACACCTCGAGCCGCAACTATGGTTATGAGGGAAGTTACCGAGGGGACTGAATGGATCAGTACCTCGCCGTCTTTTCTCTAAAACTTGTTGCCAACTGAAAGCTATATACATCTTGGAGATCAGTCGGGCAACAGCCAAATCTGTCATTAACACGATACGACTGATGCGGTTGAGTTTGTCATCCTTTTCCTGTTTTCTTACTCCTGCTTTTTTCCTCTCTTTCCTTTCTTCTGTCTGTTTGCCAAGATTTCTACGCTACCCGTGTCTCAAGGACACAGAATTCAGAAAAGGGACAGGGCATCTTCCTGTTGAAATTGCAATTTTGAGAAACTTTAATTTCTTCGGCGCGAAAGAATCGAAGACCATGGATTGCTTTCCTACTACCTCAAAAGAAATGAAAAAGATGTATTTCCAGAATAAATCCCAGGAAAAGAAGCAGCAAATCCAGCATTTTTCTCTACTTCAACACCGAGTCAGAGACTCTACAATTGAGAAGAGAAGATTTCTATTTCTTCATTTTTATTCTCCGGAAGCAAAACTTCAAGATTAATTGCTTCAGGTCTTTGATTCAGATCTTCTTCTGGCGAGCCAATCTCTGCAGTCTGAGCTCTTGAAGGAGAGCACCCAAATCAGACCAAGACGACCCTCCTTCTTCCACAGCCCCTCTCGCCATCTCTGACAGTGCTTTTGTTCTCCTTCTCATTTCCTCTGCTTCCTCACCTACCAGGACTCTCTTCACTGCCTCCATCACTCTGTCGCTCTTCACGCTGTCGCCGAAGTACCTCACCCACTGCTTCACCCCAACGTTGACCCCGATCTGGAGCACTCGGGTCACGAGCTTCTCGTTGTAGAATTGCTCCGCCGCGACTGGCCACGTCACCATCGGCACCCCAGCCGTGATTGCCTCCAGGATCGAGTTCCACCCACAGTGCGTCACAAACCCCCCAATCGCCTCATTATCAAGAATCAGCACCTGAGGAGCCCAGCCCCTGATGATGAGGCCCTTGTTTCGGATTCTTGATTCGTACCCATCAGGCAACCACTCTTCTTTGCCTTCTTCCACAATCGGGTCCTTCTTCACCACCCAGATGAATTGTTGCCTCGATGCTTCTAGTCCGACTGCGATCTCGTGGAGCTGAGCAGCATTAAAATTCGCCATGCTTCCGAAGCAAATGTAAATCACTGAGTTGGGTTGCTTCGAGTCAAGCCACTTCAGGCACTCATCCTGGTCAATGGATGCTTGGCTGCCCCTGTGTGCTTTGTCCTCAATCTCCTTATTGCACAACGAGAGCGGGCCGATGAACCAGGATCGTCTTCCTAGGAATGTACTATAATGCTTAGCGTAAGCTGGCTCGAGCTCGTAGAAGCTGTTCATGACGACTCCGAAGCTCCTCTTTTCAGATTCCTTCACCTGAGCATAGAACTTGGTGAACTCGGTCTCTTCCCTCACAAAGTCCTGCAACTGCATCCTGGACAGTGTAATTTCTCCAGGGAAGTTGGGGATGACGAAGGGCTCCGAATCACTCAGCACCTTCTTGTGAGGCTCATAGAGCCTCACGCATTCCGTGCCTCCCACGGAGAAGGCACTACTCCCGTGGAAAACAAGCCTAGGAATGCCGCACTTCGCTGCAATCTCGGTTGTCCAGGGGAGGAACATGTCCGAGATTAGACAATCGGGGGCGAGTTTCTCTATCAGCAGCTCGAGCTGTCGGTCCAACATCATGACGGCCCTCATGAATTGCTTGTGCATATCCATCGTAGCGGCCTTGTTCAGATTGTCACAATCTTCTGGCAAGCCGACGTCTTTCAGGGGCAATGTCACGGTGACAACATCGATGTCGAAGCCTGATTCCCGGGGTTTTGCGATGGATTTCAAGAAGGTGGGCTCGTCATGGGGGGTGGCGATGAGGGTGGACTTGCAGCCTCTCATGGCGAACAGTTTGGCCATGTCGATCATCGGGATCATGTGGCCCGGAGCCACGAAAGGGAAGAAGAAAATATGAAGCTGACGGCTTTCCCTATCCATTTGGTCTCTTAGGAGAATCACTTGTACAAAAACGTACTCGCGGATGATGGTGGTGAAGCACAAGAAAGGTTTGGTTGTGACGCTGTTGACTTTTGAAAGCTGAGGTTTGTTTGAGGACTTCAAACCTAGGACAAATTTATAAGGAAGGGGTGTGACTTCGACGCCCCAGGAAAATCTCGATTTAAATGGTAACCAGGATTTTGGGTTTGCAAAGAGAGCAAAAAAGCCAAGTCTAGTTCCAGAGTAATTATTTTTCCAAAAAAAGAAAAGAAAAAAAGATTTAGAGTAATTAAGAAAGATGAGTGGGACACAGTCTCCTGCGCCAATCATTGGACGAGGTACTTACTCGTGGAATCCACGCAACACTACGGGAGGTCCTAATTTATTTAACACATTCCTTCAATCCCTCTAGAATAGGAATAGGGTATTCTAACAATATTCCTAGTTACTTCGCTCTCTTAAAAGTCAAAAGCTAGAGACGTCATGCATGACTAATTGCACAAGATGGGCCTCCCATCAAAATCGGCCAGGGGACATTCTATTTGGATATTTCATTTCTTTCAAAAGAAGGTATGGATACTATAATTTTTGTACAGTGCACATTTCGGTGATGAAATTTTTGGGACGACTACTTAAATGCCACAGCTTTTGAGAAAATTTGACTCTGCAAATCTAATTTAATTAGAAAATCTGACTTTGACGTTTTTAAAAAGTTTTCACACTAAAGTGATTGTTTATAAAACTTGGGTATTAAATTGATCATTTATAAAAAAAAAAAAAATTTCTCTAAAACTTTTGAAACTGAAATTTTCACGAAACGGCAATGTGAGTCAAAAGAAAAAGATTACATAGCAAGTATTTTTATTTTGCTATTATAGTTCTTTGTTTGGTAAGACTCAAAAGCAAAATCATGAAACAAATATTTGCTTCAAACAATTTCATTAAATTCACAAGAATCTATTTGTTTTCCTAGAAAAGAAGAGGAGAGTTAAGTAAAATTTTCTTCACCTCACTGATTTCGCATTTGTTTTTTGTCTGATCTTGCTCTGTTTTGAGAATATGAACTATAGAGCTCGGATCCTTTACAGTTACGAAACATAATAAGCAGAGCAACTCAATAATTTTCTGGCCTGCTTTATTGCGTTTGGGCAATTGCAATAAGGGTAAAAGATGGATTAGGAGCCGAATTGGAACTGAAGCTGTTGTCACACTACAATATCACACAACCGTGACGAAAAAAGTGGGGAAGAAAGAAAGAAATTACCATAGTTTTCACTAAATTATAAATAGAAACGACATATAATTGTTGATCTGCAAACCAAAAAGGTTTGTCATGCTAGTTCTTAAAGACTATAGTTTGGACTCGTAATCGGTGATTTCTAATGTTTTTTGCAAACCAAAAAGGCTTGTCATGCTAGTTCTTAAAGACTATAGTTTGGACTTGTCATTGGTGATTTCTAAAGTAAAACAGGGTTCATGAAAACAAATGTCATATTGTTGGACGATGTCTCTAATGTGGCATGCACGATCCATTTTATAAAGTTCACGTGACTCGAGCGCGCTATGATATAATCTCCATGCAACTTACAATGTTAACCTTATTTATCACATTATAAATAGACTGAAGTTGCATACCTTATTCTTGAAAGAGTGTTTTTAATTGTTGATATGGGATTTTAAACCCTAAAGGGCCTATACATACCGCTTAGAAGCAAGTCCCAAATAACATGACGGGGTGCAAATGCCATGGGAAGCATTGCAATTGCAAGTGATGGGAATTCATTTTGGACCCAACGAGTGAAATGTTGGCCATCAAAGTGATTGTAATCTCTTTCGCGGTTAGCAAGTGACTGTTGTTCCTATCTAGTCTTTTAGCAATCCCAACAGATGGAGGAACTGTAAGATTTTGATAATACCACAACCAAGTGTTCTAAAAGCTTAAGCTATATTAGACAAATGCGTGGTTTAATATTTAATTATTCTAACACTCTCCCTCATATTTAGTCTAGTCTTTTTGCCTAGTATTAAGTGTGGACATATTTAATTGGGGAGATAAATGGGGTTTGGAAAAATTTAAACTTAAGACATCCTACTCTAATATCATGTGAGGTTTTAATAAGATCGCAATCAAGTGTTCTAAAAGCTTAAATTATTAAAAAAAGACGTGATTTAATATTTAATTATTCTAACGCTAACAAAATTTCCCTAAATGATGGCACACGAACTGAGCAATTCACAAACTAAGAAACCGGGAGCTCGTGCACCGAATTCAAAAAGTTCCCTTAATAGTACTAGCTCCTTGGCACGCACTATCCGAAAGATCATTGTTAGTTTTAGGAGATCGTGCTTAGAGTTTGTAGCTTCTTATCAGCAACCGTTCATAGGTTTAGGAAGTTATATGTAAATTCAAATTCGATAGTTTTTTGTAAATAATAGTAAATGGTGGGCTATAAATATTAGCTACCCCTAACGTATCTTTGTAAAAGTTGGCTCAATCAATCACATAATATCCGTTCTTGCAAATATATATATCTTTCAATTTCCTGCGAATTTATCTTTCCAACACTTCAAATTTCCAGCACTCGCACTTAGATTATTGTAATTTCCAGCTATTTAGGTGCTATTTGGTAACGTTCCAGGGAACACCTGTATCAATTCTTTTGTTCTCGGAATAGAAATAGAACAGAAATGTGTTTAATAATTTTTTTTATTCCCGAGAATAGATTTGGAACAGAAACAAGAAACCAAAAAAAAAAAAAAAAATTATTTCTTGTTCCCAATAACAACTCAAGAAACAAGAAACAAGCTTTTCTTTTCTTTCTCTTACTCTCTTCTTCCCCTAGTTGGTTGCCAGCCTCGACGATAGCTGACGACTGCTGATGACCTCGCTAGAGCCTCACCGGCCACCGGCCAAGCTCCCCCTCCCCTAAGCCTCGCCGGCGACCTACTAGAGAAAGGAGAAGAAAAAGAAAAAAGAAAATAAAAAAAGAAAAATGTAATAAAATATGATAAATTAAAAGAAATTCTAAGTCACAAAAATATTTTGGGTCATACCAAAAGTATTTCTGTTCTGGGAACATAAATTTCGTATAATTACCAAATATCTTAAAATGTTCAGAAACTGTTTCCGGAAATGGAAATAAAAAAAAGTATTTCTAAAAAGAAACTGTTCTGAGAATATTAATATTATTATACATAACCTTAATTTCCTGCCAAAAAATCAGCAAAGGTCCTTTCCACAACCTTATCCATTCAATTCAACCTAGTAATTTTGAAAGGTGCCTCGCTTTTCCGGTGATATAATAAGGAGGGTTTGGGAATATCTCTCCGGAAAGACCCTCGTGAGTGGCCCTGTCGCTTATATCACTCCCAAACCCTCATTATATCACCGGAAATGGAGAGATATTCCCAATCAAAACCAGCGGCAGGGCCTCTCACGAGGGCAGTGGATTTGGAAAGGCACAAGAGGCGTTACCGCAAAGGCCCTGCCGCTGGTTCCCGATCAAAACCCCTTTCCGGTCGAGGATATCTCTCCGGAACCTAATCTCAATTCTGTCCAAGAAGTGTTAAGAAATAGACTTATTATACATCGACTAGGTCAAAGGGTAGAACTGTTTCGGATGATTTAATCGCCCTTATTATCAACCGGAAGGAGAAAATCCTTTCAAGAATGTTCGAGTTGGATTCCAACCCGTTCTGGAATCAGTGCCGACATACACTTATTCAGGACTACATGCTGCCTCCCCACAGGGCGAATTCAAGATCTCCGTTTTGAAGGGAAAATTGGAACAATTTTTGGGTGAGAATTCCAGCAGCAGTCACTCGTAATATGAAAGCATGGCGTGACATATTCTTTATTGATCATCTAACGCAACAAAAGAAAGGAGTTCAGGACTAAAACATAACGATGCACTAGCCTAGGCTTTATTTTGATTCGCGAGCAGCTCTGTGCTGCTTGAGTTCTTCGATTAGCGAAGTCAAATCTGAGTCAGATGATCCACCTTCCGCAACAGCCTTCCTGGCCATTTCGCGAATCACTTTCGCCCTTCTTCTCATGACCTCTGCCTCTTCACCCGCCATAACTCGTCTCACTGCCTTGTCGATGTCCTCTCTGCTCACTAAATTGGCACCATCTCCAAACATGGCGTATGATGTAGATCCAACGCTGGCCCCGATCCCTAGCACTTGACCAACCAATTTTTCGTTGTAGAATTGATCAGAAAACATCGGCCACGTAACCATTGGCACACCAGCAGATATGCTTTCTAGCGTCGAGTTCCATCCGCAATGAGTCACGAACCCACCGATCGACTCGTGATCGAGAATCAACAGTTGGGGTGCCCACCCTCTTATGATTAGGCCTTTCCCATCCATTCTTTCTTCAAACCCTTCTGGTAGCCAATCTTGTTCTTGACTTTTATCTCCCTTCACAATCCATAAGAAATCTTGTTGAGATGCCTCAAGCCCCTTCGCCATTTCTACCAGCTGTTGAGAACCGAGTCTTATTATGCTGCCGAAACACACGTAGACAACCGAGTTGGGCTTTTTCGAATCTAGCCATCTTAAGCATTCGTGCTTGCTGATGGATGCTTCCTTACCTCTCTGCACTTTATCTGCGGTATCGCTATTGCAGAGCGAGACTGGACCGATATGCCAGGCCTTCCTTCCCAAGACATTCCTGTAAAAATCGGCATAATCCTTTTCGAGTTCATAAAAACTGTTGAAAATGCTTCCGAAGCTCTTTGCCTCTGATGCAAACGCTTCTCTTGCTAGCTTGGAAAAATCTGTTTCAACTTCTTGTCTTGAATGAGGCGGCAGCTGATTCCTTGTTGTAGAGATTTGATGAACAGAACAGAGAACGGAAAATAGAGAGAGAGAGAGATGATGCAGAGACTGAAGTATTTTGATATTCAATGAAAGCTTGCTTTTACATCAGAACAACTCGATGATTATTATCTCTTTGCTCATCAGTTTTTATATTGAGCAAGAGTATAACAACCACATGAAAAGACTAACTAACTAACCGAAAAGAAAACAGAAAGTTTGACTTTACAAACTTAAAACTGAATATTGATTCCTCAATGCCATCATACTACACGTGCTATAAACTCTATTGTTGCTTTCTTCATTTTCGTTAGTTTCTTTCCTTCCTCTGTTCTCGATACTTTCTTTCTCTTCTTTGTGTTTGACAGCACTTACTGGTTTTCCTCTGTTCTCGAGGTCTTCTTTCCTTCCTCTGTTCTCAAGGTCTTCTTTCCTTCCTCTGTTCTTGACATTACTAGTGTTGCTTTGTATAGTTCTCTTAACATCCCCCCCTCAAATTGGGAAGGGGTAAAAAGCCCATGCCCAATTTGATCCGAAGAGTAGAATGTGTGAGTTGTGATAAAGCTTTAGTAAAAATGTCAGCAAGTTGACATATGCTTGGAACATACTTAACTCGAAGAGAGCTAGAAGAAACTTTTTCACGAACAAAGTGAAAGTCAACTTCAATATGTTTTGTGCGAGCATGGAGAACAGGATTTGCTGTAAGTGCAATAGCAGACTGGTTATCACAAAAAAGGAGAGTTGGAGAGTGCAAAGATTGTCCAATATCACGGAGAACAAAACTAATCCAAGTGAGATCAACTGTAGCAGAAGCAAGAGCTCTGTACTCTGCTTCAGTGGAGGAGCGGGAGACAGTAGGTTGTTTCTTGGCTGCCCATGAAATAAGATTTGAGCCAAGATAAGTACAGAAACCAGTTGTTGAACGTCTGGTCTGAACACAGCCAGCCCAGTTTGCATCAGAGAAGCCATATAATTTCATAGAGCTGTGTGAACGAATGAAGATGCCAAGATGAATTGTGCCTTTGACATATCGAAGTACCCTTTTCAACTTATGAAAATCGCCTATAGTAGGCTGCTGCATCTTACGGCATAACAAATTTGTGGCAAAAGCAAGATCGGGACGAGTAATGGTTAGGTATTGCAAGCCACCAACTAAACTTCGATATTCAATTGGATTAGAGAGAAGAGTTTCATCGATGTCAAAATGACTGGTCGCGAGAGATAGAGGAGTTGAGATGGGTTTGCAATCGAGTCATGTGTGCTCGTGTGAGTAAATCAAGAGCATATTTGGTTTGACATAAAAATAGCTCGGTAGAGGTTCGCTTGGCTTCAATTCCTAGGAAATAATGAAGATAGCCAAGGTCTTTCATATGAAATTGAAGACTGAGAGTGAATCAAAGTATGAAGCAACTTATCTCGAGCTGCCCAGTCAAGATAATATCGTCAACATACAACAGCAGAAGAACTGTCTCTTGTCCATCTTGTAGTATAAATAGAGAGGGATCTGAGGTACTACAAAAGAAACCAACTTCAAGTAGGAAATTACTGAATTTGTCAAACCAAGCACGCGGTGCTTGACAAAGACCATAGAGGGATTTCTTAAGAAGACAGACATATTGAGATTTGTGTGGATGTACAAAGCCGTGGGCTGCTCCATGTGTCTTGTTTCATTCAAGTTACCATGAAGGAATGCATTTTTAACATCGAGTTGATGAATTGACCAGTTTTGTACCATTGCCACAGAGAGCACAATACGAATGGTGGCATGCTTAACAACAGGGCTAAATGTTTCTGTAAAGTCCACTCCTTCTTCCTGATGAAAACCCTTGGCTACTAACCGAGCCTTCAAGCGATCAAGACTACCATATGGTGCAAGTTTTGTCTTAAATACCCACTTGCAGCCTATAATATTCATTTGACTAGTGCGAGGAACTAAGACCCAAGTTTGATTTTCATCTAATGCATCCATTTCATCAGTCATAGCTTTATACCAACCTTGATCGCTAGAGCGAGACTTAAGTGATCGTGGCTCAGAAGGTACCTGATATTCAGCCAGACAGGCATATCGAGGATTGATCTTTATAATTCCAGATTTAGATCTGGTTTGCATAGGATGAGTAGATTGTATCTCTGGTGAGATACGTGGAGGAGAAGAAGAATTTTGAGTAATATCTAGGTCACCTAGTGAAGAAATAGGAATACTGTCTCTGCAGGGTGGTAGGAGACAGATGTATCAAAGGTGAGGTTGAGGTTGAACTCGAAATCCCAGTAGATGGCATGTGTAATGAAGATGAATTTGAGGATGAAGATGAAGTCGAAGATGATTCTGAAGTAGAAGGGTCTTGTAAATGAGCTGTAGTGATGATACTGTTGTCTTGTACATGGACTGGATGTTTAGGTAATATGGATTGTATGCATTCTTCATTTGGAGAATCAAAGAATTGAACTTCTTTTGTCCACAGCTGGTATAGTTTTGTATAATGAGGATAGTCTGTCGTCAATTTCTGAGTAAAAGGAAAGAAGCTTTCATCAAAGATAACATGACGACTTATATATACATGACCAGTGGTGGGAATGAGGCATCGATATCCCTTATGTCGATCACTGTAACCCAGAAATACACAAGTAAGAGACCTAGGATCAAACTTGTTTTGTGCATAGGGTCTGAGACATGGATAGCATGCACAGCCAAAGATGCGAAGATGATCATAACTTGGCTGTTGCTGATATATCACACTGTAGGGCGATTGCATTTGTAGCTTTGGAGTAGGAAGAAGATTAACAATGTGATTAGCTGTTATGAATGCATCAACCCAAAACTTCAAAGGCAATTTCGCATGATAAAGCATGGCCAATCCAAACTCAACAATGTGTCGATGTTTCCTTTCGGGTATGCCATTCTGTGCTGGTGTGTAAGGACAGGACACACGCTGTTGAATCCCACAGTTCTGTAAATGAGACTTGAATTTGTGACTGATGAACTCTCCTCCACCATCACATTGGAAGATCTTGATTTTACAATCAAACCGATTTTCTACTAACCTCTGGAACATGAGAAAGATATTATAGAAATCTGACTTCAGTTTCAGTGGATAGATCCAGCTAAATCGAGAGAAGTTGTCCACAAAAATCACATAATACTTGAAGTTCTGACATGAGTTAACTGGAGAAGGTCCCTAGATGTCACAATGAATCTGTTCTAAAGGTCTAGAAGCTACAGAGTCTGATAAAGGAAAGGGTAAAGCAGTGCTCTTAGCTATTTGACAACTCCTACATATAGAGTGTAGCTTTGTATTACAGTGAATCAACTGCTGAGTCTCCATATACTTCAAAATTTTCAGGTTCGTGTGAGCTAATCGTTGATGCCACACATCTTCTCCAACTGTCCTGTGTTTTTGAGTGAAAAAGACCTCTGTAACATGAGGATCTACTCGATAAAGTCCTTTAACCTTCCTTCCGAGCATCTTGGTTGTGTTGGAAAGGTGGTCCTTTATGTATACACCGTTTGTCAAAGACAAATGAACATGGATAATCATCTGTTAGTTTCGAAACCGACGGAAGATTTTCTTAATTTCTGGAACAATTAACACATCATTCAAAGGTAAAGAATCCACTTTGATACGTAGCAATGCATTACCAGTATATGTAATAGGTAAGCATAAGCCATTACCAATCATAACTGTATCATTACCAATGTGTTTAGAGAAATTTTGAAGAATACCAGTATTAGCAGTGATGTGAGCAGTCGCGCCAGTGTCTGGATACCACTCATTGCCATTTGATTCTTCAAGATGCATTGCTGCTAGTGCTGTTGGTATTTCCTAGCTTGATAAGAGTTGTCGAATCTATACCAACAGTGAAGTGCATCATGTCCAGGACGTTTGCAGATCTGACACTCTAAACGAGTGTTATCTGTTGTTTTATCTACCTGCAGATTTTTTTGAAGAGTTAGATTTGACGAGTTAGATGGATATGACTTGGTATCTGGATTCCTTTGTGAAGAGCCAGCATATGGTCTAAATCCTTGACCAGAACCAATATCAGGGAAAGTATTGAATTGCTTGAACTACTGTCCTCCCTGATCATGATTTGAACTATTTAGTCTGTAGCTCATATTTCTTCCAGAATATCCATAGTTGCGATATCGATTGTTGAAGGGACGACCTCTTCCATAGCTTCTTACTCCACGATTGTATCCTCTTGGTCCTTCAAAACTAACATTCTGTTGTGCAGGTTTTCTGTCAAGGTCTTCTCTCTGTAGGACTTCAGTTTTCCTTTGACGATAGTAGGCTAGGTTAGAACTGAATTGATTTGAAGAATAGTTCTATAATCTCGCTTCGAATCTTTCTAAGTGTGATATCACCTCATCATACTCTGGTTGTGGTTTCAAGCAATATATTGTGGTCTTGAAACTCTCATATTCAGATCCTAAACCTTCCAAAACTCCGAACAACTTTGTTATCTTATCTACAGGTTTTCCTATAGCCTTGAGTTGATCACAGATTGACTTATATTCTTTGAGATATATAGTCAAAGCTCGATCACGTTTTTGACATGCTTGTAGTTTTCCTCTCAACTCAAATTCTCTAGCCACAGATTTTTGCGTGAATCGATTGAGTAAGGTTTGCCATACCTCATATGCAGTATCCAACCCAATTATCAGACTAAGTATGTTTTCTGAAACAGCACCACTAATCCAGGAAGATACAAGTTGATCTGTCTTGATCCAATCGTTGTAATCAGGGTTTATAACTTCAGTATCCTGATCCTCTCCTTCAACTTGCAAAGATTTGGCAGGTGGTGGACTTTCTCCACTCACGAAACCAAAAAGATCTTGACTTCTCAGAAATCTATGAAACTGAGCTTGCCAAAGAAGAAAATTAGCTTCGGCTAATTTGATGGTAACAAAGTTAGAGATATTAACATGAATAGGGAATGGATACTTCTGCATTCTTACTGCCATTTTCACACTTTCAGATCCCAGAAGATACTCTTATTATTGAAAGAGTCTCCTACTGATTTTGCAGTACAAGAGTCGTGAATCTATTACTGATGATGATGAAAAACTCGATTGAAGAACAACTCACAGTTCTTGTTCAGTGATGTAAAAGATTCACAGATTCCCAATTAAAGAACACATACCACTATTAACAGCAGAAGAAAGCGATCGATGAGCCTTGAATGTGACTTCAATCGGTTGCAGATTCATCATCTTTTCATAGAGAATGAAGTTGATTTGTACTTTCAGGAAAGTTGCTCTGATACCATGTAGAGATTTGATGAACAGAACAGAGAACGGAAAATAGAGAGAGAGAGAGAGAGAGATGATGCAGAGACTGAAGTATTTTGATATTCAATGAAAGCTTGCTTTTACATCAGAACAACTCGATGATTATTATCTCTTTGCTCATCAGTTTTTATATTGAGCAAGAGTATAACAACCACATGAAAAGACTAACTAACTAACCGAAAAGAAAACAGAAAGTTTGACTTTACAAACTTAAAACTGAATATTGATTCCTCAATGCCATCATACTACACGTGCTATAAACTCTATTGTTGCTTTCTTCATTTTCGTTAGTTTCTTTCCTTCCTCTGTTCTCGATACTTTCTTTCTCTTCTTTGTGTTTGACAGCACTTACTGGTTTTCCTCTGTTCTCGAGGTCTTCTTTCCTTCCTCTGTTCTCAAGGTCTTCTTTCCTTCCTCTGTTCTTGACATTACTAGTGTTGCTTTGTATAGTTCTCTTAACACTTGTTAGCTTGATATCTCCAGGGAGGAAGGAAAGTTTCTGAATCACACGAAACTCCCTTCTGTGGTTGATGTCGTGCGATAACTTCCCCGGCACACACAGAAATGATGCTTGTCCCTCCAAAGCCTAGCCTCGGAATTTTCAACCGAGCGGCAACGTCGGCAGCCCATGCAAAGAAAAAATCTGTTACTAGACAATCCGGTTTATGTTTTTCCAGGATATGCAAGACCGGTTCCCGGAGCAAGCTCAGGGCCTCAGAGATTTTGGGCAGATTTCGGCTGTAAGCGACTGCATCAGTATTCTCCCAACCTTCTGGCATCCCTACCTCAGCCGATGGGAATTTGACGGTTTGGACGTGGAATTCCAAACCCAACTGATTAGCTCTTTCGATCTGCTTCGAAAAAAGGGCCGCAAAAGCAGGGGATGTGATGACGGTGATTTTTGCGCCCCGAGTCGCAAAGGCTTTGGCGATGTCTATAATGGGTATCATGTGGCCTTGAGCCGGTACTGGCAGAAAGGATACATGAAGTTGGTTACTTTCGTTCTCCATAGAGCGGGAAAAAGAATGATCCAGGCTTTGCTTCGTCTCTATGGAGATTGCAGAGTTATAGTGAAGCCGGCTAACGTGTTTGTTTCCGAGCGTATGTCTATAACCATATATAGACTCAGGCACCATTAGGATGCAGGATAGGAACACCAAGTCTGACTATTACCAAGAAAAGGGCTGAAAGAATATTTGACTCCTTCAATTCGTTGGTCAAAGCCACGCGAAGCTTTCTCCTTAATAAATAATGCAGAGTGCGTAGAATATGAGCAGGTGCTGTTCAATCCTGCGGATGCGTCAAAAAATGTCTTCTACCAACGAATTGTAAAAGAGTTTTAAGTTTCTAGAATTAGTGTTGAAGTCTCTCGTCATGCATGGGAAGTAAGAAATGGCAGCTGTAAAAGTTTGAGGCGGCGGATGGTCCAGAAGAGAAGAGTGGCCTGTCGTCGGATGCTGTGAGAAAGGATGTTAGTCAATATTTGCCGCGGCCAGCGACTTGTCGAGAAAGAAGGAAAAAAAAGAAGGAAAAAAAATTAAAATTCGACTTTTTTAAAAGAGAAAAAAGAAATAGGGAATTTCCTGGACTGCACAAGAGTGTTAAATACGAGACAGTGAGTGAGAACTTGAAAAGTAAAAATCATTTTCCTTTATTTTAGAAGATTTTGTCCGTTGACGGAAAATATTTTCCGTAATTAATTCATTTTCTGTAAGATGAATGTTGGAAAATTTGAAAAATATTTTCTTAAAAGTTATTTTTCATGAAATGAATGCAGCCTTAATGAAATTCCTGTCTCCCTTATAACAGAATCCCTCATTCCCTTTATAACACCCATTGATAATAAAAATCTCTTCCCGCAAAGTCTTGGGAAGTCACTTCCCCTAATACTAGTTCCTTCGCTCCCCAGCTATTCCACCAAGCTGTCCCTTTGCAAAAACCAATTAAATAACCCTTTCATCAAATCCCACGTATAAACCGACATAAACTAACATCTTGAGATCTTACAGTGTTTAAAGACACTTCCTTCTACTTGTAGCTTTGCTTCTAAACTTATAAGGAATCCCCACAACACTTAACACTCTCTTCTTTGATGACAAATACTCAAACTTCTACAAAAGAATAAAATCACATTTACAACACTTCTACACACAAGAACAGATAAAAACTATGAGCATAAACTAGTTTTTGTCAATTTTCCCTTAACTCTACTACTTCTAGGGTTGAATTTACGGTCACGAGACTTCAAATGACTATTTGAAGTTCAAATCCCACGCGTAACCATTATTCTGCCTTGTGCAATCGCAAAACATCACTCTAAACTCTATGGTATTTTTTTTTTTTTGTCAAAGAAATAACTTTCATTACTGAACAACGAAAGAAGCGCAACAAAGTTCGGAATCAATACATAATAAATCCCACAGTTGGCGAGGGGGCTTAGTTAGCCAATTAACGGGGAGTTGATTTTTCCGATGGGCTTTGACTACCCGATCCAGAGTCAGATTAGATTCGCGGGGCTCGCACCTAATTGAAATTCTATTGAGTTGGGCCAAAATAACTTTACAGTCTTCAATAATCGTCCGCACGGTCCATGGACTTTGAATCTAGCCTGATAAGCACTCCATGGTTGATAAGCTATCTATAACCACTTCCACTTTCACGCACAAGTCAACTAAAGTCTTCAGTTTGTGTCTCTGCCAACCTCGACAAAACCGCACGGAGGGCTAGGGATTCGATTGCATGTGCTGGAGAGGGGTGAGCTTTCACGGCGAACCCATCGGTGACAATACCTTCGGAGTTCCTGCAGATTCCAACTACGGATCCCTCAAGTGAGTCGCCGGACTATGAGCCATCGACATTGTATTTCAGGACTCCCTTCTCAGGTGGAACCCATCACAAAGGTAGCTCGGTTACCTTTAGTCTTTGATTTCTCGTTTTTGGGTTCCACCTTCTGAATAGTTTGTTTTCTACAGGTGCTGCTTCTATTATATCCCTTGGATTCGGTGGCCGGTTTTGGAAGACCATGGTATTTCGCTCCTTCCAGATTAACCAAAGGGTCCCAACAAGCAGCTCCTTCGACGATGGGTCACAGCCTTCGATGAGAATATCTAGTATTCATTTGTTGATTCTAGTTAGATGCTGAGGGGAGGAATCAATTTTAAGTCTTGGATCTGATCATATATCTTTCATCTAGTTGTACAAGATGAAGAGATGCTCTAGAGTTTCCAACGGTGGATGGCATACGGGGCAGATCGGGTTAGGTAACATTTTTCTTATGTATAGGTTTTCCTTTGTGGGAAGCGCATTATTGCATAAACTCCACATGAAAAATCTGATCTTCGGGTGAGTAGGGAGATGCCATATCATATTCTATAGTGTTTTTAGAGGCTGGTATGATGTGGAGGCCTGGTTTTTGTGGTTGTGGGTGTCTGCTGTATAAATTTTGTTATATCCACTTTTGACTAAGTAAGATCCCGATTTATTCATAGTCCATACCTGCTTATTAGTTCCTGCAATAGGGCTATAAAAGAGCTTGCCCCACCCATGAGTAAATATTTCATAGTAGCCTCATTAGACCGTGGAACACCGAGAATTTCGTGCACTAGATTCTCTTAAAAAATTATTGATAGCTTACGTACATTCCATTGATTAGATTTCAGATTGATCAACTCAGCCACGACAAGTTTGCAAAATAGCTAGTCATACTTCTGCAGTAGTCCCTTATCCTCTATTGCCTGCCCAAAAATGGTAAATTGTTCCGATCTTCTCCGGTCCGCTTTTTGTAGATTCTAACGCCTAAGACCAGCTAGAAAGCACCAATTCAAATTCAAACAAAATTGATAAAGACAGTGGATTTTCTCTTCATAATTGAGACAAGTGAGCCCGCTTCCAACTAGAAAATAGGAGCCAAAAAAAATGTCGGAGAGCTTTTATCTTGACTGTTTGTTAGCTTAAAAGCAAGGGACGTACCTAAAAATGCTCAAACCAGTACAAACTAATTCATTCTAATCCTTAATAATTAAGGCGTTTTATTTGCCATTTTTATAATAATTAATAATACATTTTTTTTACTCATACGATAATACGAGTTTTTTTTTAATGATGATACAAGTTAGGTCGGCTAATATTTTTTCTCTTGCGTCAAGAAGATAAAGAGTCATGGCATGACATCCAACATAATTTGTCAATTTTATTGTGCCGTACTTTAAAAAGATCCACAACCTCTTCATTTGGAAAAAAAAAAGTATTATTTATGACTATCGATCCGCAACCTCTTCATTTGAAAAAAAAAAGGTACTATTTATACCATTGCACCATTGGTGCCAAAAAAAGGTATAATCATTTTTAAAAGATGCCCCGCTTTTCCGGTGATATGATGAGGAGGGGTTTGGGAATAAAGAAAAAGGTCATGAGAGAGATAGATTTGGTTTCTTCTATGCTTTAGATGTCTTGTAAAAATCGCAAATTGAATGGCGGCCAGATTCCTTGTTCGCCAATAACCTTGGTAATGGAGGTTTTCTCAAGAATTCTCTATAGACGCTCTTTAAGGCCGGACTTCAAATTTTTCTGGAGGTGCAAAGCAACAAGCTTGTCACATTTATTTTTTGCAGACGATGTTTTCTTGTTTTGTCAAGCTAACTTGCCCTCTGTTTGCATCCTAAAGGAAGGCCTGGACTTATTTTCTTCTTGGAGTGGTCTTGTCCCTAACCCAACGAAGAGCGAGGTCTTTTTGGCAGGAGGTTCGTCAGCTTCAAGGAGTGAACTCCTGCACTCACTAGGATTTCATGAAAGAAGCCTGCCGGTTCGCTACTTGGGGGTGCCAATCATTACCAAGAGGCTAAGCAAGGCGGATTGCCGTGTGCTTGTTGACCGTATTACAGCGAGGGTACAGTCTTGGACTCATCGATTTCTTTCTTTCGCAGGCCGGCTACAACTGATCAGGTCGGTTCTTCATGCGATTCAAGCTTTTTGGGCTATTGTCTTTATTATTCCCATAGCTGTATTGGACCAAATTGAGCGAACCTTTAGGCAATTCCTCTGGAAAGGCCCCGCCCTAGGTAGGGGGGTGCGAAAGTTGCTTGGGAGGATGTGTGCCTCCCAAAAGATGAGGGAGGGCTTGGCATTAGAAGGCTTCAGGACTGTAATAAAGCGGCTATGCTCAAGCATATATGGATCCTTTTCACAGATAAGGAGTCCTTATGGTGCAGGTGGATTCACTCTACCTTTTTAAAAAGGAAGAATTTTTGAGTTGAAAGCAAACCGACCCACTGCTCGTGGGCTTGGAAGAAGATCCTCCAACTTAGGAGGCTTGACCGAAATTACTTCCAATGGAGTATAGGGGATGGTCGCTCGGTTTCCCTCTGGTTTGACTACTGGTATCTTAGGGGGCCGTTAAATCTAATTTTTCTAGACTCTCTCATCCACAGCTCCGGATTCCTTGGCAGGCAACCGTTGCGGATCTTTATTTCCCCATCAGTTAGCCTTTAAAGGATGTTATGGACTCGTGGCAGCATGATCTCCCCATCCTCTCTCAGAATGCGGATTGGTTCTGGTGGAAGGAGTGTCCGACTGGGAGCTTCACTATCGCTTTGGCTTGGGAGGCCATTAGGCGGAAGAAGGATCGTGTCTCCTGGCACACCTTCATTTGGAATTCTTCCATCTCACCCCGCTACCAGTTCAATCTCTGGCTTATCACCAAGTATAGACTCCCTACCCAAATAATATTAATGTCGTATGGTAGAATTAATAGTGGCTTGTGTGTTTTTTTGCAATGAAATGCCGGACTCCATCGACCATTTGTTCTTTGGGTGTCGAGTTATCACTACCCTTGCTTTCTTTTGGGCCGCCAGATGCAATCTACCTTGGCGCAACAGGTCCTAGGTGGATAATCTACGATGGGCTATGTCTCTACTTTCGGGTAAAGAATTCGTTAAATGCATTGCCCGCTTCTCCCTTGGAGCCCTCTGTCACATTATATGGAAGAACATGAATGACATTTTGTTTAGAGAGCTAACTCTTGCGATCCCGGCCATGAAGAACCATCTCCTTAAGGTTGTCCAAGATAAGGCTCTAACTTTCAGGAATGTCAACAAAACCGCGAGAAACAGGAGACTCCAGCGTGCCTAGGGCATCGATCCGATTGTTTTCTCTACAGGGGATTCTTGACTGAAGCCATGAAGCTGTTTTTCGTGTAGCTCCTATTTCAGAGGCTTCGACCCTTGGGAACCAAACAAAAGGCATGCTTGAACTGTGCCTTTTGTTTTTTGTTTGGTGCTTGGGGTGATATGGCTGCGTCCGTTTTGATCCCTCCGTTGCCTTTTGTTTTTTTAGCTTGGGTTGGCCGTCCTATGTGGCTAATTCCGTTTGTTGCTTGCTTTCGCCTTGGCACCCTTCCACTCGCCTTGACGTCTTGTCACTCTGAGTGCAAGTTATGGTGCCGAGTTTTCCTCTTGTAAAGTTGGTAAAGCTCAATACAACTACTTACCTTCACCAAAAGAAAAAGAAAAAGATGAGTGGAATGTGTATGTCTTCAACTCAAGATCACATAATCTCTTCCGGCAAGCGTGCAAGGCATAGGCCAATCATCGAAAGAGGTAACTAGTTTACTTGTCGAATTCTGCAATAGCACGAGAGAACCTAGCTCACTGGAAACCTTAAAAGTTACAAGTAGAGACGTCATGCATGACCAGTTACACAAGACGGGCCTCCCATCAGAATTTCTAAATAATAATACGTGGTCTATGAAGCTTGAAACATGTTCACGTCTCCTTCCAACTGCAGAAGCAGCAAGCGAATTCTCAGCCACATAAACAATTTTCCTAAACAGAACCGTCTGTGTTTCCATTTTCGTTCGTGCAGACAGCAAGGGCACCGCTTTTCTCACCCAAATAGCATATCGTCTTTTATCGGTAAAGGTATTGCATCAAACACCAACGACGTTAGGCAATAATGCTGGAATTGAACAATACAGCACTCACTCGTAATATGAAAGCATGGCGTGACATATTCTTTATTGATCATCTAACGCAACAAAAGAAAGGAGGAAAGATTCAGCACTAAAACATAACGATGCACTAGACTAGGCTTTATTTTGATTCGCGAGCAGCTTTGTGCTGCTTGAGTTCTTCGATTAGCGAAGTCAAATCTGAGTCAGATGATCCACCTTCCGCAACAGCCTTCCTGGCCATTTCGCGAATCACTTTCGCCCTTCTTCTCATGACCTCTGCCTCTTCACCCGCCATAACTCGTCTCACCGCCTTGTCGAGGTCATCTCTGCTCACTAAATCGGCACCTTCTCCAAACATGGCGTATGATGTAGATCCAACGCTGGCCCCGATCCCTAGCACTTGAACAACCAATTTTTCGTTATAGAATTGATCAGAAAACATAGGCCACGTAACCATTGGCACACCAGCAGATATGCTTTCCAGCGTCGAGTTCCATCCGCAATGAGTCACGAATCCACCGATCGACTCGTGATCGAGAATCAATAGTTGGGGTGCCCACCCTCTTATGATTAGGCCTTTCCCATCCATTCTTTCTTCAAACCCTTCTGGTAGCCAATCTTGTTCTTGACTTTTATCTCCCTTCACAATCCATAAGAAATCTTGTTGAGATGCCTCAAGCCCCTTCGCGATTTCCACCAGCTGTTGAGAACTGAATCTTACCATGCTGCCGAAACACACGTAGACAACCGAGTTGGGCTTTTTCGAATCTAGCCATCTTAAGCATTCGTGCCTGCTGACGGATGCTTCCTTACCTCTCTGCACTTTATCTACGGTATCGCTATTGCAGAGCGAGACTGGACCGACATGCCAGGCCTTCCTTCCCAAGACATTCCTGTAAAAATCGACATAATCCTTTTCAAGTTCATAAAAACTGTTGAAAATGCTTCCGAAGCTCTTTGCCTCTGATGCAAACGCTTCTATTGCTATCTTGGAAAAATTTGTTGCAACTTCTTGTCTTGAATGAGGCGGCAGCTGATTCCTTGTTATCTTTATATCTCCAGGGAGGTGAGGCATAAGGAAAGTTTCTGAATCACACGAAACTCCCTTCTGTGGTTGATGTCGTGCGATAACTTCCCCGGCACACACAGCAATGATGCTTGTCCCTCCAAAGGCTAGCCTCGGAATTTTCAACCGAGCGGCAACGTCGGCAGCCCATGCAAAGAAAAAATCTGTTACTAGACAATCCGGTTTATGTTTTTCCAGGATATGCAAGACCGGTTCCCGGAGCAAGCTCAGGGCCTCAGCGAATTTGGGCAGATTTTGGCTGTAAGCCGTTGCATCAGTATTCTCCCAACCTTCTGGCATCCCTACCTCAGTCGATGGGAATTTGACGGTTTGGACGTGGAATTCCAAACCCAACTGATTGGCTCTTTCGATCTGCTTCGAAAAAATGGCCGCAAAAGCAGGGGAGGTGATGACGGTGATTTTTGCGCCCCGAGTCGCAAAGGCTTTGGCGATGTCCATCATGGGTATCATGTGGCCTTGAGCCGGTACTGGCAGAAAGGATACATGAAGTTGGTTACTTTCGTTCTCCATAGAGCGGGAAAAAGAATGATCCAGGCTTTGCTCGTCTCTATGGAGATTGCAGAGTTGTAGTGAAGCCGGCTAACGTGTTTGTTTCCGAGCATATGTCTATAACCATATATAGACTCAGGCACCATTAGGATGCAGGATAGGAACACCGAGTCTGACTATTATCAAGAAAAGGGCTGAAAGAATACTTGACTCCTTCAATTCGTTGGTCAAAGCCATGCGAAACTTTCTCCTTAATAAATAATGCAGAGTGCGTAGAATATGAGCTGGTGCTGTTCAATCGTGCGGATGCGTTAAAAAATATCTTCTACCGTCGAATTGTAAAAGAGTTTTAAGTTTCTAGAAATAGTGTGGAAGTCTCTCGTCATGGGTGGGAAGTAAGAAATGGCAGCTGTAAAAGTCTTAGGCGGCGCATGGTAAGAGTAGCCTGTCGTCGGAAGCTGTGAGAAAGGGATGTTGGTCAATATTTGCCGCGCCCAGCAACTTGTCGAGAATGAAAAAAAAAAAGAAAAAAAATTAAAATTCAACTTTTGAAAAGACCAAAAAAGAAATAGGGAGCCACCTGGGCTGCACGAGATTGTTGAATAAGAGACCGTGAGCGAGAACTAGAAAAGTAAAAATCATTTTTCTTTATTTTAGAAGACTTTATCCATTGATGGAAAATATTTTTTTGTAATTAATTCATTTTTTATAAGATGAATGTTGGAAAATTTGAAAAATATTTTCTTAAAAGTTATTTTTCATGGAAAGAATGCAACTTTAATAAACTTCCTGTCTCCCTTGTAACAGAATCCCGTTTCCTTATAATAAAAATCTCTTCCCACAAAGGCTTGGGAAGTCACTTTCCCTAATCCTAGTTCCTTCGCTCCCCAACTATTCCACCAAGTTTTCCTTTTGGGAAAACCAATTAAATAACCCTTTCATCAAATCCCACGTATAAACCGACATAAACTAACATCTCGAGATGCTACAGTGCTTGAAGACACTTCCTTCTACTTGTAGCTTTGCTTCTAAACCTATAAGCAATCCCCGCTACACTTAACACTCTCTTCTTTGATTACAAATGCTCAGACTTCTACAAAAGAATATAATCACATTTACAAAACTTCTACACACAAGAACAGATGAAAACTTTGAGCATAGGCTAGTTTTTGTTTGTTTTCCCTTAACTCTACTACTTCTAGGGTTGAATTTACAGTCACGAGACCTAAAGTGACTTTTGAAGTTCAAATCCCACACGTAACCATTATTCTGCCTTGTGCAATCGCAAAACATCACTCTAAACTCTATGGTTTTTTTTTTCTTATCTTTTTTGTCAAAGAAATAACTTTCATTACTAAACAACAAAAGAAGTGCAACAAAGTTCGGAATCAATACATAAGAAATCCCACGGTTGGTGAGGGGGCTTAGTTAGCCAATTAACGGGGAGTTGACTTTGCCGATGGGCTTTGACTACCCGATCCAAGATTAGATTCGCGGGGCTCGCACCTAATTGAAATTCTATTGAGTTGGGCCAAAATAACTTTACAGTCTTCAATAATCGTCCGCCCGGTCCATGGGCTTTCAATCTGGCCTGATAAGCACTCCATGGTTGATAAGCTATCTATAACTACTTCCACTTTCACGCACGAGTCAACTAAAGTCTTCAGTTTGTGCGTCTCTGCCAACCTCGACAAGACCGCACGGAGGGCTAGGGTTTCGATTGCATGTGCTGAAGAGGCGTGAGCTTTCATGGCGAACCCATCGGTGACAATACCTTCGGAGTTCCTGCAGATTCCAACTACGGATCCCTCAAGTGAGTCGCCGGACCATGAGCCATCGAATTGTATTTCAGGACTCCCTTCTCAGGTGGAACTCATCACAAAGGTAGCTCGGTTACCTTTTTTCTTTGATTTCTCGTTTTTGGGTTCCGCCTTCTGGATAGTTTGTTTTCTACACGTGCTGCTTCTATTATATCCCTTGGATTCGGTGGCCGGTCTTGGAAGACCATGGTATTTCGCTCCTTCCAGATTTACCTAAGGGTCACAGCCTTCGATGAGAATATCTAGTATCCATTTGTCGATTCTAGTTAAATGATGAGGGGAGGAATCAATTTTAAGTCTTGGATCTGATCATATATCTTTCATCTAGTTGCACAAGATGAAGAGATGCTCTAGAGTTTCCAACGGTGGATGGCATACGGGGCAGATCGGGTTAGGTAACATTTTTCTTATGTATAGGTTTTTCTTTGTGGGAAGCGCATTAGTACATAAACTCCACATGAAAAATCTGATCTTCGGGTGAGTATGGAGATGCCATATCATATTCTATAGTGTTTTTAGAGGCTGGTATGATGTGGAGGCCTGGTTTTTGTTGCCGTGGGTGTCTGCTGTATAAATTTTGTTATATCCACTTTTGACTAAGTAAGATCCCGATTTATTCATAGTCCATACCTGCTTATCAGTTCCTGCAATAGAGCCAAGTGGAACACCGAGAATTTCGTGCACTAGATTCTCTTAAAAAATTATTGATATCTTACGTATATTCCATTGCTTAGATTTCAGATTGATCAACTCAGCCACGACAAGTTTGCAAAATAGCTAGTCATACTTCTGCAGTAGTCCCTTATCCTCTATTGCCTGCCCAAAAATGGTAAATTGTTCCGATCTTCTCCGGTCCGCTTTTTGTAGATTCTAACGCCTAAGACCAGCTAGAAAGCACCAATTCAAATTCAAACGAAATTGATAAAGACAGTGGAGTTTCTCTTCATAATTGAGACAATTGAGCCCGCTTCCAACTAGAAAATAGGAGCAAAAAAAAATGTCGGAGAGCTTTTATCTTGACTGTTTGTTAGCTTAAAAGCAAGGGACGTACCTAAAAATGCTCAAACCAGTACAAACTAATACATCTGATCCTTAATAATTAAGGCGTTTTATTTGCCGTTTTTATAATAATTAATAATAATTTTTTTTTTACTCGTACGATAATACGATTTTTTTTTTATAACGATAATACAAGTTAGGTCGGCTAAGATTTTGTCTCTTGCATCAAGAAGATAAAGAGTCATGGCATGACATCCAACATAATTTGACAATTTTATTGTGCCGTACTTTAAAAAGATCCACAACCTCTTCTCTGGAAAAAAAAAAAAAGTATTATTTATGACTATCGATCCGCAACCTCTTCATTTGAAAAAAAAAAAGAAGGTATTATTCATACCATTGCACCATTGATGCCAAAAAAAAAAGGTATAATCATTTTTAAAAGATGGCAACCTCTTCATTTGAAAAAAAGGGTATTATTTATACCATTGCACCATTGATGCCAAAAAAACGGTATAATCATTTTTAAAAGATGCCTCGCTTTTCCAGTGATATGATAAGGAGGGGTTTGGGAATAAAGAAAAAGGTGATGAGAGAGATAGGTTTGGTTTCTTCTATGCTTTAGATGTCTTGTAAAAATCGCGAATTGAATGGCGGCCAGATTCTGCAATAGCACGAGAGAACAAAAAAGCTGAGTCAATATTTGGAGGGACTAAGAAAAAGATGAGTGGAATGTGTATGTTGTTGGAAGGAGAATTTGATTTTATCCTTTGAGATTACAAATTGATATAGTATATCAGAGACATAGAATATTTTAGGATATTGTATATTGTGCATATATTTCTTTTTTGATTCTTCTCTCTTGTATTACAAATACCGACACTTCTTGTATACTTTGACATACAGAAATACACAGAAAGTATTTTCTCCATTGTTTTGCATTACCTTTCATGGTATCAGAGCCACTTTTCTGATTCATCTTCCGCAACTTTTTTTCCTTCGAATTGCCTTCAATCGTTTCTTTCTTTGTTGCTGCAACTCATTACCTGCAGAACAAAGGCAACACATTGAGAAGAGGAATTCAATATGCATAACCCCAACAACTCAGAAATTCAAGACCCAGATCAACCCAGAAATACAACGGAGGAATCGTCCGGCCAATCTGCTTTCAATCCAACTACCGGACAACTCCCTACTCCAACTTCATGGCCATATGTACCTTGGTTTCCAGGTCAAGGACCATGGACCACTGGACCAAATCCGGGCGATAGACCCGAATCTAATCCGGGTGGGTCAGGATCGAATCCTTACCCGAATTTACCACTCGGGTTTGCGCCGCTGGTTTTTCCGTCCATCGCCGGCCGTCCAGAACCCGGAGATGCAATCTACACGTCATCATCCGATGGCCCGGAGCTGCGACTCATCACCCTTCAGCTCATCGGACTGGATCATTACTCAGTATGGGCGAGGGATTTTCAGAGAGCTCTTGTTACCAAGGATAAGGACGGATTCCTTGATGGATCCGTCCCCTTTCCAATCGATGAACGCCTGCAACGCCATTGGCACAAATGTAATCAATTAGTACGTACATGGATCGGCAATTGTGTGTTGTCGGAGGTCGCAGCAAGGCTTCCTCCGACTGAAGATGCGAGATTAATGTGGAATAATATGAAGGAAATGTACGAGAAGCTCGATAGGGTGAAAGTTTTTTCGCTCACTCAAGCCCTCGCCGAACTAAAACAAGGGAACCTGTCGGTTACCACCTGTTTCAACCGACTCTCAGCGCTCTGGAACGAGCTTGAGGCGGCCGAGGAGCAGCTTCAAGGACCAGACGCGACACTCCAGCAATACAGAGAAATCAAAGATCGAGAGAAGGTAACTCGGTTCCTCTTAGCCCTAAATGAGAGCTACGTACCTGTCCGTTTGCAGATCCTCACCATGGAGACCGTCCCACCGCTCGGCCGCATCTTCCAGCTCGCTGTTCAGGAGGAGAATTAGCGCATGGCTGCCATCGGAAGTGACAAAGGAGCAGAGAGCATGGCTCTTGCTGCACCGGCAAGGTTCTCCGGCCGATTTCACGGCGGTTTTCGCGCGCCGCAGCGAGATCTCACTTCGGGAGGGCCCTCTCGATTTTTTGGGGATGCTAAAAGTGATGAACGGAACCCTAATTTTAGGGTTAACAGAGTGGACGGCCAAGATCAGAAAGTTGGATCCGACGGCCCCTATCTTTCCGGACGAACCGACGGCAGAGATAGACAGGGGCGCGGATCTGACGGTCCAAGCTTCATCCGATCGGATGGTGTAGATCAAATGCAAGGCCGCGGATTTGACGGCCCAAATTCCATCCGATCGGACGGTGTAGATCAGATGCGAGGCCGCAGATCTGACGGCTCTCAATTTCTCTCACATGGGACCGAATCCGGTTGTCGCTATTATGCCACGTCATCACAAAGGGGAGGAAGCCAAAATTACAAATTTAAAGGTAAATATTGTGAATATTGTCGGCGTCCTCATCATACCATCGAGACATGCTGGAAATTACATGGCAAACCCAATGACAAAGAAAAGAAAGGAAAAGATTTTTCTGCTTACCAGGTGCCAGCACAAGGATATGACAAAGCTCATCAACCTATTTCCCAGGATCAATATCAGAACATCATGAAGGCACTAAATCAACTACAGATAGTTGACAAAAGTGCAAATTTCTCAGGTACTTCATCCAACAAGATTAATAATATTTCAGTTGATGCATGGATTATTGATTCAGGTGCTAGTGATCACATAATTTGCCATGAAAATTTGTTTTCTAGTGTTCCTACAAAGCCTGATTCCATATATGTTAGACTTCCAAATGGAAATATTACTGATGTCAGAAAAATTGGCACTGTTCACCTTAGCCCAAACATTATCCTTAAGAATGTTCTTTATATCCCAGAATTTGAATTCAATCTCATAGCTGTTTCCAAAATCTGTGAGGACAATAATTGTCGAGCCAATTTCAACTTCGAAAATTGTTCCTTTTAGGACCTTTCGACTGGGAAACCGATGGGCTTGGGTAAAATGGAACAAGGGCTATACTTTTGGATCAATCTCCCCAGAGACATTGATTTTTCTTTGAATAAAGGCATTTCTTGTAATGCTATTGCTGCAAATAAAAATTCACTTTCTCATCAGCGTCTGGGTCATAGTGCTTCTTTTCCTTGTTCTGATTGTAAAGTATGCCCCTTGGCAAAACAAACGCGAAATCCATTCCCAACTAGTGTATCTCGAGCCACTAGTATTTTCTCATTAGTACATATGGATATTTGGGGTCCTTATCATATATCTCATCGTGATGGATCGCGATTCTTTCTTACTATCGTGGATGATTATTCGCGTGCCACTTGGGTATTTCTCATGCAGTTCAAAAGTCAGGCTTTCTCATGTCTGTCGAAATTCTTCACTATGGTCAAAAATCAGTTTGATACACATATTAGGAGGATTCGCACAGACAATGGAAGTGAATTCTTTTCCACTGAGTATAAATCTTTTCTGTCATCACAAGGAATTCTTCATGAGAGTTCTTGTGCTTACACTCCGCAACAAAATGGAATTGTCGAACGTAAACATCGACACCTCCTAGAAGTTGCTCATGCACTGAAATATCAAGCCTCCATTCCTGAATCCTTTTGGGGAGATTGTGTGATCACGGCGGCCTATTTAATTAATCGTATGCCAACTAGAATATTAAAAGGTTGCACCCCTTTTGAAATGCTCTTTGGTAAGAAACCAGACATTAGTCATCTCCGAGTGTTTGGTTGTCTCTGCTACATGACGAATGTTCGGTATCGACACAAATTAGACCCTCGTGCTCTTCGATGTGTTTTTATGGGATATGCTACCCTGCAAAAGGGTTATCGAGTTATGGAGATATCTACAGGTCGTTTCTTTGTTAGTCGTGATGTTATATTTCACGAGGATATATTCCCTTTTCAAGAAATGGAATCTTCACATGAGCCGTCCATGACAGAATCAAGCCATCGACAATTTCTATCGGTGGAGGATATTACAGTACAGCCATAGTGCATCTTGATCGGACCGGATCAATCGTTTTCTAACCCATGTTCTACGACGACGTGTCCTGGATCTCCTGCTCTTGTTGCTGGTTCTTCTGATTCTCCAACAAGACAAACTAGTATCGACCCTCCAGCAACATGTCATAGTTTTCCTTTGACACAGCAACAACAAATTGCACCATCATCCCCAACAGTCGACAGGCCTAGACGCTCGGGGACGACAAGTTCGTCCTCCGACTGACAAAGGATTATATCTGTTCTACCTTGAAAACTTCAGGTACGCAATACCCGGTATCCTCCTATGTTTCTTTCGGTCGTCTATCACAGGAACATATGTGTTGCGTCAGTCGGATATCCTAAGAACAAGAATCGTCTTCTTATGAGGAAGCAACACGTGATATCCGTTGGCAAAGGGCCATGAAAGCAGAGATTGTTGCCCTCCAAGGGAATCACACTTGGGATATCGTTCCTTTGCCTCCTCACAGAAGGCCCATTGGTTGCAAATGGGTTTATAAAATAAAATATATATGGTGGATGGTTCAATTGAGCGCTACAAAGCTCGACTTGTCACAAAGGGATTTACGCAGCGTGAAGGATTTGACTATCATGAGACTTTTTCACCAGTTGCTAAAGAGGTAACTGTTCGCTCTTTTCTGGCAATTGCTGCATTCCGTAATTGGGATTTACATCAAATGGATGTCAACAATGCTTTTCTTCATGGAGACCTTGATGAAGAAATTTACATGGAGGTTCCACAGGGATTACGTAGACAGGGGGAGTCTCGAGTGTGTCGTCTACGCAAATCCCTGTATGGGCTTAAACAAGCTTCTCGACAGTGGTATGCGAAATTCACTGAGGCACTTACAAATGTAGGTTTTCAACACTCGAAGCATGATTATGCATTGTTCACACGGACCAAAGGTACTTCATCAATCTACCTATTGATTTATGTTGATGATATACTCATCATGGGAAATGATAATGTGGCGATCCAAAAGTTCAAAGAATACTTGCATTCGACTTTCCATATTAAAGATTTGGGTTCTCCAAAATATTTTCTTAGTATCGAAATAGCTCGATCCAGTGAGGGAATTTGTCTCAGTCAGCGAAAATTCATCCTGGAAATCATATCAGACGTTGGATTATCAGGGTGCAAACCAGCTGTTATACCTATTGAGCAGAATGTCAAGTTGACAACACATGAGTATGATGTAAGTTCTTCTTCTCCAAATGAAGATCCACTGCTCAAGGATCCATCGGCATATCAACGACTTGTTGGCAAATTAATCTATCTCACCATGACCAGGCCTGATATATGTTATGCAGTACAAATTCTTAGTCAATTTATGCACAACCCAAAGCAATCGCATATGAATGCAGCGCTGAAGGTTGTAAAGTACTTGAAGGGATGTCCAGGGCTTGGAATTCTACTATCTCGTGATTGCAACATGAAGATGACAGCATATTGTGACACAGATTATGCTACTTGTCCTATGACAAGAAGATCCATTACTGGTTTTTGCATCAAGATAGGAAAATCTTTGATTTCATGGAAAACAAAGAAACAGTCAACAGTCTCATTGTCATAAGCAAAATCAGAATATCGAGCCATGGCAAAGACTGTTTGTGAGATAGTTTGGATACGAGGATTACTTTCAGATCTTGGAGTACAAGTCAGTGGAGCAAGTGAATTGTTTTGTGATAACGATGCTGCGCTAAAATTAGCAGCAAACCCAGTTTTCCACAAGAGAACAAAGCATATTGAGGTTGATTGTCATTTTACTCGAGAAAAGATTCAAGAAGGTATCGTCATAACTCGAGGAATTGGAACTGTAGAACAGCCAGCAGACATCTTCACTAAGCCGTTATGTCAGAGACAACATGGATATTTGTTAAGCAAGCTTGGCGCCTTTGACATTTATAGGCCGCCAGCTTGAGGGGGAGTGTTGGAAGGAGAATTTGATTTTATCCTTTGAGATTACAAATTGATATAGTATATCAGAGACATAGAATATTCTAGGATATTGTAATATTGTGCATATATTTCTTTTTTGATTCTTCTCTCTTGTATTACAAATACCGACACTTCTTGTATACTTTGACATACAGAAATACACAGAAAGTACTTTCTCCATTGTTTTGCATTACCTTTCATATGTCTTCAACTCAAGATCACATAATCTCTTCCGGCAAGCGTGCAAGGCATACGCCAATCATCGAAAGAGGTAACTAGTTTACTTGTCGAATTTTGCAATAGCACGAGAGAATCTAGCTCACTGGAAACCTTAAAAGTTACAAGTAGAGACGTCATGCATGACCAAGATACACAAGACGAGCCTCCCATCATAAATTCTAAATAATAATACGTGGTCCATGAATGTCATGTGCCAAACCCCGAGCGCGTACCCATCCCTCTCTGGTCGATAAAATTTTGCGACTTCTCAGGACTAGTCGCCGACCCTTTTACTTTATTGCACATGCGGAAGCGAAAAAGAATCCCCTGACGGTAATCATCTCGGGATAGAAAAGCAGAACAATAGTTTCACAAATAAACATACATTTATAAACATATGCTGAGTCAAGTACAAGAGTCTATGATCAAAAGACTACAAAAGACTATTCTCCAAAAAGAAACGGTCCTATCCGACCTATACTTCAGATCACCTCCTTTCTGCTCCAGGTCCTCCACTCGATGACCCTGAAAGTGGTTATACAATAACCAGTGAGACAAGGTCTCAGCAAGTCTAAGCTCTAAACTTCCGCTAGGAGGGAAAGACTCTAAGAAGCATCCTAAGCATGCAATCACACAATCAAGGAGACTTACCTCGTCTCAGTTTCACCCTGCAGGTCAGCACAGTTCATATCACAAATCAGAGCATCACTCAAGCTCAATTAATTGGAACACAATACTTAATTCATCATGCGTTCCTAGTTTTGATCTCGGCATATAGCACGGCCTACTCTCAGTTCGGCGGTCTTCTGGCATTGCCAGGCTTCGTCTCACCCCATTGAGCACGGCACGTCACTTCGTCGACGACTTTCCCGAAGGAGCATAAGGTCCAGAATCTACTGCGACCGGCTTCCCTTTGATAAGGGGTATCCCAAATAGGGATAACGTCCAACTCAACAGCCTGGGACGATTTCTCTTAATTATCACACGATCACTCAAATATGGCCCAGGGCACCGTGCATTGCACTCAAATGCTTCAATTAAAATGATAAACCTGGCCTTTTTCTTCATATTAAAAATATGCATGAAAATAGTCGTGTGTGGGTACATGGTCAACTCAACCCAGAAAAATTGACATTCTTCCTTTTTTAAAATCCCACTATTTTATATAGTATATAAAACCATTTTTGGTGTTAAAATCCGACACCCGGGATTTTCTGAGTAAATATTGAAAATTCACAATTTTTGGAATTAAATACCAAAAATCCAATCATCACTCAATTTGCATAATTTAACACTCAATTGTAGAAATTAACCACGCCATTGCAATCGGCATGAAATTCCAGTCATCGGCCATCTCGGCCTAATTTCCGGAAAAATAATTAATAAATAATTAATTTCGAAAATTAAATAATTAATTCAATTTAATTTCTAAAAATACTAACATTGGCCAAAATTATTAAATTAAATACCAATATGGACCCGGAAAATTTCCGAACCCTTCTAGATAAATAAAACAATTTAATTAGGCCTTAGCTAAACCATGCTAACCATTAAATCATTAATTTAATCTAACTAACCACCTAATTCCTAATTAAATAAATCTAAACACCACTTAGCATCAAAGCCTACTAAAAAGAGTTTAGAGAATAAACTCACCGGTGTATCGTGAAAACCGGTTCACCGTGACGACGACGTGACGGCGGCCGAAATCTTCATTTTCGGCGGTGTCGACGAACTCTCGGACCGAGCTTAAAACGGGCCCAACAAACCTCAGTCCAAATTTGAGATATGCTATTGAATTGGGCCGGGCCCGAAACTGGGCTGGACTTGATTCTTGGGTTGACTTGAGGGTGTTATTGGATTGAACGGGCTTGCTGCTATTGGGCTTCAAGTCTGGCTGAATTGGACCGCTGATGGGCTGAACAAGAAAAAGAACTGCTAGGCCTGAATTACTATTGAAGATTGGGCTGAACGCTGGGCTGCTTTGGCGGATGAAGTGGCGGCGTGAGATGGTGCTAATTCGATGGGGCTTCGAGCAAGAAGTCTTCGTTTGGGGAAAAATTGACCGAGCGAAACCTACCACGTGCAGCTGGATTTCGGTCGACTGACAATGGAGGTGTTGCGCGGATGAAAAGCTGGCAGCAAACGTTGGCAAATCGAAGCAAAGATGGAGAGGATTCGAAGCTGCTGGAGACGCGCGGGCTGTTGATCGTGGGCTAAGACACGCGACTGGGCCAAAGATTGCTACTTCAGTGGATTGTTGCTCTCGCGGCTGAATGGACGAAGGAAGACGTGTGGATGGCAGAGGCGTGGAGGCTTCGGTCAACAAAAGGGGAGGGGATGGTTTGATTGTTGACCAAGGGTGTTGGCTTGTGGATGTGTGGCAAGGGGGAAACAGTAGCTAGTGAAGACCATCGTTGACAGAGGCGTGGGTAGAAGCTAATTCGGTGGTCGCTCGAAGAGGAAATGAGCAGAAGGGATGCAGAGAAAAATCAAATGAAGAAGGGCTGTAGCTTTCGTTGATGAAGGTGTCCAACGAGAGAGAGGGAAAGAGGATAGATAAGAGAGAGAAGAAGTAGCGTGTGCAAGAAGAGAGGCCAAAGTCAAGGAGACTAATCCATCTAATTAAAAGCTTGTCTCCCTTTAAGTCTACAAAAATATCCTAATGTCTTCCGATTCTTTTTTTTTTTTTTTTTTTTTTTTTTTTTGGAGGAGAGGCAGAACTGCTTGCACCAACAGTCTTGCGCCAGTAAACCCCAGCGACGTGGCCCAGTAGAAAACCACCACCCCGACGCCACGCTTAAATCGCCTAATGATCGGGCCCCTCCCTGCAACTTGCGTTGCAGGGGCTTCGAACTCCCGACCTCCCCGAGGAGGACGTTGTAGAGCCTACCCAGCAGAGCCACCTGAGCCAGTGGTTTGTCTCCCGATTCTTTCTTGCTCTTATTCCCACAAAAATGTCCAATTTAAATGTCCAAAATGCAGCCCTCAAGCCTTGATCCGAATTTCACTCCATTTAGACTTCAATTTCTTCATGAAATTTCCCAAATCGACGTCCAATTTCGTTGAAGAAAAATCCCATAGAATTTTCTGTAAGTCCCTGACACTCGAAGGCTCGGGTTGGAAGTTCCAATTTCCATCGATTTAGCCCATTTGAATTTCCTTTAATTTTCGGTGTCCAAAATGGTTTTCCGTAAAAATCTCGGAATCTCTTAAAATTTCTCGGAGGATGAGTCGACATCCTAATATTGCTTGTGACACCACAGAACTTTCAATTTCTGAAATCGGGTTCAAATAGACAGTTAATCTCAATTCGGCGTGCTTTTAGCGTAACCTAGTCTATTGGGTAGTTTTTAGGAATTTTTGGTGCAATTGACCCGTGATCGATTTATCTCGAGTCACATAGTGCATTTTCGATACATTGGTGACTCTCGGTTGTCGTGAAAATCTTGAGGTTTCAAATACGGACACAAGGTACCCAAAACGTCAGAAAATCAATTTAGTGCCGATTGGTAAGAATTTTGAAATCAAGTGGAATCACCCACATTCTGATCACATATCTCAGCCAAATCGACATATCTCTGATCTCTGATCAATTCTGACAGTGCAGCAATGACCCTTGTAGACCGACACGGTCGAGCAATCGATTCCTGTTTAAATTCTCAAGTCCATTGCATTTAGATTCCTTAATTGTTTCCCCAGATAGACCAGTTATCTCGTGAGTGATCAGCTCAGAGAATAGCATTAATGGCTCGTCGACGAAAGGCCCGATTTATTTAATCGAAAATAAATTCTGAAAATTCAGGCTGTCACAATGAAGCTTGAAACATGTTCATGTCTCCTTCCAACTGCAGCAGCAGCAAGCTAATTCTCAGCCACATAAACAATTTTCCTAAACAGAACCGTCTGTGTTTCCATTTTCGTTCGTGCAGACAGCAAGGGCACCGCTTTTCTCACCCAAATAGCATATCGTCTTTTATCGGTAAAGGTATTGCATCAAACACCAACGACGTTAGGCAATAATGCCGGAATTGAACGATACAGCACTCACTCGTAATATGAAAGCATGGCGTGACATATTCTTTATTGATCATCTAACGCAACAAAAGAAAGGAGGAAAGATTCAGCACTAAAACATAACGATACACTAGAGTAGGCTTTATTTTGATTCGCGAGCTGCTTTGTGCTGCTTGAGTTCTTCCATCAGCGAAGTCAAATCTGAGTCAGATGATCCACCTTCCGCAACAGCCTTCCAGGCCATTTCGCGAATCACTTTCGCCCTTCTTCTCATGACCTCTGCCTCTTCACCCGCCATAACCCGTCTCACCACCTTGTCGATGTCATCTCTGCTTACTAAGTCGGCACCTTCTGCAAACATGGCAAACGATTTAGATCCAACGCTGGCCCCGATCCCTAGCACTTGAACAACCAATTTTTCGTTATAGAATTGATCAGAAAACATGGGCCACGTAACCATTGGCACACCAGCAGATATGCTTTCTAGCGTCGAGTTCCATCCACAATGAGTCACGAATCCACCGATCGACTCGTGATCGAGAATCAACAGTTGGGGTGCCCACCCTCTTATGATTAGGCCTTTCCCATCCATTCTTTCTTCAAACCCTTCTGGTAGCCAATCTTGTTCTTGACTTTTATCTCCCTTCACAATCCATAAGAAATCTTGTTGAGATGCCTCAAGCCCCTTCGCCATTTCTACCAGCTGTTGAGAACCGAGTCTTATTATGCTGCCGAAACACACGTAGACAACCGAGTTGGGCTTTTTCGAATCTAGCCATCTTAAGCATTCGTGCTTGCTGATGGATGCTTCCTTACCTCTCTGCACTTTATCTGCGGTATCGCTATTGCAAAGCGAGACTGGACCGACATGCCAGGCCTTCCTTCCCAAGACATTCCTGTAAAAATCGGCATAATCCTTTTCGAGTTCATAAAAGCTGTTGAAAATGCTTCCGAAACTCTTTATCTCTGCTTCGAACGCTTTTTCTGCATGCTTGCTATAATAATTTTCAACTTGTCGTCTTAAATGCTCCGGCAGCTGATTCCTTGTCAGCTTTATATCTCCAGGGAGGTGAGGCAAAAGGAAAGTTTCTGAATCACACGAAACTCCCTTCTGTGGTTGATGTCGTGCGATAACTTCCCTTGCGCACACAGCAATGATGCTTGTCCCTCCAAAGACTAGCCTGGGAATTTTCAACCGAGCGGCAACGTCGGTAGCCCATGGAAAGGAAAAATCTATTACTAGACAATCCGGTGTATGTTTTTCCAGGATATGCAAGACCGGTTCCCGGAGCAAGCACACGGCCTCAGCGAATTTGGGCAGATTTTGGCTGTAATCCTTTGCATCAGTATTCTCCCAACCTTCGGGCATCCCTACCTCAGTCGATGGGAATTTGACGGTTTGGACGTGGAATTCCAAACCCAACCGATTGGCTCTTTCGATCTGCTTCGAAAAAATGGCCGCAAAGGCAGGGGAGGTGATGACGGTGACTTTTGCGCCCCGAGTCGCAAAGGCTTTGGCGATGTCTATCATGGGTATCATGTGCCCTTGAGCCGGTAATGGCAGGAAGGATATATGAAGTCGGTTACTTTCGGTCTCCATAGAGAGGGAAAAAGAATGATCCAGGCTTTGCTTCGTCTCTATGGAGATTGCAGAGTTATAGTGAAGCCGGCTAACGTGTTTGTTTCCGAGCATAAGTCTATAACCATATATAGACTCAGGCACCATTAGGATGCAGGATAGGAACACCAAGTCTGACTATTATCAAGAAAAGGGCTGAAAGAATATTTGACTCCTTAATAAATAATGCAGAGTGCGTAGAATATGAGCTGGTGCTGTTCAATCGTGCGGATGCGTTAAAAAATATCTTCTACCAACGAATTGTGAAAGAGCTTTAAGTTTCAAGAAATAGTGTTGAAGTCTCTCGTCATGGGTGGGAAGTAAGAAATGGCAGCTCTGAGGCGGCGGATGGTGAGAGTGGCCTGTGGTCGGAAGCTGTGACAAAGTGATGTTAGTCAATATTTGCCGCACGCAGCGACTTGTCGAGAAAGAAGGAAAAAAAATTAAAAATTCGACTTTTTTGAAAGACCAAGGGAGCTGCCTGGGCTGCACAAGAGTGTTGAAGAAGAGACCGTGAGTGAGAACTTGAAAAGTAAAATTCATTTTCTTTTATTTTAGAAGACTTTATCCGTTGACGGAAAATATTTTCTGTAATTAATTCAATTTCTGTAAGATGAATGTTGGAGAATTTGAAAAATATTTTCTTAAAAATTATTTTTCATGGAATGAATGCAGCTTTAATGAAACTTCCTGTCTCCCTTGTAACACAATCCCTCATTCCTTTTGTAACACCCATCGATAATAAAAATCTCTTCCCACAAAGGCTTGGGAAGTCACTTCCCCTAATACTAGTTCCTTCACTCCCCAACTATTCCACCAAGCTGTCCCTTTGCAAAAGCCAATTAAATAACCCTTTCATCAAATCCCACGTATAGACCGACATAAACTAACATCTTGAGATGTTACGGTGTTTGAAGACGCTTCCTTCTACTTGTAGCTTTGCTTCTAAACTTATAAGGAGTCCCCACGACACTTAACACTCTCTTCTTTGATGACAAATGCTCAAACTTCTACAAAAGAATACAATCACATTTACAAAACTTCTACACACAAGAACGGATGAAAACTATGAGCATAAACTAGTTTTTGTCATTTTTCCCTTAACTCTACTACTTCTAGGGTTGAATTTATAGTCACGAGACCTCAAATGACTATTTGAAGTTCAAATCCCACGTGTAACCATTATTCTACCTTGTGCAATTGCAAAACATCACTCTAAACTCTGGTTTTTTTTTTTTTTTTTTTTGTCAAAGAAATAACTTTCATTACTGAACAATGAAAGAAGTGCAACAAAGTTCGGAATCAATACATAATAAATCCCACAATTGGTGAGGGGGCTTAGGGTGCATTTGGTTCGGCATTTTGAAAGCTCATTAGGAAAATGCAAAGTAGTTTAACCAAAAGGACTTTAGGCAAATATAAAGGCCGTTTAGTAAACTATGTTTTGAGAAACAACTTCGAGAGAAATGTCGTTTGGTAGAAAACATATTTGAAAAGCTCTCTCAAAGTTTTTTTTTTTTTTTTTTTTTTTGGTCAAAGAAATAACTTTCATTACTGAACAACGAAAGAAGTGCAACAAAGTTCGAAATCAATACATAATAAATCCCACAATTGGCGAGAGGGCTTAGGGTGCGTTTGGTTTGACATTTTGAAAGCCCATTAGGAAAATGCAAAGTAGTTTAACCAAAATGACTTTAAGCAAATACAAAGTCCGTTTGGTAAACTATGCTTTGAGAAACAACTTTGAGAGAAATGTCATTTGGTAGAAACACATTTGAAAAGCCCTTTTGGTGATTAATATTAATTTTTTTAATTTCATTTGTTTAAAATTGAAAAAAATAATGTATGTAACTTTTTAAATATAAATTTTGGCAATAATACTAAAAAAATAAAATACACATAATTATTTTTTCAACACCAACCCTTCATCAGAATTTTTTTAATTTTTATTTGCTTAAAATTGAAAAAAAAAAATGTATGCAACCTTTTAAATATGAATTTTGACAATAATGCTAAAAAAATCAAATACATATATATAATTAAAAAACGATCAAATCCTTCATCGAAATTTTTTAATTTTTATTTGTTTAAAATTGAACAAATAATGTATAAAACCTTTTAAATATAAATTTGAAAATAATGCTAAAGAATCTAAATATATATATATATATATATATATATATATATATATATATATATGACCAAACCATTCATTGGATTTTCTTTATTTTTTTGTTTAAAATTGAAAAAAATAATGTATGCAACTTTTAAAATATAAATTTTGACAATAATGCTAAAAAATCAAATACATATATATATTTAAAAAAAAGACCAAATCCTTCGTCGAAATTTTTAAATTTTTATTTGTTTAAAATTGAAAAAATAATGTATGTAACTTTTTAAATTTAAATTTGAAAATGCTGCTAAAATATCAAATACACACACACACACACACACACACACACACACACACACACACACACACACACACACATATATATGCATATATTTAAAAAGACCAAACCCTTTGTCGGGATTTTTTCATTTTTATTTGTTTAAAATTGAAAAAAAAAATAATGTATGCAACTTTTTAAATATAAAATTTAACAATAATGCTAAAAAAATCAAATATATAAATATTTTTTTTTTAAAAATACCTATATATATATATATTAGCATTTATGTAAATTTGATTTTTTTAGCATTATTTGGCATTTAAAAAAATTAATAACAATGGAAAAATAAGAAATTTGAAGAATGAGTGATGATAGTTTTGGGAAAAAAAAAAGTTTCAGCATTTGGCTCGATGTTGAAAGCTTAAAGCTAGTCCCTACTAGTATCAGGCTTTTAACATTCCCAATGTCGACTTTCACTCGAAAGCTATTTCAAAATGGTTGTCAAACGGTCCAGCATTTCCCCAAGAGGCTTTGGAGGCTGATAGCCCATTTGTTCACCCTTAGTTAACCAATTAACGGAGAGTTGATTTTTCTGATGGGCTTTGACTACCTGATCCATAATCAGATTAGATTCGCAGGGCTCACACCTAATTGAAATTCTATTGAGTTGGGCCAAAATAACTTTACAGTCTTCAATAATCGTCCGCACGGTCCATGGGCTTTGAATCTGGCGTGATAAGCATTCCATGGTTGATAAGCTATCTATAACTACTTCCACTTTCATGCACAAATCGACTAAAGTCTTAACCATTAGGGTTTGCTTTAATGGTCACCCTTCCAACTTGGAAATGAGAGGTGGGGGGTTCGAATTCTCAGGGAGATTGGGGGTGGGGACGCTGTAGTTTCAGAAGTGGGTTTCGACTCCCACGCCCTGCAAGGAGGTAGGGTAAAAGTTTGAGAGTGAGTGTTAGAATAAGAATAGAGTATGACCGATCAAAAATAAAATAAAAAAACTGAAGTCTTCAGTTTGTGACATTGTGTGTCTCTGCCAACCTCGACAAAACCGCACGGAGGGCTAGGGTTTCGATTGCATGTGCTGAAGAGGCGTGAGCTTTCATGGCGAACCCATCGGTGACGATACCTTCGGAGTTCCTGCAGATTCCAACTACGGATCCCTCAAGTGAGTCGCCGGACCATGAGTCATCGACATTGTATTTCAGGACTCCCTTCTCAGGTGGAACCCATCACAAAGGTAGCTCGGTTACCTTTTTTCTTTGATTTTTCGTTTTTGGGTTCCACCTTCTGAATAGTTTGTTTTCTTCACGTGCTGCTTCTATTATATCCCTTGGATTCGGTGGCCGGTCTTGGAAGACCATGGTATTTCGGTCCTTCCAGATTTACCAAAGGGTCACAGCCTTCGATGAGAATATCTAGTATCCATTTGTCGATTCTAGTTAAATGGTGAGGGGAGGAATCGATTTTAAGTCTTGGATCTGATCATATATCTTTCATCTAGTTGCACAAGATGAAGAGATGCTCTAGAGTTTCCAACAGTGGATGGCATACGGGGCAGATCGGGTTAGGTAACATTTTCTTATGTATAGGTTTTCCTTTGTGGGAAGCGCATTATTGCATAAACTACACATGAAAAATCTGATTTTCGGGTGAGTATGGAGATGCCATATCATATTCTATAGTGTTTTTAGAGGCTGGTATGATGTGGAGGCTTGATTTTTGTTGTGGTGGGTGTCTGCTGTATAAATTTTGTTATATCCACTTTTGACTAAGTAAGATCCCGATTTCTTCATAGTCCATACCTGCTTATCAGTTCCTGCAATAGGGCCAAGTGGAACACCGAGAATTTCGTGCACTAGATTCTCTTAAAAAATTATTGATAGCTTACGTACATTCCATTGCTTAGATTTCAGATTGATCAACTCAGCCACGACAAGTTTGCAAAATAGCTAGTCATACTTCTGCAGTAGTCCCTTATCCTCTATTGCCTGCCCAAAAATGGTAAATTGTTCCGATCTTCTCCGGTCCGCTTTTTGTAGATTCTAACGCCTAAGACCAGCTAGAAAGCACAAATTCAAATTCAAACGAAATTGATAAAGACAGTGGATATTCTCTACATAATTGAGACAATTGAGCCCGCTTCCAACTAGAAAATAGGAGCAAAAAAAAATATCGGAGAGCTTTTATCTTGACTGTTTGTTAGTTTAAAAGCAAGGGACGTACCTAAAAATGCTCAAACCAGTACAAACTAATACATTCTGATCCTTAATAATTAAGGCGTTTTATTTGCCGTTTTTATAATAATTAATAATACATTTTTTTTACTCGTATGATAATATGAGTTTTTTTTTTAACGATAATACAAGTTTTTTTTTTTGGTTGGTACGATAACACAAGTTAGGTCGTCTAAGATTTTGTCTCTTGCATCAAGAAGATAAAGAGCCATGGCATGACATCCAACATAATTTGACAATTTTATTGTGCCGTACTTTAAAAAGATCCATAACCTCTTCATTTGGAAAAAAAAAGTATTATTTATGACTATCGATCCGCAACCTCTTCATTTGAAAAAAAAAGTATTATTTATACCATTGCACCATTGATGCCAAAAAAAAAAGGTATAATCATTTTTAAAAGATGCCTCGCTTTTCCAGTGATATGATAAGGAGGGGTTTGGGAATAAAGAAAAAGGTGATGAGCGAGATAGGTTTGGTTTCTTCTATGCTTTAGATGTCTTGTAAAAATCGCGAATTGAATGGCGGCCAGATTCTGCAATAGCACGAGAGAACAAAAAAGCTGAGTCAATATTTGGAGGGACTAAGAAAAAGATGAGTGGAATGTGTATGCCTTCAACTCAAGATCACATAATCTCCTACGGCAAGCGTGCAAGGCATAGGCCAATCATCGAAAGAGGTAACTAGTTTACTTGTCGAATTCTGCAATACCACGAGAGAACCTAGCTCAATGGAAACCTTAAAAGTTACAAGTAGAGACGTCATGCATGACCAGTTACGCAAGACGGGCCTCCCATTAGAAAGTCTAAATAATAATACGTGGTCTATGAAGCTTGAAACACGTTCATGTCTCCTTCCAACTGCAGCAGCAGCAGCAAGCTAATTCTCAGCCACATAAACAATTTTCCTAAACAGAACCGTCTGTGTTTCCATTTTCGTTCGTGCAGACAGCAAGGGCACCGCTTTTCTCACCCAAATAGCATATCGTCTTTTATCGGTAAAGGTATTGCATCAAACACCAACGACGTTAGGCAATAATGCCGGAATTGAACGATACAGCACTCACTCGTAATATGAAAGCATGGCGTGACATATTCTTTATTGATCATCTAACGCAACAAAAGAAAGGAGGAAAGATTCAGCACTAAAACATAACGATACACTAGAGTAGGCTTTATTTTGATTCGCGAGCTGCTTTGTGCTGCTTGAGTTCTTCCATCAGCGAAGTCAAATCTGAGTCAGATGATCCACCTTCCGCAACAGCCTTCCAGGCCATTTCGCGAATCACTTTCGCCCTTCTTCTCATGACCTCTGCCTCTTCACCCGCCATAACCCGTCTCACCACCTTGTCGATGTCATCTCTGCTTACTAAGTCGGCACCTTCTGCAAACATGGCAAACGATTTAGATCCAACGCTGGCCCCGATCCCTAGCACTTGAACAACCAACTTTTCGTTATAGAATTGATCGGCAAACATCGGCCACGTGACCATTGGCACACCGGCAGATATGCTTTCCAGCGTCGAGTTCCATCCGCAATGAGTCACAAATCCACTGATCGACTCGTGATCGAGAATCAACAGTTGGGGTGCCCACCCTCTTATGATTAGGCCTTTCCCATCCATTCTTTCTTCAAACCCTTCTGGTAGCCAATCTTGTTCTTGACTTTTATCTCCCTTCACAATCCATAAAAAATCTTGTTGAGATGCCTCAAGCCCCTTCGCGATTTCTACCAGCTGTTGAGAACTGAACCTTGTCAAACTGCCGAAACACACGTAGACAACGGAGTTGGGCATTTTCGAATCTAGCCATCTTAAGCATTCGTGCCTGCTGATGGATGCTTCCTTACCCCTCTGCACTTTATCTGCAGTATCGCTGTTGCAGAGCGAGACTGGACCGACATGCCAGGCCTTCCTTCCCAAGAAATTCCTGTAAAAATCGGCATAATCCTTTTCGAGTTCATAAAAGCTGTTGAAAATGCTTCCGAAGCTCTTTACCTCTGCTTCGAACGCTTTTCCTGCATGCTTGGAAAAATCATTTTCAACTAGTCGTCTTAAATGCTCCGGCAGCTGATTCCTTGTCAGCTTTATATCTCCAGGGAGGTGAGGCATAAGGAAAGTTTCTGAATCACACGAAACTCCCTTCTGTGGTTGATGTCGTGCGATAACTTCCTCCGCGCACACGGCAATGATGCTTGTCCCTCCAAAGACTAGCCTGGGAATTTTCAACCGAGCGGCAACGTCGGTAGCCCATGCAAAGAAAAAATCTGTTACTAGACAATCCGGTGTATGTTTTTCCAGGATATGCAAGACCGGTTCCCGGAGCAAACTCAGGGCCTCAGCGAATTTGGGCAGATTTTGGCTGTAAGCCGTTGCATCAGTATTCTCCCAACCTTCTGGCATCCCTACCTCAGTCGATGGAAATTTGACGGTTTGGACGTGGAATTCCAAACCCAACTGATTGGCTCTTTCGATCTGCTTCGAAAAAATGGCCGCAAAGGCAGGGGAGGTGATGACGGTGATTTTTGCGCCCCGAGTCGCAAAGGCTTTGGCGATGTCTATCATGGGTATCATGTGGCCTTGAGCCGGTAATGGCAGAAAGGATATATGAAGTCGGTTACTTTCGGTCTCCATAGAGAGGGAAAAAGAATGATCCTGGCTTTGCTTCGTCCCTATGGAGATTGCAGAGTTGTAGTGAAGCCGGCTAACGTGTTTGTTTCCGAGCATGCGTCTATAGCCATATATAGACTTGGGCACCATTAGGATACAGTATAGTAACACCAAGTCTGCCTTATTGGCGGAAAGGGCTGAAAAAATACTTGGTCTCCAAGATATCTGACACTTTTCTGACTTTTACCATGAAAAGGGCTGAACGGGGCCTTGGTCCCCAAGATACTTGTCTCCTTCTTATTAAAATTGATAAATGGATTAGGCACGAACAATTATGAAGGGGGTAGATTCGTTGGTCAAGGAAACGTGAAGCTTTTTCGTTAATAAATAACGCAGGGTGTGTAGAGTATGAGTTAGTGCTGTTCAATCGTGCGTATGCATTAAAAAATATCTTTTACCAACAAAATATAAAAGAGCTTAAGTCTCTAGGAATAGTGTTGAAGTCTCTCGTGGGAAGCAAGAAATGCCAGCTGTGTAAGTCTTAGGCGGCAGATGGTCAAGAAGAGTGGCTTGTCCGACGTCATGAGAAAGGGATGTTAGCCAATCAACCAGGGGGGCTTGAACTACCGACTAGTTGAGTGGTCGGAGGTGGTAGCCAAGAGGGTGTTTCCACCGGACTGAGGGCTGTTCCTGATAATCCCCTAGTGAGGTGCCCAATTGGGCTACATTCCTTATTTTCACTTACCGGTCCCCACAAGTCTCACCTTGGGGAGTGAATATATTTCTTCTGGGAAAAGTGCCAAAAAAGTCTTAAACCTTTTGTTTTTGTGCCGATCTAGTTCTAAACATTTTTTTGGTGTTGATGTAGTCCTAAACCTTTTTACGTTGTGCCAATTCAGTCCTTTCCGGCCAAAATTGGCCGGATTTTGCTAACTAGACGCCGACCGACCGACGCGACGTGACGCGATCGGCGCGCGTGGACAACTTTTAATAATTTTTTAATTCTTTTTCTTTTTCTTTTTTTCTTCTCCTCTTCTTCCTCCAGCCGGTCGCCGAACCTTGGCGACCGGCCAGAGGCGACAGCTAGCGAGGTTGAGGTTGACCTTGCTAGCCACCTCGCTAGTGGCCACCTCCTCGCGCTGAGCTGGCGGGGCTCGCCCTTGCCGACCATGGGCGAGGCTCGACTCTCGCTCACTCGGCGCGAGGCCGCCCTCGAGGCCTGGGCGGCGAGGCTTACCCTCGTTGGATCTGTCGAGGGTCGAGCCTCGACCATGGCCAGCGAGGGTGAGCTCCGCCAGCTCGATGCAAGGCCAGCTCGAGGCCGCCTCCTCATGGCCACGGCGAGGTGGCCGGCGAGGTCGACCTCAACCTCACCGACCTTCGCCAAGAAGAGGAGAAGAAAAAAAAAAAAGAAAAAGAAAAATATATATATTAAAATTCAAAAATATTAAAATATTATTAAAAGTTGTCTACGTCAGTGCTAATCAGACCACGTCAGCCGGCCGGTGCTCAGTCAGCAAAATCCAACCAAAATTGGTCGGAAATGACTGAATTGGCACAACATAAAAATATTTAGAACTAAATCGGCACAAAGACAAAAGGTTTATGACTTTTTTGGCACTTTTCCCTATTTCTTCCCCACTATCAAAGAATACAATAACTTTACACTAAAGAGGAGCAAACATTGGCAACTCCTCACTTCAAGTTATTCCTACAGCAGGTTTTCTTGGAAGGATCATTGAATATGTGATGGTCAAGAAGAGTGGCTTGTTGTCCGAAATTGTGAGGAAGGGATGTTAATCAATATTTGCCGTGGCTGGGAACTTGCTGAGAAAGAAGGGAAAAAAGGAAAGAAAAAAAGAATTAAAAATTCGACTTTTTTAAAAAACCGAAAAAGAGAAAGAGGGGACTAGTAGGGCTACACAATAATGTTAGATAAAAGAGAGTGAATAAGGAAAATATTTTTCCCAACTTGAAAAATGGAAATCATTTTCTCCTATTTTAGAAGACTTTTTCCGTTGATGGAAAATGTTTTTCCTCATTAGTTCATTTTTCGTGAAATGAACGCCATAAAATTCGAAAAACATTTTTCAAGAAGTTGTTTTCCACGAAATGAATGGAGCCTTAATGAACATGTTATTTGTCTTATCTCCTTTGTAGCAGAATGCATCCTTCCCTTTGTAACAACCATCCATAATAAAAGTCTCTTCCCACAAAATCTTGTGAAGTCATGTCCCCTGATACTAGTTCCTTCGCTCCCCAACCATTCCACGTTGCTGTCCCTTTACAAAAGCCAATTAATTAACCCTATCTCCAAATCCCACATATAAACCCGACATAAACTAACATCTTGAGATGTTAAAGCGTCCGAAAATGCTTCATTCTACTTGTAGCTTTGCTTCTATAGTTATAAGCAATCCTCGCTACACTTAACACTCTCTCCTTTGATCATAAATGCTCAGACTTCTACAAAATAATATAATCACATTTACAAAACTTCTACACACAAGAACAGATGAAAACTTTGAGCATAAACTAATTTGTCTGTTTTCCCTTAACTCTACTCCTTCTAGGGTTGAATTTACAGTCATGAGACCTCGAATGACCGTTTAAAGTTCAAATCCCATGAATAAACATTATTCTGCCCCGTGCAGTCGCAAAACATCACTCTAAGCTCTGGAGAGACAGGTTTGGAAAATAGCTTGTTATACTTTTGTATTAGTTCGTTATCCTCTATCGCCTGGCCAAATATGGTAAACTATTTTGATCTTCTCCGGTCTGCTTTTTGTAGATTCCAACGCCTAAGACCAGCTATAAAGCACCAACTCAAATTCAAACAAAGTTGATAAAGGCAGTGGATCTTCTCTTCAGAATTGAGATCCGATTTAAAGTTTGTGCTTTTTATGGAATTGAGCCGACTTCCAACTAGAAAATAGGAACCCAAAAGATGTCGGAGAGCTTTTATCTTGAATGTTTTTTAGCTTAAAAGCAAGGGAAGTACCCAAAAAGGCTCAAACCCGCACAAACTAATACATTGTGATCCTCAATAATTATGATGTTTTGTTTGCCGTTTCTATAATAATCGAGAACACATGTTCGGTCGGCTAAGATTTTATGTATCTCTTGCATCAAGAAGATAAGAGTCATGGCATCGGCAGGCAACAAAATTTGACAACTTTACAGTGTTGTACTTTAACAAAGATGGTAAATCCACTACCTCTTCATTTGGAATTAGGCATTTCTTATGATGATTGTGCCATTGATTGGAAATAAAAAGAAAAATAAAATAAAAAAGAGGATGTCGAGTCTAAGCTTTTCCAGTCATGATTGATGACTCGTCGTGCACATAAAATGGGCATATTTGTGCATATGCTATGCCTTCCCATCGAGAGGCAACTCCCCCAATCTGTTATGTTATTTAGCACCAACTTTTTTTCAGGCTTCCGTCTCCTAAAGGTCATTTTTTTTTTTTTTAACTGGACAATTGAATCTATTCAATCACGCTAAAAAGTTGCTTATTATGCTTGGTTGGTAATGGAAGCACTCATTATCCTTATTCATATCCTGCCTTTATTATACTGAGTCACGATGTTCATGTAGAATGACGTAGAGATTATGGAGCAGCCTCAGCTTTTAGCCTTTTGATGGATTACTCACCAGATAGAGTCCAAGAAATTTCGTCTTTGGAATTTTAATACAGTATCGAGACAAAAGTAACAAACTTAGGAAAATTGGACTCCGATTGTGCATGGATCGTCAAATGACTCAAATAGCAATTAATTTGACGATGTTTATGGATTCCCGTTACACAAAGGAGAAAAGTATGTTTGGTCCACCCACATATGCTTCTAACACAAGCATGCTAAGAATTACATCAATGATGGCCAAAACACTACATGCGAGAATCCTATCTGAATTCCGAAATTCCTTCTAAATCATCTACCAGACGTGTCCTCAAGGCCTAATGGTTTGATCTGGTGATGGTCAATTAGGCCCAAGCAATCAATACCGTACTTCGTTGGGGGGGGGGTGGGTGGTGGGGGAAGACCTTTAAGGCCCAATGGAAAAGGATGAAAGGAGGCTTTATCTTCCTGTCTGGTTCTCGTTTGATGATGAAGGTACGTAATCCATGAACAGGTTTTAAACTTCTTGATGACAACGATTGTTGACTCAAGTCGATGACAGAATGAAATCGTCAATTTGCTTTGGGCCCGAAAATACCTTCAAACCCGACTATGATTACAACGAAACTCTTGTTCAGATTGTCAGAGTCTTCTGGCAAGCCGACCTCTTTCAGGGACAATTGCAACGTGACGACGTCATTGTCGAAGCTCAAATCCTTGGGGTTTAGCAATGGATTTCGGAAGTTGCGCTCGTCATGGGGAGTTTGCAAAGAGGGTGGACTTGCAGCCCCTCATGGCGAACAGTTTGGACATGTCGATCATTGCAATCTTGGGGCCTGGAACCATGAAACGGAAGAAGAAAACGTGAAGCTGATGGCTTTCACTACCCATTTGGTATTGGAAAAGCAAATATATTGGAAAGGCAGCTGTGATATGCTTATATTTAGGTCTTTTATTTAGGCCGTTTACTTAGGAAGTTTTGTATGCATATCTTTTTATTGTGTGGTCCTTGTATTTTTGGTAGTTTAGCCTAATTAGGAGTTTGTTTGATAGCTGTATCTTCTTGTATATATGTTACGTTTCGAAGGACAGAATTCTCATTCCAAAATTTCTTAGTTCTTTTACATGGTATCAGAGCCATGGCTGATGGAAAAAAAGGTGAGGAGAGTTCTGGAACAGACAAGAAAACCTCTAGTTCTTACACATTGAATTTGAATGACAACCCGGGTAACTTGATTACCCAAGTTCAGTTGAAGGGCGAGAATTATGAAGAATGGGCGTGAGCTATGCGGACTGCATTACGAGCCAAGAAGAAATATGGTTTTATTGATGGATCTATCAAGCAACTAGCAGATGATTTGCTGGAACTTGAAGATTGGTGGACGGTTAATTCCATGTTGGTTTCTTGGATGTTTAATACCATTGAACCGACACTTCGCTCGACTATCTCTCACATGGAGAATGTGAAAGATCTGTGGGAGGATATCAAACGGAGATTCTCAATTGGGAATGGTCCACGGATGCAGCAACTGAGATCGGATTTGGCCAATTGTAGGCAAGATGGTCAACCCATCGTGTCCTATTTCGGTAAACTCAAAATCTTGTGGGATGAAATAAATAGCTATGATCAGATACCGGTGTGTGTTTGTATAGGTTGCAGATGCAATTTTACCATTGAATTGGAAAGAAAGCGTGAAGAAGAGAGAGTTCATCAGTTTTTGATGGGCTTAGATGAAGAAGGATATGGACCAGTGCACACTAATATTTTGAACACTGAACCTTTGCCTAATCTGAATTGCATTATGCTATGGTTGTTCAGCAAGAGCGAGTGCGAACCATGACACGTACCAAGGATGAAAGAAGCAATCCCATGAGTTTTGTAATCCGGGCAGGTGGTCAAAATTCAAGGGGGGATAAAGATAAAATCTCGTTTTGTTCTAATTGCAACCGAGAGGGACGTGATGCTGAAAGTTGTTTCCAACTGATAGGATATCCAGAATGGTGGGGTAATAGACCATGTGGAACCTCTGCTGGACAAGGTAGTGGTCAAAAGTGTAATAATAGAGGTGGACGTAACAAGGGAGGAGGTGCTCGTGCCAACGTCTCACAGGCAACTGGAGTTGATGGTGGGCGAGGAGTTGTGACGGATTTAGATCGAAAGGGTCTTAGTGGATTGAATGATGAGTAGTGGGAAACTTTATTGGAAATGTTAAGTTCTCATCAAAATGGTGCCCATGAGAGGCTGACAGGTAAATGGAGTATTTTCCCTTGGATTATTGACACAGGAGCTTCCCACCATATGACAGGAATGTTGGCATTTTTTAGAGAATTGTGTGACATTGTGCCATGCTCAGTCGAGTTACCTGATGGAGAAAAGACCATGGCAGTGAAAGAAGGAACTGTGTTGCTTGGAGGAGACTTGAAATTGCGACAAGTTCATTTTGTGCCCAATTTGAAATGCAATATGATTACTGTATCACAACTTCTTAATGATTCAAATTTGGTTATCCAACTCACTAACAAAATATGTGCTATACATAACCTAAATTCGAGGAACCTGATTGGAGCGGGTGAGCAACGCGAGGGGCTTTACTTTCTCAAGGGAGTGACTTCGGTATATGCTTGCACGGTGGCTGATATGGGATCCTTTGAGCTTTGGCATAAAAGAATGGGTCATCCTTCTTCTAAGGTGGTGGAGTTCATTCCAGAAGCTGGCAAAATGGTTAGGAAAACCAATAAAACTTGTGAGGTTTGTTTTAGAGCAAAACAAACAAGAGAGATCTTCTTTTCTAGTGACAATAAAACAAAAGATTATTTTGAATCGATACATTGTGATTTGTGGGGACCTTATAGAGTTCTAGCTTTATGTGGAGCAATTTATTTATTGACAATTGTTGATGATTACTCTCGTGCTGTGTGGATATATTTGCTGAATGGAAAAAATGAAGTGGCTTGTGTTCTTAGGAAGTTTATTGTGATGGTTAGATGCCAATTTGAGAAAAATGTGAAAATTGTTAGAAGTGATAACGGAAATGAATTTTTGTGTTTGAAAGAATATTTTGATGAACATGGGATATTGCATCAGACTTCTTGTGTTGGAACACCTCAACAAAATGGCCGAGTGGAAAGAAAGCATCGCCATATCCTTAATGTTGCAAGAGCTTTGTGTTTCCAAGCAAATTTACCCATAGAATTTTGGGGAGAATGTGTACTCGTAGTTGGGTATTTGATTAACGGGACTCCATCTATATTATTGAATGGTAAAACCCATATGAGATTATCTTTGGCCAACCTCCTTCTTACAAAAATATTCGGATTTTTGGTTGTTTGTGCAATGCGCATAATCAGAATCAGGATAAAGATAAATTTGCTAGTAGAAGTGGTCGGTGTGTTTTTGTTGGTTATCCGTTGGGAAAGAATGGGTGGAGATTGTATGATTTAGAAGCTGGTGAATACTTTGTATCAAGAGATGTATTTTTTGCTGAAACAAAATTTCCATATGCTGATGAGAAAACAGTAAGTGATGAACTCATTAAAAATAGAGTTATGGAGTTGGGTGATAAAGTTGATGATTTAAAAAGTGACTTGAGAGAGGAGCACGCCGAAAGTGTAGATAGAGAAAATGAGGTGAATCATGAAATGGAGGAATTGATCCACACAAACAATGACGACGTGGAAAGAAGTGAAGTCGTCGAAGAGCAGCTACGCAGGGGATAAAGGGTCAAGCAACTGTCTGTTCGTTTGAAAGATTATGTGACAAACGCCATCAAAATAAGCCCCTCGACATGCTCATTTGCCCGATCTAATTCCTCAGGTACGCCTTATTCTATAGCACATTATGTGAGTTATGAAAAATTTTCTAGGCAACACCGGTGTTTTTTGGTAGCAATTACTGTAGGACATGAACCAAACTCTTATGCGGAAGCAATTAAAGATGAATGGTGGAGAGAGGCCATGAGTAAAGAAATACGGGCTTTAGAAGATAATGGCACATGGACAGTTGAAAATTTGCCGCCTGGGAAGAAAGCAATTAGGAGCAAGTGGGTGTATAAAATTAAGTACAATTCTGATGGAAGCGTTGAACGATACAAGGCGCGGTTGGTGATACTAGGAAATAATCAAGTTGAAGGCATAGATTATCAGGAGACTTTTGCTCCTACGACAAAAATGTGCACTGTACGCACCTTTCTTGCCGTTGCGGCTGCAAAGAATTAGGAACTTCTTCAGATGGATGTTCAAAATTCTTTCTTACATGGCAATTTAGAGGAAGAGGTTTACATGAAGATGCTGTCTGGATTTGCCTCTCAATCATCAGGGAAGGTATGTAGACTTTGGAAATCTCTATACGATTTGCGGCAAGCACCTAGATGTTGGTTTGCGAAATTGGCTGCATCTTTGAAAGCTTATGGATTTCAGCAATCATATTCAGATTATTCCTTGTTTACTTTTCGAGTTGGGACTGCTCAATTGAATGTGCGTATTTATGTTGATGATCTAATTATCTCTAATAATGATATTTCCGCTATGCAAAAGTTCAAGAACTATCTAAGCCATCGTTTCCATATGAAATACTTGGGGAAGCTAAAATTTTTCTTGGGGATTGAAGTGGCGAGAAACTCATATGGCATTTTCTTGTGTCAATGTAAGTATGCATTGGATATGATTTCTGAGGTTGGATTGCTGGGTTCCAAGCTGACTAAAACTCCTCTTGAACAAAATCACAAGCTGACCTCACTGAGAGCGATGATGTAGACAACCCTGCTTAGTATAGGCACCTAGTGGGTCGGCTTATTTATTTACCAATAACTCGACCTGAATTGTCTTATTGTGTGCATATTCTTGCACAGTTCATGTAGTAGCCAAAGAAAGCTCATCAGGAGGCAGCTGTGAGAGTTCTGCGTTATTTGAAAGGAAATTCAGGTTAGGGTATTATGTTACGTGCCAATTGTGACCTCAAATTATCTGCTTACTACGATTCTAACTTAAGTAGCACCAACACGTGACACGATACGACACAACACGCCAACACGTCATTTCTCAAAAATAGAGAATTCCGACATGTTGGGACACGTTATATATTAAATGAATATTTTTATTTTTAATTAATTTAATTCAAATTCATAAATAAATAAATAATAAAGAGCTTACCATGAATTTACACTAATAATATTAATAAATCTATTCATAGGAAATTTAAAAGACATATTAATAGTTAATGCGTACCCATATTTGAGAACATATTTCTAATTTTAACAAAAATTATAAATGAAACTAATGATTAACAAAATATTATAATCAACTTATTTAAAAAAAAAAAAAAAAGATCTATGATCTTCTATAATAATCAAAATTTTATCATTATTTAACTTTTTAATATTTTTATTTTTGAAAACTATTTTTAACTAATTTGTTTATTTTTTTAACAAATGTAACGTCACCGTCCAAAAATTATTTTCCTTATTTTTTTTTTTGCCAAGCCCTCGTTTCTCTCTCTCCCATGCCACCTCGAACGCCCCCTCCCCAATGACTTTTCCTCCTTTCTTCCCCCTCCCCAATGACCTGTCATTTCCCTGGATTTTCTCTCCCACCCCATCCCCAAAATTTATTTCCCTCCCTCATTTCTCTCTCTCACACGCCACCTCAAACAGCCCCCCTCCCCTCTCAGTTTCTTTTTCTCCTTCTCCGCCCCATGACCTATCATTTCCCTGGATTTTCTCCCACACCACCCCTCTGACGCCAACCTATCATTTCCCTCATCTCTCTTCCCCACTCCCTCTCATGCCACCCCTCACCCCTTGGCCCCTCATAACATATCGTTTCTCTCTCTCTCTCTCTCTCTCTCTCTCTCTCTCTCTCTCCCCTCTCTCTCCCCCCCGGCTCTCTCCTCTCCGCCTTCGGTTTTTTCCCTTTCTTCCCCCCTCCAACCATCATCTGTTAACCGCGACCTACTCCTCCTCCTTCTCACACGATCTTTTTTGCTCACTTTTGGTCGCCTCACCGCCCCGTCTCCCACCCTTCCTCCTTGCAGCTGCAGCCTTAGTCTCGCCGCCGGCCCTCCATCGCAGCATCGTAATCACGACGATCACCTTGGTCTTTGCTCTTCCTTTGGCCCTCCCTCACCGTCATGGTGTCGCCTCCGCTCCCTCGCCCTCGTCTCCACCCTTCATCGTCTTATTCAATGATCTTCTCTCGGACATGCATGTTGGAACGTGTTGAGAAAAGTTGACCACGTATCGAAAAATCCAAAATGCGTTGACCGTGTGTCCGAGCGTGTTCGACACGTTGACACGTGTCAGACACGACATGGAAGCTCTGACGGGCGTGTCCGTGCTTCATAGATTCTAACTAGGCTAGTTGTCCTTTGACGAGATGATCTTTGACTGATTACTTTGTTCTTTTGGGAGAAGCACCTATTTCGTGGAAGACTAAGAAGCAACAGACAATGTCTTGCTCATCCGCTGAAGCTGAATACAGGTCTATAAGTACTACAGTTTGTGAACTTAAGTGGTTGAAAGGATTATTGGATTCTCTTGGTGTGGCACAATGTCAACCTATGCGCTTGTATTGCGATAGTCAAGCAGCTTTACATATAGCCGCCAATCCTGTTTATCATGAGCGTACCAAGCATATTGAAGTGGATTGTCATTTTATTCATAATGAGATACTTAATGGTAACATTCAAACAGATTACGTACATAGTTCAATGCAACCGACTGATATCTTCACGAAGGCATTGGGAAAGGATCAATTTAACTTTCTTCTTCGCAAGTTGGGCATTCAAGATCTCCATGCTCCAACTTGAGGGGGGTATTGGAAAAGCAAATATATTGGAAAGGCAGCTGTGATATGCTTTTATTTAGGTCTTTTATTTAGGCCGTTTACTTAGGAAGTTTTGTATGCATATCTTTTTATTGTGTGGTCCTTGAATTTTTGGTAGTTTAGCCTAATTAGGAGTTTGTTTGATAGTTATATCTTCTTGTATATATGTTACGTTTCTGTGGCAATGAAGGACATAATTCTTATTCCAAAATTCCTTAGTTCTTTTACATTTGGCCTCTCAGGAGAACTATTGTAGTAGGAACGTATTCAGGAATGATGGTGATGAAGCACAAGAAAAGGTTTGGTTGTGATGCTGTCACCTTTTGAAAGCCAAGGTCTATTATAGGATAAAGACAAGTTTGATCTCTTCTACGCTTTAGATGTCTTGTAAAAGTTCCCATTCAAATGGTGACCAGATTCCGGGTTTGCCAAGAATTTTGGGATCGTAAAAAAGTACAAAAAACTGAGTCTGGATTTGGAGGGATTAAGAAAAAGATGAGTTGAATGCATGTCTTCTAGTCAAAGATCAGACACTCTCATGTCAGGCATGCTAGAATCTTCCTTCTCCATGTAGAGTGTGAAATTTTATGAAATCACTACGAGCTATTTTAAAAACTTAAATTTTTAGATGAATACATGATTTATTGTTTAAATATTTTAACGCTTCCCTTCGTGCTTAATCTAATCTTTTGCCTAATAATAAGCGTGAAATATTTAATTAGGAAAGTAAATGGGGTCTGGAAAGATTTGAATTTGGAACTTTCTCCTATGATATTATGTGAGAATTTGTAGGACCACTACTAACTGCTAAAAAAACTTAAGTTTTTAGGTGAAAACATGATTTACTATTTAAATATTCTAACATAGAGAGAACTTTGAGGTGAGGTCGTCTAGAACGAGCCCATCCACGTTATTATCCTTGAAGTTGTGGCAAGTAGCAAGTTTCCAGGCCAATCATTCAAAGACGTAACTATCTAAACATTACAATACAACGACAGATCCTAGTTCATTGAAGACCAATTGCACAAGATGGGTCTTGCATCGGGATTGATTGGGGAACATTGGTTTTGGAATTTTGTTTCTTGCGGTGCAAGGAAAAGTCTTTTTGGATAATTAATTCGTGATCAATGAAGCTCGTAACACATTCAAATTCATGTCTTTTTTATTTATTTATTTATTTTTGGCTAGAAAATTCATATCTACTTCCAACAGCCATAATAAGCCGTTCTCGGCTACAAAGACAATTTTAATGACAAAATTGTTTGTGTTTGAAAGGGGCTAGTAAATACACTTAGAGGGGGGTAAATAGGTGTATATAAGAATTTTCGTAGGACTTAAAAAGATATTTTTGGTTTCAGTATATATGGACAATAAGATAGAATTCAACTTTTAAATGAATGAACAACTAGTAAGTATAAATAAGAAGTTCAGGGATAAGAGAAAATAAACACAGAGTTTATAGTGGTTCGGCTTAATCCAAGCCTACGTCTACTCTCCCGCACTGACAGCCCACTGGCTAGATTTCACTATGAATCAAAAGAGTCGTTACAGTATCACGTCCTTGATTCCACAGTATAGAAATTTTGCTACACTTCCTCAAAGTCTCACAAGTATCTAAACTCTTTTTTGAGTACAAATTTCTCGCTCAACAATTGAATCAACAAAGAACAATAAGCTTCAGACTTTGGAATTTCTCTATCACGCACACACTCAAATAACTAGAGCTTCTTCTTATATACTCCTTCATGCCTTCATGTCCGTTGGCACCTTCCAAAGGAGTTCTTCCATCTATCCGTTGGACGGAATCAATTAAGAAGATCTTCAAGTTACTTAAGGAATGTGATGATAGCCCACCAATCCTGCTCGCCCATACAATCAGAATCTAGGTTTCCATAAGTAGAACCTTCCAAGTATACCTTGCCAATCAACGAATCCAATTTACTCGTATCAAACTCAAAACGAATAAAAGATCTTGAGATGCTATCTCCAGCCGTGGGAAACTTCTTTAGCCGCTCAAATTAAATCCTTAAATAAATACTCATTCCTGGATAAGTCTTCTTCGTCGGTCTAGTAACTGTCAATGAGGGCAGACTTTAAAACTTGAATTTGGCGGTCTTCAGACTTTGACGGAAGAGTCTGCAAGTCTTCAGACTAGACTGATGGAAACGTTTTGTCAACTTCAAAACACATAAGGAAGTTTTCTCCAACAGTGTTTACACTCATCCAGGCACAGAGCGAAAATGCGACTTTTCTCACCCAAATAGCATCTAGTCTTTATTGCCAAATGTATTGCATCATACACCAAGGATGTTAGGAAATAATGCGGGAACGAAACACAATAGCAGTAAAACTCCTAAAATGAAAGCATGGCACATTTTATCGACGCAATGAAAGAATCGATAAAACATTCACGACTCGAACATAACGGGACACTAGAATAGGCTTTATTTATATTCACGAGCAGCTTTGTGCTGCATGAGTTCTTCGATTAACGAAGTCAAATCTGAGTCAGATGATCCACCTTCCCCAATAGCCTTCCTGGCCATTTCGCCAGGCACTCTTGCCTTTCTTCTCATTTCCTCAGCCTCTTCGCCCACCATAACTCGTCTCGCTGCCTTTTCGATGTCATCTCTGCTCACAACATCTGCACCAATTCCGAACTCAGCGAACTGTTTAGATCCAACGCCAATCCCGATCCCTAGCACTTGAGTGACCAACTTTTCGTTATAGATTTGCTCAGCAAACATCGGCCGCGTGACCATTTACACACCAGCACATATTCTTTCCAATATTGAGTTCCATCCACGGTGAGTCACAAATCCACCGACTGACTCATGATCAAGAATCAACATTTGGGGCGCCCGCCCTCTTATGATGAGGCCCTTCCCGTCCAATCTTTCATCAAACTCTTCTGGTAACCAATCTTTTTCTTCATCTTCATCTTTCCTCACAATCCATATGAAATCTTGTTGACATGCCTCAAGCCCCTTCACGATTTCCACCAGCTGTTTAGAACTTAGTTTAGTCGAGCTGCCGAAACACACAAAGACAACCGAGTTGGGCCTTTTCAAATCTAGCCATCTTAAGCACTCGAGCCTGCTGATGGATTCTTCCTTTGTTATAGTTGAAGCCAAATATTTTTCTGGAATCGACGTGCGATTTCGTAACAACTGGTATCAGCCTCGGTTGGCTAATTGAGAGCATCCAAATCAGACCAAGAAGACCCACCTTCTTCCACAGCCCCTCTCGCCATCTCTGCAAGTGCTTTCGCTCTCCTTCTCATTTCCTCTACTTCCTTACCCACCAGGACTCTCTTCACTGCCTCCTCACTCTCTCGCTCTTCACGCTGTCACCGAACAGGAGGACCCACTGCTTTGCTCCGATGTCGACCCCGATCTTGAGCACTTGGGTCACGAGCTTCTCGTTGTAGAATTGCTCTGCAGTGACTGGCCACGTCACCATTGGTACGCCGGCTGTGACCACCCCCAGGATTGAGTTCCACCCGCAATGCATCACGAACCCCCGATCACGTCATGATTGAGAATCAGCGCCTGAGGAGCCCAGCCCCTGATGATGAGACCCTTGTTTTGGATTCTTGATTCGTACTGATCAGGCAACCACTCTTCTTTGCCTTCTCCCACATTAGGGTCCTTCTTCACCACCCAGATGAACTGTTGCCCTGATGCTTCTAGTCCGACAGCGATCTCATGGAGCTGAGCCTCATTGCAATTCGCGATGCTACCAAAGCAAATGTAGATCACTGAGTTGGGCTGTTTCGAGTCAAGCCACTTGAGGCAATCGTGCTGGTCAATAGATGCTTGATTGCCCCTGTGTGCTTTGTCCTCAATCTCCTTATTGCACAGCGAGAATGGGCCGACAAAGCTGGATCGTCTCCCGAGGAATGTCCTGTAAAGGTCAGCGTAAGCCGGCTCGAGCTTGTAGAAGCTGTTCATGACGATTCCGAAGCTTCTCTTCTCCGATTCCTTCACCATGTTGTAGAACTTGGTGAACTCGGTCTCTTCCCTGACAATGTCAGGCAACTGCATCCTGGACAATGATTTCTCCAGGGAAGTTGGGGATGACGAAGGTCTCCGAATCGCAGGACACCTTCTTGTGAGGCTCATAGAGCTTCACGCATTCTTGGCCTGCCATGGTGAAGGCACTTGTCCCATGGAAAACGAGCCTCGGAATGCCGCACTTGGCGGCAATCTCGGTTGTCCAGGGGAAGAACATGTCCGAGATTAGACAATCGGGGGTGAATTTCTCTATCAGCAGCTCGACCTGTCGGTCTAGCATCATGATGGCTCCCATGAATTGCTTGCGCATTTCCATGGTGACTTCAGTCTTCTGGCAAGCCGACCTCTTTCAGGGGAAATGTCACTGTGACGACATTGATGTCGATGCCCAAATCCTCGGGTTTCACGATGGATTTCAAGAAGGTGGGCTCATCATGGGGAGTGGCGATGAGGGTGGACTTGCAGCCTCTCATGGCGAACATTTTGGCCATGTCAATCATCGGGATCGTGGCCCAAGCGAGGTAAGGGAAGAAAAAAATGTGAAGCTGATGGCTTTCACTACCCATTAGGCCTCTCAGGAGAGTGTTCTGCTACAGGAACGTATTCAGGATTGATGCCGGTGAAGCGCGAGAAAGATTTAGTAGTGATGCTGTTGACTTTTGAAAGCTGAGGTTTGTTTAAAGACTTCGAACCTGGGACAAATACATAAGGAGGGGCTTGGGAGTAAAGAGCGGGGTGACAAGAGAAAGTCAAGTTTGATTTCTTCTAGTCAAACATTATTTAAATGGTGACCACAAAAGTGAGTGGAATAGATATGTCTTCTAGTCAAGATCTTACGTCAAGCGTGCAAGTTATAGGACAATCATCGGAAGAGGCAATTCACTCACTCGTCGAGTTATGCAGTGACGTCATGCATGACCATTTGCACAAAGATGGGGCCTCCCATCAGAATTGGCCACGGGACATCCAATTTGGAAGGTTCCCTACTTTCTGTGCATGGAAAACTCGCTCTGGATAATCGATCCATGGTCAATGAAGCTTGAGACATCCTCACGTCTCCTTCCAACTGCAGCTGGTGAAATGCAGCATCAGAATGCCTCAACCATTACATGACACTAATTTTGGAGTTAACAATTGTCAAACGATTTTTTAATTATTATGATTTTTGAAAAACGATGGCTTGAATGATTTCGGTGATTTTATTTGTCGGAAAATATGATGTGGCTCGCCGGAATCACTTAAATGGATTTATTGAGAAGTTTTTGACGAAAGAGCGGCGTGAACCCAAAAAAAAAAAAAAATCATAAAATATATATACCAAGTATTTCCATTTTTTTTTGTTTCGCTGGTCTCAAAAGCAAAAATCATGGAACAAACATTTTCTCCAGATAATTTTATTTAGAATCACAAAAAATCTATTTGTTTTCCTTAGAAGAAAGAAGCCGCTAGTTTTAATGCTAGCATGACATCTGTGACGGCCCGAATTTTCAGAGTTGTTTTCAATTAAATAAATCGGGCTTTTCGTCGACGTATAGCATAGTGTCTTCTCCGAGTTGGCCACTCACGAGATAACTGGTCTATCTAGGGAAGCAATTAAGGGATTTAAATGCAATGGACTTGAGAATTCGACCAAGAATCGACTGCTCAACCGTGTCCATTTGCCGAGATCATTACGGCACTGTCGAAATCGATTAGAGACCGGAGATAGGTCGATTCGACTGAGATATGTGATCAGAGTGTGGGTGATTCCACTTGATTGCAAAATACTCGTCGATCAACACTAGACTGATTTTTCTATCATTTTGGTACCCAGTGTCCATATTTGAAACCTTGAGATTTTCACGACAACCGAGAGTCGCTAATGTGTTGAAGATGTACTATGTGACTCGAGATAAATCGATCACGGGTCAATTGTACCAAAAATTCCTAAAAACTACCTAGTAAACTAGGTCACACTAAAAGCGCGCCGAATTGAAATTAATCACCTATTTGAACCCGATTTCAGAAATTGAAAGTTCTGTGGTGTCACGAGCTATATTAGGAACGTCGACTCATCCTACTATAAATTTTGAGAGGTTCCGAGATTTTTACAGAAATCTGATTCGGACGTCGTGGAAAATAAACGGAAATTCGGATTGGCCAAATTGAAGAGATTTTCGACTTGCAAATCGAGCTATATGGCGAAGGGGACTTGTAGAATTTATGTGGGCTTTTTCTACATCAAAATTGGACATCAAATGAGGAAATTTGTTGAGGAAAGGGGCAGCAATTTTGGCTTTACAATTTGTTAATTCATGGAATTACCAAGTGGAAAGAATTAGGGGACATGAGGATAAGATTGAAGATAAAAGGGGAGACCAAGCTTTAATTGGATTGGGATATTTTGTGACTTTTGGGACTTTTTTCCTCCAAGCTTGCTGGGCACGTCCGACCACCGCTTCTCTCTCCTTCGGATGTCTTCTCTCCCTCACCTCTCTCTCTCTCTCTTTGCCGATTCACCCATCTCATCTCTACCTCTCCACTTTCATTTTTTTTTCCTTTGATCTTTGCACCCCTTCACCTTTGCCACCAAAGTTCCCCATCCTTCTGCCGTAGACTCATTTCCTTTCTTTCTTTTTTTTTAATCTCCACTACAATCCAGCTTCAAGTGGCATGCTTTGCTCGGTCAATCTTTTGCTAGGGAAGCCCCCATCATTGACCCCCAAACCTCCACCGAAACCTCACGCCTTCGTCGCATAGCCCATCTCCGCCTGCCACACCCAAGTCTTCATTTGGTTCGGTACACAGCAGCATCCGTGAGTCAACCAGCAACGCCTTCGGTTGTGGACTCCTCACGTGGTCTCGTCTCCACGAAGCAGCTACCGCTTCCTTCGCTAGCGCACCAGCCCATGAAGAAACCTGCTCTCTCTCTCTCTCTCTCTCGCTTGTGTCTTCATCCAGTGTCCTCAGCCACACGAGCAACAGCAGCCCACGGTTTGGGCCAGCAGATCCAGCAAATTTGGCCCAGCAGCCACGTGAAATCAGCTGCTCTTCAGCCCATTAAATAAGTCCAGTTTTGAAGCCCAAGCTCGCAAATCCTCAACCCATTTCCAAGCCCACGCCAATTGAGGCTCGCGAAGAAGGCCCAAGCCCGTGGCCAGCAGCCCAAGTTGAAAACAAATATCAGATTTGAGCTGAGATTTGTTGGACCCGTTTTAGGCTCGGTCCGAGAGTTCGCCGACACCGTCGAAAATTAAGATTTCGGCCGTCGTCGTGTCGTTGTCGCGATGAACCGGTTTTCGCGATACACCGGTGTGTTTATTCTCTAAACTCTTCTTAGTAGGCTTTGATGCTAAGTGGTGTTTAGATTTATTTAATTAGGAATTATGTTGTTAGTTAGATTAAATTAATGATTTAATTATTTAATTTAGTATGTTAGGTGGTTAGCATGGTTTAGCTAATGCCTAATTAAATTGTGTTATTTATCTAGAAGGGTTCGGGAATTTTCCGGGTTCGTATTGATATTTAATTTAATAATTTTGGCCTAGGTTAGTATTTTTAGAAATTAAATTGAATTAATTAATTAAATTTCGAAATTAATTATTTATTAATTATTTTTCCGGAAATTAGGTCGGGATAGCCGGTGACCAGAATTTCGTGCTGATTGCAATGGTGTGGTTAATTTCTGCAATTGAGTGTTAAATTATGCAAATTGAGTGATGATTGAATTTTTGGTATTTAATTCCAAAAATTGTGAATTTTCAATATTTATTCAGAAAATCCCAAGTGTTGGATTTTAACACCGAAAATGGTTTTATATACTATATAAATAGTGGGATTTTAAAAAGTAAGAATGTCAATTTTTCTAGGTCGAGTTGACCGTGTACCCACACACAACTATTTTCATGCGTATTTCTAATACGAAAAAAAAGGCTAGGTTCACCATTTTAATTGAAGCATTTGAGTGCAATGCACGATGCCCTGGGCCATATTTGAGTGATCGTGTGATGACAAAAAGAAATCGTCCCGGGTTGTTGAGCTGAATGTTATCCTTATTTGGGATATCCCTTGATAAAGGAAAGCCGGTCGCAGTAGATTCTGGATCCCATGCTCCTTTGGGAAAGCCGTCGACATAGTGACGTGCCGTGCTCAATGGGGTGAGACGATGCCTGACAATGCCAGAAGACCGCCGAACAGAGAGTAGGCCGTGCTATATGCCGAGATTAAATCTAGGAACACATGATGAACTGAGTATCGTGTTCCGGTTAATTGAGCTTGAGTGATGCTCTGATTTGTGATATAAATTGTGCTGACCTGCAGGGTGGAATTGAGACGAGGTAAGTCTTCTTGATTGTGTGATTGCGTGGTTAGGACGCTTCTTAGCGTCTTTCCCTCCTAGCTGAAGTTTAGAGCTTAGACTTGCCGATACATTGTCTCACCGGTTATTGTATAACCACTTTCAGGGTCATTGAGTGGAGAACTTGGAGCAGGGAGGAGGTGATTTGAAGTATGGGTCGGATAAGACCGCTTCTTTTTGGAGAATAGTCTTTTGTAGTCTTTTGACCATAGACTCTCGTACTTGACTCAGCATATGTTTATAAAGGCATGGTTGTTTGTTTATGAAATTATTGTTCTGCTTTTTTATCCCGAGATGGTTACTGTCAGGGGATTCTTTTTCACTTCCGCATGTGCAATAAAGAAACAGGGTCAGCAGCTAGTCCTGGGAAATCGCAAAATTTTATCGACCAGAGAGGGATGAGTACGCACTTGGGGTTCGGGGCATGACAACATCTGTTGTAATGGAGTGAAGGAAATTTTTTATCATAATGACACCAATTGCATTTCTATCAATTATATCTTGCGGCTTACATGCCACCTTACGTGCAATAATAACGGTGACCGTTAGTTAAGCATTTCCCTATTTTTCTCACCTCTTGTTATTTCGCATATGTTTCTTTCTGTTTTGAGATTGAACAATAGAGCTTGGGATCTTGTGGAAATGGATACTTCTCCTCATCAATTGCGAGGATCAATGTGAGGGAACATTTGGGAACAAATTTAACAAGTTCTCAAGTGGAAAATTGATAGTTCCGTGTTTGGTAGATAAATTGTGCAACACAATTTTAAAATATTTTGTGTCAAAAATTATCATTTTAGTACCAAAATTTTATAAGATCAATTAAGTGCCAAAACTTTTTGATCACGGCGACATTTAAATGATCATTTGAGAAGTTTTGGCACAAAAGTGAGCACCTTATGATAGTTATAACATTGATATGTCCTTATCTTGTCTGTAGGACAAACTATTCTCAGCTGCAAAAATAATTTTTTTTTTCTAATGAAACATTCATTCACGCAGAGTGCCAGAACGCGATTTTTATCGACTAAAATGCATGTAATCTTTATTGGTAAAGGTAATAATGCATCATCCACCAAGAATGTTAGGCAACAATGCACGAATTGAACATTACGGCAGTAACTCCTAAAATGAAAGCATGGAGCGACATGTTTTCGGTCGATCATTGACGCATCCACAGAATGGAAGAAACATTCAGGACGAGAACATACGGTACACTACAGTAGGCTTCATCTTGATTCGCGAGCAGCTTTGTGCTGCCTGAGTTCTTCGATTAACGAAGTCAAATCCGAGTCAGATGATCCACCTTCTCCAACAGCCTCCCTGGCCATTTCGCCAAGCTTTTTCGCCCTTCTTCTCATTTCCTCTGCCTCTTCACCAGCCATAATTCGTCTCACTGCCACCTCAATGTCATCTCTGCTTACAAAATCTGCACCAATTCCAAAATCGGCGTACTGTTTAGATCCAACGCCAATCCCGATCTGTAGCACTTGAGTGACCAGCTTTTCGTTATAGAATTGCTCAGCAAACATCGGCCACGTGACCATTGGCACACGAGCACATACTCCTTCCATTATCGAGTTCCATCCACAGTGAGTCACGAATCCACCAACCGACTCGTGATCGAGAATCAACACTTGGGGCGCCCACCCTTTTATGATTAGGCCCTTCCCATCCATTCTTTCTTCGAAACCATCTGGTAACCAATCCTGTTCTTCATTTTTATCTTTCCTCACAATCCATATGAAATCTTGTCGAGATGCCTCAAGCCCCTTTGCCAATTCTACCAGCTGTTGAGGACTAAATTTGGTCAAGCTGCCGAAACATGCGTAGATAACTGAGTTGGGCTTTTTCGAATCTAGCCATTTTAAGCATTCGTGCTGGCTGATGGATGATTCCATACCCCTCAGTGCTTTATCTACGGTATCTCTATTGCAGAGTGAGACGGGACCGATATGCCAGGCCTTCCTTCCCAAGACATTCCTGTAATAATCGGCATAATCCTTTTCCAGTTCGTAAAAGCTGTTGAAAATGCTTCCATAGCCCTTTAGCTCTGATTCGACTATTTCTTTTGCTAACTTGGAAAAATCTGTTTCGAGTTCTTGCCTTAAATATTCCGGTAGCTGAGTCCTTGTCAGCTTTATTTCTCCGGGGAGGTGAGGCACAATGAAAGTTTCTGATTCAGATGAAACTCTCTTGTGTGGTTGATATAGTGCGATGACTCTCATCGTGCACATGGCAAAGAAACTTGTCCCTCCAAAGGCTAGCCTGGGAATTTTCAACTGAGCAGCAACATCGGTAGCCCATGGAAAGAATAAATCTGCTACTAGACAATCCGGTCTATGTTCTTCCAGGATATGCAAGACTGGCTCCCGGAGCAGGCTCAGGGCCTTCCAGAATCTATCCAACAATTCCGCTTGATTCTGGCTCCAAGTGACTGCATCCAATTTCTCCCAACCTTCTGGCAACCCTAATTTGACAGTCTGGATGTTGAAATCCAGACCCAATTGATTGACTCTTGTGATTTGCTTGGAAAAAAGGGTCGAACAGATAGGGGTGGTGACGATGGTGACTTTTGCACCTCTAGTTGCAAAGGTTTTGGCCATGTCCATCATGGGCATCATGTGGCCTTGAAGCACCAATGGGAGAAAGAAAATATGCAGTCGGTTACTTTCATTCTCCATATAGAGGGAAAAAGATAAGAGGCTTTGCTTCGTCTATGCAGATTGCAGAGTTTTATGAAGCTGGCTAACGTACTTTGATTTGAAGTATGTGTCTATGACCGTACATTGAGGAAAGCATCACAGGATACAGGATAAGAAGACAAGTCCTTGAAAGGATAAGCCAACTCGCTCAGAATCACATATCCTCATGTACACATCTGTGAGGAAGCACCGGATATTTCTTACCCAGCAAGGAAATATAATGTTTCCTAATGAAGGAAATATACAGACTAATGGTATGACCAGAAGGAACATAGCAATCCATGCTAAGTGGCTGGTCAGGTATTTCAAAAGAATCTTCATCAAGGATATTTTTATTCTACAGTTATTATGAGGAGAAAAAAGGGATTGAAGTTTCTATAGGCTGACCTGAATTCTAGAGAAGCCTGCATGATTTGTGAACATCATTTGCTTGTTTTACGTCATTTTTCTGATCTGGGACTTTTAAGTCTTGAAGGATATAAAATGGGAAAAAGTAGTCAGGCCTCACTCTATCACCATCAGCGTGTCCTGTCTATGTGTGGAGTGCTAGAAAATGCATGATTTATGTATTGACATTTTGACTCGACACAGCTCCAACGACGAGAAAATTTCTGAGCAGCAAATTTCCCACAATTTGAACGAACAGCAGAAAAAAAGCTCTAACAATCGCCGGCCTGAAAAACGATAACTAAAATCTATTGACTAAAAAATTCAATTATTGTCTAGTAGATAAGGTAAGGAGCATAGAAGGCTTAGTTTCTAGCACCCCTTAAGATGATAAATTCTTTCTGAAGTTTGACAAGAGAATAAGAAGAAGGCACAATACGAAAAATCCAGTTGAAAGTTACCTTGGAATTTTGGTCAACATAAATTGTTTTTTCCCCCTGTTTATGAACGTACTCAAGTAATTAGTAATATGCCGCTCATATACAGTAGGAATTTTGGTTCACGTAAATCGTTTTTTCCCCTCGTTTATGAACGTACTCAAGTAATTAGTAATCTGCCTCTCAATTGTAGAAGGAATTATCACCCATTTTCCAGAAGATAATATAATCTGATGCATGGACATTCCCACAGGCTAACGTAAATTGTTTTTTCCCCTCGTTTATGCACGTACTCAAGTAATTAGTAATCTGCCTCTCATATACAGTAGGCAGGGCAAATATATTCACGTTGCTGGAAGAAATATGTGCTGTTCAGGACAGAAGGGAAACATATTCACATGAACGGCCAGTTATCGCGTCCTTGTAAATCAAGAACATGTTCATCCCTTTGACCAATCTCATGATAATACGAACATGACATAGCAGGAGGCCACCACTTTTGTTCTGGAGCTGCTCTATTTAATCTCAGTTCTTGAATCAAAGAAGTCAAATCTGTGTAGGATGATCCACCTTCTTCAACAGCCTCTCTTGCCAGTTCCTTGTGCACTTTTACCCTTCTTCTCATTCCCTCGGCCTCTTCACCCACCATAATTCGCCTCACTGCCTTCTCAACAACGTCTCCTCTCAAGTTATCTCCTCCCACGCGTGACTTCGAACAAAGAGAGAGAGAGAGAATAGAGAGAAAAGAGAAAACGTTGTTGTTGGGGGGGGGCGGCGGCGGCGGCGCGGGGTGGAAATTATCCAAATTTGGTCCTACAAAAATCCATGTAAAAAGTTGTTTCCTTACACTATAATTCTCCCAAAATAACAAATCTTGGATAGCAAAAACGTTCCTTTCAATTCCGAATTTTACTTCATTTTTTTCATAATCCGATTTTCTGAGCTAACTTCTCCGATTAAGGTCCGATTTATTGAGGAAAGATCCCACGAAATTCCCTGTCACTAATTCACTCACCCCAAATGCCAAAAATCCCTTCAAATTGGCCAATCTAAATTTCCGTTCGTTTTCTAAATCGTTCGAATCGATTTTCCGTAAAAATCCCGAACTTGCCGAAAATTCCTCGAAATGTGAGTCAACGTTCCTAGAATGACTCATGACATGACAAAACTTTCAATTTCTGAAATCGAATTCAAATTCGCGGTTAATTTCAATTAGACGCAGTTTTAGCGTGACCTAGCCTACCGGGTAGCCTTTAGAAATTTTTGTTACAATTGACCCGTGGTCGATTTTCTTCGAACCACACATACCTCTTCGACACATTGGCGACTCTCGGTGGTTGTGAAAATCTCGAGGTTTCAAATACGGACACAGGGTACCCAAAATGAAAGAAAATCGGTCTAGTGCCGATTGACGAGAATTTTGCAATCAGGTGGAATCACCGACACTTTGATCACACATCTCGGTCAAATCGACCTATCTCTGGTCTCCGATCGATTTTTAATTGTGCCATAATGACCCTTGTAGATTAGCGCGGTTGATTTCTAGTCGAATTCTCAAGTTTATTGCGTTTAAAATCCCTTAACGACTTAATCGGATAGGCCAATTATCTCATGAGTGGCTATCTCAAGAAAAACGCTATAATCGAGTTGACGAAAGGCCCAACTTATTCAATCAAAATCAGAACCTGAAAATCAGGATGTCATATTAAATTTGGGATTGATGAATTATGATATCAATTTATAAAAATGCATAGTGAATTTTTTATCTACTTAGAAATGATATACTACTCACTTAGCCATGGTTGCTCATTCTATTTATCTTACTCATTTTTCAGGTTTTTCAGCCAATCGCAAGTAAGACAAAAGTATTTATGTTATCAGGAGGATATTTTTATATAATGATTTTTAGGTAATCGTTTAAATTTGAGATGGACTTGTGAGTTTAGTTGTCAGATGGAAATATATATATATATTTTTTATGGATTTTAGAAACTCTGATATTATAAGTAGATGACTCTTTTATCAAATATATATAAATGTATATATTTTGCTAACGGGTTGATAATGGTTATGTTCATCACCTCCATAATTGTAGAGTTGGGGGTGTGACAAAATCAACCGCACAAGAGAGTTTCATCATATTGAGAAACTTTCCTTGTGCCTCACTTCCCTAGTCGAATCAGAGATAAAAGAGCTATGGATATGTGATTGAGGATCAGGACTTGGAGTGCCACAATGTTCTTTTTCTACATTGTTGCCTACCATCCTTGTTGTGTGACCTATTACCTTTAACGATAAAAGTGGCGTTCTCGCACTTTGCACGAATGAATGTGAAACTCCAAACAATTTTAAAATTGTTTTTGTAGCATAAGGTAACTTACCTCCATTCTTGCAATTGGGTCAATGTGATTAGCAGCTTGCATGCAAGATAAGGATGGTATTAACTATTGTAAGGTGCTCATTTTAGTGTCAAAACTTTTCAGATGATCATTTAAGTTTTATAATGATCACTTAAGTTATTGCAGTGATGAAAAATCTGATGTGACTTTCCAAAATGTTTTGGGACTAAATTGATCTCATAAGTTTTAGCACTAAAAATTTCTCATGCAAAAGATAATCTAAAATTGTGCGGTGCATAATTTATGTACTGAAGAATGTCACATAATCCATCCATTTTCTGCTATAGAAGTAGTCCATTTCCACAAGACCCCAATCCCTGTTGTTCAGTCCCAAAAGAAAGAAACAAATGCGAAGTTGCAAGAAGTGAACAAAATGTTACTTACTTCTCTTTCTTTTTAGGGAAATATATAGATTTTCGTAATTTTTAACGAAATTATTTGGAGAGAACGTTTGCTCCATTATTTTGCTTTGGAGACCAGCGAAACAAAGAAAAATAATGGCAAAGTTGGAGCATTTACTTTATGATTTTAGCTGTTGGTTCATGTCGCTCTTTCGTCAAATTTCTGATTTTTTAAAATTAAGAGCAAAAATTTTTGTAAATGATAAATTCAGTTCCAAAACTTTATAAACACCGCTTTAATACAAAAACTTCTCAAAACATTCATTTAAGTGAAGTCGGCAAGCCACGCCAAATTTTGAAGGTGATGCCGCGTTTTCGAGCTTGACCACGTATTTGATTATCCGAAGTGAGATTTCCATGCACAAGAAAAGCGAGGAACCTTCTAAATTGGATGTCGCGTAGCCAATTCTGGAGGAACGCCCATCTTTGTGCAATTGGTTATGCATGACGTTTCTGCAGAAGTCGACAAGTGAGTAAATTCCCTCTTTCAATGATTGTCCTACAGCTTGCAGGCTTGCCTATTCCATTCATATTTCTGGTCGCCATTTAAGCAATATCTGAGTGGAAAGAAATCCAACTTGTCTTTCTCTCGTCCCTCTATTCTTTACCCCAAAAACCCCTCCTTATATATTTGTCCCAGCTTTGAAGTCTTTAAACAAACCTCAGCTTTCAAAAGTCAACAGCGTCTCTACTAAATCTTTCTCGCACTTCACCGGCCTCATTCCTGAATACGTTCTTGTTGCAGAGAGTTCTCCTGTGTGGCCAAATGGGTAGTAAAAGCCATCAGCTTCACATTTTCTTCTTCCCCTTCATGGCTCCGGGCCACATGATCCCAATGATCGACATGGCCAAAATGTTCGCCATGAGAGGCTGCAAGTCCACCCTCATCGCCACCCTCCATGACGAGCCCACCTTCTTGAGATCCATAGCGAAACCCAAGGATTTGGGCTTCAAAATCAATGTCGTCACGGTGACATTGCCCCTGAAAGACGTCGGCTTGCCAGAAGACTGCGGCAGTATGAGCAAGATCACTACGAGGGAAATGCGCATGACGTTCATGAGAGCTGTCATGATGCTCGACCGACAGATCGAGCTGCTGATAGAGAAACTCGCCCCCGATTGTCTGATCTCAGACATATTCTTCCCCTGGACAACCGAGATCGCAGCCAAGTTCGGCATTCCTAGGCTCGTTTTCCATGGGGCGAATGCCTTCTCCATGGCGGGGATAGAATGTGTGAGGCTCTATCAGCCTCACAAGAAGGTGTCCAGCGATTCAGAGCCCTTCATCATTCCCAACTTCCCCGGAGAAATCACATTGTGCAGGATGCAAATGCAGGACTTGGTCAGGGAAGAGAACGACGTCGCCAAGTTCTTCCACGAGGGGAAGGATTCAGAGAAGACGAGCTTCGGAGTCGTCATGAACAGCTTCTACGAGCTCGAGCCGGCTTACGCTGACCATTACAGGACATTCCTCGGGATACGATCCTGGTTTGTCGGCCCGCTCTCGCTGTGCAATAAGGAGACTGAGGACAAAGCACATAGAGGCACCGAAGCATCCATTGACCAGCACGAGTGCCTCAAGTGGCTTGACTCGAAGCAACCCAACTCAGTGATCTACATTTGCTTCGGAAGCATGACGAATTTCAATGCTGCTCAGCTCCACGAGATCGCTGTCGGACTAGAAGCATCAGGGCAACAGTTCATCTGGGTGGTGAAGAAGGACCCTAATGCGGAAGAGGGCAAACAAGAGTGGTTGCCTGATGGGTACGAATCAAGAATCCGAAACAAGGGCCTCATCATCAGGGGCTGGGCTCCTCAGGCGCTGATTCTCGATCATGAGGCGACCAGGGGGTTTGTGACGCATTGCGGGTGGAACTCAATCCTGGAGGCGGTCGCGGCCGGTGTGCCAATGGTGACGTGGCCGGTTGCAGCAGAGTAATTCTACAATGAGAAGCTCGTGACCCAAGTGCTCAAGATTGGGGTCGACATTGGGGGGAAGCAGGGGGTCATCTCGTTCGGCGACAGCGTGAAAAGCGAGAGAGTGGAGGAGGCAGTGAAGAGAGTCCTGGTGGGTGAGGAAGCAGAGGAAATGAGAAGGAGAGCGAAAGCACTTGCAGAGATGGCGAGAGGGGCTGTGGAAGAAGGTGGTTCTTCTTGGTCTGATTTGGGTGCTCTGATTCAAGAGCTCAAATCGCACAGATTGGCTCACACTAAGAAGATCTGATTCATGACCTGGAGCAATCAATCTTGAACTTTTGCTTCAAGAGAATAAGACTGAAGAAGTGGAAGTCTTCTTTTCTGTTTCTGTTGTGGTTTAGCAGTAGAGAGAAATGCTGGATTTGCTGCTTCTTTTCATGGGATTTATTCCAGCAATGTTGTGATCATTTGATGTGTAGGATGTGAGTTCGTTTCTTTAGCTCTCGAATTCTTTTGTGTCGATGAAATTAAAGTCCGTCTCATGGTTTGCAATCTCAATGGCGAGATGCCCTGCGTACTTTCCTCTTTTTGCTGAATAGTCTGTCCTTGGGACTCGGCAGGTGAAGAGACCTTTGCGACTTCATATTCCACATCAACAGAAAGTGAAAGGAAAGAAAGAAAGGCAAAAATTAAAAAGACAAGAAGAGGATGACAAACTCAACCTTGTCAGTCGTCAAATGTTAATGACATTCGCCTGTTGCATGATCTTGTGAGATGTATAATTTTTTTTTTCTTTTTTGGCGCGGTGAGATGTCTATAACTTGACAGTCAGCAACAATTTTAGAGAAAAGACCAAGAGGTAATTCCTTTGGTCCTCACGGCAATTTTCCTTATGATCATTCCTTGGGTTTGGAGGTTTTTGCGGCCAAAACCAGATCAGCAATTTCAATATTGCGGACATTAAACTATCACACAATGAGAAGCCTAACGCACGTCATATTCATGGATTGGGCACCTTATATACGAAGGATTTGCAGAAATTTCTGGTGCTTCCTCCCGGATATGTACCTGAGGACATGTGACTCCGAATTTGTTACTGCCCTTCTCGTGATACAATTCAGAAGCAAGTTAGCTTATCCTATCAAGGACCCGTCTTCTTTCTCCTGTATTCTGTGGTGCGCATGTCAATATATGGCGATAGACATATGTTTCAAAACAAGTACGTTAGCCAGCTTCGTAAAACTCTTCAATCTGCGTAGACGAAGCAACGCCTGGATCTATCTTCTTCCCCTCTCCGTGGAGGATGAAAGTAACCGACTTTGTATTTTCTTTCTGCCATTAGTGCTTCAAGGCCACATAATACCCTTGATGGACATGGCCAGGACCTTTGCAACTTGAGGCCCAAAAGTCACCATCATCGTTACCCCTTTCCGTTTCCAAGCAAATCGAGAGAATCTATCAGATGCGATCATTTCGAGCCGCAATCAGGCGGTATTGGTGGGCAAATTCTCAAAGGCCCCTGAGCTTGCTCCAGGATCCAATCTTGCATATCCCGGAAGAATGTTGCCTTTTTTACGAGCATAACATTACCCTAGTTAGATGTTGTGTGACATCCTAATTTTCAGATTCTATTTCGATTGGATAAAATAGACCTTTAGTCAACATGACTATAGTGTTTTTCTCTAAGTTGGCCACTCATAAGATAACTGACCTATCAAGTGAAGCCATTAAGGGATTTTAAATGCAATGGACTAGAGAATTCGATCAAAAATGTTGAAAGAAGATATGATCTGGGATCTGATTGGGATTTGTATTGATTGTAATTTATAGGAGATATATTTATTTTAGGACTAGAAATATTAGAAGAATTTATTTACTTTTTTATTGACCTCTCTTGTACAATATATACATCATTGTATTACATCTAGAAATCAAATGAAGCAATTACAATTTTCCTATCACACGAAATTCTCATTTCCTTTTCTTCTTGACTTCTTCTCGAATTTGTGACATGGTATCAGAGCGAGTCTTGATTCTGACATAACCTTCCGCACTAAATTAGCCTCTGTTCCTTCTCTGTTTCTTGTTGCTACCATTCTCGCAAAACAGAATAGCATCCATTCCTCTCTGTTTCTTGTTGCTGCAACTCTCGCAGAACAGAACATCATCCGGGAGAAAGTCCTTCAATTCTTTGTTCAGAAAAAATTAATTTGCAAAACAGAATTGTTGCAGATCTTTAGAAGATTATCTCCATGGCGAATTCACAAGCACTTACCTCAGGATTTGGTGATCAGTCTGCAGGTGAAACAACACCACAAGTCTCGCAGATCCAGGAATCACCAATCATCACTTTGCCCGAAGGATAGATCCAATCTCAACATACTCAATGGATACCTGTTCTGGCTCAGGCAAATTTGGGGCAACCCTATTCGGGCCAACCTTACCAATGGGTACCAAATCCTTGGTATTATGGGACGTGCCCAATTGCATCATTGCCGGGATTTTGAAGTGGTGAACAAACTGATGGAGGCCTACCAGCCAGTAGTGGGGCAGGCGCAAACACCAGTTCACAACAGACGGGTGAATCATTTGAACCGGGTATGGGATCAAGTCCCTATCCGAGTCCGTTTTTTTCTAATGCAGGTTTTTCAACCAAATCTGGGGGATCGGGTTTAGGAGCAAATACTTACCCGAGTCCGCCACCAGGGTTCCTACCATACCAGATCTACGCTGCCAGCAACTGACCGGAGCCCGGCGGCCCTCTTTTCACAACCAATGCCGACGGACCAGAACTAAAGCTCGTTGCTCAGCAATTAACTGGACCCAATAATTACTCGAGATGATCGCGCGAGTTCCGGCGCGCTCTGGTAACGAAAGACAATGAGGGTTTCATCGATGGAACGGTTCCGATTCCGTCCGACGAACAACTAGCGAAACTTTGGAGAAAATGTAATCAACTAGTCAGAACGTGGATCGGAAACAGCATCGTTCCCGAAGTCGCGGCTGGTCTTCCTCTGACGGAGGATTCGAAACAAATGTGGGAAAACATCAAGGAGATGTATGGAAAATTGGATCAAGTAAAAATTTTCTCATTGACGCAACAGATCTCGGATTTAAAACAAGGCAACATGACTGTTGCTGCAATTTTTAATAAACTTTCGAATCTGTGGAATGAATTGGAAGTGACCAAAGAAAAATTCGACTGGCCGGAGTCGATTTTACAGCAGTACAAAAGGATGCGAGACAGGGAGAAAGCCATCAGATTTCTCCTCATATTGAATGAATCTTACCTTTCATTTTGATCGCAGATCTTAACCATGGAGCCGATGCGAAGCCTTGGCCATATCTACCAACTAACAATCCAGGAGGAAAGCCAACAGAGAGCAGTAGATCTTGGTAAGGAAGGCGAAAGGGTGGCTCTGGTGGCAAGGGTGTCCTCTCGCTCGCTACAAAACAGGAGGAAGAGAAGGTCGAAGACCTAATCTAGGGTTTCACGAAAACCCTAGACCTTATATACGGACGACGGATGGCCACGATCTTTCTGAACGATCGGATGGCTCGCGTTCAATCTTTGGGACCGTTGGATCCGATGGCTCACAGAGTGGCGCGGTCAATGAATCCAACGATCTGCGTGCAGGGGGCTTCTACGGCTTCGAAGGCCCACGCGGCCAAATTTCTTCTAGGCCCGACGGCCCACAAGGGCAATTCTTCATGCCATCCAAAGGGCCATATGGGGGAACAACAGCCCATGCTGTTAGCAGGCCTTCCTCATTTGCAAAAAACAACAAAGGAAAGGGTAAGTTGTATTGTGAATACTGTAAACGCCCACACCACACAGTAGAAAGTTGCTGGAAATTACATGGTAAACTTGGTGAAAAAGAAAAAGAAAAGTTTTCGACTGTCTTTCAGGTGATGGGTAAAACAGCAAACAAGCCAATCACTCATAGGGAATATCAAGACCTTATGAAAGCTCTAAAGAAATTGGATCCTTCTAACAAGGCAGGCAGTTTCACAGGTATTTCTTATTGCCTGATTAACTCAATTTCAAAATATGCATGGATCATAGATACAGGAGCTAGTGATCACATTGTTTGCAATCCAAAATTCTTTTCCAATGTCAAAAGGTTATCTTTTCCAATATCGGTACAACTTCCCAATGGAAATACCACACATGTTGGAATGACTGGCACTGTGAATCTTAGTCCACTCATCACTCTCAAAAATGTCCTTTATGTTCCTACTTTCCATTTTAATCTCATATCAATCTCTCGAGCTTGTAAAGAAAATTCCTATCATGTCTCCTTTGACTCTGATAAATGTCTATTTCATGCCCTTTCGACTGACAAACTGATGGGCTTGGGTAGAATCTATCAAGGACTTTATTTTTGGAGTATTATTCCAGGCAATTTAAAATTACCCTCTGTTGCATTCAATAAACCATTGTGTAACACTGTTGCCAATGAAAGGAATTTCCTTCTTCATCAAAGATTGGGTCACACTGCTTCTTTTCCTTGTCCTCACTGTCCCATTTGCCCTTTGGCAAAACAAACTCGTGTTCCCTTTCAAAATAGTAAGACTCGAGTAGACGATATTTTTTTCTTGATTCATGTTGATGTCTAGGGACCATATCACACAATAAATCATGATGGTTCGAGATTCTTTCTTTCAATCGTGGATGATTTCTCACGTGCAACTTGGGTCTTCCTCATACGATCAAAAGGTCAGGTTCTTTCTCACCTTAAAATCTTCCTTTCCTTATCCAAAACCCAGTTTGATAAATCAGTTCGTCGCATTCGCACTGATAATGGTAGGGATTTCTTTAATGGTGATTGTAATTCTTTTCTTACCTCAAATGGTATTTTACATGAAAGTACATACACCTATACCCCACAACAAAATGGGGTCGTTGAGCGAAAGCATCGCCATCTCTTAGAAGTGGCACGTGCTCTTAAGTTCCAGGCATCTATACCAAAACAATTTTGGGGAGATTGTGTGATTACTGCAGCTTATCTAATAAATCGTATGCCACCTCGCATTCTAGAAGGCAAAACTCCATTTGAATTATTGTATGGAAGGAAACCAGATCTGAGTCATCTCAGAGTCTTTGGATGCTTATGTTATGTGGCTACAGTAGGTCCCCAGGATAAAATGTCCCCTCGTGCTCGACAGTGTATCTTCATTGGGTATCCTAACTTGAAAAAGGGCTATCGAGTTTATGAACAGTCTACCGGAGAATTTTTTATCAACAGAGATGTGTTTTTTCATGAAGATATCTTTCCTTTTCGGGATACTGCTTCTATATCTGAAGATGATGTGAGAACTAATCATCAATTTCTATCAGAAGAAGATCTATCCTCTGGAGAATCCTACCTTATTACCTCTCCTCCAAGACATCATATAGTAGATATAGTCTTGCCTTCACCACCAGCTGTTTCTTCTCATGAGAATTATGTTGAGCAACAACTCATGGAGCCGGATTCCCAGGAGACAAATCACGGAGAACTTACAAGCATTGAGGAATCATCACCTTCCAGAGTACTGGATGATCCACCACAAAGATCTGATCGAGCCACTCGTCCACCAAGATGGACCAAAGATTATGTCTGTTCCTCATTAATATCATCAGGTACACGATATCCTTTATCCTCATATGTATCTTTCGATTGTTTATCGTGAGACCATCTTTGTTGTATTAGCTGAGGAAAAGGAGCCTTCTAGTTATAATGAGGCTGCACATGATGAACGATGGCAAAGGGCAATGGAGGCAGAACTTAAGGCCTTAATTGATAATCATACTTGGGATATTGTTTCATTGCCTCCTGATCGTAAACCCATTGGGTGTAAATGGGTCTATAAGATCAAATATAGAGCAAATGGCTCTGTGGAAAGATACAAGACCCGATTGGTGGCCAAGGGCTTCACACAACGAGAAGGTTTTGATTACCATGAGACTTTTTCTCCGATAGCCAAGGATGTCACAGTTCGTTCCTTCTTATCGATTGCCGCTTTTCGCAACTGGTCATTACATCAGATGGATGTCCATAATGCTTTTCTTCATGGTGATCTGGAAGAGGAGATTTACATGGACATTCCACAAGGATTACGGAGACAGGGGGAGTCGAAGGTATGTCATCTCCGCAAATCTCTTTATGGATTAAAATAGGCCTCTCGACAGTGGTATGCCAAATTTACTACTGCTCTTACGGGAGCTGGATTCTAGCAATCCAAGCATGATTATGCTTTGTTCACTTGGGCAAAAGGTACGTCAGTCATATACTTGATGATTTATGTTGATGACATACTTATTATGGAAAGTGATGATTCTGCTATAAAGAAACTTAAAGACCATCTACATTTGTCTTTTCATATCAAAGACTTAGGGTCACCTAAGTATTTTCTTGGAATAGAGATAGCTCGTTCTAATCTAGGGATCTCCCTTAGTCAGCGAAAATTTGTGATGGAAATTATATCAGAAGCGGGATTATCAGACTGCAAACCGGCAATTATTCCCATTGAACAGAATGCCAAGTTGACCAGTGTTGATTATGATGCTGGGACGTCTTCCTCTGATGATCCATTATTGAAGGACCCGACAAGCTATCAAAGACTTGTTGGGAAGCTTATTTATCTCACTATGACAAGGCCAGACATTTGTTATGTAGTATAGATTCTTAGTCAATTTATGCACAGCCCAAAGTGGTGAAATATCTGAAGAGATGTCCAGGATTAGGGATACTCCTCTCTAGAAAGTGCAATATGGAGATGACAGCCTATTGTGATGCAGACTATGCTACATGTCCCATGAGTAGGAGATCTATGCCGTGACCAAATTTTCAGGTTGAACCACCTAGGGTTTGGCTAATGAATTGTTAAGCCTAGACTTAACTCGGGCTCTCCCAAGCCCGTACCAATTCGCGACTTAGGTTCAAGTTCTTAACATTCAATTGATTCTTAATTAGGAGTCGCCACTAATCTATTTTTGGTGGGTCGATTAGAAACCCAAGTAAAGCAACGGGAGGTTTACTTTACTCCTACGAACCAGAGATCATGGGTACGGGGACTTGGTTACACTAGATTTCTCTAATGCCCTTTTGGTACCATTCTTTTTAAAAAATGTTTTTGCAGGCAGCTTGAATTGATTTTAACTTATATCCCTAACATGTGAGGTGATCAAGCAGGTGCGCATACCACCAATTTAACACTCAGGAAAGCAAATAAAATAATGTAGGACTTACTTTAAAGCAACGAAAGCATCTGTGTTGTTAGATCAGGATTCACATTAACAATCTTAGATATGATTTCTAATTAACAAGCAATCACTCAATTTTTGCCTTCACTTTTTAATGAGAATATAGTCTATATGCAATGCAATGCAGTGTTTCTAACCCAACATGAAATAATATGGCATGGCAACATGGCCTAAACTACATGACAGGAGTAAAGTAATTTTTTTGTGTTTTCTTCATGAAATTTTGAAATTAAAGGAGTGCAATAATTAAATATGCAATCTAAAAACTAAATGACGAGCAATTTCTAATGACGAGCAATTTCTAATTAAATGAACTTAATACAAACTAAATGACGTGCATTCCATGATTTTATTTAACGAAAATTCGTAATTAAAATCACTTAAAAATGAAAATCAAATTAAAGTGAAATACTATCTATTCTAAATGCTTCCTAAACATGCATTTAAAAAAAAAAAAAACTATCATGCAATTCATCTAAAAATCTATCTAGACCTAAAATGTATTTTTTATCAAATATGCAATGACATGCAAATAATGCCCTAACTCTAATTTTTCCTTTTTTGTTTTTATGAAATTTAAAATTAAAATTAAACATGCAATTCAAATAAAAAAAAAAAAACTAACATCCTAAATGAATGCACTTTTCTTTTTCTTTTTATGATTCAAAATAAAACCCCTAATCTAATCATGCAAGATAAAAAAACAAACCTAATCTTTTTTGGATTTTTTTCCTTTTACAAAAATAAAACCGACTCAAACACCACGACATCAAATCAAACAAGATAAAATTAATATCCGATAATTGGCGAACCATATCTCACGCATGAGATCGGGTTGTCCAATTTTAAAATTAAATCGCGAATCGAATCTCAGGCATGAGATCGGATTGTCGATTTTTGCAAGAGATTGCGAGTCGGATTTCAGGCGCGAAAATCGGACTAACAACCCCTAATTTGAGGGGGCACTTTCATGTCGGAATATCAATTATATATTTAGGAACAACTTCTAAAAAGAACAAAGTAAATAAATGAAAATAACATAAGAAAAATAAAGTAAATAAAAAGAAAAAAGAAAAATTACCTAATTTTCCTTTTTTTTTTGCTTTTTTTCTGTTTTTTTGTTTTTTGTCTTTTCCTCCTTTCCTTCCCACGCACACTCGTGGGTCTCCAAGGGGCAACCGGTTGATCGGTCCAGCAAGGGTGAACCAGCAGCAAGCAGGGAGGTCGCGATGGTGCGACGCGGAAGTGGCCGCTGCGGTAGTGGTTCGGCAGAGGCGCAAAGCGGCGGCGCGAACGCGGCGAGCAGGAACCAAACTCCGGCTGCTGGGCAGAAGGTAGCAGCGTCAGCGATCGGATCAGTGATGCAGAAACAGCAGGCAGAGGCGTCGGAGCAGAGGGCTGTTCAGGAGTCGGCTTGCTACGGTCACGGCTTGGCATGGCGATTCGGTGGTGTGGTGGCGCGGGATCTGCAGGACCAATGAGCGTGGGGAGCTCGAGCGGCAGCAAGGCTTCGTCGGGCTGTTCACGAGCAGGTTGCAGGTCTGTGCGAAGCAGCAGCGAGCGAGGGTGCTCGCGATCGTCGTGGGTCGCAAAGGGGGAGCGGTCCGGAGCTGCAAGGTGGCCGCTCGGATTCTGCAGGTGGAGATTGGACAGCAGGCGTTGGCACGGCGATTAGGTGCGACGATGTGGTCTTTAGTAGCGTCGGACAGCAGAGGCGCGATTGATCGGAAGGTGGAGGCGTGGCGTGAAGCTCAGATCTGATGGTGTCCGGGCTCGGGCGGAGAGTTGCAGGCGGCGCTCGGCGTTGGGTTGCAGGCGAACCAGCGACAGGGGTGGAGACACAAGTCGGTGTGATGGTGTGGGTGTCGACAGGTGACGAGCAGACGCGGCAACGGAGCTCAAGCGTCAGTGTTGAGTAAAGGCTCGCGCGGCAGTGATGCAGAACGACGAGCGGGCACGGTGGTGCGGCGCGGAGAGGACAAAGGCGGAGGCTTGGGCAAACGGCAACAAGCACGCCGGAGAAGAAGAACGGTGTTCTTCTGCTTTTCCTTTTTTTTTTAAATTTTCTTTTTTTGCTGGTCACACGTCCCCTCTGCCCTTTACTCTGCTGCCCTGTTGTACTTTTTGCAAAAGAAAAGTTGCTGCTAACCTTTCTTCAAGAACCGAAACCCTTTGCTTCTTCTTTTTTTTGGTTTTTGTTGAATTTCGACCTAAAAAAAAAACGAGAAGAAGCCCCTTCGGCCGTATATTTAGTGCGTGTGGCCCCTCTTTTCAATGTGGTTGTATGTGGAATTGTGTAGCCCCCCTTTTTTTCCATACGCGGTCCCTTTTATACAAGTGAAGGACTAAATTTTTTGGCCAATCTTCCTTATTTTTCCTTTCCTTTTGGCTCACGCATGAAATTCCCTTTGATTATGTAATATTTCTTATTTTAAGTTAAAGACTATATTACTCAATATATGCCCCACGTGCAATATTCTTTTTTGTATTTTCCAAATATTTCATCCGAAAATTTCCTTTCCGCCCAAAATATATCACCCCAGTGTATATTAGCTGAATATGTAAAAATCCCACCTAAATCAATGCTCACCGTCGGTTTAATGCTAAATGCAAAATAAATGCACCTAAAATCTATATGCTATGTAATTAACTATTTTTTTTTTGGATAAAATTAACCCCTAATTTTTTAATGCAATAAATGACTAAATGGGTCGCCAAAATTTAGGTGTCAACAATCTATAACTGGATTTTGTATCAAATTTGGGAATTCACTACTTTCATGGAAGACAAAGAAACAATCCACTGTATCTTTGTCATCGGCAGAAGCTGAATATCGATCTATGGCAAAGACTATTTGTGAGATAGTATGGCTACGAGGCTTACTTCTGGATCTTGGGGTACAAGTTAAAGGTCCGACATTACTTTTCTGTAATAATGATTCAGCACTCAAGCTTGCGGCAAATCATGTGCTACATGAAAGGACAAAACATATAGAAGTTAATTGCCATTTTACTCGAGAGAAGATCAAAGAAGGGATCATAGAAACCGGAGGAATCAGGACCATAGAACAGCCGGCGGATATCTTCACTAAACCCCTTTGTCAAAGACAGCACACATATCTTCTAAACAAGTTAGGCGTCTTGGATATATACAAGCCACCAGCTTGAGGGGGAGTGTTGAAAGAAGATATGATCTGGGATCTGATTGGGATTTGTATTGATTGTAATTGATAGGAGATATATTTATTTTAGGACTAGAAAGATTTGAAGAATTTATTTACTTTTTTATTGAACTCTCTTGTATAATAAATACATCATTATATTACATCTAGAAATCAAATGAAGCAAATACAATTTTCCTATCACACGAAATTCCCATTTCCTTTTCTTCTTGACTTCTTCTCGGATTTGTGACAAGAAATCGACTGCTAGACCGTGCTAGTCTACAAGGGTCATTACGGCACAATTAAAAATCGATCAAAGACTGGAGATAAGTCGATTCGACTGAGATGGTGATCAAAGTGTGGGTGATTCCACCTGATTACAAAATTCTCGTCGATCAACACTAAACCGATTTTCTGTCATTTTGGGTACCTTGTGCCTGTATTTAAAATATCGAGATTTTCATGACCACCAAAAGTCACCAATGTGTCGAAGAGGTACGTGTGGCTCGAAGAAAATCGGCTACGAGTCAATTGCACCAAAAATTCCTAAAAGTTACCTAGTAAGTAAAGTCACACTAAAAGCACGTTTGATTGAAATTAACCGTGGATTTGAATTCGATTTCAGAAATTGGAAGTTTTGTCATGTCAATAAGTCATTCTAGGAGCATCAATTCACATTTTGAGGAATTTCCGACGAGTTTGATATTTTTACGAAAAATCGAGACGGACGATTCGAAAAATGAACAGAAATTCGGATTGGCCAATTTGAAGAGACTTTTGGCATCTAGTGTAAGCGAATCGGTGAATTAAAGTTGTTTGGGCTTTTTCTGCATTTAAATTGGAACTCAACCGAATTTGTTTATTCAGAAAATTGGATTCCAAGAAAAATGAAAGAGAATTCAGATTTGAAGGAAATTCGTGAGATAGAGGAACTAACTCATCTTGGTCTTCATTAGGACTTCAAATTGTGCAATTGATGGAGGAATTGATCCTAGGATGACCAATTGGCAAAGTTATTTGAAGTTGAGCAAAAGTTTGGATTTCTAGAACTTTACTTTAAAAAAAAAAATTTAATCTCAAATCCCACTTGGTCTCACTCGTCCCCCCCCCCCCCCGCACGCGTCCTCCCCCTCTTCGGCCGACAACACCCCCGCAACCCTCACATTGCTTTCATTTCCCTTTGCTTTGGTCTTTCATTTGTTTAAATGTTGACTAATGGAACCCCCATTCCTTCCTATCCATTTACGATCACATCTCTCCCTCTCTTTTTCTCAATGCTTCGCACGTTCCTTATTCCTTCGGCTGACACACCCTCCTGCGGTCTTATCCCCTCCTTTCTTCTTCGGCAACACTCGGTCCCACCTCAATTTCATTGACCCATGACTCCTTTTTATCCTCTTCTTTTGTTTTTATCATTTCCTCCACCAGCTGCTTCGATTTTCCCTTCAACGATCGCAACCCCCACCTGCTAACTCTTTTGCTTCTTCATTTTTCTGCATTTTCCCTGCATGTTTACCGCCCCACCAGCACCGATCTCTCCCTTTTACGCCACTTGTCCGCACCCCATGTTGCTCGGTCAACATTAGCAAGCTCCTCCTTCCTTGTTGACTCCGTGGACGCCAGCAACTGCTTCTCCTTTTAGTCAGTGAAGCCGCACGCGTCCGACACCAGCCCCCTCGGTGGATTTATTGACCGTGAAGTTCCCTCGCCCAGCATCGACGATCAAGCAGCTTCCCACAAATCAAAGCCCCGCATTGACGTCACTGCTTCCTCTCCTTCGCTGCTTCAGAATTTCTCAACTCACAAGCCCAGCAATCTAGTCCGTTCGAAGCCCAACAGCAGCCTATGAAATTCAGCTTATTTCAGCCCAAGAGGACAGCCCATTAATTGAGTTCTTCAACCCGCAAGTTTGGCCACAATTCGGCCCAAGATTTCAGCCAGAATCAACCCACTAGAAGCCCAGCAAAGTCAGCCCATCGGCCAGCGAAGCAAGCCCAACCCAATTCAAAAATAAATCTTAGATTGGGCTGAGATTTGTTGGGCCAAGTTTAGGCTCAGTCCAAGCCTGTTGGCACCACCGCAATTCGGATTTCGGCTGCTGTTGCGCCATTGTCACGGTGATCCAACCTTAGGGGTTAATTAGTGTTAACTAAGCATGATTATGAGGTTAGATTAGTTTAGAATAATTAAATTAGTGGCTTATTAATGCATGTTATGTGGTTAAACATAGTCATTAGCGAGCAAATAGGCTCGAGTAATTATTGAACGAACCTCAGAAATTTTCCGAGTTCGTCTCAATTTCCAATTAGGCATTACGGGCCTAAATTGGATTTATTGCTATTTAATAATTAATTTTTGTATTTATTTAATTAATAATTATTTTCCGGAAATTCAACTGGGATGGCCGATGATCGGAATTTTATACTAATTGCCGTGGTGCAGTCCGTTTATTTATTTGGGCCTTGATTTGTACCAAAATGATTTAATTGTGAATTTTAGGATATGTTCCTAAATGAATTGATCTTGAGCTCGGTAATTGAGTATGGCATCTCTAAAAGGGCACGTGGGCTCAGTGACTTAATGCATTACCTTGGAGAATGCACGTGGGCCCAATGATTGAGTATGGCATTCTAAAAAAAGACGCGTGCCGGAATAACGATCATCACCGCTTGGAGAATGCACGTGAGCCCAATGATTAAGTATGGCATCTCTAAAAGGGCACGTGGGTTCGGTGACTTGATGCATCACATTGGAGAATGCACGTGGGCCCAATGATTGAATATGGCATCTCAAAAGAGACGTGTGGGCTTGGTGACTTGATGCATCACCTTAAAGAATACATGTGGGCTCAATAAGTAAAGTATGGCATTTTGAAAAAGACATGTGGGCTCGGTGACTGGATGCATCACCTTGGAGAATGCACGTGGGCTCAATGAGTAAAGTATGGCATTTTGGAAAAGACACGTGGGCTCAGTGACTTGATGCATCACCTTGGAGAATGCACGTGAGCTCAATGACTAGATATTCCATCGTGGGGAATGTATGGAATTTGATTGAAATGACCGGGGAATTGTCTGATTGACATGTAATCAACTGGGTCGATTTATCGATGTTTCGATCCGTGATGATCGATTGGGTGCCTATTGAACTATGCTGAATTACAGGTATAATTTGTGGCCAAGGTAAGTCCTATGTCCCGTGTTGTGCATAGGCGGCCCTTATGACATATTGGTTTACTAATCGGGTCTTAATGGGATAGAACTTGCTAAGACGTTGTCTCACTAGTTATTGAATAACCATTTTCAAGTCCTTAGATGGTGTTGGTGGAGGACCAGAAGCCCCGAGATTTGGGAAAGTGGAGATCGAAGATCGGCGAACTTGTTTGACCAGAGGGTCATAGGACAGTTCCTTTTTGTTAAGTCGATAGTTTTGTAAACAATCTGACAGAGTATATGTACCTATCTGTTTAAAAAAAGGATTGTGTTGGTGTCGAACTTTGTAGCCCTACTTTCATATCTCATTGTTGTATTGTCTATGGATTTTCTATATGCTTCCGCATGTGTTTATTAAAAAGAAAAGGTCGGCGATGCGTCCTGAGACATCGCTATTAATTGACCAGGTAAGGGATGCGTTCGTGCCCAAGGATCGGGGCGTGACATGTTGAGCATTAACTTAGTCAATAGAATGGATTATTGACGTTTGACATGATTGATATTGATAAGTGAAATAGAATGTTGATGATTGAATTGTCATTGTGAGTTGATATTGTTTATTGATCTTATACATAAAAAGTTTTGTTGGAAAGATATCATCAACTTTTGATATTTTACGTATATTGCATACTGAATTTTTTATCTACTTAGAAATGATGTACTACTCACTTAGCTGTGGTTAGTTATTCTATTCATCTTACTCCTTTTTTAGGTTTTTCAGTTAATCGCAAGTAAGATAAAAACATTTACATTATCAAGAGGACATTTTGATAGAATAAATTTTAGGTAACCGTTTAAGTTTGAGATGGACTCGTGAGTTTAGTTGTCAAATGGAGATGTATTTATCTTTTTTCATGGATTATAAAAATTATGATATTATAAGCAGATGACTCTTTTATCAAATATATATAAATGTATATATTTTGATAACAGGTTGATAGTAGTTATGTTTGAGGCCATGTCATCACCTCCATAATTGTAGAGATGGGGCGTGACAAAATCAACCACACAAGAAAGTTTGATCTGATTTAGAAACTTTCCTTGTGCGTCACTTCCCTGGTCGAATAAGAGATAAAAGAGTATGGAAGCATTTTTAACAGCTTCTACGAACTTGAAAAGGATTATGCCGATTATTACAGGAATGTCTTGGGAAGGAAAGCCTGGCACATGGTCCGGTCTCACTCTGCAATAGAGATTCCGTAGATGAGGCACTGCGTGAAACATCTATCGGCAGGTGTGAATGCTTAAGATGGCTAGATTCGAAAAGGCCCATCTCGGTTATCTACGCGTATTTCCGCAGCTCGACCAAATTCAGTTCTCAACAGCTGGTGGAAATCACGAAGGGGCCGGAGGCATCATCTCAACAAGATTTCATATAAAATGTGAAAATTAATAAAAATGAAGAACTAGATTGGTTACTTGAAGGTTTCAAAGAAATAATGGATGGGAATGGCCTAATCGTAAGAGGGTGGGCGCCCCATGTGTTGATTCCTGATCACGAGTCGATCAGTGGATTTGCGACTGATGAGCCATGAGTGACGGGAAGAAGCTGTGAAGTCGATCAATTTTACAACCCATAGAAATTTTCGGATGGGGTGATCTAACACCTGAGAAAAGACAGGAGGAAGAGATGAACCTAAGGTTTCGTTCAGCCGTGAAGAGAGTTTCTCGAGTATGACCAAGATAAATGATTCCCCATGTCCATCCATGCACAATGATATCAGATGAGGATAGCCCGGATAGGAGGACAAACATATTCAGAGGATAAGCAAAGCTGTATCTGCAGGCCAGAGTCCAGACTTCACATGTTCTCGCACTCATCTGTCTGGAAGCATTAGAAATATAAACTGCGGCTTCAACAACAGAACAATTTTTATTCAAGCTTGGTGACAAGAAAATTTGTCTGACTGTGAAGTGAACAAAATCTTACAGAGAATCCATGCTGCTCTGTGACCGGATTGGCCAGTTATGACAAACATATCATTATCATAGAAACATATTCTCTTACGTCGGAGAAATCGTGATAAGTGTTTGAGTTTACTGAGAAAGTTAAGACTAGGCAAACCAGGATGGTGATTCGCACTTAGTTTTCCCTGTCCTCGCTACTTTCCCCGATCTGGGACCACCTGAAGCTTCTCCAATGACATATTCCTCCAAGCCAAGCCATCTGCAGTCCACATCAGTCCATCCTGATCCGTGGTGGAGGCACCACTATGATTTTGATAGTTACTTCAAGTCCAATACATAGGACATCTTGCTGAGTAGTTCTCTTCTTTCAGGCGTAAGATTATTAAATTGTAAGAATTGCTAGAGGCACCAATTCATTTTTATTCGTCTTTGCAAGTCCCTATAACAAAGAGTTCTGGAGTGGTTAAAGATGCAATTTCAGGGCCTTGATTTAATAATGATAAATGGGGAGATAATACAATCTGTCTCCTGCAGCCATTGAATACAAAAAAGCTAAGGTTGTTAAAAGGTTTGATTCAGGTCGGGTACCTCTAATACCCGAAGGTTCGGTTCAGTTCAGTTCAGCTCAGAATCCCAAGAGCTCGAAGGCAAAGATGAACACGTTCACAAAATTACAGAAACAAAGCAATCCATTTGGCAAGAGGGGAGAAGGGCAGAGTTGAAGGAATGAAAGGAACTGTCGGCGAGGACCAGCATGGAACCGCAGAGAAAGCCAATGACTTTAGAGTTGATGATTTCCAGCTTGAAAGGCAATGAAGCTCTCTCAAGCCTTCACATGGCGGCAACAGCTGTGGCGATCTCTACTCCCCTCACTCACTATAGCAACGACGTCATCGAGTCAATGAAGTCCATCTTAGCTCGCCACTGATGCAGCTCTCGTGAAAGTAGACGATGATTTGGAAGTGGTTTTAAAAAAGCTTCTTTCTTTTCCCGGATCTGAAGCATATTCATTTGGCTCTGGTTAGGGTTGGGTGGTTCGGGTTGAAATGTAAAAATTCCCAAAATTTTTCATGTTGCTCGACCCTGATAGACCCGAAAGTCTTTTAGACACCCTGAGCAATGTTCTTTTCCTTCCTTCGGAGCTAGTAACTACAGATCTGAAACTGCATAATTTCAATACTGCTAGTCATTAAAATTTACAAGTCCGCAAGGTCACGGGCAGAGCTACTGCGTCCATTTTTTACAAGTTTGAAATTCCCTTGCCGTTCACGGAACGCTGAGGTCATGTTGTCCACCGAGATGATATATTACCGACTAGATCACTTCAAAGTTAGACCTTCTTGCGAGACTTGAGCTCTTGAATCAAGGCCTCGGCATCTTCATACGACGACCCGCCTTGTTCGACCGCTCTCTTGGCCTTCTCTCCAAGATCCTTGGCTCTTCTCCTCATCTCCAGTGCCTCCTCTCCTCCGTCCATTACTTTCCTCACAGCAGCCTCCACTTTCTCCCTACCAACTGGCGGGCCGGGCTCTTCGTTCCAGGATGTCCATTCCATGCTCCCAACCTGGACCCCAATCCTCAACACATCAGTGATCAGCTTCTCATTGAAAAACTGCTCGGCCGAGTGTGGGAAAGTGACCATCGGAACGCCAGCGCTCACGCCCTCCAGAGTCGAATTCCACCCGCAGTGCGTCATGTACCCACCCACCGAAGGGTGTTCGAGAATCAACAGCTGCGGTGCCCATCCTCTGATAATCAACCCTTTCCTGGACTCCTTCAATCTCTCTTCAAAGCCACTCGGAAGCCAATCCTCTCGGCCTCCCTCTCCATTTTCCGACGGCTTGAAGATTTTCCCGACCGCCCAAATGAACGAACAGCTTGAAGCCTCGAGACCGTATGCAATCTCAAGAAGCTGTTTCGGGGTCAACCTGGCCAAACTCCCAAAACTAACATAAAGGACAGAGTTGGTTTCTTTAGCATTGAGCCAACTCAGGCAACTCTGCTCATCAATGGCAGCTTGCTGCCCTCTCTCGGCCTTATCCTCCACATTCCTATTGCACAGCGACACTGGTCCGATCACCCAAGCTTTCTTGGCCATCTCTTTCTTGAAACACTCCACATAAGCCGGTTCCAGATCAAGAAAGCTATTCACCACAACCCCGAGACTGCTGTCCTCCGAATTCCACACCCGACCCCGTGGCTTCCCGCCACCTTGACTCTTGTGAAAATGCGGAAGCTGTGACCTCGTCATCACGATCCTATCCGGCAGGCCTGGGATCTCAAATGGTTCGTATTCGGATTGCACCTTCTCGTGTGGCATGTAAATCCGCATCAATTGTTGAGCATACCGAGAGAAGCAGCCGTTCCCATTGAACACGATTCTGGGAACTCCTACCGCGTCAATGACATCGGCCGACCACCGGTGGAACGTGTCGACAACGATGCAATCGGGTTGCCTTGCAATGAGCAAGAGCCTGAGGGGTTCCTGGAGCATGGAGGTGTCGGTGAAGGGGGCGGCGGACATGTCGGAGTCAGGCGGCTTGGAGCCTGGGGGCAAATCAAGGTGGTGGATGGAGATTGGTCGACCGGAGTCCTGGTCACGGGCGATGGAGCGTTGGAAGGAGAGGGCGTTGTTAGGGGCGGCAACAATGGTGGACTTGACGCCGTGGGAGGCGAAGAGGCGGGCGATGTCGATCATGGGGATCTGGTGGCCTCCTCCCATGAAGGGAAAGAAGAACATCTCCACTTCGTCCGCCATTGATGAATGCATCTGTGAGAGGGAGAGAGAGAGAGGATTTAGGATGGTGCAAGCAGCTTGAGAGTGAACATCTGATTCTCTTATCTTTTTATAGGCGCGTTATAGAAATTCATGTTTATTTTTTCAGTTTTCTTTTCCTTTTTAATGCACATACTCAAAATTCTTCGATGGTCATCATCTCAATGAGAAATTATTATTATTATTATTATTATTATTATTATTATTATTATTATTATTATTATTTTAGACCGGAGAAATCATCTCACAGCGAGCGCTCGGCATTAGAAAAAAAGAAATTTTGAAAGTGATAAGTATTTTTTATTTAAGTGCTTGATAACTAACCCGAATTGTGATAAAAAGAAAATAAGATTTTACAAGCTTCAATTTACTTAATATCAAAAAATTAGTACTTCCAAACTCAACAACTCACTTGACTAATTTCCCAACAATTGTCTTTAACCATATCCAATTTCATTACGCCAACAAAAGTCATATCGAAATTTTTTAACTTTTTTTCTTTATTTGATCAGATGTTTCAAAAACATGCTCAGCATTTTTTATATATCCATGGATCTACAAACCCATCATTGTCCCAATATCCTAAAAAAACGCATGGTCCTAGTCAATACGATGCCCAATTTAATAACAGGATCGAGGGGGATTAAAAACTGATTATCCGGTATCTTAACACCGTCCGAATCTCATGTGGAAACGGGGGAAAAGAGGCCGATTGCGGCAGGGCACACAGCCCGCAAAAAGAAATTTTGAATGACTTTGTAGAGAGCATTCACACGTCATTGATAGCCGCAGAGAGAAGGTCGTCCTTTTTCTCCGCGATAATCATGATAAAATAACGAGTGAAATGACGGATGATAAGGAAAACATCACATCATGGTGATGGGCACTATGACGTCACTTGCTTTGGATTTTTCCCAATGGCCGCACGTTCACTCTGCGTGCGCTGGCCCCGACGCAGCTATACCATAGCTTTTGCTGACTATGGCGGTGACGTCAGCTACGTCAGCTGACTATGGCGGTGACGTCAGTTGATAGCCACTTGATTCCCACTAGAAATGGACCGCGTTACTTTGGGAAAATATTTACTGCACCTGTTACCGACGCAACAAATTGAAACTCCATTAATTAAGCGACACGTATCCATAAAGGGCCCATTTGTCAGACTTTTCTCTTTCCTTCTTACCCTGTCTCTCTTCTCCCACTACTTCCTCCATTCTTTCTACAAGCCATGGATGACCTCTCTCCTCCGTGACCTCCCTCTACTCCCCCTGACCCTCTCCCTCACCTGCACGAGGCACAACAATGTTGTTTACTTGCCCTCTCCCTCTCCTGAGCCCAACCTCCGTGACTCTCCCACCAACAACGGCTCCACCATCGAATCGTTCGCCACCCCCACGACCCCCATGTCCAAGAGCAAGCTCAAGCCCCTGCATCCTCGAGATCCTTTGCACTTCTAGTTATTGCCTCCCTTCACAACTTCCACATCTGAGGAGGGCTCGACCCTTGCTAGATCTGGCACAAGCGACCCTCGCTGAATTCCCTCTTCAAATTTGGCGAGGGCAACCTTGACTTATGGCCGGTCGCCGGCCATGGTTGAAAGATTTGACAAGTGGGCATGTGAGGGACATGTGTCACTGAATGAATGGGCTTCCAATTTATTAAGTTGACACATCTTATGTACCTAATATTTTCTCCGTTTTGAGAGAACAATTTTGGAGTTCACATCTTATAACTAAGGTCGTCAAATTTGGGTCAAATAGAAAATGATCCGTTTAAATTCACTCAACACATTTTCATTTATTTATATGCAATGAAAATCTAGTGACTCATATTCAATCCCACCATACCTGAACCCGACTCAACCCAACCCGTATTATTTCAATATTTCCATACTTAATCCAACTTATGAAAATCCATATCCACCTAATTAACCCACTTTAAGCTCTTCACGTGTATATGCTATTTGGATAACATCGTTATTTCGACATTAAGACAATAAAGAATTAGCTTTCAACAGTGTATATAATTTTCCACTTTTTGTATTGATCCACAATGAATAATACAGAAAGTTAGTATTTGTTAGTGAGTTTATAAAATTACCACAACAAATAATGTGAAGGAATTGAAATTTTAATTAAATGGAATGTAAACTATTGAATAGGATGATATATGTTGACCATAGATTGCAATGACAATGAGGTGTGTTTGTTTAGCGGAATACATTTTCAAGGAAAACATTTTTTTCATTTTCCGACGTTTGGTTCATTCAGGAAAATGAATCAACGAAAAACGTTTTCCTAACAAAGCTTAAATTCAGGAAAATGATTTCTCATTTGAAAGGATCGGACAAAACATTTTCCGAATCTACCAAAACTTAGATTTGATGCTTGGTTTACAACCAATTATTCTTATAAAAATGTATTTTTAAAAATTTGAATTTGAATTTTTTTATCTAAAAAAAAAAATTGGAAAACATTTTAAAAATAAAAATAAAAAATTCAAATTTCCTTCTTTTCTTTTCTTCCTTTTTCTTTTTGTTTCTTCTCCACCCGTCACCGGCCACAAGGATGGCCAGTGAGTTCTGGCCTCACCAAATCGGGCATCTTATGGCCTTTGATAACAAGGCTTGAACTTGCCCGAGGTTGATGAGCCTCAAGCCTCGCTAGATTAGGCGAGCTCGTAGCCTTTAGCGGTTAGCTAATGAGCTCGTCACCTCCGATGATAGCTAGAGCTCACCCTTTGTAAGCCAACTAGGAACGAACTGCCAGATGAAGCAGAAGGGATGGCGTGAGGAAGCTAAGGAGTGAAGGACAAGAAGAAGAAAAAGAGAAAAAGGAAATAAAAATAAAGAAAATAAAAGTAAATAAAAAACAACAATATTAAAAATGAAAACATTTTCAATTATACATCACCAAACAAAGGAAAACAAACCATATTCTTGGAAAATGCTTTCTCAGAAAGCATTTTCCTTTATCATTGAGTTTTCCATGAAACAAACACACCCTAAAATTAGAATATTACATAAAAATAATAGTGTCAAATGCAATCAATAAAAGATATACTCCAATAACTAATGGAAGGACTCTCAATATATTTAATAATGGTGAAGTCGGGCCCATTGTGAGCCCATCAAAACTCCTTTGAACTAGAAATAGTCTAAGAAGTTCGTTATTTTCTCATAAAATGTGAAAAGAGAGTCATAAGTATGTGATGAGTTTGAGTAAATTGTGTACCATTTAACACTTACATATTTTTTTAATTTTCCTTTTAAACTCATTTACCAAACATAACTAATCTATAAAATGACTCAACTTGTTAAATATGGTTTAAGTATGAGTTTACGACCCATTTTGACCGATCTATTTACAACCTCGCTAACACTTCACTGTTATCAGGTAAATAAATGTGGTGAAATTAGTTTATGATATTATAGTAATTAGTCGTGATCAAATGTAAAACAACCATAGAATAGCGGTGCTACGATGCGCTAGTGTATCTTAAAATTTCCCATGTTTTGAGGGCATAATTCAAAATAGAGGTGGGAAAGTTTTCGAAACTTGTGAGTCGGTGTAACAGATTTTCGAATGTAATGTGTAAATTTCAGATGATGACAGTATTTTTTCTTATTCCTTGCTAAGTTTTCTTCATATGTGTTGGTAATTCCAGCTTAATTCCAGCTTGACTCGATACCCATCAATTTTAGGCCCGCGCCTTTTCAATTAGTAATCATGAATTCTTTTAAATCGTTCAATTAGGCATAAGTCGTAAAAATACGAGCTATGATGAAACAGAAATTACTAAATTAGGATAGGATTGGTAATGTTTAATTGATGATAGCAATTTTTATACGTATTAGCAATATTTTCGTACATATCTGTAATTTCAAGTAAGTAACTTCATGAAGCATTAGTACATCATGAATATATCATTCATCCACTTGGAAGTAAGTCTCGAAAATGTAAACAAGAATCCCTGATTTTCTTTTTTTTTCAGATTTGACTGGTCATTTCAAAGATGATTAATGGTAATTTTTCGTATATGGTGGTAATTTCGAGTTATTGACTTTCATTGTTTGGTTGGTAATTTTCTCTAACAGCCTAGGAATCGCAAATTTATAAAATCATCTAGCTGGAGATGAGTCAAGAAAGTGCGAACCGGGATAGCAAATATTTCAAGTATGACTGGCGATAGTTCAACTGACGATGATAAATTTTCACATACCTTGCCAATTTCAACTTAGTCGCTTTCATGTTTTAGTGTTAGTAACTCACCAAGTCAAGTTGTTTTTCCATATGTGAAGCAGTAAAGCACATTGGAACTGCATTTTGATCCTAGCTTGATTCGCTTCACTTGATCAAAAGTCGTGTAGGAGCTGAAAAGCCACGGATATGATGAAAATCCTAATGATAAATCAAAGCAGCAAGGTATCTGATACCATCATGTTCTGAAACACTCATACAGAATAATACATAGCACAAAAGCAGCCATTGCCATACCAAAGAGCAGCAGTATCTAACATACAGAACAAGAGAATGATGCTCATCAGTTCTAGTATGCTTAATCGCACCGAACATTTTCGCCCAAGTGTCATGCAGCATTCTAAGTACGAGAAAGCCTGGGACAATAATTTGGCAGCGGATGCACTGTTTCTGTCAGCAAACTCAATCCTAGACTTACCTGCTGGATCAATAAGATCAAATCCTGTAAACAACTAACAGGACATAACAGTTGCACTGTTTCTGTCATGCCATCTCCTGGAAAATTTTCCAATAGTTTGGATGCCAAACAATCAACTCTCATCGATACTTTGTCTGTTTCGTGTGGGGCATGAATTGGTGTACTCCCACACCCTTCTCATCTACTAGAATCAGGTCGGACAAAAAAATTTCCCATTTCCGCATTAGTATGTAATGCTTTAATTACTGAAAATCAAGAAGAATGCTCATTCGCACGCTTTATCTGCAGGGCAGCCCTGACCACATTTCCCCTTGTTATGATTCCAATCTGAAACATAGGAAAATCGTCCATGAATAGGAAACACTAAGCAGACATCCAAAGTATCCAGAAAGAATTAACTCACCAATTTGCCGTTGCCATCTACCACCGGCAATCGATGGTATTTTGTTTCCAGCAATAACCTATCATTATAAACCAACACCAATGATGGCCCCAACTTTATTAGACAAAAAACTTTCAAAGCAGAGACTGCGTGCATTTCCATAGCATTGTCACTACATAATCATAATTTGGATAACACTTAATCTTGAAGGAAACTTGTATTAACGCAAGGTAGAGACTAAAATATCAGCATTGAGAACAGATGAGCAAGATAGAACTACCAACTGTGGCAGAAAATATTTAAAGGTACCCTTACTCCCGGTGGAGAATGGAGACTCATAAATAAGCAAAACTGCTTATGTTAGAGTTTTAATCATCCTCAAATTATGAGCACTTAAGGAGCACGTAAATGTTCATATGGAAAAAGTTTAGGAAACGGAAGTGTTCAGCTATTTCATCCTCGAATTATGAACATTTTAGGACAAATTTTTTTTCTTGTGATAGTTAAAGAAAGCAGGCGTTTAGTTCTTTCACCCCAAACTATGAGCACTTTAGGAGAGTAAGATTATTACTACTAATGAACAAGTTTGCGAAACAAAGAGTTTGGTGCTTTCACCCTCCAATTACTAGCACTTCAGAGGTTCATATGAACAAACTAAGTTCATTGAAATCCCATATAGACATCTAGCATTACTAAGACAAAAACAATACCTTGCAGCATCTTCCAAATTGGTAGTTTCCCGAACAACAAGTGGTGCAGGAGTCATCAAGTCACCAACAACTTTTCCATGAGTCTTACTTAGCAATCGCTGTATCCTGTTGAAAGCCTGCTCGGATATCCAGAACCAGTGGAAGAATAAACGGCAATACGCAAATTTAGATTCCCGTGGAACAGAAAACAGATTAAGCAATCAATAGCCAAGAAAAGAATAGAATGGAAGACCTCCTACATACTTTCCAAGAACTATCCACGTCAGGGAAAATGTTTGCATCCCCTTGAGCACCACCTGGTACACAGAAGAAGGATAATCACCAAAAGATGTAGTGGAGTAGACTATTAGTGCTATGGAAGCCTGCTAAAATGATCGAGCATAAGGCCGTAGGCTGAAAAACTCAATTATGCACGATGAAAGACCAGCTTCATTCTAGCACCAGAATGGAAGTGTCAGATTTTTTTTAAAAAGAATGATAGTACAACTAAAAGAAGCATCTCTCTCTTTTTTCTTATATGGTAGATAAGAGAGAGTCGAACAAAGATTTGCATGATTCGATGAAAAGAGAGGAAAATTAGCTAAAATGATCATTTAGACCTAAATGGTTGAGGTATCACTCTAACAATGAAACTGTGCCACATACTTGAATCATACAGTCAAAAGAAAGAATCAAAAGAAAGCTGAGTTGTTTTAAAAAGTTTTTCATATGGTAACTTAGTTGACTTACTTAACTCTCACTTTACCTGCTAGGAAATCATGGTGCAAGTGAAATATCCTAAGTACAAATGGAAATTTTATACGGAGTCATCCATGCAATGTACAATACCTGATATAGAATCAAGTGCCAAAAGGTCATAATCTGAAACAACACCAACCTGCCACAGATTATCTTTGTTCAGTTTCACAGAGAATGTAGATCACTAGGATTCTCTTGAGTTAAGATAAATTAAATAGGGATCCAAATGACGCAATATGAACAACAAGATTTCGGTGTTGAGATATTTTAGTAATTGCAAGTACAAATCATCCATGCTAGAAGTAAACACCATCAGGGAAACTGAAGTTGTATTAACCTGCTTTTCCATCTTAGTAAACATAATTAACACATAAAAGTTGGAGATAATCCTCTGTTTGCATTGTGCAGGGTTATCGAGGCTACAGGATTAGCACAAAAGTCACTGACTAAACAAAGTTTATCCCACATCATTAAAGTGAAAAATTGTCGGTCTCAGTTGGTCATTCAATGAAGATGAGCTAAAAAAGGAATTACTGCAGACTATTCCCACGGCCTTGTCCCTGTAGCTCGGATATCATTATGTAGAGAATCAATGGTATCAGATCACATGCCACATATTGCACAGATGATAGGTTAATGTCATTTAAAGAAAGTAGCATCAGAATCACTTAAGCTATGAATGGCCTGACAGAACCTTACCCTATAGTCACCAAACCACAAGAGTAAAAAGTGAGTAAATCAATCAATTTGCGATTGATTGAGAACAAATCCTTAATACGGCTTATTAAGGTGAAGAGATACTGAAAATTACCAAATTCCAGTCATCATCAATCACAGGGAAGCCGGTTATTCTCTTCTCCACAAGCATCTCTAGAGCTGTAATGGTTTGGTAAGAAGTATCCATAAATCAACATGTAATTCATGAAATGACAACCCACACAAACGTGATGCTCAAACATACCTTCATCTACAGTTGTTGTGGCCTTGACAACGTGTAAATCTTCTTTCCTTGTCATAAAATCGCCGACTGTGTATGACCCATTTCTTGGCTGTAACCAGGAAACCGAACAACTTTTGAGAACATATTTCCGTTTGTGCAAAGATAGTCTAAAACTAGAAAGAGTCAAAACTTAATAGTGACAAATCACCCTTTTCTCCACCATATAAGAAAACACATCCTACGACAGTTTCTCTGAGGGATTTATTAAAGAATTAAGAAACCAAATGCATGAATTTCATCAGTTCATGCGACATCTCCCTCCGTGATAACACAAAGCAGGCCAACAATAAATCCCATCTGAACCCCACCACCACCCCCCAAAAAAAAAAAAAAAAAAAAAAAAAAAACTCCAAAAAGTAAAGCGCAAAAACAAAAAAGAAAAAGGGAAGAATCCAACCACACTTACAGGTACAGAGTTTGTCACACTTGCTCCCGCAGCTGCAACGGTGACAGACTGGCGATATCGCCTTCTCGAGAGACTATTACCAGGAAAATCGAAGGACCTTCTATTGCAGCGATAATAAGCGAGGCGAGAACGGGGCACTTCACAGTTTTTGTTAGAAAACGAGTTAACGCCAGAAAGCTGCATGGAGTGTAGAGAACTTGCTAAAGAAAAAGATCCCATTTTTTCACCAATTTCTCTGCAGCTTAAGGATGGATAACATCAATCTGTATCGACCCAAAACAGAGGATTTGATGAAACAGAGAGACGTGAGAGACTCGAGAGGGAGTGCCAACGAAAATTCAGAGAGAAAACAGAGGAGGCTTCAGACGAAAGTTCATGAGGGTTCCGTAGAGGAAACAGATGCTGCGAATTTTCCCGAGAAAAGGTCGGAAGCAGCTGAATGGTGATGTTAACTGAAGATTTGACCGAAAAGGGAAAGATGGCAACCGTGACGCGCCAAAAATCAAGGGTCGTGCGAGGATTGGAGGCGGTGGACCTTCACCATAATGTGAAGGTGCCATCTTTGTTGGTTGGGTGGTGGTGGTGGTGGCGGCCAAAATATGTGGTGGTGATTGAAGGCTCTGCTTTTCGTTCCCTTGGCCTTTCTCCATAATTCTCTCTCTCTCTCTCTCTCTCTCTCTCTAATTTTACCTCCACTGAGATTATATGTCGTTGAGGGTGAAATATCAGGTGCTCTGGAAGTAGATCTGATTTTGCTATGAGTTCAATGTGAACCGTCTAATTTTTATTCTCGTCCTTTGAAAATTTGATTATTACGACTGCTCTCACACTCAGTTTGGCTAAAGTATTAATGAAAGAAAAGATGAGATTTACATCATTACGAAAATAAATAAGAAAAATGATTCGAATGGATTAAAATGTCGTGGGCATGCTGACGAGGGTAAAGAAATGGAAGAAATATTGCATTATGATATAAATATTATCCTAAGCATTTAAAAAATAATTATAAGATAAGAGTATACATGAGAAACGAAAAATAAAATTGACCGGATCAATTCTTCTTAATCTCTTGTAATCGGTTTTCTCTATCTCTTTCCTTCCATCCAAACATGATTATATTTTTACAGCTCTTTCTCTTCATTTCTACTCTCTACGAACAAACATAATATTTTTTTTAAGTGCAAGTTTAATGTCTATTTTTTTAATTAAAAAAAAAAGACTTGTCATAATTACTTGTTCAAAGTGCAAATACATCATAGAATATTCAAAGCAAAGTAAGGTCTAAAGGGCTTCGGGGGGATTGAACAGCCAATTTTGAGGCAAGGCCTTCATTCTTTGGGCTTTTATAGCCCAGTCCTCACCTTATTTAACTCTCTATTGCAATGGGCCACAGAATTTGGGTAGTTTCTTTCTCGGCTCTTCCACGTCTGAGGTAAGTTGTCGCCTTTAGAGCTTTTTTTCTTCTCCATTTGAGTCCATTGGCTAATACTATGCATGGACAAACCAAAGCTTGGGTAAGGCGACGACTTACCTCAAATAATGAGACTACCAAATAATGATGAGCTTATGATTTCCTTTAAAGTTTTTTTTCCTCTTTCAAATAATGAGCTCATGTAATACATTTTAGACTACCAAAATATTATCCCAAATGTTTCTTCCACTTACAAAAAGTACTTTGGCCTCTCAAAAATTAATTCTAGTAGCCAAGGTTTCAATCTCTTAGCCAGGATCTTCAAATGATCATGTAGGCAAAACTACACAAACCTTTAAGTCAGAATTGGTCCAACTTTTTTGGGTTTAGAGTTTTTGGCATAAGAGCAAAATGTGTTCTACTCAACTCATGATTGAGCTTCCCTAAATTAAGAAAATTCTTCACTTCTTTAAGAATTGTCTATTGGAATTCCTCCTAGTTCTGATGATAGAATTGTCCACTTAAGCCATGAGACCCAAGTGCTTTGGTAGATCTCTATTGACAAGTAGCCTCCATTGCTTTCTTTAGAGTGACTTCCACAATCAAAACCCAATTCGTCTCCTTCCTAACTAAAGGAGGACAGCACTCCAAAATAGGATGCAATTGTCTAGGGCCCACAGAACTCGATAACTCTATGAAGAAATGCATTGTTTACTGTTTCAACTACTTCAAGTCTCAAACCTATTCCCCATTTGAGTCCCTTAGCAAGGAAATATTGTTCCTCTATCTTCTCTAAATTGTGGTGGCATTGAAGCATTTGGTGTTTTATTCCCCCACATTAACTAGTTAATTCCAGATCTCCATCCTCCGATACATCTTCTTCTACCGACATCTCTTCTCTACCTCCTTTTTAAGGAGTTGCAATATTATCTCTATTGTGGGTTATGGTTAGGGAATTAGTAATTACCTACAACTCCCCTTTCATAGTAATAATATACTTTGGTGCATTTGAATTTTTTTTTCCTTACTTCAAAATGATAAGACTTTTTTAATTGCAAGTAATTTTTTGATAAATCCACATTTTCCATTTTAAAGAGTGCCGAGTATTCTTGACAAGCTGTCCAAATTCTTCATCCTTTAGCTATAAGTCTCAAATATGAATTCCTTTCTCCTCTTAACTAATTCTTGAGTGAAGGCCAGCACAATGGGATTATTATCTAACCCAATAGCTAGTAGTGCAAAAGCTTCCACCTTGGGAAAATGATTCTCCAATTCCTAATGCATAAAACTCTATTCAGTCTCTTTTTAATAAAAGTTTCCCTATCTCTATTATTTGCCCACGTAAAAGCAGAACCTTTACTTTCCATATCCATTAAGGTACGAGAGTTTAGGAAATCCTTGAATACATTTCAATAATAAAAAATCTCAATAAAGCCACAAATACATAACCACGGTAGGTAATTGGAGAGACTATATTATGCGATTGGTCCTACAATAATGCCCTTTTGTGAAATATTGATTGGGCACGAACATATGTGACTCTTATCTGTCTTTTTGTCCTCAAAAAGACACGCTGCATTTATAAAATATTCAGAAAAGGACTTAGTAGTTAAGGAAACCTCTTCGTTCCAAAAGAATTTCTATCTCCTTGCAATTCCCATTTGATTCACTATAACACGATCCCGAAATCGAAGTGCCCTATTTATTTTATGGATCATTTGCTCTTGGCTCTTAGCATCCATCAAGAAAAGAACGTTGGGCCTTTCTTGAGTCACAAGAGCTTGTAGTGCTTGAACGGTCAAAAGTGTGTCCAATCCCTAACAGTTCTATAATATAAGCCTTACATTTAGTTTAGTGGTTTATTTGGACTAGACACCAAAGTCCTCACTCACTTCCACTATCACCTGAATTGGTGCTTCCCACAGCTTTGACTCATCTAGAACATTCTGATGTGCCTCATGAGTTTGCACAAGGACTGTAAACATCTTTCTTTTCATTCGAAAGGGACTTGGAATCTTTACTTTTCTTCTTTTCAAACTTAGCTGTAGATTACAATGCTAGAGGTGCTCACTGCCCAGACGGCACTAGAGAGACAGGGTCTGAAACGCAATTGAAAAGTTTCTATTGTTCTTTGTTTTGTGGGACTCTTTCCCTTTAGCCACATCTCATTTCCTTTATGTTGTTAAGCTATGTTTTGCTTAGGTGCCACCTAATGGAAGTCCATGGTGTAAGATAAAATTTGGACGGTATCCCGCAGGGCCTTAGGGATGAATTTCTCTTCCATGTCATCCTCTCATAGCTTTCCACAGAATTGTTTCCAAAATGAACTGTATATTTAGCTTTAGCTTTTAACCAGTGTCCTTAGAGGCATTTCTCCGTTTTATTCTCATAAAAAGTGAGTTATTAATAGAATCTTGAGTAGTGCCCTGTTTTACCACAGGCATTGCAGAAATAAGGCTTCCTCTTGTAGTTGAAATCCACCCAAAATTTTTTTCCTCTACTTCATGAAATAGTCCTAAGTTGTAGGGAGTTGGCTAGATCCTAAGTCACTCCCATTTCTCTAGGTAGCAAAACCTTTTGGTTGGGGAATGACGAAGTGATTGGAAAAAGACCAAGGGCCTATTTGAAGAATTTTGTCTTTTTCTACTATTGTACTTAACGTTATTATAGCATAAATGCCATTGTCCAGAGACCCAACAATCACATTGTCTACTTTCCATGTCGTTCTAAAAAGAGCAAGTTGGCATTCCTTTAATTTTTTAAGGGATCCTACTTCATCTAGAAATGCTATTTTTTAATTCGACCAAAGATTACCTAAACCTTTGTAGAGAACCGTCAGTTTGCATCGCCTTGACCTCGTCTTCCTCCATGATCAGCTTCCGAGATGGAAGAAAGACTTGTCAACGCAAAGGGGTAGAGCGTAGAACCTAGGGTCGAAACGTAGTACAGCTGGAACTTACAGACAAGGGTTTAAGGGGGAAAGGATAAGATTATGCTTAAGTCCACATGGATAAGATCACTTCAGGGGAAGAAACAAGATGGGATTGATTGATCTAGAAAACCAAATTTATGGGAACGAATCAGGATTTAATGGAAACTTACCCCATTTGGGAAGAGAGGGCTCGCCCGAGTCGAGAAGATTCTTATTGTATTAGGAGCTTGACATAGCCAAATCATTCAGAAGCTTTACTCGGACTACTCTGCTCCTGTCAACAATCAAGCAATTTTGCCTCTGTTTCTTCTTGTTTTGAACGTACTTTTCGCCTTCCTTTTAGGGAATAATGCTAGATTGCCATAGTTTGTGCTTATCATATGTTCTTCTTACATGTTTGTTAAATTTGTTTTATGTGGATTTTCCAAATATGTGTAAAAACTCATTATACTTTTGCATCAACATAAGGAGAAGTTAGAAGTTACCGAAGAATTTGTGGATGATGCTCTCTTAAAGAGAGAGTTGAATGATATTGAAGGAGCAAGTTTCAAGTCATATAGATTGAAAAATATGAACTGTAGTAATTACATCTATCTCATCGTTATCATTCAAAAGTTCTAGGTCACTCATTTTGACTAAAGACCATTAGATAAAGTCATTTACTCAATGAAAATTTGGGCATTTAATACTTCCATTCATCTTCCCATCCTCATACTTCGTAAGGCATTCATTTTCCTAGGGAAAATTTTCAACATAAGAAAGAGTTTTTTTGGTAAATAAAAGAGGCATTGTTGCAGAGCGATAGACATTTGACTATGGGAGGTCTTATCCTATTAACGTCAAGAATACAAAATGAAAAAAACAAGGAGAAATTATTTTGCAAAAAGCATAAAATTTTTTCAAGGGCATCAATTTTAGTGAAAAAGAGAGAGAGAGATAATTTCGTGAATATAAGTCATCTTCTAAGGCTTGATTAAAAAGAATAACTAACTCCGACCAAAAAAGAAAAAAGATTAACTAAAACCCAAGTTGAACACATTGATTATAATTTATATTTTCGTCATCTAACTATCTGAAAAGGATATGCTGCCCATGTTCTGGGAAAGGGAAAAAAAGCATAACATTAGAAAAACTAAAACTTAGGAAGAAAGGAAATTCATGACGTCACCGATCAATTTCTTCCTATTTCCCTCGGCATTAAGTTAACTTCCACGCCGTGACTATTTCTCCCTATCTGGAAAAAGGGGAAAAAAAAATTACCGATCTTTTATTTAGAAAATTGAAATTAATGACGTCACCGATCAATTTTTTCCTACGTCCCCCGGCATCAAGTTCCGCGGTATGACTATTTCTACTCCTAGGAAAACAGAGGGAAAAAAAAAAAACCTATTTATTTTTAATTTGAAAAAGAACATTAATGACGTCACCGACCCATTTCCCCCATATTTCCCTTCGGCATTAGGTTAACTTCCGCGGCATGACTTATCTCTCCCTCTATCTCTCTTTGGAAAAAGATAAAAGAGCAAAAAAAGAAAAAGGTTATTTATTTTATTATTTTGGGAAAAAAACAAAAAAGACCCCACACGAAACATGGACAGGAGATCCAACGGCCCGGATTGGACGGTAGGATCGGATGATGAAAGGAAACCCTAGAGAGAGAGAGAGGGTGGTGGTATATGATCCGTCACAGCCTCCGAACGTCACTCCTCTTTCAGAGCAGTCTCTTTGCTGCCCTCCTTTACAATCCATCCCTCCTCTCTCTCTCTAGCTCTCTCTCTCTACCTCCGCCGCCGCCGCCCGCCACCGCCGTCGCCGCCGGCGGTTATCTATCCCCCCCGCCCTCCTCTTTCGTTCCCTCTCCTCCATTTTTTTCCTCTACCCAGCGAACGAAAACCCAAAAAGAAACAGCCTTTTTGTCCTTCCGTTTTCCCGGGAGCCTTTCGTCGAGCATTTCGCGTGCATTTCCGGTTTCCCCCCTTGTATCGTTATCCTCTTTTATCGTCGTCTTCCTAGGGTTTTGCATCGAATAATCAGAGGAGAGGGAAGAAAGAGTATCTGAAAAAAAAGGCCACAAAAAAAAAGAGAGGGTTTTTTGTTCTTTCGAAGGTTTTCAGGTACAGAGAAAAGGCAAAAAAAGAAGGGAGATTTTTGTAGGCTCGGGAGAAGAAGAATGGCGCAGGTTCAGGTTCAGCCTCAGAATGCGATGCCCGGAGTGAACGCGGGGCCGAATCAGTACGCGACGACGTCGCTCTACGTCGGGGATCTGGACTTCAACGTCACCGATTCGCAGCTCTACGATCTGTTCAACCAGGTCGGCCAGGTGGTGTCGGTCCGCGTCTGCCGGGACCTGACCACCCGGCGATCGCTGGGCTATGGCTACGTCAATTACAGCAACCCAATTGATGGTTAGTTGCAAATTCGATATCTTTTTCGTCGCTGGGAAAGTAATTGCTGCCTGTCCGATTTCGGGATTTTCTGGGGTTTAGTCGTTCTATCGTGGATTTGAGATGCTTTCTTGTCTGGTGTTGTTGGGGAGATTTTCGCCTTGGTACCATCGACGATTGAGTAGGGTTTCACCCACCTGATGATGTTATTCGGTCAAACGTTTCGGTTTTCGTTGCCATAAATGCCATAGCTTGAGTAGATATTGCCTTTTGTACGAGTGCTTAAATGGGCCGGACTGCAACTTTGGGTGTCTTCTTCGACCTCTAATGTCGTGATGTTAAGATTACTCGATGAACATCTAATTTTTATTTTGTTATGCTTTGTTTTTTTCTCAAGTCACGACAATAAATAAAATCCGTACTGCGTGGATTTTGGATTGCTTGTTTTGGTTGTAGAGAGTGATCCGCTGTTTCTGGACCAAGCAATTCGTTTATGGTGTCCTGCCCTGACCTTGCGAGAAATTTACATGCATTGAAGAAATTGTTGTTTGTTTTTGTTCCTTTTTATTTAAGCCTTTTGTAATCAAGCTTGCACATGCATTTTTCATTTTTTTTTGTTTTTCCTTTTTGTTCTTGTGGATTGACATGTTCTGTATAATTTGGAGTTTCGGAAAAGGGATTAGGCATCTTCCTTCAGCCAGATAGGAATGACTGGATATTTTATCATTTGTGCTCTCAGTTGAATAAACAACTATCTTAAGTAATTGAGTTTTTGGTTTCTGATAAACAGAGGTTTCTTCTCTGTTGTTATTTTTTCTGGGAATTGTTGGATGTGCCTCCGGTAAATTGAGTTGGAAAGACAGCTGGTCCTGCCTACCTTGAAACTTAATTGTTCCCATTATTGTCTAGTTTGGTTTGGCCCTTCATGTCAAAGTTTTTTGTAGTAAGCTATTGTTTTTTGCTTCGTCTAAGTTGCTTTCCAGAGGAACTTTTAGTTTTCCTTTTAGTCTTTACTGGTCGGAGATGTGCGGGGTTGTCCTGTGGCAGTCGTGCAGGATGTCATTAAACATGTTGAAGCTATGGGTCACCATTAGTAATTCAATTGACACCAGAAACTTCTTTCATATTTTGTTATTTCAGTTGGCATTCTTGTTTCCTACTTTTCCTCTCTATTTTCTCTTCAATGTGCTAAAAAGAAATTCGCAACAGCTGCTCGGGCTATGGACGTGCTGAACTTTACTCCTCTTAATGAGAAGCCAATTCGGATAATGTATTCTCAGCGCGATCCTAGTAACCGTAAAAGTGGAGCTGGAAATATATTTATCAAGGTAAACCAGTCTGCTTTTTATTTTTTTACACTGGTTTCTCTTTCCAGCTTTCACGTATCTTCGATTTACATATTAGCTAGTCAACCATTTTGCCTGTATTTTGATTTTGTAGAATTTGGACAAGGGAATTGACCAGAAAGCATTACATGATACATTTACTGCTTTTGGGACTATCCTCTCTTGCAAAGTTGCTACAGATTCTTCTGGTCAGTCTAAAGGCTATGGCTTTGTACAATACGATAATGAGGAATCTGCCCAGAAAGCTATAGAGAAGCTGAATGGCATGCTATTGAATGACAAGCAAGTGTATGTGGGACCCTTCCTTCGCAAGCAGGAAAGAGAAAGTGCTAAGGATAGGACAAAATTTAACAATGTGTATGTGAAAAACCTATCAGAGTCGACAACTGAAGAAGAGTTGAAAACACTTTTTGGAGAATATGGACCAATTACTAGTGTTGTGGTGATGAGGGATCCGGATGGTAAATCCAAATGTTTTGGTTTTGTGAACTTTGAGAATGCAGATGATGCTGCTAGATCAGTTGAGGCTCTAAATGGGAAGAAGTTTGATGATAAGGAATGGTATGTTGGGAAAGCTCAAAAGAAATCTGAAAGGGAAGTTGAACTGAAGATTCGATTTGAGCAGAGCATGAAGGAAGCAGCTGATAAACTTCAAGGGGCAAACTTGTATATTAAGAATTTAGACGATAGCATAGATGATGAGAAGCTTAAGGAGCTGTTCTCTCCATTTGGTAACATTACATCGTGCAAGGTTATTCTCATCTCTACTCGGTAGTTTCTAATTTGTTCTGAAAGTTATGTGCCCAGTATTGACCTTCATATTTCTTTATTTTGGGCATGTCGTTGATTTCGTTTTGTTGCCGGTGCTTCTCATTTCAACAGGTTATGCGAGATCCTAATGGCATTAGCAGAGGATCAGGATTTGTTGCTTTCTCGACTCCTGAAGAGGCAGCCAGAGCTGTAAGTAATTACTTGTCCATTGAGATTTGCATTTATAAAATTTCCTAGAAGATGATGGTTCTTTTCTTAACCACCTAGTTTCTTTCTCCTTATTAATTAGCTCTCTGAGATGCTTGGCAAAATGGTTGTCAGCAAGCCTCTGTATGTTGCACATGCACAAAGAAAAGAAGACAGACGAGCCAGGCTGCAGGTGTGCTTCCTCTTGATCTCCTGCAATTTCTTAAAATTTTTGGAGTATGTAGTATTGGTGAAGGTCCTGGAATATGATGGGCATCTGATGTGTTGGGCAGGCTCAATTTTCTCAAATGAGGCCAGTTGCAATGGCACCCACTATTGCTCCTCGCATGCCATTTTATCCACCTGGAGGACCAGGTATTGGCCAACAGCTGTTCTATGGTCAAGCCCCTCCTGCTGTCATGCCTCCCCAGGTAAGTTTCTCCTATATTAAGTTTTCTCCAGGCACGCGGTGGGCGATTACATTTTGTTATGTGCTAGCTCCTCTGGTTAACAATGGTCGATAGCTCTTTGCTTTACTCCAAGTCTTCAACCATTAATATTGTGGTTACCTTTTTTGCCTTTTTGGTTAGCCTGGGTTCGGGTATCAACAGCAGCTTGTTCCCGGTATGAGACCTGGTGCAGGTCCCATGCCAAATTTCCTGGTGCCTATGGTTCATCAGCAGGGGCAGCAAGGTCAGCGACCAGGTGGGAGACGTGCAGGAGTTGTTCAGCAATCCCAGCAGCCAGTCCCAATGATGCAACAGCAGGTTGGTGCTTTTGCTTTGATGTTTCCTTTAATACATATTTTGAGCATGCATTTTAAGCTTTTTACACTATATTTGAATGACAGATGCTTCCGAGGGGACGTGTTTATCGATACCCTACTGGACGTGGGTTGCCTGATATGTCAGTGCCTGGTGTGGCAGGAGGAATGATACCCATGCCATATGACATGGGTGGAATGCCACTACGTGATACACCAATTTCTCAGGCTGTTCCCATAACAGCTCTGGCTTCTGCCCTAGCAAATGCTAGTCCAGATCAGCAGAGAACGGTAGGAGCTATGATGCCTTAAATTAACCGACATTTTACGCTTTTCCTATTCTCCCTGCCCCCACCTAACCACAGATCTAAGGATGGGTACATCCTCTTAATACTGTATTGAGCATTAGTGGGCCAGAAAAAAAAAAAAAACATATATCATTGCTTTGTTGAATCGATGAGCGCTAGGTGGTAAGATTCTCTGAATGTCTCAGTGAATTTTCTGTGACCACTTGGAAGCTCATGTTGGAGGATTTTAGGGTGAATATCTCTTCATGTGTCCACTAAAATGACTCTGGACTTGTTATTCATCATGTGTGGGGGAAACTCTTGCAGATGCTGGGTGAGAATCTTTATCCGCTGGTGGAACAGCTGGAGCCTGATGCGGCAGCCAAAGTCACCGGCATGCTTCTGGAAATGGATCAGACTGAGGTCCTGCATTTGCTGGAGTCTCCAGATGCCCTGAAAGCAAAAGTAGCTGAAGCAATGGAGGTCCTTAGGAGTGTTGCGCAGCAACAGGCTACTGGCACCGCTGAACAGCTGGCATCTCTTTCTCTGAACGACAACCTTGTTTCCTAAGTGCTGGAGACAAGCTTGTGCATTTTGAGATGCCGGATTTTGCGGATGTTCTATTTATGGCTTTGAGACTGGGATTGAGTTCCTTTGGTAGGCAGATATAGGGTTTGCTAAGTGGGCGTATTCTCCGGGAGTTTGCGAGGAGTTGGGAAAGACCTAGAAGATTATTTTGCTCTTATTTTTGGCTTGAGATTTGATTTTATGAGTGTGATTGCACGCTTTGTTTTGCTTGATTTATCCTGCGTACATACAATGATCTGCATTCCCAATTGGTTCTTTTTGTCATTTGCAGTTTGTTTGGCTATCATCTAAAGCCAAAACGGTAGGGCATTTTTTAGCGAGTTACCTCACTTCTTTATCGTGCATTGTCGGCTCGAAGTAGACAGGTTCGACTTTACACATCTCGAGCGAATACTGGATAGTTGCACCTAAACTATTCTATAATGTTTCTATGTGTGGGTGATTGTCATCCATTGATGGGCATGTTATCACGTTGAGCGGTTTTAAATTCTGTGCAGATTTCACCTAAACTTGGAACTTCTGTTTGAATAGGTTCTTCATTTTCTCGAAACATATCTATTTGAATAGAAACATATTTGTTTGAATAGGTTCCTCATTTGTTGAAACTTAGAATCTATCAGAAATCCGGAACTTATCTCGGTATAGGTTTTATGGTTAATTTCAGGATCTATTTAGGTGTCACTGATATTATTTATTGAATGATTGAAGTGAATTAGCATATTTTTAATTAAAATATTTTCTTTATATTTAGACAAACGAAAAATATGAAATGTTAATAAAGTAAAAGTTATAGTCATAAAATAAAAGTTCAAATTTGTGATTTCGGATTATACATTCATCATCGATAAATGCTAAGGAATACCATGGAATTGTATGAAGATATAGACAAGAAAAACATACAAACTTATTATTCTAGATTCTAGGTTTCAAATTCTATCAACTCAAAACCTGAAATCTATTTATCGAAACAAGTTTTGCAATATTTTAAATTTAGAACCTAACTTGCAAACTTTAAAATTTAGAACTGGATAAATTTCCATGGATAATCCATGGATCCTGAGATTTCAGGTAAAATTTGAAATCATGCTCACCCCTAACAAGACCATAGTCTGTGGAAGCATGTTTTTGCTGGTTGGTCTCATTACATGATAATCACCTATCTCAAGTTATCTTTAGGGGAGCATCCTTCGTGGCTTATCGACCTTGTGCAATGTTCCAGGTGCTTATGGTAACGGGGGGTATGCAATTAAGCATGTCATTCACGATAACGATAATTGATGCCACTGTTTTACTTTCGCAAACTTTTAAATTAGCTGTGATTATCACAAAAGCGTAACCACATTTAACAGAAGATGACAAAGCAAATGGTTTGGCCTGGGCACATTTACGACACCACTTTGCCGGTATGCCATTAGTTGCCACATGATCGGTAGCCACGATGAACACGTACTGGGTAAACATATGAGTTGCATTCCCTCGCAATCAAAGATGATGAGTTTCAACAGAATTATGTGCTACACATGTATAAGATCCTAACGATTCTACTAGCTAAAGTAACATAAGCCTGACCCTTGCGTTAGAACTTTCACGAGCAATAAAAGGTGAAAGGGTGCACACAGCTAGGCACCAACATTTAAATACATAGGACCAAAACCTCCTCAATTCCCTTTTTTCAAAAGCATCACCGTCAGTTAACACGCCTCAGCCTCAATCCCACATCGACTTCCATGTCCCGACGAACCAAACCAGTTCCTGGCAAGCTAGTGGTTGGGGAATCTGCTGATGCCTCTGTCTCATTTTGCTTCTTAACTTCACTGTCCTCCCCAAAATTATGCAGCCGGCGCCCAATCAGGTACCTATCATCCCTTATGGAGTTGTGAAGGTTAGTGAACCAGACATGGAACCTCTTGGCGCAGAAGCATACCATGCTCAAGCCAAGGCATCCCAGCCACGCAAACCGATAGACAGCAGAATTAACCACTAGAGGGTATCCAAACACTGGAAACACCCCCCTTGCCAAAACATAAGGTACACAAAGAGCAGTCAGAAGCTTCATCATGATTGGTAGAACGATCTCACGAAGCACCCAAAGCCCCTGCAGCCGGGAGAAACCATCCTCTCTCACCCTTTCAAACTTTAACCGCCAACTCTCATCAACAAATGGCATCATATGATCCAACATGACCTACAGAAGAAGCAGTATGGGATTTAAATGGATAGACTCATTATTGATGGGATTCCCAAAGTCAATTACTAGATGGCATCACCTGAAGAATTGATATATTACAGACATAAAATAGCAATGTCTAGAATCTTCGGCTGGAGATAATAATAAATACACCCCAAACTGTTAAAGAATGTAAAGTTTTTTTTGCCTGACTTTGTTTCATAACCACCCTGCATAGTGACTTAAAAGCTCTTCAAATCCAGTGTCATGTGATAACAGAAAATGGAAGTACTACAGAAGACAAGCTATTCCTCGAGTAAAAAAGATCTCGTTATCAAACCACCACTTTGATCTCTCTACACTCAAGTGAGATAGCTATATTGGTAATGTGGAATAATAACTGCACTGGGGACATATAAAAAGATTAGTCAAATAGGAGAAGGAAGCTTGTATGCAGGAGCAACCAAGCTGCCTTTCCCCCTCCATACTACCATGTATGCAAGAGCAGATAGTATATTCCAAATGGAGAAATTACCAGCTTACACTCGTCCCTCTAAATCCAAATAAGACACTTACCAGTCTAGTCCAGATCTTCAGGAAGATAAGTCCAAGAGCCCAATCTTGATACAAGAGGAAAACGGGACTCTCATCTGTAGGCACTCTCATAGGCACAATAACCAAAAGTTCAAAGAGCAAGCCAATCAACACTGGAATGACAAAAATCTGCACGATAATCGCAGAAATCAGTGAGGCAACAATCCATTGATAGCTATCTCTAGGAAAACTAAACATTACAGGCAAAGAAGAGAATGCTTCTCACCCATAACGAAAGTAGAGCAGAACTCTTGAAGACAATACAACTGCACTTCCAGATTTGACCAAGCAAAATAGCAGCTCTCCTGCTCCTAATGTGCTCAACTGTATATCTTGATCCCGCAATCCCAGTCCAAATAACATAGCTACCGATAATGAAAGCATATAGATCTACAAACAATGGAATATCAGTTCAAACAAAATCATCAATCTTTATCTAAAGATATGAATCACAGCTAAAACAATTTGAACTAACCACATACCGTTGCACTTGATCCCGTGAGTTATTGGGAGAAGGGGAATAGCATTGAACAATTTTCGTCCAAGTGAAACAGGCACTATGATTAATGCTGAGTTGAAGATAAGTAATGTCATCCATGCCACCATTAACAAGAGGACAATGCGGAGGACAAAGCTGTACCTGCTACAATATGTTAAAATGACATGTCATCCAACTGAAGTTTTTGCTTGTATTCAGAAAGACTTGGGAATCATATAGTCCATAAAACCAGAGAAGACATGACATATGGCTTTAAGCAACACCAAAAAACTGAGAGCTATGAAATTGTTTGAAGAATAGAGAGAAGAAAAAAGGGATAAGTTGGGGTTTCCTGGGTTACCAAAAAAAAAAAAAAGGGATAAGTGTGCCGGAAGTCCTACAACATGTCACAAAAGTGAAATTGAGCTCTGAAACTATCAAAAAGTGCAATCAAGTCCTAAAACTTGTTAGCAATTTTCATTTGTCAAGTTTGACGGAGTTAATGGAAGGGACTCGATTGCACCAATTTGACAAGTTTTAAGAGTTGATTGCACTTTTTGAAAGTTCTAGGGCTCAATTGCACTTTCGTGACAAGTTTTAGCACTTTTAGTACACTTACCCAAGAAAAAAGTTAGTCCAAAAAGTAGAACGAGAGTCCTGTGCAGAGAGAGAGAGAGATTCAGTGGTGCCAAATATATGACCCTCCCAAGCATGTGCATCAAAATTGCAGAATACAATATAAACTTACTCAGAGTCAGATTGCTCATCAGGATCATACTCTTCCACAACATCATTAATATCATTGGCAACTGCCATAGCTCTATCATGTCCGCCATGTGGAACTACCTGCAGTCGATCCTGCCTTGCAGGCTCTCCATTAACAGTTTCCTGGGTGCCATTGTCATCGGGTCTAGGTAGTAAGAAATCGGTCAAGCCCAGGGCCCAGCCAACAGCTGTAAACCAATAGTGAAGGAGGGATTTGATAGTTGACCGCAACTTAAAATGCTCAATTGCAAATGGAATACAGATTTGAAAGAGAAGCATGTCAGCGGGAATTTCGGTAAATGGATCAGATACTCTGCAAGATAACATGTAAGTTGTAAGTGTTGGCAAAGTAGATGACACAGAAACCTCAGACTGCAAATATAGGTAAGGGGACAATCTCACGATATATCAAGAGGAAAGATGGAGGGTGCTATCCGCATAGCAAGCTTCACCGGTAAAAACACCAGCATCACAATTAAACTACCATAAACCGCCACTGACAGCAAAACCCTGCGAGCATGCTTGTGGACGGGGTCATCAATGAGATCGCGGAATGGATTATAGTTTGGATCGGCGGGATCTCGAAGGAAGTATAAAACCCCATTACGCAGAACCTGATAGACACATCCCAAAGAAAAGGTTAAAGAGATGAACAGAAAAGCTATGTGGCAACATTTACAACATATAGAACGACTAAGCAATTAAGAAAGTAGGAGAAAGGTGCATACCCCTCTGAGAAGGCTGACGAAAATGCTTATCTGAAGCATGTAAACTATTCCCACAACCCAATGAACCAATGAGCTTGCTAGAGGGGAAAGTGAAAAGAATTGAACTCTATTTGACATCGACTTCCCAAACATTCTTATTGTGCAAACATCAAGCCACCATCCACACATCAATGGGAATACCCCAAGTTCGATTACTAGAAGAAAAGCAACCTTGATCATTGTCATCAAATGCCTCATAGCAGCCAAGAACTGCCGAAGAAGAGATGGAATTGTCTCTGCTATTGAGGCAATACCGTAGAACCTCCGGTTGGTCAATGGCTCACCCTTGGTGTACCGAATCAAAAGAACAATCCCAAGATAGCACAACACCACAGAAAAGATCACCAAGTATCCAATAGCGAGGGTGGTGACATCAGAGAGCCTTGATGTTCCAATGGGAGCTGCTTTCAAGAGATCCCCAGAGAGATTTGAGCTTATGTTGCTGGAGATTTCATTTAATCCACTTGTGTTTGCACTCAATACCTCAGCAACCTGGCCAACCAGACTGTCACTTTGACCCTCGGAAGACAAGTTCGTAACAGCAGTTAACGCATTCTTCAATGTAATATTTGCCAGGGATAGAGCTGAATCTGTGAGTGGCATGACTTTCGACAATACTGGGCCATTAGCAAGAAGCCATGATAAGTAATAGAGCGTGACCCGACCTAAAGAGAAGGGGACAAAGATTATGACACCAAGGAAAATCATGTTGCTTGCCAAAACCTGCAGAGGAAGAAATCCAATGAGTCAATATGGGAATTAAGCAAAAGAAAGGAACAAAAGAAGGAGCACAAAGACAACAAAACTTCTTCAGCTCAGCCACAGACAGCAAAGATCGGAAATAACCTGAGCAGAAAAGAGACTTACTGTGAATGCATTTTCAACCAAGTGAAAAACTGGACCCTGCATGCCAACCAATTCATCGAAGGGCACATCTTCTGCACCATCAGCATCATCAAGACCATCAAACATTTGCTCGACATGAGCTTCAAGACGAGCTGCCTGCATCTCCCATCGAGCTGCAACATTTTCTGCATTTCTTCTAATAATTTGACCAGCACCAGCAATTCCCTGGGCACCATTAGCTTCTTCACCATTAGCATCACCAGCCAAATTCCTATTAGGTGGTGCAACAGGTCTTCTTGCAGCCCTGGCACCGTTTCTGTCCCCTTCGTCATCCCTCTCAGCATCTTGACCTCCAAGCTCTCTTAAATGCCTGAAGTAATCCCTCAAAGAAGTTGCTCCGAGAAATATAAACACAATACTCGCCGAAAGCAGGAATCCATGCAGGCAATCAGTGAGAATAACTGTAGTTGACAAGTGACTGAGAAACAATCTCTGAGCTTCATTAAAACTCCTCACAAAAGCCAATCGCCATATCCAAAATGTAATGAAGGGAATTATGAGGAGCCAAACAGAAAGGACAAAAGTAAGGCGCAAAAAGAATTGCAGAACATGGCAAGCTTTCATAGCCATCCCAACCACAAACTCCTGAAAAGGAAGCCTTACTGGAGCATTCTCTGCATAGACAGGCGAGAAGGCAAATGCATGCTTGCACACCTGCAATAAATCAGATAAATGATAAATACTCACCACCAAAAAAATCCAGCTACCCCAAGGATCAATATACAACGACGAAAACTGTTGGGCCCAGCGATCAGAATTGACAGCTGTGGTAGAAATAGGTAGCGTAATAAAATGTAATACGCTCAATCTTGTCCAGAACCACTCTTCCCACATTCTCAATACCTAAATTTGAATAATCCTACACCATAACAAGCGGAAGTTTTCTGCTGCAAATTGTACACTTTTACGCACAAAAATCATCCCAACTACAAATGAGTGATGACAGAGGATAGCTACTAGTACCCACTGAGAAGAAACTGGCTAAACAGGAGCGGATAATAGCAGAAGCTAACCAACATGTATCCATCCGCCAAGCCACCTCGAAGATCATTAATGAAAAATGACAAGTTAACACGAATCGTTGCAGTAGCTTACCAAAGTATCACCTGCCTATTTAGCTTACTCATGTATCTATGCACTAAGCAACCGCTATATCATTAATGAAAATATGACTTCAAATAAGTTATGATTACCCAAAACAATACACAAAATTCACTGGACCGATAGACGTCATTTGATAGCCGACACAACTACTCCCCCCCCCTTCAGAAGATTTGTTCGCAATTAATCTTCAGAGAAACTTCCAATTACTCGTTACAAGCATCAGGGTTATTGGCTTCGAAGCATGACAAAGTCAAATTCACTAAAGAATCTCAAAATAAATAAATATTTTACGTCCAAGAACGGCACATATATGGACACAGGTTCCATTAAACGCATCGTCTCATCATTCAAAAAAACGAAGCGATCCATGACTACTGAAGAAACCCTAATTCTACCAAAAAGGAAAATACGAATTAAGAGTTCAACAAATTCTGGCCCTTTGCAAGTCAAAAAACGAAACGAGACATAACTACAGAAGACGCCCTAAATTTTATCGAAACGGAAATATGAATCGAGAGTCCGAACGAATTCCCGCAACTCTCTTCTCTCGACAAAATGATGATCAGAGGCGCGCGAACGAACCAACCTCGCACTGACGAGCATTGCTATGGTCGAGCCACTGGAGGAGGCATTCCTGATGCACGTACTTGATGCTCCCGCTGCACGCGCACGGGTACCGCAGCGGGTTGTCGGCGTCGCCAGGGTTCCTGCAGATCCGGCACACGTCCTCCTCCTCCTCCTCCTCCTCGTACTTGAGGCGCCGCGAGTGCTCCGGCGCGGGCGCGGGCTGCTCCGGCCGCGGGGCCGAATCGGGGCCGGGGAGGACGAGGCTGCAGCGGAGGCGGAGGCGGAGGCGAGGGCCGGGCCGCCGTCGCGCGGTGGGGGCGCCGCCGGCGAGATCTCCATGCGGAATTCCGGGGGGGGTGGGGGAGAAGGGATCGGGAGGGTTTGATCTTCTTCTTCTTCTTCTTCGGTGGTGATGGAGAGACAGAGCTCGCAGCCTCGCCCCCTGCTGCCAGGAAAATGGTGGAGATGGGAGGAGGTGATTGAGGGGGTTCTTTCCCTGGCGTCCCGATTCTGCCCCTGGACGGAAGGGTTAATTACGGTATCGTCCCGCCGGGGTTGTCACTCTTTAAAAAACTCGCGTCTCTCGTCATCTAAAGCCGCGTCGATTTGAAAAAGAGAGGCGGTTTCCCGAGTTCTTCTCTCCATCGCAACGCGTGGATGCCAGGGGCACGTTCGGGATTTAGCGTCGAAATTTGATGGGGAAAAGCAAACTTGCCTTATCGAGGAATTATGAAATATTCTGTATCATTTTAGAAAAATGAATTTAACCATCAAAATCATTTTAAAAGCATAAGTTTTTTTATGAAACTATCCTTTGTACCTCTCTATTCTCATCGAAGAAGCTAAACTAGTATTTTGCCCATGCTTCGCATTAATTCTATTTTTTGAAATTTTCCGGTGCCGTTATCTTGCACATCCGACGCATATGAAAATATAATAATTTCAGTAGATGGCGGTAATTATGAAAGTTCATCAAACGGAAGGAAACATCGCTTGAAAAAGAAGATATCGTCAAGTAGATAATCATAATAATTAATTCGTTTGCCTTATATGTGAGTTCACATTATCCTCGTTTTTATTAAACCATTAAACGTTTTGAATTTGAATCACTAACGTTCGCGAATAGATGTAATGCACGGGGTGTATGAAGTAACAACCTTTTAATTTGCCCGATATTTAGGTCATTTATGAATTGCGAATTATCGTCTTACTGATTTTCCTCACCGTCTCTGCTTTGCCCGGATGGTGAAGTGCACATCGATCGAGACGTACATTGAAAATGGAGGTAATTCCGGATAAAAAGGGCAAGTCATGTCACAATCGAATTATGGATATAGATGCCCCTAGTTGTTTCTGCTTTATAGAATCATATGCACCACCAAACTACACTACTGGTGGAGCTAGGCTATGAATGGAGGCCGATCGCGAAGTATCAACTTTGACAGCGGAATCTCACAGGACGGGACTCGCCTGCTCATTGCACAGAAAACATCAATCTACAAGACTAGCCTCGCCGGTCAGATCAGCCTTTACATTCACTCAAAGAATCAAATGAAAGAAACACATCTACCCCTGCTTAAAAACATGTAAGAAAACCGTCCCCCCCCCCTCGGAGGAGTCGCATCTGATCCCGACCTGTCGCCGGGATCAAATTATTCCTCACTCTTTCCCTAGATCCGGGGACTAATATGCATCAACATTGACATCGTCTTGCAGTCGAACCCACCTTCGAATCAAAATGATCACGGCTTCATTGGGTTGATGAAAGATGTCAAGATCCTCGTTCAGCGTGTTCTCAATCCTGGTACAGAATGAACTTGGCTATATCATCAAGTCCCGCTTCCTTGTAACATTCGGCGATTCGCTCGAGATGGTCAGACCAGGTCCCCTCAACAGAAGCTAAGTCTAGCAAGAAAGCAGCCTCGTCCAAAGAGACCTGCATTGCAATGAAAAAATATTACTTACTCCTTAGGTTTCGAAATCGACGAATCAAACAGGATTCTCTTTCTCTAATCAGTAATTCTTTTCTTCCTGGAGATGGATGAACTATGCAACCCGAGATACCTGGGCAGGTGCCTTGCCCTTCTTGATATCCTCTTGTTTTCCCTCTTTTGACACTTTTTCTTTGATGTACTCTATTTGTTCATCCTCCCACTGTGCTATTTGAGCGACTTCCTGAACCACCCGACATTCTCACAACAAGCACGAGAGGCACGAAAACAGAATGAATTCATAACAATGAATAGGCATGCCTCATATGCGCAGCCTAAAGTCCACCATGGTGATTTTAGAGCCACCCTGGCAGAATCTTTAGCTTCTGAGGCCCGTCCAACTCTGCCAAATGTGAAAGTATTTCTAGAGAGAGAGAGAGAATAGGAAAGTAGCATGAGAATGAAGTAGAATTAACAGACCTTAGTAAGATCTCCGCATAAAAGGCAAAAGGGCGTCCAAATCCTGGAAAGAGATCTTTCTTTGTATAGAACTCTCCAGTCACCATGGCTGAAACCTTGCACACAGGATTATGATGTTCACATTGATGCCATTGACAGAGTATGAAAGGAAAAATAAGGGAAATAAAAAAACAAATTGGGAGGAACCCACTTCATCCCCCTCGTCAAAGTGGTGAGTCACCTTGCGCTCTAAGACATCTGGAAACATACCAACCTGGAAAGAGACAAAAAAGCAAAAAATGAATCAAATGCATTCAGTGTGAAGTGAATGCTAACTTACTTTCTTATTTGGTTACCTTTTTCAAAAGATATGCCTCGATATTCTTCATCTGAGATTTTGCAAAATCACCCTTGTTGTAAAGTTCCTTACCAGCCTCAGACGAAGCATGGTAGAGTTCATCACTACTCTTCGGTGAATTGGCATCTTCTTCAACAAGAATCCTATGTATATACTGATCAACCTGTTTTGCAGAAGCTAAAAAAGCTAAGCCTCTTTCACCAACTGCAAACAATTATGGTAAAGGGGGAGAGCAAGAGCTCAACTCATGGAATGCTTTGCATGTACATAGTACCAATAAGAAGTGTATAACCCTGAGATGCTGGAGACAACATGGTGACCAATATGTTTATGCATAAAGTGAATCTTGCAGCTCAATGGATTACATTCTTAGCTAATAGCCACACGCCATGCTTGCGGACTTCAACAACCGGCATCTCCATCCTGTGATGAATGGCAAAGAGTCGCAGATAATTTAAGGGGTAAGACCTACAATTAATTTTCTAATATCCACCACAGTCACAGTCTCTTACCCAGGTGGGGCTGTTGGCCACCTCAGCAACCCAGTAACATCACCTAATTCAGACCAATAGTTCCCTCATTTAAAAAGAATGATGCTTCATGAGTTGCTAGCCCTAGACACAAAGTACTCACTTTTAAAACAAACTACATACGCTACCTGAAAGATTTTGCGCCAGAGGAATGACTAGGGGAATCAATCCTCGCCTAGATCCTGGAGATACTATCGTTTCACCTGCAAGCAAATAGTTTAATAATTAGGACAGGTTCTGTAATGTCTCAAAACAGGGAATAAAGAAAATCATTAGATTCTTGTTGATATCTTTTAGCTGAAACACTGATGTTGTGCACTTTGACCATTCTACGACGTTAATGAACTATGTCCAACCTTCGGACACAGGGCGAGTGGCAACAGGAAAGAGTAATCATCCCTTCCTCAGATGGCTTCTTTTTATGAGTACCTCTTCCTCATATAACTAGGATGCTAGGCAGAAAGGATATTGACAATTTTTGCTCAAAGGTTGGTCGATACAAATGAAGACAGCCATGACAAGTTCCACTCCAGACAAATCATGCCTTATATTTGAAATCATCCTCTCCACAAAGCATAAAATATGATGTACAGTGAGCAACACATCAATCCAAGGGAGCAAGGTTTGACTTAAAGCTACCTCTCGTTTGAAGCACTTTTAGCAAATAATGAAGATGCTTAGGAGGCTCAGTGGCAGCCACATCCTTGATGAATGATAAATGGCCTGCATTGTGATTGACAAATTCCCAAAGTAACTCAGCTTAAGGATGAAAAGGAGCAAACAATAATAATACAGAGAATAAAAAACCAACGATGGGAAGGGGAATAAAATTTCATAACACGAGCTTATCATTTTCTAAAGCATCGAGATGTCACTGCAAACATGTCAGTTTTCAAACCCAATAGGGTAGATGTTTAGCTCTGAGTACGCAATCGCCTAAACCAAGTCTTTCAGAAAATATTCGAGCCCCGCCGCGAGAAGGAACCATCAGCGAGCATATCATACATGCTATAACTAATGAAAGCTTAACCGTAGTGATTAGAACTTCAGCTTCATGCTGCTATTCTTTCGGCATTGAACAAATTAACAACGCCTCAGATAAAATTAAGTCATTCTGTCAAGTGTCAACCACAATCCATCATTCATTGTCGGCCAGCCGAAGCATAAAGCCCAGCTTGAATGAAAGGCACTGTTATTCAATCGCACGTGCTCCCTAGAACGTTACTACTCCAATACACTCACTCAAAAGAAAGACAAGCTCAACTCAATCCCATTACGAACCCCCCACAAAGAAATCGGGGGGTTCACGACTAAGTCGTCGGGATGCGGCAAATTCAATCAACGCATTGAGATTACTTCAGTACCATCCAAAGCTTAACGAAACAGAGAAATGGGTCTTTTTTCCGCGAGTAATTTAACCCGGAAAGTGTGGGGAAAAAGGCAAATTTCACCGAGAGAGAGAGAGAGAAAGGGGGAGAGAGTACCGGAAGAAGAGGAAGAGCATTTGACGGCAGCTCTGGCGCGTGGCAGGGGAAGTAGGGTCGCGCCAGGAGCGCCATGAATCACTCCGACCTTCATTCTTCTTCTTCTTCTTTTTCTTCTTCTCTTTGGCTCTGCAATCCCTGACATGAAGCTGCGGCTGAGTCCATCGCCATTCCTTAATTCCTCGAAGTGGATAAGAGCCCCCCACGACGGGTGGCGACACGGTCCGAGCCATTCAATTCCGCGATGCTCTCGAATCTTTCGACTTCCGCTCGCCCTCACGAGTCACGTGACACTCCCCCTCTTCGTTTCCCTCTCAATTTTTTTTTTCTTGGGAACCGCCGGTTGGTATTTTACTTAGCCATTGGTGTGATTCTTGTGAAGCATTTCATTTTCCTCGGAATGTCTTTGATTTTTTTTTTTAAAGAAATTATTCGAGATCTTTATATGTTATGATTGTCATCTTATTCATCAAATGATATGGTTCGTTTTTTTTTTTTATTTTTGGTCAGTCATACTCTATTCCTATTCTACATTTCTATATGTTATGATTGGCGCGGCGAAAACCCACTCAAACTTACGCGTCCCCACTCCATCCTCCGGTCATCAACCCTCACCTCCCCCTTCCATGGAAGGGTGGCTGGTTCGTGGTTTGATATGGTTCGTTAAGGGTGCAATTTCGGGAGAGTTTTGAATTCATTTCCCAAAAAAATATTTATTTATGGTTCATTTTTTTAAAATAAATACCGTTTGGTTCGATGAATATATATATTTATTGCGGAATAGCTTTGAAGTGAAAATAAAATAGGGGAAAGAGAGGAATACTCGTTGAACTAGAACTAGAGAATGGGGGTATTCATCGCTCGCGACCATAGTGGAAGCAAATCGGTCGAGGCAAATCTAGACTTGGCAATGATTGACCCGTCGAAGAAGCCAAGCGAGACAATGTCGAGGGTCGCACAACCTCAACAATCTAGATCCTCGCAAATCCATACTCTCGACAATCAAGACCTGCGATGGACAACCGACCTAGACCCCTGGTGACCCTCGGCCATCCTCATTAATCGTGGACAACCGTCGGCGAGCCAAGCACAACTGTCTAACTAGCAACCGGATTTGGAGCTTAATCTCCATTCGTTTCGTGAAAAATATTTTCTAGATTTTTCATTGTTCGTTTCATGAAAAATGAAATAGTTGGGGAAACCATTTTTCATGAAAGGAAGAAAATCTTCTAAGATAGCGGAAAATATTTTCCACTTTCTTAGAAGTGGAAAACATTTTCCCCAATCACTTGCTCTTATCTCACACTCATATTAACCTTTTATATATATATATTTTTATTTTATTGAACTTTTAATTCTTTTTTCTTTCCTCTCCTTTTTTTTTTTTTAGTTCTATCTTGGCCATTCGATTGGCCACAAGCAAGCCTAGCTCACCACTTGCCTGATAGACGGCAAGCCAGGTGACTAGCAAGCTTGGGCCTCGCTAGATTAGTAAGCATGAGCCTTTGGCTTGTAGATTTGGCAAGCAGCGAGCTTTAGCTCGCTTGTTGATGTCGGGTGAGCTCAAGCTCGCCTTCAATTGGTCGTCGACCATCACCGTGGTCAGCAATGAGGAAGACAAAAATAAAGAAAGGAAAAAGAAAAAAGAAAAAATGAATAAAAATATAAAATAATTCAAAAATCAATTTTTAAATATAAAAAATAATTAAATTAAAAAATATTAAAATATTAAAAAAGAGTGCATGAGAAAAAAAAATTTCCTTACCGAATAGCGGAAATTATTTTCCGCTTCTTTTAAGGTTTTAACTGAACACCAAAAAGTAATTACATTTTCTTGAAAAATGGTTTCTTGGAAAATATTTTCCAGAGACGCACATTTTCCGCAAAATGAATGGAGCCTTTGATAGGGAGAAGATGAATCCAAATCCCACAAACTCGAATCTAGGCAATCATCACCATCTCCCGATAACCTTTGACTCTGGGCTTACATCAACCGGAATCCGGAGTGACTAGTATAGAGAGAGACGAAGAACACTAGAAATGAGGGAAAGATTGGAATTTGAAAATATTATCTACTAATCCTAAGAGAAATTTTTGAGAACAATAAGAAGCCAAAGAAAGGACGAGTTGCCTTGGACTCTAAGCTCAATGCTAGCTTTGAGTCAAAGTGATCCATAAATTTGTTACCAAAACACTACAATTTTCACTTGAAAGACATTGAAGACCCAAAGTCCCTTCCGAAGCCACACGCAGTCGAACCTTATTTTGATAAAAATATGGAAATTTTTTTAAAAATATTTGTGGAGCAGTTGAGGCATCTATCATCAATGCATGACTATTGTAAACCAAAAAAACAATAGGTAATAATTTTTTATGTTAGGTATGCAAGATTGATATATAAATATATGTTAATGTAATGTGATCAAATATAGACATAAGTGGACATTCAAATAACAAAAGACTGTCCCATCAAATTCATATTAATGAACCTAGCTTTATTTGCTAGACAATCGAGTCAATTCTCTTCATTGCCTTATTCAATCGCGTGGAGCCTAATATAGAGTGGGTTGATCCCGAACTCGAGGAATACCTAACTTATTTCATCGATCAAGTAAGACATAAGATGAAATTCTGATCGATGGCCTAAAATGCTCTCTTTGTCCCAAGAGAACATCATATAAGTGGGATCAATTTTTCTTTTGTCCCCGTCTATAATCACACATGCATAAGAGTACAATACAGATTTTCCCTCCTAACATCGGAGGAAAGTTTCCCTGTTTATTTCTTCAAGGCAGTAGAAGTTTCAAGCTGCTGCTTTCATTTCGAGCAAAGCATCCTCAAAGCACTTGGCCAGGAAATCAGGGTCGGGGATGATGTCCTTGGCCACCAGAATCTGCATGTCCGCCCTCCCCGCATAGCTCACCACGTGCATCGTGAGTGCCTGCATATGCCGCATCTCAAACACCCCACATCAGTCCTGATAAAGATTTCATTCCAGATACCGCGGAAAAAGAAGGAAAAGAGAGACGATGAGCCGTGAGTATTTTGGAGCCTTACGTGGGGAAAACCCGAGGTGTTCGCCCTTATGTACGTGATGGGGTTGCCCACGGCCGCAATCTCCTCGTGCGGGCCGAACACGTTCGAGATGCTGAACGTGGTGTTGCAGAAGATCCTGTAGTTGAGCAGGCTCGAGGCCTGCATCAGCAAAAACAAAGATAGATTGCGCGGTAGTCAGCATATTGTCGTTCTGTTTTCTGAATTGCAGAAGCGCGAACTTATCCTTACACGTGTTCCTAGATAAGTCGTGGCCAGATCCATGATTTTGTAGGAGAAGTGAGCCTCCAGGGATTTCTTCTTCCGGTCAATCATCGACTTAGCTTTTCTCACGTGTTCGAGAGGGTCGCCGCAGCTTCTGTGGTAGCGAACGGGGAGGAGGAGAATCCCGAACTTGTTGCCCCACCGCAGTCCCGGGTCGCCTTCCATCAAATTGGTTAGTTCCTGGTTAATACCAACACCACACTTCAATTTAATCAACTTCAGTTAAAAGGCAAAAAAAAAAAAAAAAAATTGAGACTCGCTTGTAATCCCGGTTGTTCTCGCAAGTTAACAGCTGCCACTCCCGTTAGTCGAGTCCCTTCCTGCACAGCTGACAAAGGCAAATGAGCATTTTAGTCAGTCGAGATTCATCGCCCTTGAATTGACAAAATTCGAGTGAATCATCGGAAATGCTATTCCTTTTTTACCGTTGGGACATCGGTGGTCCAAGTATTTGAAGAAGCCGGCCGATATGATCCCAAAGAGAACATCGTTAATGGTCTGCATTTGCAACAATGAATGAGATTCATCATCTGGAAGTTGAGTACATCAAAATATGCAGCAATGAATGAGATTCATCATCTGGAAGCTGAGTACATCAAAATGCATTTGTAATCATGAAATACAAGAAATCCCAGCCGAGAGAGTCGTGCACTCGCCAGGGTCAGCCAACCCTGGGGGTCATTCAAGCAAATCCCAGCCGGCCCTTGGAATTGCCAACAATGCTTGAGATTTACTTCAATTTGTCATAGGTGTACTAGTTTGGTTTTTTTGTGGTGTAAAACCAATTTAACGAAAATTAATGTAGGATATATTTGTCACAAATATATCAGTTTAAAGTTTTTAGTAGTTAAAAAATTAATTTGGATAGATTTATCATAGTTTGGGGTTTTTTTTTGGCCAAAAAATTGATTTTTGGTAAATTTTTCATAATTGTATTCATTTGGAGTTCTTCGTAGTATTAATCCTTTTAAATACGATTGTTTTGTGTTACTAAAAAAAATTATAAACATGCCATGTCTCCATTACATCATTTAACTACAATTTATTGGCCCGTCATACTTTTTTTTAATGAAAATTTTAATTTGAACAAAAATATTAATAGGGATCACATTGAAAAAAAAGGATTGTGCATAAAGTAAAAATTGAACATATTAGAAAAAGGATATGTTTACTAAAAGTCTTAAAATTTGTCACGAAAATACAATTGAATTATAATACTTACAAAAAGTGCAATCGAGTCTTAAAATTCATCAAACTAGTATAATTGAGTCTTTATGTTAATTTTGTTCTAAACTAACGGAAAATAATAACGTGACTTTTTTAAATATTTTTTCTCTTTTATGTGGTGATGACATGGCAAAAACATAGAACACGAGGCTCAAACAATGTCATTTTGGATTTAATACTAATATTTTGGTCATAAGCTTAATTAAATTAAATAAAAAAATATTTATAAAAAAGCACAAATAAAAGAGCCAAGGCAAGGGCAGAACCCCATCGCTGGAAAGGGCCAATGGGGCAGGGGCGGTCCTATCGCCCTTGCCAATAACTTAATTTTTTTTCCTTTTTTTTATTTCAAGGCCAAAAAAGGGTCCTTGCCTAAACTTTTTTTTTTTCTTTTTTTTTTTAAAATACTTTTTTTTTATTTTATCCAATTAATATTTTGGTTAAATAAATTATAATTTAAGTCACATCATTGCCACGTAGAAGGGAGAAAATATTAAAAAAGTCATGTGAGATTTTCCGTTAATCTAAATAAAATAAGTTAAAAGAAGAATTCGATTGTAACAATTTAACAAATTTTAGGATTTGATTATATTTTTTTTGTAAATTTTAGGACTTAATTGCATTTTTGTCATAAATTTTAGGACTTTTTGTGCATATATCCCTAGAAAAGTATTGAATTTATGGTGCTCTTATTCTTTTTGGGCGATAAACATGTAAAACTTTGGAACTGACCGCATTTGCAACCGCCGACTTGACAACTTTCATGTCCTCCAGCAAAAACCTCGCCGTGGCCAGCTTCCTCGGCCAGAGTTCCACCCCTGCGCCACCGCTCACCGGCGTCCTCCGATCACTCACCCACATGCTATGTAGCATGAACTCCACCACGAAGACCAACGTGAACCACACCACCCCCAACACCCCCACTACTGCCTTCCACCACTCGCCGCCACCACCCCTCCTCCTCTTCGCCGATGATAGAGGACCGATCGTCGGCAGTGCCTCGGGTTCGTCCACCCGCCGGCACGACGCCAGGAACATTGACATCAGCGAGATCCCATCGCCGAGTGCATGGTGGATCCGGAACACCATGCACCGGTGGGCCATCAGGAGGTGGACGTCCCACAGGGGCTTGTCGTCGCCTAGGAGCCCCGGTGAGTCGGTGGACAGGTCGCCGAGGTACTCGTTGACAGCTGCCTCGTCAGAGAGGCCTTCGGCGATGGGGCCGTGGACTGGGACGACATGGCGGTCAATGTCCACATGGGTCCTCCTCCAATGCTCTCGGCCTGCGGAGTCCCGCACCATGAGGCTGCAGAACCTGGGGTGCGTAAACATGGGGGAGCTCTGGATCGCCGACTTGAGGGCATCAACGTTGAGGGGTTGCTTCATGCCGATGGCGCTGTAGATCACTTGGTTCATCTCCTTCTGCAGGAACAGGCGCCCTCCCGGTGTCAGGGGCTCGTCGGAGCCATTCTCCGGGGACCCCATGCCTGCGTGAAGATCGAAAAGGAGGGAATCTTCAGTACAGTTGGGATGGCGAGAAAATAACAACAGTGCTGGCGGCTCGTATGAAGCTAGTACTTCTTGAATGGATAAAAACACGAATCAGAATCTAAGGAGTAGTCTATAAATCGAAACTCTTGTCCGTGAGGTGGGGAAGGGGGAAGGAGTGCGAGAGTGTTGGATTTGGAATTTTCAGGCGAGATTGCGCGAGGCTCTCTGGCATTCGCTTGAGAATATGTTGGCTGCACCTGTTGAGAGACCTTAGCGGGAAGAAGAGACGGGGAGAAAATAAATACACGTGCGGTTTGTCTTCACGCAGCGAGAGGGGTTGGTGTGAGCATCATTTCGCCAAGCATTTATTAATTCGATGGTCTCTTTCTAAAAAAACGACAGCTAAAAGAGGCTCTAACACTCGCATGAAAAGGTCGATTACATTGTCGGCATGCGACCAAGTCTGCTTTGTGAACCTTTAAGCGGTGTAATCAAAGATCAAACCATTCGATAAGTTTCCAGCTTTCCAGTCGTTTTGTATATGAATTTCATTAAGTCAAAACTGGTTCGGTATCTCTTATGTCATTCTCTTTGTATCTAGAATTTTGTATCCAATGGACCATTTGGATATCGGTAATCTTTCGTTGTCTTGCTTTAGTTAGGCATATTTATACGCTATAAGATGAATGGTGCCACGTGCTTGATTGTAAATAGTCAAAATGAAGATCTGACCACCTCGTGCTTTCGTCCCTTAGGATTGTCTTTTGTTTTTAAGACTCAGATTTGTATTGAATGCGTAGGACGGTACGTAACAACTAACTTTTCAGATCAAAACAAGCCAACCCAAACTCAACAGTAGCCATCATTAAAGCCGCATTTTGCCGTTGGAAGTTGTAGTCAAAATAGGACTGGATAGACTACTGGGATATAAAATATTTTGCTATGTCTTATCTGCTATTTGGTTAATAGTAATAATAAAATCTGATAGTTTCATACCATATTATGTCCATTATTTGGTGCAGACTTGAAAATACATAAATGGAAATTGTAAGAATCTCTCAAAATTCATAGTTTAAAAAACATAAATGTATAGACGAAGATAACTTCTATCAATCATCATAATTATTGTACTATCTAAATCTTAAATAGTAAATGAGCTTTATCAATCAATCCATGATTATTGTACTATCTAAATATGAAGTAGTGAAAGCGCTCATTGCAGCATTCTAGATCCACACATTCAACTATAATAAGAAATAAATAAGCTCTAGTAACATCGACGCGGTACATCTACTAGCAAATGCCAAATCTAGTAAGAAATGATACATGATAATTCAAATTTGTGACTTCGAAAAGTATAGTGCTTTGACTCTCTTGCCGCTTTAGTGCACCTTCAACTTGAACCATAGAGTTATGAAGCATAATGAGTTTCGACTCCCTTGTTGTTTTCATTGACTTTTAACGTGAAATAAAGAGTTATGGAGGAAAATGACCTTCAACTCTCTCGTCATCTTCATGGAGTTTTGACGTGATCCAAAAACTACGAAGGGATTGTGGAGTTTCAACAAAACTCAGAGATACAGAAGAGAAGGAGATGGAGAGCATGGTTTTTTTTTTTTTTTTTTTAATCTTATTGCCCTTTTTTCGCCGAAATTGGATTGTGATGAAATATCTTTCAACGAAATTTATTTTCGATTTTTATTAAGAGGAGACGAGTTTTGTGGTGATTCCAGACAAATGTTGTATCAATGGAACAGAAAAAACACATATACTTCAACGGAATTTAATCGATGATATGATGATATAAAAAGCTTTGCCAGAGTTTAATTGACAATAAAGCACGATGATAAATATACAACATCGAAATTTAATCAACGATGAAGATATGTAAACTACAATTAAAGTACAGAAATTGAAAGATATTTATATAGCAGAAAAGATAAGTCGCATAAAAGTAAAAATAAAGATAATTTTGCAAGAGCATTGAGTTCTTTAATCGATTGATCGGGACTTACAAAGAATAGGGGGAAAATTGTCCAAAAAGTCCTAAACTAATTATATGGTAGCCAATTCAGCCATAAACTTTCAGTTGTGTTAATTTAGTTTCAAACTTATTATACAATAGTTAATTCAGTTTGAAACCTTTTTATTGTATTAATTTAGTCATAACCTTTTGACGATTTACCAATTTAATCACAAAGCTTTTGATAAATTATAGTTCTTCTGGCTAATTTTGACAAAAAAATTGCTGATGTAACGGTCTAGTCAATGCTAGTCTTCCTATGTGACAGGGCTAGTGCCGATGTGAATGATTTTTAAATTTAAAAAAAAATCAATTTTTTGTTATTTTTATTGGTTTTTTCATTTCTTTTCTTACTTTTCATTTTAAAAAGATTAAAAAATTGTCCATGTTAGCTGAGGCGGCACCACATAGGACATTTAATGTTGACCGGACCGCTAGGTCAACAATTGCAGGCAAAAATTAGCTGGAAAAACTATATTGGTAATGCGTTAAAAGGATTAGGACTAAATTGACGCAATTGGAAAGTTTATGTTTGAATTGGCAAATATCAAGCGGTTTTTGGACTAAATTAGCACAATTGAAAGGTTTAGGACTAAAGCCATTGTACAATAAGTTTAGGACTTTTTGGACAATTTTTGCAAGAATACGGTGTGGCTATTTATAACCATAGTCAACGGTTACAATTTTTGAATTAAATAAAATAAATAATGACAGTTATTATAAGTTGTGTTATTCACTAATCCCTATCATCTAGAACACTTGTCCACATGAAATTATAAAATCCCTAAATTTGCGACAACAAAACATATCTGCAGGGTTAAACCATGTTGAGATGTCCCATGTGTCGGGATGCCTTGGAAGTGTTTAGGAGCTGGAGTAAATAAGATGATGCATGCTCATGAATATACATATATACATATTAATAAAAAACCAAATGATACTAATGTATCAAGAAATTATATGCATACACTGAATAGGTAATAACCATGCATTTGTCTAAGGTACTTGCAAAGAAGATAGGGTGTATGTTCATGCCTTGATTATGTTGCTCCGAATGTTTATGATTGTTATGGCTAGGCGGTAGTGAAAGTGAACTCCTATTTTAGATTTAGAGATTTCACTTGTTGGACTTCAACTCATTCATTTATTTTTAGACATGTAGAATGGCCATTCCCCCATCACCGCTTTTTGGAGCCCTCAGTACACATTGAGTATGATTATGAGGAGGTTGTATTGTCTAATATAGTTTTTATATATATCAAGTGTACTACTATGGTAAGGGTTGACGTAGAACTTGCTAAATGGGTTCCTCATTAGTATGTAACACAGTACATGATCTTCGATGGTGACTAGCTGGGATCGCTTAGAGGCTTTGATGGTCCTCTTGGTTACATTGCCGAGGAGGTGATGTTGGGGGAGGTTTTCGATCATTGAATGTTAGGTTGATATTGTACAAGTAGGCTTTTGAGGGCAAGGGTATGGTGAAGGAGATAGGAGTTACCAACCCTTCCTAGGTGTTCTATATTATGAGGTGTTTGTAAGTGATGCATTGTACGTTAATAAGTATGTAAGGTCATTATATGACTTGTTTAATTATTTTGTTGTGCCTCTACTTGCGAATAAATTAATAAGAAAGAAAGTAGTATGACACATGTAGTGTTTTATGTATCTGGGGGTGTCACAAGGGTCAAGGGATAAGTACCGAAAAAGTCATAAATATATTGCATTGGTACCAATTCAGTCATAAACTTTTCAATTGGATCAATTCAGTCCTAAACCTTTTAATATTGGTACCAATTCAATCCATCCGGCTAATTTTGGCCGACCGACGCTGACGTGGACATTAGCCGGTGACCGGACGCTGACGTGGTAATTTTTATGATTTTTTTAATGATTTTTTCAAATTTTTTTTATTAAATTTTACTAATTTTTTTTATTAAATTTTACTAATTTTTTTTTTCTTTTTTCATCTTGGCGGTGGCCGGTGAGGCTTGCCAGCCACTGGGCAAGGGCCGCGAAGCCCTCGCCTGCCACCGGCGAGGGTCACGGCCCTCGCCTTGCCTCTCTCGGGGCTGCTGGCGAGGCGGGGTCGCCCGAATCTGGGCGAGGCCAACCTCGCTTGCGGCCCTGGGTGAGGCCGAGCAGCCCTCGCCAGTCGCCGGCGAGGGTCGCGGCCCTCTTTCAGCCTCGCCTAAGGCCGCGAGCGAGGTAGCTTAGCTCATATCTGGGCGAGGCCACCTCGCTTGCGGCCCCGGGCGAGGCCGAGCAAGGGCCGCAACCCTCGCCGGCGACCGGCGAGGGCTACTCGGCCTCGCCGGCGGTTGGCAAGGGCCGCTCAGCCTCGCCTAGATTCGGGCAAAGTCGCCTCGCCAGCGGCCCTAGGAGAGGCCGGGCGAGGGCCGCGACCCTCGCCGACGGAAGAAGGCCGAAAAAAAAAAAGGAAAAAGAAAAGAAAAAGAAAAAATTAATAAAAATACAAAAATAATAAAAAATTCGAAAAATTATAAAAATTGCCATGTCAGCATCCGGTCACCGGCCGGCGCCCACGTCAACATCGGCCGGCCAAAATTGGCCTAATGGACTGAATTAGTACTAATATTAAAAGGTTTAGGACTGAATTGGTCCAATTAAAAAGTTTAGGACTGAATTGGTACAAATGCAATAGGTTCAGGACTTTTTTGGTACTTTTTCCCAAGGGTCAACGATGACACGATGAAGGTGAGATCTAAGAGGTGAGGTGAGAGCGAGAGGCCTACAATGTGAGAGCGAGAGCTAAGGCCTAAGGTAAGTTGAGAAGGCAAGGCAAAAGTTGAGGCGAAAGTGAGAAAGGGAGACAATTTGAGGTGAGAGGTGAAGAGGGGTGAGAGAGGGAGGTGAGAGATGTGGGAGGGTTGAGAGTTGTGGGACCGAGAAGCCTAGGGTTTCGCTCTTTGCCTCTATTAGCTTTACTCTTTAGCTTAGAGAAAAAAAAATTGCCACCCAACCCCCACCCCCACCCCGACTCCCAAAGAAAAGTAAAGAAAAGTAAATACTTTTTGTCTAGTCAGCTAGGTTCTACACAAGGAATTGAGAATTTGCAGTTCCAAGTTTTGGGAATTGGGAACAACACAGAACAAGCCAATTTGGTCCGGTTCTCGAGTTGGATTGGACCAATGTTCATCCCTAGCTACGCCTTTGTGTCAATTGCTCATTATTGATGATTTTGCCGATCAACTTCTCAAATCTTGATAAAGACTCTTGTCGATGATTGATTGTGTCATTGACTTCCTTAGCGAGTTATCATCTCTCTTTAAGTTGTCAATTGTTTTGTTCCTTGTTGACCAAATTCTACTATTGTATATTAAGTCTAATGCCCGTGGATAATAACCTATTGTATATTAAGTCTAATGCTTGTGGATAATAACCAAAAAGTTGGTTAGTTTTTGGTGTCCACGCCCCTCCTCCGCTACTTCATTATTATTTACTTGTTTTTGTTTTTTTTTATTATTAGTCCTTTTTAATTTTTTTCTTATTCCATTTATTTTTTAATCCCTTCCATCATTACTTAACAAAAAATTTATTAAATAATAAATTATACTGATATATCCAAAATATTTAATATATATATACACACACACATACAAATCCAATTCTCTTTTGATATGTTCCTAAAAAGGTTTGATTTGGGTGAACTCTTCCCTCAACTAATGAAGATGTCACGCCCCGAACCTCGAGCACGCGCACATCCCTCGGTGGTCGATAAAATTTTGCGACGTTCCCAGGACTTGTCGCCGACCCTTTTCATTTTATTACACATGCGGAAGCGAATTCACTAATCCCTTGACAACAACATATATGGGATAGAAAAGCAGGACAACCAATTTCAAATCAAATATACTTTTATAAACACTTCAAGCTTATACAGAAGGTCTATGTCATAAAGAACTACCGAGCCACCTATGCTCCCGACCCTTCGCTTCAAGCTTCGGGTTCTTCACACAAGGGACCTGAAAATGGTTATTCAATAACCAAAGAGATATAAATCTCAGCGAGTTACACCCCTAAGCCCCGGTTAGTACACCAACTCAACCCACGGTATCTATCCGTAACCACCCCACTAACAAGCAACAACCAACAGCCAGCAACCAACAAACAACAGTCGATTCGCATACAACCTCACCTGGTATGCCATACCCTGCGCGATATCACTCAGCACAATACACACAAAGCATATGACCATTAGATGATACAGTTCATCAATCACACACGAGTCGCATAATAAGCGATCTCACCTGGCCATTGCCACACCCTGCACATTATTGAATCATGTGTGCATACCATAAACGATGTGATTCACTCATGCATATAATTAATGCATATAACAATTTCACACATCAATGCATCAATTCAAATCGAGTCATCGATCAATTGACTCAGTCGAGTCCATGTCAATCCGACCATTCCCCGGTCGTCTCCCTTATTCAATCTCAAATCTTACTCACGACTCCACGAGCACGGTCTACCAAATTTCTTGGCAACAATTTACGATCCAAAGGACACAACCTATCTTTAGGTGGCAAATTACGGCCCAGTGGGCGCGACCTTTAATAGGTGGCAGGTTACGGCCTTATCAGGCGCGACCCTTATCGGGTGGCAATTTACGGCCCAACGGGCGCGACCTCTATCAGGTGGCAATTTACGGCCTCAAAGGCGCGACCTTTAATAGGTGGCGGAATTACGGCCCAACGGGCGCGACCGATTCCAAATTCGGTGGCGTAACTCGGCCCCACCGGCATAATTTAGGTTAAGTGGTCATCACGGCTCCACTAACTTTAACAGCCCACCAATCCATTTTGGCATTGTAAACCGACGCCCGGTATTTTCTAATTAAAAATACCTATATATCACAATCATCACACAATTACACAAATCATCACTCAATTCATGCGGATGCCCATACATTTACACATCCATTCACTTCATAAAATCAACACACATGAAACAAGGCAATTTGTCACTCTCGGTGAACAGTGCTCGTGAACGATCTTTCTGTGAATGTATCGCGTGAATGTGCTCGTGAACAGTAAATCGTGAACAGTGCCTCGTGAACAGTAAAATTCCAGAATTCAATAAATAATAAATTATATTCAGAAATTAACCAAAACATTAATTAAAGCAAACAATCAATCAATTAAAGCTAAACATGCTTAATTAACCACATAAGTCACATTAAGCAAATAAAGCAAGATTAAGCTAAATTAATCTAATCCATCCATCTAACCACCTATCTTAGGGCTAATACAACTTAATTAAATCACTTAAACTAGAATTAAATCTAACTAAACCAACCCTAAGCAAGTTTAGGCACTAATCGAAGGATTAGGAGCTAAACTCACCCGTTAAGCGGGCCGGAGACACCGACGCGGCGGCGGCGGCGACGTGGCTATGCACCGGAACCTCTACCACAACAATCCAAGGCGGTCCCAAGCTCAACACAGCAACCACAGCTCGGACTCCCACCGAAAACACCGAAAAACAGACCTTGCGGAGGAGAAACCGAGTTGAACGGCTTGGCCGGAGTTCCGGCGAGGGGGTGGCCGACAACCGGCGGCACCAGGAGGTCTTGGGGGTCTTGCTGGAGGTTGGCATGGGCGGAGGAACGGCTGGAATGGAAGAAAAATGGCCGAAAACTCGAAACAGTGCAGGCTGCAGGCGGACCGACGGACCGGCGACCGGCGGCTTGCGACGGCCGTACAGGACGGAAGGAGGCTCCGTTCGGGACGAAATTGGTCTCGTTGGAACGGTCTGTCTCTCCTGGTCACGGTGATAGGTGGATCTTTCTGTGATTCAACCGGGAAGACCACTTTTGACTCAATTCTTCACCGAAGGGTCACTGGAGCGAAACCGGAAGAGAGGAGAACGAGGGAGAGAGAGCTCCGTTCGAGAGAGGCTGAATGGGGAGAGAGAGAGTGATGGGAGGGCTGTCAAGAGCCCCATAAATGCTTGCTTCAAGTCCCCATACATGACATCATCTTCTCTCTCTTCCTTTGCCCTTATCCAAATGCTTTTAGGGGCAAATTGGTCATTTCCACCTTGCACAAATTACACATCTAACCTTGGGCTGAAATTGGTGGATGGGCCTAAGAAATGGGCTTGGCCATGAATAGTAATGGGCTTAGGAATTTGTTGGGCTTGAAATGACCAAGAATTGGCCCATGGGCTTAAAAGATGAATAGTTGGTTTGGCCAAATGGGCTCATTTGCTTGACGTAGGCCCATTTGGTGGCTGCCTAACTTGGGCCTAAGGCCCACACTGACTTGGCCCGGCCCATGTCCTCACGGGCTCACCTCCTCGGCTCGAAAATCCCTTCTTCAATTGCTCGGCTTCACTGGCTCTGTCGACTGATTGATGTAGCTTCATCCAAAGTCTGTCCCGGACATTTCCGATAATTCGAAGTCCAATTCTAAGTTCTCTTGCCATGTCAATTTCGCCCAATACCATTTCGGTTACCACTCAGACTGACGGGCGGCTCTGAGGATTTACGCGTAACCGGCTCGTGCCAAACCACGTTCAAGACATCTCGACTCATGGACGACGTCATTGACTGCATGAAATTACGGAGGATAGATTCTTATTTCAAAGTACACGATCACTGAGGATCGATATAGGGTCGTTCGCGGATTCGATAATGGCAAATGGAATCATCCGTCGTTCCATTATGTTATGTCTGCGAATCGACTCCCAGTCGTCCTTGAAATCGGCCTACCTATCTACAGGATCGTCCTCACGCAAGTCTCATGGTCAAGTCGTTTTCCCAGGTCGAGTCCTTTAGCCGTACGAGTTCTGTCCTCATTAGCCCTTCCCCTCAAGGTCAGTATCTCAGGAGTGATCAATTCCGAGTGAGATCAACCAACAATGCATTGACGAAATTCACATTCATCCATCCTTCAGAGGACTCGAATTTCAGGATGTCACATAAGAGATCTCAATTGAATTTGCACATTTGAAATTGAGAACAATTTTGTAAAGAAATAGCGCACTTGTCTCTTGAGAAGAGATGGGACGTATGCTTCATATCATTTCGTTGAATAGTTGGCTCAACTACTTGTTGTTTGAAGAAATCCCCCAGCTTCAATTGGTATCTTTTCATGAAAAGCGAAAAACAAATCTAGTTTTTAACTAAGATTTTGAATACCTGTCGTGAATAGAAACAAATAAAAACAATAAATTTTTAGTTATTTTGAATTTTATTTTCTATATTAGAAATCAAATATTTTTATATTTAATTATTATTTGAATTTTATTAATATAAGGATTTTTTAAAGAAAATTTGTTTTTGTATCATAAATGTAAAAAATCATATCCACATTTATCCTATCTTCTGTGGGATATTTTTATCCACTCATATCCCTCTTATTATCTCAATATATCTTGGATTCAACAAGACTCATACATCTAATAAGATAAATTTTATTTTACCATGACTTTTATCAAGACTAACAAACAATGTCCTACTAGTTATATCACATTCAAGATGAGTCCTTAAATGCAAAAAAGGCCGGATGCTAGAAAGGGCAAAACTTAATGCTTGTAGCCTATCCACAAGAAATTAGGCACACTAGTTCTACTATTAACAATTTGAAAAATTTACGAATCTTCACTTATATATGCTGAAAAAGCTGAGTCATTTGGAACCGCTCAGGAAATAATTAAATCAGTTGTCAGTACAAAAATAAAAATCTGCAAGAATTTGATTCACCTGATCCCCAAATTCACCCGTAATAAATCCACTTATAACCACAAGGACAATTTTTTTTTTTTTTTTTTTTTACATTGTCCTTGAACTTACTAATGATGTTTTAGAAGACGAACTCATTAGATAATGATTAAGTGTGCAAAAGAAACTTGCATAAGGCCCTACTATATTCGAGCTTGGTCCACAGTCATATATGAGGCCGGATCAACGTCATGCAACAATCGAGCTGCCAAAGAAGCCACGACACCAAGGGTTGCATGACCTTGGCAATCTAGATCCTCGCAAACCCATATGCTCGGCAACCAAGACCCGCGATTGATGACCTAGGCACTCAAACCCAGACCCTTGACAACCCTCGGCCACCCTCATCAACTGTTGGGAACCGTCGGTGAGCCAAGCACAACAGTTAAGTGAACCATCAAACCAGCGACCGAATCTGGAACTTAGATAGCAAGAAGATGAGCAGCGAGGGAGAAGATGAACCCAAATCCCGCAAACTCGAATCTCGGCAATCGTCAACCATGTCCCGATGACCATTGACTTTGGGCTCACGTTGACCGGAATTCAAAGTGACTGGTGTTGAGAGAGACGAAGAACAATAGAAATAGAGGGAAAGATAGGAAATAGGAATTCGAAAATGTTATCTGCTGACTCTAAGAAAAATTTTCGGTAACACTGCAAAGCCAAAACAAGGAGGAATTGCCTTGGGCTCTAGGCTTAGCTTTGACTCGAAATGACCCACAAAAAATTTACCAAAACACTACAATTTTCACTCAAAAGACGTCGAAGACCCAAAGTCCCTTTTGAAGCCACGTACAGCCTAAGCTTGTTTTGACAAAAATATGAGAAAAAAATTAAAACATGCGTAGAGCAGTTTAGACATCCATCATCAATGCATGACTATTGTAAACCAACTAAGTATGACGAGCAATAATTTTCGATGTTAGGTGTGCAAGATTGATATATAAATTTCGACTCTTGTACGGAAAATAAAACTAGGTACATTAAATTTTAAAATAATGGGGTAGGTTTCTTTTATTTGAATGTCCATTTTTGTCCATATCTGATCACATTAAAAAAATTAAAATAAAATATGTGTGTAGCGATTGAGACATCCATCATCAATGCGCGACTGTTGTAAACCAACTAAATATGATGAGCAATAATTTTCGATGTTAGGTGTGCAAGATTGATATATAAATTGTGTGTTGAAGTGATGTGATCAAATATCAACATAATTGGACATTTAAATAATAGAAACCGGTCCCATAGTTTTAAAATTCAACGTACCTTGCTTTATTAGTCGTACGATTGACTTGGTCCTCTTCATTTCTCTTTTCAGTTGCATGGAGCTTAACATCAAGTGGATAGATCCCAAGCTCAAGGAACATCCTACTAAATTCATCGATCATGCTGTGGAAAACAAACAATCAAACAATAAAATAGACATAACAAGAAAATAAATCAAACACCAAATTTACGTGATTTCTACGTCTACAAGGCGAACAAAGATAAATTTCACTATAAATCAAGTAATACACGGAGATTACAATCACACTCGAGTCACTCAAATATTCTAAATGTTTCCTAAATCCTAATTACACCCAACAACTCATGCAGGTTTAGCCCCACAGTTCCTTACGAAATAATTTCTCAATCTCATGAATGAATTATACAATAATTTAATCTACTTCAACACTAAAAGCTTCTTGATATAATTGCATGAACGAAACCAACAAAGATAGCCCGCACTGCCCAAGTACTTTTTTCGGCGCTTCAAGTCTTTTTCACGAAGTGGAGAAAGCAACAAATCCAAGTGAACTTCGGTCAACAAAGTCCAAGATTTTGGACTTCCCTATTTTGTCCTCTCTTTGGCCGTGACTTCAACAGAGTCAAGAGATTGTATCTTCTCATTAATTCTTTCTTGCACCCACAATGATCATGTCAAAATCCACACGGAACTTTCCATATTAGTCCAAAATACAATCCGAATACAAGTCGGACAATATATTTTCTTCTCTGTTTTGCTTGGCCAATTCCAACACTAACACGATTTTCGTATGTAACTTTATTACTAATTCAATTTGGATCACGTTCGTTCAATGGCTTAAACTTGAGACATTTTAATAGATCAAGTAAGAAATAAGACGAAATTCAGATTGATAGCCTAAAATGGTTCTTGTCCCGATATAGAACATCGTATACGTGGGATCAATTTTTTATTTTTTTATTTCCTGTGTATAATCACACATGTATAAGAATATGATACATATTTTCCCCTCCTAACATCACAGGAAAGTTTCCCTGTTTACTTCTTCGAGTTCAAAGCAGTAGAAGCTGCTGGTTTCATTTCAAGCAAAGCATCCTCAAAGCACTTGGCCAGAAAATCAGGGTCGGGGATGATGTCCTTGGCCACCAGAATCTACATGTCCTCCCTCCCCGCATAGCTCACCATGTGCATCGTGAGCGCCTGCATGCATCGCATCTCAAACACCCCACATCAGTCCTGATAAAGATCCGATTTAGATACCGCAGACAAGAAGGAAAAAGGGAAAACGATCAGGATTTGGAGCCTTACGTGAGGTAAACTCGAGGAGTTCACCCGTACGTACGTGATGGGGTTGCCCATGACCGTGATCTCCTCTTGCGGGCCGAGCACGTTCAAGATAGTGAAGGAGGTATTGCAGATGATCCTGTAGTTGAGCAGGCTTGCGATCTGCATCAGCAAATAACCAGAAAATTGCGAGTTTGTCAGCTTATTCTCATTCTGTTTTCCTGTTTCCCGAATTGCAGAAGCTTGAACTGATCCTCATGCGTGCTCCTAGATAAGTCATGACGATATCCCCGATTCTATAGGAGAAGTGAGCCTCCAGGGACTTCTTCTTCCGGTCGATCATGGATTTAGCTTTTCTCAGGTATTCGAGAGGGTCGCCAGAGCTTCTGCGGTAGTGAACGGGGAGGAGGAGAATCTCGAACTTGTTGCCCCACCGCAATCTCGGGTTGCCTTTGATCAAATTGGATAGTTCCTGATTAATACCAAACCCACACTTCAATTCAATCAACTTCAGTTAGAGGGCAAAAACAAGTGAGACTCACCAGCAATTCGGGTTGTTCTCGCAGATTAACCATCGCCACTCCGGTTATGCGAGTCCCTTCCTGCACAGCTGACAAAGGTCAATGAGCATTTTAGTCAGTCGAGATTCGTCGGCTTTGAATTGACAAAAATCGAGTGAATTGTCGGAAATGCTATTCCCTTTTTACCATTGGGAGATCGGTGGTCCAAGTATTTGAACAAGCCGGCCGATATGATCCCGAAGAGAACATCATTAATGGTCCGCATTTGAAGCAATGAAAGATATTCATCATCATTTGGAATTAGCATGGAATCAAAATGCATTGATAGTCGTAAAATAAAAGAAAAGCATGTAGTATTCTTCTTTTCAAGATAAATGACAAATTTTGTATTAGTTGCACTCTCCAAAGTTGTACTAATGCTCGTGGTGCTCGCCAATCAGGGTGAGCATAGTCCGGGTGGGTGATTCTCACATTAGATCTGAGAACAGCTCACTAAATACTAGTTTCAAAAATTAAAATTGAAATCCGGCCATTAGTTTCATAGACCTATCTGGGAACTGGACTGTCGGTCTCGTCTGATACTCAGGTGGATCCATGGAACCGGTTCCCAATACCTATATAATTGCATTCATAAATTAATATTATGGTGAACCTAGTTTCCATTTGAAGCAACAAAGCTTGTTCGGCCTTATATTTGGGTTGAATTGCTATTAATTTTAATTAAGAATTGAAAACTATAGGGTGGAACGAATAGATACTGTTAGCTAAAAGCTTAATTTTTTCGAAGATGGTGTGGTTGTCTTATGATTTCTTGACATTGGAAACATATAGAGAATTAGACTACATGTTAGAAGTCCTAACTTTCACAGAAGTTAAAACATTAATAGTTTGATTTATCCTTTTTCAATATTAACCTAATTTAATCATGGAATGGCTAAGTAACAAAAAAGAAGAAGTGATAAGTGCTACGGAAGTCTTAAAACTTGTCACGAAAATGCATTTGAGTCCTAAAACTTGCAAAAAGTGCAAATAAGTCCTAAAACTTGTCAAAATATTTCATTTGAGTCCTAAAATCAACGCCATTAGTTTTATTAACGGAAAATGCTGACGTGGCATTTTAAATTATCTTTTATTTTCCAGCTGGCATTTTAAAATATTTTTATTCAATTTTAAAAAAATTATATTTAAAAACTAAAATTCAATTTTTAAAAAACTGTTACAAAAAAAAAGAAAAGAAAAGGGCAGGAGTTGCCGGTCGCCCCTTGCCGGAGGGGTCGGCGATGGTCGCCGGCCACCGCCTGACCAGGGCGAGGGCTCGCCGGCCTTAGGCGAGGTCGGTGACCCTCGCCCGGCGCGGGCGAGGCGCCTAGATCTAGGCACGCTAGCCCTCACGGGAGGCTGGCGAGGCCTCCCCAGGGCGCCCAGATCTGGGCACGCCGACCCCTAGGCGAGGGCCAATGTGCCCAGATTTGGGCGCCCTCGCCCACGTCAGGCGAGGGTCGCCGGCCCTCACCTGGTCGGGCGATGGCCGACGACCGTCACCAGCCCCTCCGACAATGGGCGACTGGCGAGTCCTGCCCTTTTTTTTTTTTTAACAGTTTTTAAAAAAATTGAATTTTAGTTTTTAAATATATATATTTTAAAAAAATTGAATACAAAATTATTTTAAAAAGCCAACTGGAAAATAAAAGATCATTTAAAATACTACGTAAGCGCCATGTTAGCATTTTCCGTCAATAAAACTGACGGCATTGATTTTAGGACTCAAATGAAATATTTTGACAAGTTTTAGGACTCAAAATCATTTTCGTGACAAGTTTTAAGACTTCCGCAACACTTATCCCAAAAAAAAAAAAAAATCATGGAATGGCTAAGGAGAGACATAATTATCTCCAATTAGTTCTCTCATTCCTCTACGTTTATTTACTTTGTTTTGGTTGAGAAAGCAAGTAGATAGATTATTAGAATGCAAAAGAAAAAGTAGGGGAGGTGATACACACCGAAGAGACAAAATTAGTAATAATGTCCAGTAACTACAATTATACATGTATGTACATATATATATTCGATTGAAGAACTATAATAGTAATTGAGGTGACATTTCTTTCTTTAAATATATATAAACTGATTCAATCTAAGTAGGTAGGCCGGGGGTTTCATGTCTAAAATTGAGAATCGGACGATACTTACCGATTCCATTAAATTGGAACCGAGAACTGGATTGGCCCCCATAGGAGCCGCTAGTTCTGATCCGATTCGATTTTGGATTATCCAGATAGTTTCTAGTTTTTTTGCACACCCCTACTCGCCAGGTTAGTCGACTCCAAGGGTCATTCGAGCAATCTCGACCGACCCCCGAGATTGGCATCAACGCTTGCTTGTTGATAACCTGCGGTATTTATTTGTCTGTCCTTTTAAGCTTCAACTTTGTTTTTTTTCTGCAATATCTAAATAAGATTGTTTCGTGTTACTAAAAAAGTTACAAAAACATGTCCCGTCTTCGTCACATCATCATTTAACGATGATTTAATGGATGTTGTACTTTTTTTTAATAAAATATTAATTTGAACAAAAATATAATAGGGATAACATTGAAAAAAAGAAATGATGACGACAATGTCTTTTAGCTGTCGTTTTTAGAAAGGGCCCATCGAATTAATCAATGCTTGGCGAAATGATGCTCTCTCCGCACTAGGCAGCGCCTCTCGCTGCGTGAAGACAAAACCGCATGTAAGTATCTTTTCTCCCTATCTTTTCTTCCAGCTAAAGTCTCTCAACAGGTTTAGCCAACATATTCTCAGGCTTATGCTAGAAAGCCTCACGCGATCTCGCTTGAAAATTCCAAATCCAACACTCTCGCACTCCTTCCCCCTTCCCCACCTCACGAACACAAGTTTCGATTATAAACTACTCCTTTAGATTCGAATTTGTGTTTTTATCCATTCAAGAAGTACTAGCTTCACATGAGCTGCCAGCATTGTCGTTATTCTCTCGCCATCCCAACCGCACTGAAGATTCCCTCCTTTTCGATCTTCACGCAGGCATGGGGTCCCCGGAGAACAGCATCCACGAGCTCCTCTGATACCGGCAGGGCGCCTGTTCCTCCAGAAGGAGATGAACCAGGTGATCTACTGTGCCATCGGCATGAAGCAACCCCTCGATGTCAACGCCCTCAAGTCGGCGGGCGTAGACAATCCAGAGCTCCCCCATGTTTACGCAATTCAGGTTGTGTAGCCTCATGGTGCAGGAATCGGCAGGCCGAGAGCACTGGAGGAGGACCCTCATGGACATTGACCGCCATGTGTCCCGGTCCACGGCCCCATCACCGAAGGCCTCTCTGACGAGGCGGCGGTCAATAAGTACCTTGCCGACCTGTCCACCGACTCGCTGGGGCTCCTGGGCGATGACAAGCCCCTGTGGGACGTCCACCTCCTGATGGCCCACCAGTGCATGGTGTTATGGATCCATCACGCACTTGGCAACAGGATCTCACTAGTTTTGTCTTTCCCAGTAGGGTCCCAACGGGTGGACGACCCCGAGGCGCTGCCGATGATTGGTCCTCTGTCGTCAGCGGTGAGGAGGAGCGGCGGTGGCGGCAAATGGTGGACGGCGGTAGTGAGGGTGTTGGAGGTGGTGTGGTTCACGGTGCTTTTTGTAGTGGAGTTCGTGCTGAGGATCATGTGGGTGAGCAATCGGAGGATGCTAGTGAGCGGCAACGCAGGACTGGAACTCTGGCCGAGGAAGCTGGGCATGGCGAGGTTTCAGCTGGAGGACATGAAAGTGGTCAAGTCAGCGGTCGCTAATGCGGTAAGTTCTAAAGTTCTATCTCGTGTTTATCTCCCAAAAAGAATAATGGCACCTCGGATTCAATACTTTTCTAATTTGTTCAATCTTCACTCTGTACACATTATTTTTTTCAATGTGATCCCTACTAATATTTTTGTTCAAATTAAATTTTCCGGTAAAAAAAGGATGACAAGTCGTTAAATCACGGTTAATTGATAATACGGTGGAGATGTCGCCTTTTTTACAAAAAAAAATTTAGTGACGCAAAACAATCATATTTAAAATACAGAAAATAAGGAAAGTTTAAATACAGATTCCGGAAATTCTCAGCAAGCGGTTTTGGCGATTCCAAGGGTTGGCCGGGATTGTTCAAAAGACCCCCCGCGAGTGCTCACCCGAGTTTGCACGACTCTCTTGGCTGGGATTTCTTCCGGTTGCTCGCCCACATGCTCTGCAGCATGAACTCCACTATGAAGACCACCATTAACCACATCACCCCCAACACCCTCACTACGGCCTTCCACCAGTCGCTGCCGCCGCCCCTCCTCCTCTTAACCAACAACGGAGGAGCGATCATTGGCAACGCCTCGGGGTCGTCCACCCATCGGCACGATGCCAGGAACATGAACATCAACAAGATCCCATCGTCCAAGGCATGATGGATTCGGAACACCAGGCATCGGTTGGCCAACAGGAGGTGGACGTCCCACAGGGGCTTGTCGTCGCCCAGGAGTCCCGGTGAGTCAGTGGACAAGCCAGCGAGGTACTCATTGACAGCCGCCTCGTCAGAGAGGCCTTCGACGATGGGGCCGTGGACTGGGACGACATGGCGGTCAATGTCCACATGGGTCCTCCCCCAGTGCTTTCAACTGCGGAGTCCCGTACCATGAGGCTGCAGAGCCTGGTGTGCGTAAACATGGGGCAGCTCTAGATCGCCGACTTGAGGGCGTTGACGTTGAGGGGTTGCTTCATGCCGATGACACAGTAGATTACCTGGTTCATCTCCTTCTGGAGGAAGAGGCACCCTGCCGGTGTGAGGGGCTCATCGGAGCCGTTCTCCAGGGACCCCATGCCTGCGTGAAGATCGAAAAGGAGGGAATCTTCAGTACGAACGGGATGCCTAGAGAATGACGATAGTGCCGGATCGTACGACGCCGGTTCTTCTTGAATGGATAAAAACACGAAGCAGAATCTAAAGGAGTAGTCTAAAAATCGAAACTTTTGTCCGTGTGGTGAGGAAAGGGGAGGAGTGCGAGAGTGTCCGGTTTGTAATTTTCAGGCGAGATTGCGCGAGGCTCTAGCATATATGGATTTTAGCTGCTGCAAGCATCTTTTCGCCAAGCATTTATTAATTCGATGATTCTTAAAAACATTCGATGGTTCTTAAAAACAACAGCTAAAAGAGGCTCTAACACCTGCATGAAAAGGTCGATTACATTGTCGGCATGCAAAGTAGTCTGTTTCATGAACCTTTTGCGTGGGAATCACAGATCAAACCATTCAAAAAGATTCTAGCTTTTACATTGTTTTGTATATGAATTTCATACTTGCTCCATATCTCTTATGTCATTGTCTTTGGCCCTATTTGGTAATCGGCCAAACAGTGAAAATTCCTATTCTTTTGTTCTCGGGAGTTGATTTGGAATAGAAATCCGTTTGGTAAAATTTTTATTTCCTGGAACAAATTTCTATTTTTTTTCCCAAAAGTAGATTTGAAATAGAATCGAGAAGTAGAAAAAAAGTTGATTCTTTGTTCCTAGGAACAATTCTAGAATCAAGCCAACCCATTTTTTCTATTTTCTCTTCTTTCCTCTTGTTCTTCTTCCCTCTCTCTTGTTCTTCAACTGCTACCGCCACCGTCGCCGTCCGCTACCCACTGCTGTCAATCGCCGGCAATCGGTTGGGCGAGGTCTAGCGAGCTCGCCAGGCCAAGGCGAGGTCTAGCGAGCTCGCCAGGCCAAGGCGAGGTCTACAAGCTCGCCAGGCCAAGGTGAGGTCTGACGAGGCCTGGCGAGGTCCGGCGAGGCTTGGCGGCGAGGCTAGGCGAGCTCGCCGAAGGCTTGGCCAACCATCGGTGAGGCAGGCCTCCCCCAGCCATCGGTGAGCCTTGCCTCACCCAGTTGATGAGGCGAGGCGAGGCTGACGAGACGCGGCCTCCCCAAGGGCCGGCAACGCTTCGGCGAGGTCATCGGTCATCTTAAGGCGGCGACTAGCAAACGTTGAAGAAGAAGAAGAGAAAGAAAAGAGAAAAAGGAATGAAGAAAAAAGAAAAAAAGTAATAAAATTATTTAAAATTATAAAAAAAATTATAAAAAATGATTTGGATTAGAAATTTTTAGAAATGACCAAAAGCAATTCTATTCTAGGAATAAAAATTTTGAACAGTTACCAAACACCTTAAAATGCTTAGAAATTATTCCTGGAAACAAAATAAAAAATTATCATTTTTTTATAAGAAATTGTTTCGGAGAACAGAAGCGTTACCAAACGCGTCCTTTGTATCCCAAATTTTGTATCTAATGGACCATCTGGATAACGGCAATCTTTCATTTTCCTACTTTAGCTAGGCATATTGACACGCTATAAGATGAACCTTTAATGCGCATGCTCGATTGTAAATAGTCAAAATAAAGATTGGACCACCTTGTCCTTTCATCCCTTAGGATTTTCTTTTGTTTTCAAAACTAGATGGGATGTTAGGTAACAACTAACTTTTCAAATCAATGAAATCAAGCCAACCCAAACTCAGCCGTTGCCACCATTAAAGTTGTGTTTTGCTGTTTGAAGTTTTAGTTAAAATAGGACCCGATGGACTAGGAGATAAAATAATTTGCTATGTCTTATACACTATTTGATTAATAGTAGTAATGAAATTGGATACTTTCATATTATATTATGTCCATTATTTGGTGCAAACCTGAAAATAAACAAATGGAGATGGTAAGAATCCCTCATGATTCACAGTTGAAAAAGCACAAATGTATAGACGAAGATAACTTCCATCAATCATCATGATTATTGTACTATTTAAATCTTAAACAGTAAATGAGCGTTATCAATCAATCCATGATTATTGTACTATTTAAATCTTAAACAGTAAATGAGCTTTATCAATCAATCCATGATTATTGCACTATCTAAATATGAAATAGCAAAAGAGCTCATTGCAGCATTCCAAATCCACACATTTGATTATAATAAGAAATAAAGAAGCTCCAATAACATCGATGCGATAAATTTGCCAGCAAACGCCAAACTTAGTATGAAAGAAAATATGATCATTCAACTTTGCGACATCGAAAAGTATAGTGCTTCAACTCTCTTGCCACTTTCATGCACCTTCAACTTGAACCATAGAGTTATGGAGCAAAATGAGTTTCTACTCTCTTGTTGCTTTCGTTGACTTTTAACATGAACCAGAGAGTTATGGAGGAAAATGAGCTTCAACTCTTTCGTCTTCATGGAGTTTTGACGTGATTCAAAAAACTACGAAGGAATCGTGAAGTTTCAACATAATTGAGAGATACGGAAGAGAAGGAGATGGAGAACGTAGTTGCCCCTTTTTCCGCCTAATTTACATCATCTATGAAGTATCTTTCACCAAAATTCATCTTCGATTTTTATTCATAGGAGACAAGTTTTGTGGTGATTCAAGACAAATGTTGTTTCAATGGAACACAATAAATATGTATACTTTTATGGAATTTAATCAACAATATGATGACATAAAAAGCTTTGCCAAAGTTTAATTGACAACAAACTAAGTTGATAAGGATGCAACATCGGAATTTAATCAACAACGAATATCTATAAACTACAATTAAAGAAAGGAAATTGAAAGATATTTATATAGCGGAAAAGATAAGTTGCAGAAAAGTAAAAATAAAGATAAATTTGCAAGAACATTGAGTTCATTAATTGATTGGTTAGGACTTACAAAGAAAATGGGGAAAATTGTCCAAAAAGTCCTACTATTGTGGTGGTCAATTTAATCATAAACCTTTCAATTGTGTTAATTTAGTCTTAAACTTATTATACGATGGTCAATTTAGTCTAAAACCTTTTAATTGTGTCATTTTAGCCCTAACCTTTTAACTATTTACCAATTTAATCCTAAACATTTTGACATATTACAGTTCTTCTTGTATTTGATTGAAAATCGCTAACATGGCGGTCCAGTTAATGCTAGTCTTCCTACTCGGCGCAACTGGTGCTAGCATGAATGATTTTTTAATTTTTTAAAAAAGATCAATTTTTTATTATTTTATTGATTTTTTTTTTTCATTTTTTTTTTACTTTCCCTTAAAAAAAATAAATAAAAAAATTGTCCATGTTAGCCCAAGCGGCACCACATAGGACATTCAACTTTGACTAGATCGTTAGGTTAGCGATTTCTGGCAAAAATTAGCCGAAAAAATGAGTGCTTGACATCGTAAGTACTAAAACTTGTCACGGGAGGACATTTAAGTGTTAAAAGTTCATAAAGATATACTTAAGTGCCAAAATCGGAGAAAAATAGATCATTTAAGTGTCAACAGCGAGAAATCCCAATCAAAATATCGATGAGACTTTTTTTGGTGAGACAAGTACAAAATGACGTCGTTTTGCATGCTAATGTGGCTAAATAAGCCGAAAACAATGCTGTTTTGCCTCAAATTTAAATTTTGATATAAATATTAAAAAGGATTGCGGCACTTGTTCAATGAGGGTTGTGCAAGCCCTCGTCACCGCTGCCCTACCATCATTGGGAAGGGTTGACGATGGCCAGGGTTCGGTGACCCTGGCGGATTGGCAACGAGGGCCTACAAGCTCTCGCCCGAATCTAGGGTGAGGGTCATAGCCCTTCCCCATATCCAGCAAGGGCTGAGACCCTCTAGCCATCGGTTAACCAAGGTTGCCAGCCCCTAGTCAAGGCCCGATGAACTCGATCAACCCTTCCCCCACCGTTGCTGACCTTTCCTGACGATGATGGAGTGGCGGCAACAAGCACAACCCTCACCAAACAAATGATGCAATCCCTTTTCTTATTTTTAAATTTAGTTTTAAATTTAATTTAACTAATATGAATTAAAATTCAAATAAGAGGCAAAACAACGCCATTTTAGCTCTTCTTTACTGACTGAGCTTTCTGACAAGCCATGTTAAATTTCCGGCACCCTTTGTCAAAGTTGGCACTTAAATGTCTCATTTTTCAAAGAAGTGGTACTTTATCTTTAAGAACTTTTGGCACTTAAGTGCTAAGTATCCCCCCGTGCTGAGTTTAGGCATCTACGATGTACTTTTGCCTTGGAAAATCTATATTGGCAATGCGTTAAAAGATTTAAGACTAAATTGGTGCAATTGAAAATTTTAGGACTGAATTAGCAAATTGTCAAGAGGTTTTTGGACTAAATTAGCGCAATTGAAAGGTTTAGGCCTAAAGCCATTGTACAATAAGTTTATGACTTTTTGGACAATTTTTGCAAGAATACAATGTGGCTATTTATAACCCATAGTCAATGGTTACAATTTTGGAGTTAAATAAAATAAATAATGACAGTTACAATAAGTTGTGTTATTCAATAATCCCTATCATCTAGAACACTTATCCACATGAAGTTATAAAATCCCTAAATTTGCGAAAACAAAACAAATTTGCAGGGTTAAACCATGTTGAGATGCCGCGTGTGTCAAGATGTCTCAGGATTGTTCAGGAGCTGAAGTAAATAAGATGATACATGTTCATGAATGTGCATATATACATAATGATAAAGAACCAAATGATATCGATGCATTAAGAAATGATATGCCATACGTGTGCATTGAGTAGGTGATAAACATGCATTTGTGTGAGGTACTTGCAAAAAAGGTAAGAGTGTATGTTTATGCATTAATTATGTTGCTTCAAATGTTTATGATTGTTATGCTAGAGTGAATGCAAAGGTGAACTCCTACGTTAGACTTAGAGATTTCACTTGCTGGGCTTTAGCTCATTTCTTCTTCTTCTTCTTCTTCTCTCTTTTTTTTTTAGACATTTAGAATGGCCATTTCCCCACCACCGCTTTTTGGAGCCCTAGCACACATTGAGTATGATTATGAGGAGGTTGTATTGCCTAATATGGTTTTTATCTAACTTTATCTTGTATCAAACAAGACTCAAACAAGACTCAAACATCTAACAAGATAAATTTTATTTCATCATGACTTTTATCCAGACTAGCAAACATTGTCTTACTAGTTATATCACACTCGAGATGAGTCCTTGAATGCAAATAAGGCCGGACCACTAGAAAGGGAAAAACTTAATGCTTGTAGCCTACCCACAAGAAATTAAGCACACCAATTCTACTATTAATAATTTGAAAAGGTTACGAATCTTCACCTATATCTATTGAAAAATTTGAGTCATTTCGAACCGCTCAAAAAATAATTAGATTTGTTATCGATATAAGAATAACAATTTGCAAGAATTTGATTCATGCAATCCCCAAATTCACTTGTAACAAATCCAATTATAATCGCAAGGACAATTGATTGTAATATTCTAAATGCAAACGAACGTATTGAACAAGTAATGTAATGATAAGAAAAGAATATCATCTTACAAAGATAGATGAAAACCAATTAAATATTAACAATAGATTAATTCTAAATTTATCTAATAGATCAAAATAGAATTGAGAAAAAATTAAAACTAAAAATCTTCGAAGCAAAATTTGGAAACTAAATGTAGTAAATCAATCGATAAATATATTAGAACATCCGATCTTATCATAACTACTAGATATAAATTTCAAATTGTTACGAGTACAAAAACGATATCAAACATGTGATAGTAGAATTTCCTAATCTATTTACTATTCTATCTCTAGGTATAGCAAACCTACTCAATTTATTAATCTACTATATATCTATATAAATTCAAATAAGCATGACTGTTTTAAAATTTATAAATATTATCGGCTTAAAATAAGTCTTTTGAATCACCTTATCACTGAAAACAACACAAATAATGTGGTATATTTCTATCCATGTTTAATTCATGGTTATTTATTATAAGGAGCAATTGCATATTATTATTTCTCACTCCCAAACATCAACATCAAATCATTCAACTGGTGCTTGATCACTTAAAAGCATTAAGCACGATATTATGTAACTCACATGAATGAAATCACTTGCACTCATAAAAATCATGAAATTCATATCATCATGGTCAAGTTACATTATAGCCTTAACAAACGAAAATTAGAAGATAGTAGAAGAATAAACAAAAGTATAAATCAAATCTAACATCTTGAATAAAAGAATAAAAATTCGATCACTACTTTTGTCTTCTCTCTAAAATGCTTGAAAAACTCTCAAAACAATGAAAAATGATCTAAAATAAAAACCTAGCTATCTCCCAGGTTCTTGATGTTATCCTATTTATAGGACACATCCGAGACCCTTATCTCCAGGCAATTGCTTAATTTTCACATAAAATTATGGAGTAAATCAAAAGATCTCTAATTTGATATGCATCTTCCAACGCTTGCAAATAAAATTAGGGAACAAAATCCAGGATTCCCTATTTTTTTTCCATTATTTTTATTATTTTCTTCATATTTCATTACATAAACAAGGAAAATTGAAATAATTAGAAGGAAATCCAAATATTTTCTCATGGATATTGCATTATTTGTTGCCTAAATAGGTCAAATAACTCTATTTTTATAGAGTTATCAAACTCCCAAACTTAACATTTTACTAGTCCTCGAACAAAAGCAAGATATAATGCATACTCAAAGCAACAACCTTCTCCATGACATCTTTTCATAATTGCTCAAATTCACAATTCAAATATATATATATATATATATATATATAAAAATTTCATCCAAATATTGAAATTGATTTATAAGTTAAGACCAATTCTAATTATGTAATCCGAGTCTGTGTGCGAGTCCTCATCTTTTCGAGTTATATACAATTTAGATAAATTTACATTGATATACAACCTCTTAAAAATTCTCTATAATTATGATAAAATCTCATAGGTTTGCTCTTCATTCCTTTCTCCACTAATATAAGTTAATCATCCAACCAAAAATCAATAAGATTTTTCTCGGTTTGTAATGTAAGGCTGAGCTAAAGGTAAGATAATGGTCATTTTAAGCTCAACTCACCCATTAACATGTTGATTTCTAAGATCTTATTAAAGCTAATGTCACTGTCCCCAATTTCACTCCTTCAAGATAATCTTTCTACCACCATATATCATCATTCCTTTTTTTTTTTTTTTCTTTTTTCATTGCTCTTTTTTTTTTAATTGCTTTATGGTGGAGTTTCTCCCAAAGTCCCTCCTGCTATAATATGAAAATTTCCAACCCATTGAGTATCCAAAAGGCTCACTCAATTGAAAATTGGATAGAGAACCATAAAAGCTTTAATTATATATATATCAAATTGCTATGAGGCTCAAGTAAACTTTTATTAAAAAAAATTAACGTGTTCATGGGGCGTGGGACAATGATATAATTTGATAAAATATAGGCTAAATATATATGGGTGTCAATAAAAAAATTGGTTAATAATTAAAACTCAACAGAGTGACTAGAAATAAACAAACAGGGTTGGCTTGAAAGACTCAATCGATCCAAAAATTTTCTAAATTATTTTCTCAATTAGATGTAGCTTAGGATTTCGCCTCCAAAGAAAATCAAACAAATTCTAAAATTTGGATGAATTCCAAGAAAATTACATACTTCACGTAAATGTTCTTTAAATTTACACAAAATTAAAAATTAGAGACTTTCAGTGGGTAGTAAGTGGATCAACATAATCAAAATAAAAATTAACTCATACATCAGTTGCAAATTCGAACGAAATTTAAATTTTCTTGAGAATAACAAAAAATTCACAATAAGGAATGCAATCATGATTAAAAAAAAAAAAATTAGATTTAGCAAAAATTTTTTCTCCCCACAAATTTGAATAAAGCATTGCCCTCAATGTGAAAAATAAAAATAGTAGCAAGAAAACTCCCATTGTTGTAGGATTTGTCCATTGCTAGCCTTGATGATTAAACTCTTGGAACATGCTTCCTCAAGAAAGAAAATTAACCTGAATTAAACAAAGAAAAATTAATCTATTTTTTTCTTTTTTCTTTTTTTTTTGCGAAAAGTAAACTTAAAGATAAATGAAGAAACATAATGAAAATCCTTGGGTTGCCTCCCAAGAAACGATTGCTTTATAGTTTTTAGCCAAACTATCTCAGATGTCGCTATTGTAGAGGATGAAGTTCAATGGTGGCCTTCTACTTGTTGTAACTACCTTCAAAGTAGGGCTTCAAATATTGATCATTCACCTTGAATGTACTCTCGATGTCATGTGCAACTTTAATTGTTCCATATGGGAATACCCGTGTGACTTTGAAAAAACCAGGCCATTGAGACCATAACTTTCGTGGAAAAAGTTTAAGACAAGACTTATAAAATAAAACTTTTTGACCAATTTCGAATTCTCTTATGAAAATGTGCTTGTCATGCCATCTTTTTATAGGCTTCTTATACAACTTCATTGGCCTCATTGTGAAATTCCTCAAATTCATTCAGTTGCAACAATCTCTCTTCACCTGCAAACTGCATGTCAAAATTCAGAAATTTTAATGCCTAATATGCTTTATGCTCTAATTCCACTGGTAAGTGACATGCCTTCTCAAACACTAGTCTAAAAGGAGACATCCTAATTGGGGTTCTAAATGTTGTCCTAAAAGCCCAAAGTGCATCATCAAGTTTCATTGACCAATCTATCCTAAAGGTATTCATTTTTTTTTTCTAAAATTCTCTTGATTTCCCTATTTGAAATCTCTATTTGACCACTAGTCTGAGGATGATAAAGGGTTGCAACCTTATGCGTGACTCCATACTTACTAAAAAATGCTTCAAACTGTATGTTGTAAAAATGTGTCCCCCTATTACTTATGATTGCCTTAGAGGTAAAAATATTTTTCTTTAAGAAATTGTCCACAACCTTAGCATTATTAGTTGGCAATGCTGCAGCTTTTACCCACTTAAATACATATTCCACAGCCGCTAAAATGTATAAATTCCCATGAAACTAATACCTCACATATCAAATAATTCACACACGATAATGTTGTTTAAAGGCATCTCATTTTTCCTTGAAATATTTCTAATTCTCTGACACTAATCACATGAAGCTACGTAGGAGTATGCATCTTTATAAAGTATGGGCCAACAAAATCCAGATTACAAATTCTTAGCTGTAGTTTTGGTGGCACCAAAATGGCCACCTGCCTCTTCGTCATGACAATGATGTAAATTACTTGCCATGTTTTCGTCTAGAACACATCTCCTTATGACCTAGTCTACACATATTTTAAATAAGAAAGTTTCTTCCCAAAAATCATTTTTAACATCAAAAAAGAATTTTTTTATATGTTGATATGATAATTCAAGAGGATGAACATTATTTACCAAACAATTCACAAAGTCATCATACTAGAGAATTTTTGTGGATTTGACGGGAAAAACTTTCTCTCAGGGAACTCTTCCAAAATTGGCCTTACCTTTTTCTTTGAATTCTGAATTCTTGACAAGTGATCTGTAATTTAATTTTTAGTCCGCTTCTTATCTTTGATTTCCAAATCAAATCTTGCAACAATAGAATCCACCTTATCAATCGGGGTTTTCATTCTTTCTTTTTAAGTAGATATTTAAGAGTAGAGTGGTCAAAAGAAACTATAACTCTTAAGCCAATTAAATAATAACAAAATTTATTAAAAACAAAAACTATAGCCAAAAAGTCTTTTTTCGTTGTTGAATAATTCAATTGTGCACCTAACAAGGTTCTACTGGCATAGTAAATGGTTTGAAAAACTCCATTTTTCTTTGTCTCGGAATAGCTCCCACTATAGAATCACTAGTATCACACATCAGCTCAAAAGGTAAATCCCAAACTGATGCTACCATATTTGGTGCTGACGGTAACTTCTCTTTCAAAGTGTTAAAAGCCTGCACACATTTGTCAAAAAAATTAAATAGAGCATCTTTTACCAAAAGATTTGAATGCGGTTAAATAATTTTTGGAAAATATTTTATAAACCGCCTATAGAATCTTGCATGCCCCAAAAATCCTCTAACAAGTTTCATAGATGTTGGTGGAGTCAATTTTGTAATGACTTCCATTTTGGCTCAATTGATTTCTATTCCATTTCTAGAAATTTTATGCCTGAGCACTATTCCTTCCTACATCATAAAGTGACACTTATCCCAATTCAAAATAAGGATAGTCTCCTCACATCTTTGTAAGACCCAAGCCAAATTATTTAAAAAAGAATCAAATGATAAGCCAAAAATGGAGAAATCATCCATGAAAATCTTAATATATTTTTCAGCCATATAAGAAAAATAGCCGTCATGCATATTTGAAAAGTAGCCGATGCATTACAAAGAACAAAGGGCATTCGTATAAAAGTAAAAGTACCAAGGAACAAGTGAAAGTAGTTTTCTCTTGATCTTCTAGTGCAATAAGAATCTGATTATACCTCGAATATCCATCACGAAAGTAATAAAGATAAATTTGTCATGGGCATATTAGTTTGGGATTTTTGGTTGTCAAAAACTTACTTTGTAATAAATTTGTTCATGAAGAAATGAATGCCGGGCTCTTTCTTTCATTGCTAACCCCAAGAAGTTTCTTAATGCTGATACTTTCTCTTTCGTCAAGCCCTGAGCTTGTGGTCCTCTTTGAGTGTGGGTTCAATTAGATGAATCTGTCAAGGTCAATGTACATAGCAGCAAGGATGGTGCATCGCCTATTTATCGTTCTTGCTCAGGAGCCAAAACCGAACACGCTTGCTACCTACTGTACTGGACCTTTGACCCAGCATTCTACCCTTGTTGAATCGGGACCAACCACCATTGCATTGTGCTCGAACAGTTGAGCGGCCGGGTTTTTCGTGGTATTAACCCTATTTAAAATGCAAAAAATAAGAAAAGTTGAGGCTTATAAAGAAAGAGCAACAAAAACCACATATCCCCAACAGGCGCTGTGGCCAATTTCGAGGGCTGGCCGGGTTCGCTCGAATGACCTCCAGGGTTGACCGATCTTGACAAGAGCTCACCAGGGGTTTGCATGACTCTCGAGCGCGACCAGTACTCCATTCATAGGTCATTTATCTTTAGAGGAAGAATACTACATGCTTTTCTTGTATTTCATGACTACCAATGCATTTTGTTGTGGTCAACTTCCAGATGATGAATATTCCATGCTAATATCAAATGATGATGAATCTCATTCACTGCTCCAAATGCAGACCATTAACGATGTTCTCTTCGAGATCATATTGGTCGGCTTGTTCAAATACATGGACCACCAGTCTCCCAATAGTAAAAAACGAATAGCATTTCCGAACATACACAATGATTTTTGTCGATTCAAAGATGACGAATCTCAGACGACTAAAAATGCTGATTTGCCTTTGTCAGCCGTGCAGGAAGGGACTCGAATAATGGGAGTGGCCATTGTTAACTTGCGAGAACAACAGGGATTGCAGGCAGGTCTTGCTGTTGTTCCTCGTTTCTCTTTTCTTTAATGATCTCACTTCCTTTTTCGCCTTTTAACTGAAGTTGACTGAATCGAGTGTGATGTGGTATTAACCAAGAACTATCTAATTGATGAAAGGCAACCCGAGATTGAGGTGGGGCAACAAGATCGGGATTATCCTCCTCCCCGTTCACTACAGCAGAAGCTGTGGCGATCCTCTCGAATACTTGAGAAAAGGCTAAGTCGATGATTGACCGGAAGAAGAAATCCCTGGAGGCTCACTTCTCCTACAAAATCATGGATATGGCCATGACTTATCCAAGAGCACATGTAAGGATTAGTTCGTGCTTCTGCAATTCAGAAAACAGAACGACAATAAGCTGACAAATGCGCAATTTGTCTCTGTTTTTGCTGATGCAAGTCACAAGCCTGCTCAACTACAGGATCTGCTGCAACACCACGTTCAGCATCTCAAACATGTTTGGCCCACAAGAGGAGATCACGTTTGGGGGGAACCCCATCATGTACATAAGGGTGAAAGTCTCGAGTTTACCCCACGTAAGGCTCCAAAAAACTCGCACCTCATCGTTTTTCTCTTTTCCTTCTTTTTCTGCGTTATCTAGAATGAAATCTTTATCAGGACTGATGTGGGATGTTTGAGAGGCGATGCATGCAGGCACTCACGATGCACATGGTGAGCTATGCGGGGAGGGCGGACATGCAATTTCTAGTGGCCAAAGACATCATCCCTGACCCTGATTGTCACGCCCCGAACCCTGAGCGTGTACTCATCCCTCTCTGGTCGATAAAATTTTGCGACTTCCCAGGACTAGTCACCGACCCTTTTCATTTTGTTGCACATGCGGAAACGAAAACAAATCCCCTGACAGTAACTATCTCGGGATAGAAAAGCAGGACAACAATTTCACAAACAAACATGCCTTTATAAACATATGCTAAGTCAATTACAAGAGTTTATAATCAAAAGACTACAAAAGTTTGTTCTCCAAAAAGAAGCGGTCCTATCCGACCTATGCTTCAAATCACCTCCTCTCTGCTCCAGGTCCTCCACTCGATGATCCTGAAAGTGGTTATACAATAACCAGTGAGACAATGTCTTAGCAAGTCTATGCTCTAAACTGCGGCTAGGAGGAAAAGACGCTAAGAAGCGTTCTAAGCATGCAATCACACCATCAAGGAGACTTACCTCATCTTAGTTCCACTCTGCAGTCAGTACAGTTCATATAATAAATTAGAGCATCACTCAAGCTCAATTAATTGGAACACAATCTCAAATAAACATGCGTTCCTAGTTTGATATCGGCATATAGCACGGGCTACTCTTTGTTCGGCGGTCTTCTGGCATTGCCAAGCATCGTCTCACCCCATTGAGCACGGCACGTCACTTTGTTGACGGCTTTCCCGAAGGAGCATAGGGTTCAGAATCTACTGCGACCGGCTTCCCTTTATCAAGGGGTATCCCAAATAGGGATAACGTCCAGCTCAATAGCCCGAGACGATTTTTCTTTGTCATCACACGATCACTCAAATATGGCCCAGGCACCGTGCATTGCACTCAAATGTTTCAATTAAAATGGTGAACCCGGCTTTTTCTTTGTATTAGAAATCCACATGAAAATAGTTGTGTGTGGAGTACACTATCAACTCGACCTTAAAAAAATTGACATTCTTCCTTTTAAAATCCCATTGTTTTATATAGTATATAAAACCATTTACGGTGTTAAAATCCGACACCCGGGATTTTCTGAGTAAATATTGAAAATTCACAATTTTTGGAATTAAATACCAAAAATCCAATCATCACTCAATTTGCATAATTTAACACTCAATTGCGAGAAACTAACCACACCATTCAATCAGCACGAAATTAGGTCACCGTCTGTTTTTTTGGTCTAATTTCCTGAAAAATAATTAATAAATAATTAATTTCGAAAATTAATTAATTAATTCAATTTAATTCTAAAAATACTAACCTAGGCCAAAATTATTAAATTAAATACCAATACGGACTCGGAAAATTCCCGAACCCTTCTAGATAAATAATACAATTTAAATAGGCCTTAGCTAAACCATGCTAACCACCTAACATGCTCAATTAAATAATTAAAACACTAATTTAATCTAATTAACCACCTAATTCCTAATTAAATAAATCTAAACACCACTTAAGCATCAAAGCTCTACTAAGAAGAGTTTAGAGAATAAACTCACCGGTGTATCGCGAAAACCGGTTCGCGCGACGACGACGCGACGGGCCGAAATCTTAATTTTCGGCGGCGTCGGTGGACACTTCGGGCTGGCTAAAACGGGCGAACAAATCTCAGCCCAACTGAGATTTGCTATTGAAACGGGCTGGGCTTGAAGCGGGCTGACCTCGCGGGCTTGGGTTGCTGAATTGGGCTGAACTAAACAGGCTTCACTGATTTCTTGGGCTGACTTCTAGTGAGCTGGGATTGGGCCTTAAACACTGGATTTGCTGGACTTGTGGGCTGCTGCAGCTGAAGCCCACGAGTGGGCCTGAGTTCAATTGGGCCGAAGACTTCAAATGGGCTGCTTGCTCGAGCGTGGAGTGTGGCCGAAGCTGCTGGCGTCGCTCGAGCGTGGAGAAGACCGCGCGTGGAGATGGTGGTCAACGTTGGGGAATTTCTTTTGGTTTGTTGACCCAACGTGTCAGCCGCTGAGGAAGAAACGATGATGATGGAGCTGGCGTTGAAGGTTGGACTCGGTTGAAGCAAAATCAACGAGGAATCGGGGTGGGGAATAGGGATTAGTGGAGCTACAGCTTGAGGTGTCGCGGGGATGAAGGGCAGCACGGCAAGGAGGAGATTTCGGTGGAGGAAGAGGGGTTGACCGCGTGGCTTCCATTGGAAATTTTGGAGGGTTGGGCTGCTGTGGTTTCGAACGAAGAGAGAAAAAAAAAAAGCCAAGCAAGAGCAGAACGGTTGAAGCCTTTTGCTGAAGCGAGACTTGTTCGACGAAGATAAGGATCAGCGGAGACGTGCACGGGAAGACAAGGAAGAAGGCTAAATATCCACAAAAATATCTTATTTCATCATTATCTTGGTCCCCACAAGCCCACATGCATATCCCTTTGTCCCCTATTACTTTCTTGAATTATAAATCCATAATAATCAAATTTTGAAACCAATTTTTTTTTGCTGCCCAAAAACCAGCTCCGAATTTCACCGATTAAACTTAAATTTTTTCATTCAATTTCCCAATTTGAGGTCCAATTTCACGGTAGAAAAATCTCAAATAATTTTCTATAATTCCCTGACACTCAAAGGCTCGGCTTGCAAGTTGAAAATCTCTTCAATTCGGCTTGTGCAAATTTCCGCTAATAATCCGCGGCGTCTGAATCGGATTTCCATAAAAATCTCGGAATCTCTCAAAATTTCTCGGAGGATGAAGTCGACGTTCCTAAAATAGCTCATGACACCACCGAACTTTCAATTCTTGAAATCGGGTTCAATTTCACAGTTAATTTCGATCTGACGTGCTTTTAGCGTGACCTAGTCTACCGGGTCACTTTTAGGAATTTTCGGTGTAATTGACCCATGATCGATTTATCTCGAGTGACAATGTACATCTCCGACACATTGGCGACTCTCGGTTATCGTGAAAATCTCGAGGTTTCAAATACGGACACAGGGTACCCAAAACGTCAGAAAATCAATTTAGTGCCGATCGGTGAGAATTTTGAAATCAAGTGGAATCACCCACGTTCTGATCACATATCTCAGCCAAATCGACCTATCTTTAATCTCCGATCGATTCTGACAGTGTTGCAATGACCCTTGTAGACCAACACGGTCGAGCAATCGATTCCTGTTCGAATTCTCAAGTCCATTGCATTTAGATTCCTTAATTGATTCCCCAGATAGACCAGTTATCTCGTGAGTGGCCAACTCAGAGAATAGCACTATAGACGCGTCGACGAAAAGCCTGATTTATTTAATCGAAAACAACTCAGAAAATTCAGGCTGTCACACTGATTCTCTGGCCAAGTGCTTTGAGGATGCTTTACTCGAAATGAAAGCAGCAGCTTCTACTGCCTTGAACTCGAAGAAGTAAATAGGGAAACATTACTGTGAGGTTAGGAGGGGAAAATCTGTATTTTATTCTTATAGATTTGGGATTATACATGGGGATAAAAAGAATTGATCCCATTTATATGATGTTCTATTGGGACGAGAAGAACCATTTTAGGCCATCGATCTGAATTTCGTCTTATGTTTGATTGATGAAGTTCGTAGTTGTTGCTTGAGCTCAAAATCCATCCACTCTATGTTGAGCTCCAAGCAATTGAAAATAGAAATGAAGAGAACAAAGTCGATTGTATGGCAAATAAAGCTAGGTACTCTAAATTTTAAGATGATGGGACAGGTTTATGTTATTTGATTGTCCACTTATGTCTACCTTTGATCACATCACTTTAACACACAATTTCTCTATCAATCTTGCACACCTAACATCGAAAATTATTGCTTGCCGTATTTGGTTGGCTTACAATAGCGGTGCGTTGATGATGGACGTCTTAACCGCTACATGTATTTAATTTCTTTTTCGATGTGATTGAATGTAGACAAAAGTGGACATTCATATAAAAGAAACCTGCCCCATTGTTTTAAAATTTAATGTACCTAACTTCATTTGCCGTCAATCTTGCACACCTAATATTAGAAATTATTGCTGTCGTATTTAGTTGGTTTACAACAGTTGTGCATTGATGATGGATGTCTCGACCACTCTACACATGTTTTATTTTTTTTCCCATGTTTTTGTTAAAACAAGCTTTGGCCGTATGTGGCTTCAGAAGGGACTTTGGGTCTTCAATGTCTTTTGAGTGAAAATTGTAGTGTTTTGGTAAAATTTTTGTGGATCACTTCGACTCAAAGCTACCATTGGCTAAGGATAGAGCCCAAGGCAACTCCTCCCAGTTTTGGCTTTGCAGTGGTCTCGATTTTTTTAAATTTTTAAGGTCAGTAGATAACATTTTCGAATTCCTATTTCCTATCTTTCCCTCGTTTCTACTGTTCTTCATCTCTCTCAACACCATTCGCTCTGAATTCCGGTCGACGTAAGCCCAAAGTCAATGGTCATTGGGAGACGGTTGACGATTGTCGAGATTCGAGTTTGTGGGATTTGGGTTCATTTTCTCCCTCGCTGTTCATCTTCTACCAAGGTAAATACACTAAAAGTGCCAAAAGTTATGTACGGCGCTCATTGTGGTATCAAAAGTTTCTTTTGGATCACGTAAGTGTCACTTTTTTGAAAAAACGATCACTTAAGTGCCAATTCTGATCAATGTTGCCGGAAATCCAACGTGGTCATATTTTATTAATTTTCGATTCTACGTGGCTTACTGGCATGGCCAATCAGCATATAATACCTAAATGACGTCGTGTAGACAAGTTGACGAGTGATCATTTGAGTGCCAAAAATTATAAATATGGATCAATTAAGTGCTAATTATTGTTAAAAGTGATTACTTAAGCGACGGTCATTAGTAAAAAAAGATCACTTTAGTGCCAATCGTTATTAAAAAGTGATCACTTCAGTGACAATTTCATTTAAAATGTGATTATCGTGCGATGTCATTTTGGACACCCACGTGGACTGGATTTTTTCTCTAAAAATGTGTCAAATCATATTAAAATTTTAATTATAACTGCCATGTAATCAATTTGGCTAGAATATTAGGTGTAAACCAACTTTTGTAAACCAACTAAATACAAAAGCAATAATTTCTAATATTAGGTGTGCAAGATTGACGGCAAATGAAGCTAGGTACATTAAATTTTAAAACAATGGGGCAGGTTTCTTCTATTTGAATGTCCACTTTTGTCTACATTTAATCACATCGAAAAAAAAAATTAAATACATGCAGCGGTTGAGACGTCCATCATCAATGCACGACTGTCGTAAGCCAACTAAATACAGCGAGCAATAATTTTCGATGTTAGGTGTGCAAGATTGATAGAGAAATTGTGTGTTAAAGTGATGTGATCAAAGGTAGACATAAGTGGACATTCAAATAACATAAACCTGTCCCATCATCTTAAAATTTAGAGTACCTAGCTTTATTTGCCATACAATCGACTTTGTTCTCTTCATTTCTCTTTTCAATTGCTTGGAGCTCAACATAGAGTGGATGGATCTTGAGCTCAAGCAACACCCTACTAACTTCATCAATCAAGTAAGACATAAGACGAAATTTAGAACGATGGCCTAAAATGGTTCTTCTCGTCCCAATAGAACATCATATAAATGAGATCAATTCTTTTTATACCCGTGTATTCCCACATTTATAGGAATAAAATACAGATTTTCCCCTCCTAACCTCACAGGAATGTTTCCCTGTTTACTTCTTCGAGTTCAAGGCAATAAAAGCTGCTGCTTTCATTTCGAGTAAAGCATCCTCAAAGCACTTGGCCAGAGAATCAGGGTCGGGGATGATGTCCTTGGCCACTAGAAGTTGCATGTCCAACCTCCCCGCATAGCTCACCATGTGCATCGTGAGTGCCTGCATACATCGCCTCTCAAACACCCCACATCAGTCCTAATAAAGATTTCATTAGAAAAAGAAGGAAAAGAGAAAAAACGATGAGTCGAGTATTTTGGAGCCCTACGTGGGGTAAACTCGAGGCGTTCACCCTTATGTATGTGATGGGGTTGACCCCAAACATGATCTCCTCTCGTGGGCCAAACACGTTCGAGATGCTGAACGTGGTGTTGCAGAAGATCCTGTAGTTGAGCAGGTTTGCGGCCTGCATCAACAAATACAAAGATAGATTGCGCGTTTGTCAGCTAATTCTCGTTCTATTTTCTGAATTGCAGAAGCGCAAACTGATCCTTACATGTGCTCCTAGATAAGTCATGACCATATCCCCGATTTTGTAGGAGAAGTGAGCCTCCAGGGATCTCTTCTTCCGGTCCATCATCGACTTAGCTTTTCTCAGGTATTCGAGAGGGTCGCCATAGCTTCTGCTGTAGTGAACGGGGAGGAGGACAATCCCGAACTTGTTGCCCCACCTCAGTCCCAGGTTGCCTTTCATCAAATTGGATAGTTCCTGGTTAATACCACATCACACTTGATTCAAGTCAACTTCAGTTAAAAGGCGAAAAAGGAAGTGAGATCATGAAAGAAAAGAGAAAGGAGGAACAGCAGCGAGACCCGCCTGCAATCCATGTTGTTCTCGCAAGTTAACAATTGCCACTCCCGTTATTCGAGTCCCTTCCTGCACGGCTGACAAAGGCAAATCAGCATTTTTAGTCTTCGGAGATTCGTCATCTTTAAAATCGACAAAAATCATTGTGTATGTTCGGAAATGCTATTCCTTTTTTACCATTGGGAGACTGGTGGTCGATGTATTTGAACAAGCCGACTGATATGATCCCGAAGAGAACATCGTTAATGGTCTGCATTTGGAGCAGTGAATGAGATTCATCATCATTTGGTATTAGCATGGAATATTCATCATCTGGAAGTTGACTACAACAAAATGCATTGGTAGTCATGAAATACAAGAAAAGCATGTAGTATTCTTCCTCAAAAGATAAATGACCAATGAATGGAGTACTGGTCGCGCTTGAGAGAGAGGTGCAAACCCCTAGCGAGCACTTGTCAAGATCAGTCGACCCCGGTGGTCATTCGAGCGAACCTGGCCAACCCCCAAAATTGGCAACAGCGCCTGTTGGGGATCTTTAGTTTCTGTTGCTCTTTCTTTATAAGCTTCAACTTTTCTTATTTTTTGTATTTTAAATGGGGTTAATACCACGAAAAAACCCTAAACTTGTACACCTATAATAAATTTACTATAAACTAATTTTTTGACAACCAAAAATCTCAAATTAATACGCCTATGACAAATTTATCTTTATTAGTTTCTATTAAATTTTACTATCAAATTGCCAAGTTGAATGATATGTGATAGTTGATGAATGTACTAGTTTATGATTTTATCCTCAGTTTGTCACAAGTGTACTAATTTGTGATTTTTTCTTAGTGTTAATCCAATTTAATGAATTTTTTTTCCAAATGTGTCAATTTAGGGGTTTTGGTGGTTAAAAAATTACTTAGGGGTAATTTTCTCATAGTTTAAAGTTTTAGTTTTTTAGTAAATTTATCACAGTTATACGCGTTTAGAGTTTTTCGTAATAGTAAATTTAAACATGGTTGTTTTTCTGTTACTAAAAAAAATTATAAATACGCAACGGCTCCATTACATCATCATTCAACCGCTTGTCATACCTTTTTCTAAATGAAAAGTTTAATTTGAACAAAAATATTAATAGGGATCACATTGGGAAAAAAAATTGTGTATAAAGTGAAGATTGAATAAATTAGGAAAGTATTGAATCAGCGGTGCTATTATTCTTTTTGGGCGATAAACACATGGAACTTACCGCATTTGCGACTGCTAACTTGACCACCTTCATATCCTCCAACGAAAACCTCGCCGTGGCCAGCTTCCTCGGCCAGAGTTCCACCCCTGCACCACCACTCACCGGCGTTGTCCGATCACTCACCCACATGGTCCTCAGCACAAACTCCACTACGAAAACCACCGTGAACCACACCACCTCCAACACCCTCACTACTGCGTTCCACCACTCGCTGCCACCGTCGCTCCTCCTGGTTGACGATGGAGGACCAATCGTCGGTAGCGCCTCGGGGTCGTCCACCTGCCGAGACCCTGCCAGGAACGAGGAAATCAGTGAGACCCCGTCACCAAGTGCATGGTGAATCCGTACCACCACGCATTGGTGGGCCATCAGGAGGTGGACGTCCCATAGGGGCTTGTCGTCGCCCATGAGCCCTAGCGAGTCGGTGGACAGGTCGGCGAGGTACTTGTTGACCACCGCCTCGTCAGAGAGGCCTTCGGCGATGGGGCCGTGGACTGGGATGACATGGCGGTCGATGTCCACGCGGGTCCTCCTCCAGTGCTCTCGACCTGCGGAGTCCCGCACCAAGAGGCTGCAGAACCTGGGGTGCATAAACATGGGGCAGCTCTGGATCGCCAACTTGAGGGCGTCCACATCGAGGGGTTGCTTCATGCCAATGGCGCAGTGGATCACCTGGTTCATCTCCTTCTGGAGGAACAGGCGCCCCGCCGGTGTGAGGGGCTCGTCGGAGCCGTTCTCCAGGGACCCCATGCCTGCGTGAAGATCGAAAAGGAGGGAATTTTCAGTACGGATGGAATGGCGGAAGAATGACGACAGTGCCGGATCTTACGAAGTCAGTACTTCTTGAATGGATAAAAGCACGAATCAGAATCTAAAGGAGTAGTCTAAAAGTCGAAGCTTTTGTTTGTATGGTGGGGAGGGGGGAGGAGTGCGAGAGTGTCCGATTTATAATTTTCAGGCGAGATTGCGCGAGGCTTGGATCTTAGCCTGTGCGAGCATCTTTTCGCCAAGCATTTATTAATTCGATGGTTCTTAAAAACGACAGCTAAAAGAGGCTCTACACGTGCATGAAAAGGTCGATTACATTGTCGGCTTGCGAAGAAGTCAGTTTCACGAATCTTTTGCAGGGTACTCAAAGATCAAACCATTCGAAAAGATCCTAGCTTTTACATTGTTTTGTATATGAATTTCATAAGTCAACTTGTTTCGTATCTCTTATGCCATTCTCTTTGTATCTCGAATTTTGCATCCAAATGACCATTTGGATATCAGCAATCTTTCATGTTCCTACTTTAGGTAGGCATATTTACACACTATAAGATGAACGGTACCGCGTGCTTGATTGTAAATAGTCAAAATGAAGATCAGACCACCTTGTCCTTTTGTCCCTTAGGATTTTCTTTTGCTTTCAAGACTCAAATTTGCATTGAATGCATGGGACGTTAAGTAACAACTAACTTTTCAAATTAATAAAAACAAGCCAACCCAAACTCAACCGTAATCATCATTAAAGGGGCATTTTGCCGTTTCAAGTTTCAGTCAAAATAGGACTAAATAGATTAGGATATAAAATATTTTGTTATATCTTATCCACTATTTGATTAATAACAGTAATAAATTTTGATACTTTCATACCATATTATATACATTATTTGGTGCAAACCTGAAAATACACAAATGAAGATGGTAAGAATCTTTCACGATTCACAGCTGAAAAAATAAAAATGTATAGACGAAAATAACTTCCATCAATTATTGTGATTATTGTACTATCTAAATCTTAAATCGTAAATGAGCTTTATTAATCAATCCATGATTGAAATAGCAAAAGAGCTCATTGCAACATTCTAGATCCACACATTCAACTATAACAAGAAATGAACAAACTCTAGTAACATCAATGCAGTAGATCTGCCAGCAAATGCCAAATCTAGTAAGAAAGAAAATATGATCATTCAACTTCGCGACACTGAAAAGTATAGTGCTTTAACTCTCTCATTACTTTCGTGCACCTTTAACTTGAACCATAGAGTTATGGAGCAGAATGAGTTTCGAGTCTCTTGCTGCTTTCGTTGACTTTTGACGCGAACGAGAGAGTTATAGAGGAAAATGAGCTTCAACTCTCTCGTCGTCCCAATGAAGTTTTAACGTGATCCAAAAACCTATGAAGGAATCGTGAAGCTTCAACAAAATTGAGAGATATGGAAGAGAAGGAGATGAAGAGCATAGTTTTTTTTTTTAATTAATATCATTGCCCCTTTTTTTCATCGAAATTGGATCATTGACAAAATATCTTTCACCGAAATTCGTCTTCGATTTTATTAAGCGAAGACAAGTTTTGTGGTGATTCCAGACAAATGTTGTATCAATGGAACACAAGAAATATATACACTTTTACAAAATTTAATCAACGATATGATGACATAAGAAGCTTTGCCAGAATTTAATTGACAACAAAGTGCGGTGACAAAGATACAACATTAGAATTTATTCAATGACAAAGATCTGTAAACTACAATTAAAGTACAAAAATGGAAAGATATCTATATAGCAGAAAGATAAATTGTAGAGTAGTAAAAATAAAGATAAATTTGCAAGAACATTGAGTTCTTTAATTGATTGATCAAGATTTACAAAGAATGGGAGGGGGGAATTGTCCAAAAAGTCTTACACCTATTGTACAGTGGTCAATTCAGTCATAAATATTTTAATTGTGTTAATTTAGCATTAAACTTATTGTACAACGATCAATTCAGTCCGAAACCTTTTAATTATATCAATTTAGTCCCAACCTTTTGACAATTTACTAATTTAATCCTAAGCCTTCTTACAAATAACGGTTCTTCTAGCCAATTGTGATTGGGAATCACTGACGTGGCGATCTAGTCAATATTAGTCTTCCTACATGGCACAACCGGCACTAGTGTGAATGATTTTTAAATTAAAAAAAAAAGATCAATTTTTATTATTTTTATTGTTTTTTTCATTTCTTTTCTTGCTTTTCCTATCCATAATAATAATAATAATAATAATAATAATAATAATAATAATAATAATAATAATAATAATAATAATAATAATAATAATAATAATAATAATAATAAAAATAAATTTTCCATGTTAGCCCAAGCTACACCATGTATGACATTCAATATTCACTGGACCACTACATCAATAATTTCTAGCCAAAATTAGTCAGGAAGACAACATTGGCAATGCATTAAGGTTTAGGAGTAAATTGGTAAATTGTTAAAGGGTTTTTGACTAAATTGGCATAATTGAAAATTTTTAAGAATAAATTGGCAAATTATTAAGAAGTTTTTGGACTAAATTAACCCAATTGAAAGGTTTAAGGCTAAAGCCGTTATATAATAAATTTATGACTTTCTGAACAATTTTTCCAAGAATATGGTGTGGCTATTTATAACCTATATATTTATGACCCATAGCCAACCGTTACAGCTTTGGAATTGAATAAAATAAATAACAACAATTACAATAATTTGTACAATAACGACAGTCATGTAGGGTTATATGACATTGAGATGTCTCATGTGTCGAGATGCCCTGGGAATGTTTGGGAGATGAAGTAAATAAGATGGGGCATGCTCATTAATATACCTTTATGCATGTTGATAAAGATCCCAAATGATATTGATGCATCAAAAAAATGCCTCGGGAGTGTTCGGGAGATGAAATAAATAAGATGGGGCATGCTCATTAATATACATTTATGCATGTTGATAAAGATCCAAATGATATTGATGCATCAAAAAATTATATGCCATACGTGTGCATTGAGTAGATAATGACCATGCATTCGTGTGAGGCACTTACAAAGAAAGTAGGGTGTATCCTTACGTCTTGATTATGTTGCTCCGATTGTTTGTGAGTGTTATGTTAAGGCAAGTGCGAAGGTGAACTCCTATTTTAAATTTAGATATTTCACTTGCTAGGTTTCAGCTCGTTCCTTTATCTTTCAGACATGTAGAAGGGCCAAACCCAACCACCGCTTTTTGGAGCCCTTGCAGACATTGAGTATGATTATGAGGATGTTGTATTGCCCAATATAGTTTCTACTTATACCAAGTGCACTACTACGATGTGGGTCGACATAAGACTTGCTAAATGGGTTCCTCATCAGTATGTGGCTGTTGACACCTAAATTTTATTATTTTATTTATGACTTAATCGCATAGAAAATTAGGGATTAGTTTTTAAACCCTAGCCCAAAAATGATTTTTACTAAATTGCATCACGTATTAGCATTAGGAATATTTGTATCACTATTGGTAATTTTTAAATTTTTCCCAAAAAAAATTATCATCAAAAAGAAAAGGAAAAAATAAAATAAGAAAAATCATTATTATTATTGAAAATTATGATCATAAAAGAAAAAGAACAGAAAGGAAAATCGAATAGGGCCGGGTAAGGGGTTGGGCTTGTCCAGCGTTCCTCCTCCTCCTCCTTTTCTTCTTTCTCCCTTTCTCTTTTCTTTATGTGGGCCAGCCCACCTCTCTTTTCTCTATCTCCTTTTCGCGCTTGGTCCGGCCCATATTGCTTTATTTCAGCCCGGCCCACACGCAAGTCATCTTCCCCCCTCACGCCAACCACGCTTCTACAAAAGAGGGAGGGAAAGAAACGTACAAACCAGAGAAGGATGCAAAGGATCGCGAGGACAGGTGAGCTGGCGATGGCAGAAGCTAGGCACACCGGTTGCTAGCCGTTAAAAAGGAGAGAGGCGAGAGAGAGGGGAGGTTCTCTAGCGAGAGTCCAAGGGAGAGAGAGACCGAGAAGGGGAGAGATCTGAAGGGAGAAAGCAACCGAGAGAGGGCGAGCCCGAAAGAAAGGAGTCCTCTGACCGTCCGGCCACGCCCAAAGCTCGCTCGACGGCTCCCGGACGCACCCTCAGGCTTGTTGTCCCTGTTTCGCCAAGTTGCATCCGAGGTAAGCCGTGAGCTTGAGTCTTTTTGTCTTCTATCGGGCACGTCACAGCTCCAAGGACGGTGTTTGTCGCCATTCTTGTGTAGCTCCTAATTTCTCTTTTGTATAAAGAGTTATGCTTGAATAAATGAGTAGCTTCATGGAGGAACGCAAGGCGACTTTAATTTTTCGATTCCTGTTCCGATCTATAGAGCTCGCCCCTCATTCGCCGCCCCTGAGCCGGATAGGGAACACCACCGACGGCCCTCACCGTGCCCCATTTCCACACTTGGTTTCTAGTTTGTTGAACCAGACCACCGTGCCCATTTCATGTGAGTCCCCACCTTCATTTATGATATATCTTGCTGTTGTTGGATCATTGTCTGCTCATTGTCATGCGTCCCGGTCCTTGTCTGAAACTCCATCGTGCTCTTGTTTGTTCCTCAGATAGCGTATCCGACATGTTCGATGGACTAAAAGAAAACCGAGAGTCGGTTCTTGCTTAAACTCAAGATTGACGTATCCTTACTTCTCCACTTGGTGAATCATGCTTGTTTGGATCATATTTGTGGTGTTTTCATATGGTTTTTGCCTGAGAATCGTGTATTGTCAAGTGGGTGTGGTTTTTCTTCGTTCCTGCAAGTGGTACAACGGACGATGGCGGCAGGTCTGGTCAAGACGGAAATGCAGGACAAAGGCCCCCAGACGACGACGCCAGCGTCGGCACCGGAGGAGCTCGGGAACCTCAAGCTCCCCGCTGAAGGCGACGTCACCCTGGCCCTGCTCTCGCCCACCTCCGCGTCGAGGGCCAAGGCCGACGCCGGATCTTCGTCCATGGTCCTCCCTCTGTCTCTCTCCGCCGAAATGGAAGAAGAAAATGAATGTTCTCCTTTCTGGGTCGTTCTTGTTTCTTTCCCTGTTTTTGGCTTGTTGGGTTTGATTGAGCCAGGACTTGGGTTTTGGTGGAAAATTTTTTGGTTGCCAGGTCAGAGTGAGGAGGAGGAAAGGCACGATTCTCAAGATCAAGATTAAGGACTCGAGATCTCAGGTCGGTTTTGTGTTGCCTAGGAGAATGCTTGTTCTGTCTCGAAATTGTCGAGGCTCTTTGTTGCATTCGGTCGCTATTGAAGTGGTTATTAGGTGCCAATTCAAGAATCCTTTCTAATTTTTAGTGTGTTTCTAGTCCGGCTTAAAACATATGGCTTGAGGTTATTTACTTGGACTTTGAAAAGATTGTCCTGTGATAATGAGATTTACTCATTGTTTGCTTTGTTGGAATGATGAATGTTTTGATTTGGATCCTCAGTGCGGTTCCAACATGTTGTTCAACTGAACAAAAGCAATACTCATTGTTTTCCCTGCTAACTAATGAAAGCTTAACCATAGTGATTAGAACTTCAGCTTCATGTCGCTATTCTTTCGGCATTGAACAAATTAACAGCGCCTCAGATAAAATTAACTCATTCTGTCAACCACAATCCATCATTCATTGTCGGCCGGCCGAAGCATAAAGCCCAGCTTGAATGAAAGATACTGTTATTCAATCGCACGTGCTCCCTAGACGTTACTACTCCAATACACTCACTCAAAAGAAAGACAAGATCGACTCAATCCCATTACGAAAGGCATCACCACATCCGCATTGCCTCCCCCCACAAAGAAATCGGGGGGTGTGTGGGTTCACGACTAATGTGAAGATGAAGAAACAGAATTAAAGAACCAGAGAATATGAAGATGAAGAGATAAGTCGAAGAACTGAAGATCAATCAAGAACTTTGAATTCTTCTATTCCAATGAGATTTGTAATACAAAATCTATATATCTCAGATCATCAATGAACAAAGAAAATTTACACTTCTAAATTTCTCTCCTCTCTCTCTATCTCTACTGTAAAATACAGAGCATTCATTTACAGAAAATCTCTATCTGTTTTCTTCAACTACACAAAGATGATCCTTCTTCGACTACTTTTATATCTTTTTCCTATATGTGAAGATGAAGATAGAACAGCTGATTTTAACAAGACTGTTTCGCAATCTGTTTCAATCCTCAATTGAATAACCGCTCACGTGTCTTCATGAGTTGGCAATCCATGTCAGTCTTTATCACAAATTCTTCACCATTGATGACGATCCATATCAACCTTCATCGCGATCGTTTATTTGAGTTGTCGTGGACTTTGCAGCTCTTCCTTCTCTCTAGTATTAGCTGCATAGATAATTGGTATAGTTGGTGTTTTTGATTTATACTCCTTAACATCCCCCCTCAAATTGGGAATGGGTGAAAAACCAATGCCCAATTTGATTCGTAGTTGACAATGTGGAAGGCGAGGTAGAGATTTTGTGAAAATATCAGCAAGTTGACAGTTGCTTGGAACATATCTCACATGGAGTGACCCTGAGGAGACCTTTTCCCGAACAAAGTGGAAGTCCACTTCAATATGTTTAGTGCGAGCATGTAAGACAGGGTTGACAGTAAGAGCAATGGTTGATTTATTGTCACAAAATAGATGAGTTGGACGAGGTAGAGAGCATCCTATGTCACGAAGGACAAAGCTGATGCAAGTAAGTTCAGCAGAAGTGGAAGCAAGACCACGGTACTCAGCCTCTGTAGAGGATCGACTGAATGTGGATTGCTTCTTTGCTGCCCAAGAGATGAGATTGGAACCAAGGTATGTACAGAAACCAGTTGTTGATCTTCTGGTTTTAGCACATCCAGCCCAGTCTGCATCTGAAAAACCATACAAATGTAGAGAGCTTCGAGAATGAATGAAAAGTCCAAGACTTATGGTGCCTTTAACATATCGCAGAACCCTCTTGAGTTTATGAAGATCTGCAATAGAAGGCTTCTGTATTTTTTGACACAAGAAATTCATAGCATAGGCAATGTTAGGACGTGTTAATGTCAAGTATTGTAGACCACCAACTAAGCTTCGATACTCAATGGGATTGGATAGGGGAATAGAATCATTTGTCAAAATGATTGGTCTTAGTGACAGAAAAGTTGAAATTGGTTTACACTCAAGCATATGAGCTCGAGTAAGAAGATCAATAGCATATTTAGTTTGGCAAAGAAACAGATGATCAGAAGTATGTTTAACTTCAATGCCAAGAAAGTAGTGCAGTGGACCAAGGTCTTTCATATGAAACTGGAGACTTAGAGAATGGATGAGATTAGAAAGCAATCGAGAGGAACTTCTAGTTAAGACAATGTCATTGACATATAGTAAGAGAAGAATTGTGTCTGTACTAGTGTGAAGAACAAATAAGGATGGGTTAGTTGAGTTCCAACAGAATCCATATTCAAGTAGAAAATTGCTGAACTTGTCAAACCAGGCTCGGGGAGCTTGTCGAAGTCCATAGAGAGACTTCTTGAGGAGACATACATGATGAGGTTTCTTGAGATCTTGAAAGCCAAGAGTCTGCTCCATGTAAATTGTCTCATTTAGGGTACCATGTAAAAATGCATTTTTAACATCGAGTTGATGAATTGGCCAGTGTTTCATCATTACTACAGAGAGAACTATTCGAATTGTAACATGCTTGACAACAGGACTAAAGGTCTCTATGAAGTCAATGCCTTCTTCCTGATGAAAACCTTTAGCAACTAGTCGAGCTTTCAGTCTATCAAGACTACCATTAGATGCAAGTTTTGTTTTAAATACCCACTTGCAGCCAATCACATTCATTTGATCAGTTCTAGGAGTTAACTCCCAAGTTTTATTCTGATACAGTACATCCATTTCTTCTGTCATGGCTTTATACTAGCCTGTATGTGCTAAAGCTTATTTAATTGACCTTGGTTCAGTGGGTACTTCATATACAACAAGACAAGCATACCTGGGATTAGGTTTTATAATGCCAGACTTTGAGCGAGTTTGCATAGAATGACTTGAAGTTGTTCCTTGGGAGACATGTTCAGATCCAACACTTGTATCATTGGATGTTGCTGTTTCAGTAGGAGGCATCTCTTGGTTCTGTATTGGTGAAGAGATTTCATCTTGTGTTATTGTTACAGAGGGGCCATGTTCTAGTGTTACATTTGGCAGAAATGATGAATGATCAGTATATGGTATTGTAACTTGCTGTGCAGGTTGAGAATCATTGGCAGTGATATCTCCATTAGTTTGCAAATGTTTTGCAAATGTTTGTAAAAAGACATGAGCTGTTTCCTTGCTTACTGATCCCATAAGTTGAGTTTCTTCAGCCCATAATTGAAAAAGTGTTGTAAGTGGTGCATACTCTGTTAGACATGTCTTAGTAAAAGGGGAAGTGTTTTAATCAAATAGGACATATCGACTAATATACACACGACCTGTTGTAGGCACAAGACATCTGTAACCTTTATGACGTTCATTGTAACCAATGAACACACATGTGAGTGATCTTGGATCAAACTTGTGCTAGGCATAAGCTCGTAAACATGGATAACATGCACATCCAAACACCCTAAGATGATCATAACTTGGTTCTTGTTGGTATAATCTTCTGTAAGGTGACTGCATCTGCAATTTTGGTGTTGGAAGTATATTGATGACATAGTTAGCTGTTATGAATGCATCTACCTAATATTTCAGTGGAACTCTGCCATGATAAAGCATGGCAAGACCTAGTTCAACAATGTGACGATGCTTCCTCTTAGAAATGCCATTCTGTTCAGGTCTGTAAGTACAAGAAATGTGCTGTTTGATACCACAATTCTGCAAATGAGTCTGAAACCTGTGGCTAATGAATTCTCCTCTACCATCACACTGAAATATCTTGATTTTTGACTCAAATTGATTCTCTACTTGCTTTTGAAATAGAACAAAGACGTTATAGAAGTCTGACTTCAACTTCAGTGGATAGATCCAGCTAAACCGAGAGAAATTGTCTACAAACAGGACATAATATTTGAAATTCTGAAATGAAGTAACAGGTGAAGGGCCCTAGATATCACAATGGACTTTCTGTAAGGGCATTGTAGCTATAGATTCTGATAATGGAAAAGGCAAAGCTGTGGTCTTAGCAATTTGACAACTGCTACACATGTTCTGCATTCTAGTATTACATTGAATCAGTTGTTGGTTCTGTAGGTGCTTCAAGATATTCAAATTGGTGTGTGCTAATCGTTGATGCCATGTATCCTCTCCTACTGCTATGTGTCTCTGAGTTAGAAATGCTTTTGTTGTTTGTGAATTGACTCGATACAGCCCTTTAATTTTCCTCCTGAGCAGCAGAGTTGTGTTGGTGCAATTGTCCTTTACATAGACACCAAATTTATCAAAAACAAATGAGCATGGATAGTCATCTGTTAATCTGGATACTGACAGAAGGTTCTTCTTTATATCAGGGACAATTAGCACATCATTTAGAGGCAATGAATTTGTTTCAGTATGTAGTGATGTATTACCAGTATGGGTGATAGGCAAACATGATCCATCACCAATCATAATAGTGTCATAACCAGTATATCTAGAGGAATTATGAAGTATACCAAGATTGGCTGTGATATGTGTAGTTGCACTAGTGTTTGGATACCACCCACTTCCTTTGGAGTCTTCGAGATGTATTGTTGCTAGGGCTGTTGGAATTTCCTCAACTTGATAGGAATTATCAAAATGATACCAACAATGTAAAGCATCATGTCTTGGTCTCTTGCAAATTTGACACTCTAATCTCATGCTGTCAGCTGATTTCTCATCCTGCAAATTCTTAGAAAAGGTTAAATTTGAAGTGGGATAGGATCTTGTTTCTTGATATCTCTATGAGGAACCAGCATAAGGGCGAAATCCTGGATTCGAAACAGAACCAGAGGGGTTGTGGAATTGCTTAACTTTCTAACCCTCTTGTATGTAATTGATGTTATTTGGTCTGTAACTTGAATCTCTTCCAGGATATCTAAAGCCTCGACCTCTGTTATTAAGAAATCTTCCTCTTCCATAGCTACGGCCTCCACGAATATTCACCCTTAAGGTTTCAAAACCAGAATTGTGCTGCATAGGTTCTCTATCAAGTTCTTCCCTTTGTTGAACTTCTGTTCTTCTTTGACTATAATATGCTAGATTGGGATTGTATGAACTCAATGAGTACCTTTGTAACCTCACTTCAAACCTTTCTAGCTAAGATATCACCTCATCATAGTTTGGTTGAGGTTTTAAACAATAGGTGGTGGTTTTAAAATTTTCATACTCAGATCCTAAACCCTCCAAAACTCCAAACAACTTTGTTATTTCATCTATAGGCTTCCCTATAGCATTGAGTTGATCACAGATCGATTTATATTCTCTAAGATACACAGCCAGAGATCGATCTCGTTTCTGACATGCTTGCAACTTTCCTCTCAACGCAAATTCCCTAGCCATAGACTTTTGTGTAAATCTATTAAGCAAGGTTTGCCATACCTCATAAGATGTTTCTAAGCCAATGATTAGGCTCAGAATGTTTTCAGAGACAGCTCCGCTTATCCAGGATGATATCAACTAATCAATCTTTGTCCAATTAGTGTAATTTGGGTTTACAACTTCAGTTTCACACCCTTCTATTTCAGTTTGTAGCATTCGAGGAGGTGATGGAAGTTCACCATTAATGAAGCCAAAGAGTTCTTGGCTTTTTAAAAATCTGTGAATTTGTGCTTGCCATAACAGAAAGTTATCTTCGGCAAGTTTGATTGTGACAAAATTAGAGATATTCACATGTATTGGGAAATAATACGTTTGTGTTCTTGCTACCATTATTCTATTCTCTCAGCTTTGAAGAAGATGATAACAACAATGATATTATGATAGTAACCTCAATTACCGTGACACTTCGATCTGCTGCAACTTCAGTTTCTTCACTTTGATTCAATGGATGATTGCTGAATAAGCCTTTCTAACAGGTATGATCTCCTGCTCTGATACCATGTGAAGATGAAGAAACAGAATTGAAGAACTAGAGAATATGAAGATGAAGAGATATGTCGAAGAACTAAAGATCAATCAAGAACTTTGAATTCTTCTATTCCAATGAGATTTGTAATACAAAATCTGTATATCTCAGATCATCAATGAACAAAGAGAATTTACACTTTTAAATTTCTCTCCTCTCTCTCTATCTCTACTATAAAATACAGAGCATTCATTTACAGAAAATCTCTATCTGTTTTCTTCAACCACACAAAGATGATCCTTCTTCGACTACTTTTATATATTTTTCCTATATGTGAAGATGAAGATAGAACAGCTGATTTTAACAAGACTGTTTCGCAATCTGTTTCAATCCTCAACTGAATAACTGCTCGCGTGTCTTCATGAGTTGGCAATTCGTGTTAGTCTTTATCACAAATTCTTCACCATTGATGACGATCCATATCAACCTTCATCGCGATCGTTTATTTGAGTTGTCATGGACTTTGCAACTCTTCCTTCTCTCTAGTATCAGCTGCATAGATAATTGGTATAGTTGGTGTTTTTGATTTATACTCCTTAACAACTAAGTCGTCGGGATGCGACAAATTCAATCAACGCATTGAGATTACTTCAGTACCATCCAAAGCTTAACGAAACAGAGAAATGGGTCTTTTATCTGCGAGTAATTTAACCCAGAAAATGTGGGGAAAAAGGCAAATTTCACCGAGAGAGAGAGGGGGGTGTGGAGAGAGTACCGGAAGAAGAGGAAGAGCATTTGACGGCAACTCTGGCGCGTGGTAGGGGAAGTAGGGTCGCGCCAGGAGCGCCATGAATCACTCCGACCTTCATTCTTCTTCTTCTTTTTCTTCTTTTTCTTCTTTTTCTTCTTCTCTTTCTTCTTCTCTTTGGCTCTGCAATCTCTGACATGAACCTGCGGCTGCGTCCGCGTCCATCGCCATTCCTTAATTCCTCGAAGTGGATAAGAGCCCCCCACGACGGGTGGCGACACAGTCCGAGCCATTCAATTCTGTGATGCTCTCGAATCTTTCGACTTCCGCTCGCCCTCACGTGACACTCCCCCTCTTCGTTTCCCTCTCAATTTTTTTTTTTTTTTTGGGAACCCCCCAGTTGGTATTTTACTTAGCTATTGGTGTGATTCTTGTGAAGCGTTTCATCTTCCTCGGAATGTCTTTGATTTTATTTTTTTAAAGAAATTATTTGAGGTCTTAATATGTTACAATTTTCATCTTATTCATTAAATGATATGATTCGTTAAGGGTGCAATTTTAGGAGAGTTTTGAATTCATTTCCTAAAAAAGTAATTCTTTATGTTACATTTATTTAAAATAAATACCATTTGGTTTGATATATATATATATATATATATATATATATATATATATATATATATAGCGGAATAGCTTTGAAGTGAAAATAAAATAGGGAAAAGAGAGGAATACTCGTTGAACTAGAACTAGAGAACGGGGGTATTCATTGCTCGCGACCATCGTGGAAGCAAACCGGTCGAGGAAAATCTAACCTTGGCAATGATTGACCTGTCGAAGAAGCCAAGCGAGACAACGTCGAGGGTCGCACGACCTCAACAATCCAGATCCTTGCAAGTCCATATTCTTGACGATCAAGACCTGCGATGGATAACCGAACCTAGACCCCTGGCGACCCTCGGCCATCCTCATTAATCGTGGGCAACCGTCGGTGAGCCAAGCACAACTGTTTGACTAGCAATTGGATTTGGAACTTAGGCTACGCATGACAACGCTTCTTGGCTGGGGAAGAGTCTTTTTTTTTTTTTTTTTTTTTTTTTTTTTTTTTTTTTTTTCAGAAATGGTTCTTTTCTATTTCTATTCCGAGGAACAATTTCTGAGTAAAAGAACACGTTTGATAACTACATAAAATTTCTACTTTTGGAATAGAAAAAGAATAGAAATGCGTTTTGTAACGCAATGATTCTTTTTTGTATTTATTCATTTTTTATTTTTGCTCACAGATCGCCGACCGCTAACCGCCTCCCCCCGTCGCCGCTGCACATTCGTCGGCCGCCGACCGCCGACCGTCACTGCTGATCGCCGCCACACAGCCCATCGGTCACCGACGACCACCGGCCGTTGGCCGCCGTGGTGGTCGATGGGCTGTGCGGCGGCGGTCGACGATGACAGTTGGCGGTCGGCGGATGTGCAGTGGCAGCCGGTGGTGGCGGCCGGCAATCGGCGGCGGTAGCGGCAGCGGCGGCTGGCGGTTGTAGGTGGTCGCGGCAAGAGATGAACAAAAGAAAAATAAAAATGAAAATTAGCTTATTTCTAGAAGTTGTTCCCGAGAACAAAAGAATTTTTTTTTTGTTTCTCGTTTCTATTCCAAAACCATTCTCGGGCTAAGTTTTTATTCCGGGAAACAGAAAAATAACTTGGGGTTACCAAATGAGTTTCTGTTTTTTTTTTTTTTTTTTTTTGTTCTAGGGAACAAAAGAACAAAAATTCAAAGAAACAGAAATGTTACCATGCACTACCTTAATCTCCATTCGTTTCGTAAAAAATATTTTCCGGATTTTTCATTGTTCGTTTCATGGAAAATGAATTAGTTAGGGAAACCATTTTTCATGAAGGAAAAAAGTTTTCTAAGATAGTGGAAAATGTTTTCCACTTTCTTAAAAGTGGAAAACATTTTCCCCAATCACTTGCTCTTATCTTACACTCATGTTAACCTTTTTATTTTTATTTTTTTAAAATTGAATTTTTTAATTATTTTTCATTTCCTTATTTTTTTTTTTTAAAGTTTTGTCTTGACCATTCACCGACCACAATGATCGTTGGTGACCAACCACAAGCGAGCCTCAAGCTTGAACCTAGCTCGCCACCTGTCTAATAGACGGCGAGCTAGGCAAGTAGCAAGCTCGGGTCTTGTCAGATTGACGAGCATGAGCCTTTGGCTTGTAGATCTAGCGAGCGGCAAGCCCTAGCTCATTTGTCGACGTTAGGTGAGCTCAAGCTCACCTTCAATTGGTTGTCGACCGTCACTATGGTCAGCGACCGGCCAAAGAAGAGGAAGAAAAAAATAAAGAAAAGATAAAGAAAATAAAATATAAAATAATTTAAAAATCAAAATTTAAATTTAAAAATAATTAAATTTTATTTTAAAAAATAATAAAAAATATTGAAAAAGACTACATGAGATAAAAAATTTCCTTATCGAATAGCATAAAATATTTTCTACTTGTTTTAAGGTTTTAACTTAACACCAAAAAGTAATTACATTTTCCTAAAAAATGGCTTTTTGAAAAATATTTTTCGCAAATGCCACATTTTCCGCGAAACGAATAGAGCCTTAGATAGGGAGAAGATGAATCCAAATCCCACAAACTCGAATCTAGGCAATCATCACCATCTCCCGATAACCTTTGACTCTGGGCTTACATCAACCGGAATCCGGAGTGACTAGTATAGAGAGACACGAAGAACACTAGAAATGAGGGAAAGATTGGAATTTGAAAATATTATCTACTAATCCTAAGGGAAATTTTTTAGAACAATAAGAAGCCAAAGAAAGGACGAGTTGCCTTGGACTCTAAGCTCAATGCTAGCTTTGAGTCAAAGTGATCCATAAATTTGTTACCAAAACACTACAATTTTCACTTGAAAGACATTGAAGACCCAAAGTCCCTTCCGAAGCCACACGCAGTCGAACCTTATTTTGATAAAAATATGGAAATTTTTTTAAAAATATTTGTGGAGCAGTTGAGGCATCTATCATCAATGCATGACTATTGTAAACCAAAAAAACAATAGGTAATAATTTTTTATGTTAGGTATGCAAGATTGATATATAAATATATGTTAATGTAATGTGATCAAATATAGACATAAGTGGACATTCAAATAACAAAAGACTGTCCCATCAAATTCATATTAATGAACCTAGCTTTATTTGCTAGACAATCGAGTCACTTCTCTTCATTGCCTTATTCAATCGCGTGGAGCCTAATATAGAGTGGGTTGATCCCGAACTCGAGGGATACCTAACTTATTTCATTGATCAAGTAAGACATAAGATGAAATTCTGATCGATGGCCTAAAATGCTCTCTTTGTCCCAAGAGAACATCATATAAGTGGGATCAATTTTTCTTTTGTCCCCGTCTATAATCACACATGCATAAGAGTACAATACAGATTTTCCCTCCTAACATCGTAGGAATGTTTCCCTGTTTATTTCTTCAAGGCAGTAGAAGTTTCAAGCTGCTGCTTTCATTTCGAGCAAAGCATCCTCAAAGCACTTGGCCAGGAAATCAGGGTCGGGGATGATGTCCTTGGCCACCAGAATCTGCATGTCCGCCCTCCCCGCATAGCTCACCACGTGCATCGTGAGTGCCTGCATATGCCGCATCTCAAACACCCCACATCAGTCCTGATAAAGATTTCATTCCAGTTACCACGGAAAAAGAAGGAAAAGAGAGACGATGAGCCGTGAGTATTTTGGAGCCTTACGTGGGGAAAACCCGAGGTGTTCGCCCTTATGTACGTGATGGGGTTGCCCACGGCTGCAATCTCCTCGTGCGGGCCGAACACGTTCGAGATGCTGAACGTGGTGTTGCAGAAGATCCTGTAGTTGAGCAGGCTCGAGGCCTGCATCAGCAAAAACAAAGATAGATTGCGCGGTAGTCAGCATATTGTCGTTCTGTTTTCTGAATTGCAGAAGCGCGAACTTATCCTTACACGTGTTCCTAGATAAGTCGTGGCCAGATCCATGATTTTGTAGGAGAAGTGAGCCTCCAGGGATTTCTTCTTCCGGTCAATCATCGACTTAGCTTTTCTCACGTGTTCGAGAGGGTCGCCGCAGCTTCTGTGGTAGCGAACGGGAAGGAGGAGAATCCCGAACTTGTTGCCCCACCGCAGTCCCGGGTCGCCTTCCATCAAATTGGTTAGTTCCTGGTTAATACCAACACCACACTTCAATTTAATCAACTTCAGTTAAAAGGCAAAAAAATAAAATTGAGACTCGCCTGCAATCCCGGTTGTTCTCGCAAGTTAACAGCTGCCACTCCCGTTAGTCGAGTCCCTTCTCGCACAGCTGACAAAGGCAAATGAGCATTTTAGTCAGTCGAGATTCATCGCCTTTGAATTGACAAAAATGGAGTGAATCATCGGAAATGCTATTCCTTTTTTACCGTTGGGACATCGGTGGTCCAAGTATTTGAAGAAGCCGGCCGATATGATCCTGAAGAGAACATCGTTAATGGTCTGCATTTGCAGCGATGAATGAGATTCATCATCTGGAAGCTGAGTACATCAAAATGCATTTGTAATCATGAAATACAAGAAATCCCAGCGGAGAGAGTCGTGCACTCGCCAGGGTTAGCCAACCCTGGGGGTCATTCAAGCAATCCCAGCCGGCCCTTAAAATTGCCAACAATGCTTGGGATTTACTTCAATTTGTCATAGGTGTACTAGTTTGGTTTTTTTGTAGTGTGAATCCAATTTAACAGAAATTAATACAGGGTATATTTCTCACAAATATATCAGTTTAAAGTTTTTAGTAGTTAAAAAATTAGTTTGGATAGATTTATCATAGTTTGGGGTTTTTTTGGCCAAAAAATTGATTTTTGGTAAATTTTTCATAATTGTATTCGTTCGGAGTTCTTCGTAGTATTAATCCTTTAAATATGATTGTTTTGTGTTACGAAAAAAATTATAAACATGCCATGTCCCCATTACATCATTTAACTACAATTTATTGGCCCGTCATACTTTTTTTTTAATGAAAAGTTTAATTTGAACAAAAATATTAATAGGGATCACATTGAAAAAAAAGGATTGTGCATAAAGTAAAAATTGAACATATTAGAAAATGGATATGTTTACTAAAAGTCTTAAAACTTGTCACGAAAATACAATTGAATTCTAATACTTACAAAAAGTGCAATCGAGTCCTAAAATTTATTAAACTAGTATAATTGAGTCTTTCTATTAATTTCGTCCTAAACTAATGGAAAATAATGACGTTACTTTTTTAAATATTTTTTCTCTTTTATGTGGTGATGACATGGCAAAAACATAGAACACTAGGTTCAAACAATGTCATTTTGGATTTAATACTAATTTTTTAGTCATAAGCTTAATTAAATTAAATAAAAAATATTTATAAAAAAGCACAAATAAAAGAGCCAAGGCAAGGGCAGAGGCCCTTGCCGCCGACCACCCCATCACTGGAAAGGGCCAATGGGGCAAGGGCAGTAAGGACCTACTGCCCTTGCCAATAACTTAATTTTTCTTTCCTTTCTCTTATTTCAAGGCCAGCAACGGCAAGGGTCCTTGCCTATAACTTAAATTTTTTTCCTTTTTTTTTGAAATACTTTTTTATTTCATTTAATTAATATTTTGGTTAAATAAATTATAACTTAAGTCACATCATTGCCATGTAGAAGGGAGAAAATATTAAAAAAGTCACGTGAGATTTTCCCTTAATCTAAATAAAATAAGTTAAAAGAAGAATTCGATTGTAACAATTTAACAAGTTTTAGGACTTGATTATATTTTTTTTGTAAATTTTAAAACTTAATTGCACTTTTGTGATAAATTTTAGGACTTTTTGTGCACATATCCCTAGAAAAGTATTGAAAATGTGGTGCTATTATTCTTTTTGGGCGATAAACATGTAAAACTTTGGAACTGACCGCATTTGCAACCGCCGACTTGACAACTTTCATGTCCTCCAGCAAAAACCTTGCCGTGGCCAGCTTCCTCGGCCAGAGTTCCACCCCTGCGCCACCGCTCATCTGCGTCCTCCGATCACTCACCCACATGCTTTGTAGCACGAACTCAACCACGAAGACCAATGTGAACCACACCACCCCCAACACCCCTACTACTGCCTTCCACCACTCATCGTCGCCACCCCTCCTCCTCTTAGCCGATGACGGAGGACCAATCGTCGGCAGTGCCTCGGGGTCGTCCACCCGCCGGCACGACGCCAGGAACATTGACATCAGCGAGATCCCATCGCCGAGTGCGTGGTGGACCCGGAACACCACGCACCGGTGGGCCATCAGGAGGTGGACATCCCACAGGGGCTTGTCGTCGCCTAGGAGCCCCGGTGAGTCGGTGGACAGGTCGGCGTGGTACTCGTTGACAACTGCCTCGTCAGAGAGGCCTTTGGCGATGGGGCTGTGGACTGGGACGACATGGCGGTCAATGTCCACATGGGTCCTCCTCCAATGCTCTCGGCCTGCAGAGTCCCGCACCATGATGCTGCAGAACCTGGGGTGCGTAAACATGGGGGAGCCCTGGATCGCCGACTTGAGGGCATCAACGTCGAGGGGTTGCTTCATGCCAATGGCGCTGTAGATCACTTGGTTCATCTCCTTCTGCAGGAACAGGCGCCCTCCTGGTGTCAGGGGCTCGTCGGAGCCATTCTCCGGGGACCCCATGCCTACGTGAAGATCGAAAAGGAGGGAATCTTCAGTACAGTTGGGATGGCGAGAAAATAACAACAGTGCTGGCGGCTCGTATGAAGCTAGCACTTCTTGAATGGATAAAAACACGAATCAGAATCTAAAGGAGTAGTCTATAAATCGAAACTCTTGTCCGTGAGGTGGGGAAGGGGGAAGGAGTGCGAGAGTGTTGGATTTGGAATTTTCAGGCGAGATTGCGCGAGGCTCTCTGGCATTCGCTTTAGAATATGTTGGCTGCACCTGTTGAGAGACCTTAGCGGGAAGAAGAGACGGGGAGAAAATATATACACGTGCGGTTTGTCTTCACGCGGTGAGAGGGGCTGGTGTGAGCATCATTTTGCCAAGCATTTATTAATTCGATGGTCTCTTTCTAAAAAAACGACAGCTAAAAGAGGCTCTAACACTCGCACGAAAAGGTCGATTACATCGTCGGCATGCGACCAAGTCTGCTTTGTGAACCTTTAAGCGGTGTAATCAAAGATCAAACCATTCGATAAGATTCCAGCTTTCCAGTTGTTTTGTATATGAATTTCATTAAGTCAAAACTGGTTCGGTATCTCTTATGTCATTCTCTTTGTATCTAGAATTTTGTATCCAATGGACCATTTGGATATCGGTAATCTTTTGTGGTCTTGCTTTAGTTAGGCATATTTATACGCTATAAGATGAATGGTGCCGCGTGCTTGATTGTAGATAGTCAAAATGAAGATCCGACCACCTTGTGCTTTCATCCCTTAGGATTGTCTTTTGTTTTCAAGACTCAAATTTGTATTGAATGCGCAGGACAGTACGTAACAACTAACTTTTCAGATCAAAGCAAGCCAACCCAAACTCAACAGTAGCCATCATTAAAGCTGCATTTTGCCATTGGAAGTTGTAGTCAAAATAGGACTGGATAGACTACTGGGATATAAAATATTTTGCTATGTCTAATCTGCTATTTGGTTAATAGTAATAATAAAACTGGATAGTTTCATACCATATTAAGTCCATTATTTGGTACAAACTTGAAAATACATAAATGGAAATTGTAAGAATCTTTCACAATTCATAGTTTAAAAAACACAAATGTACATACGAAGGTAACTTCCATCAATCATCATGATTATTGTACTATCTAAATCTTAAACAGTAAATGAGCTTTATCAATCAATCCATGATTATTGTACTATCTAAATATGAAATAGCGAAAGAGCTCATTGCAGCATTCTAGATCCACACATTCAACTATAATAAGAAATAAATAAGCATCTACTAGCAAATGCCAAATCTAGTAAGAAAGGAAACATTGATCATTCAACTTTGCGACTCCAAAAAGTATAGTGCTTTGACTCTTTCGCCACTTTTGTGCACCTTCAACTTGAACCATAGAGTTAAGGAGCTAAATGAGTTCCGACTCCCTTGCTGCTTTCGTTGACTTTTAACGTGAACTAAAGAGTTATGGAGGAAAATGAGCTTCAACTCTCTCGTCATCTTCATGGAGCTTTGACGTGATCCGAAAACTACAAAAGAATTGTGAAGTTTCAACAAAACTTAGAGATACAGAAGAGAAGGAGATGGAGAGCATATATATATTTTTAAAACTCTTATTGCCCCTTTTTTCGCCGAAACTAGATTGTGATGAAATATCTTTCACTGAAATTCATCTTTGATTTTTATTAAGAGGAGACAAGTTTGTGGTGATTCCAGACAAATGTTGTATCAATGGAACACCAAAAACACATATACTTCAATGGAATTTAATCAACGATATGATGATATAAAAAGTTTTGCCAAAATTTAATTGACAACAAAGCGCGATGATAAACATACAACATCAAAATTTAATCAACGACGAAGATCTGTAAACTACAATTAAAGTATGAAAATTAAAAGATATTTATATAGTGGAAAAGATAGGTCGCATAAAAGTAAAAATGAAAATAAATTTGCAAGAGCATCGAATTCTTTAATTGATTGATTAGGACTTACAAAGAATAGGGGAAAATTGTCCAAAAATTTTAAACCTATTATATGGTAGCCAATTCAGTCCTAAACTTTCGGTTGTGTTAATTTAGTTTCAAACTTATTATACGATAGTTAATTTAGTTCGAAACCTTTTAATTGTATCAATTTAGTCCTAACCTTTTAACGATTTATCAATTTAATCCTAAAGCTTTTGATAAATTACAGTTCTTTTGGCTAATTTTGACAAAAAAATCACTAATGTGGCAATCTAGTCAATGTTAGTCTTCCTATGTGATAGAGTTGGCGCCAATGTGAATGATTTTTAAATTTTAAAAAAAAAAAAAATCAGTTTTTTTTTTTTTTACCAATTTTTTTTTGTTATTTTTTTTGATTTTTTTTTCATTTATTTTCTTGCTTTTCATTTTAAAAAGATTAAAAAATTGTCCATTTTAGGCCAGGTGGCGCCACATAGGATGTTTAACATTGACCGGATTGCTAGGTCAACAATTCCAGGCAAAAATTAGCTGGAAAAACTATATTGATAATGCATTAAAAGGATTAGGACTAAATTGGTGCAATAAAAAAGTTTAGGACTGAATTGGCAAAATGTCAAGTGGTTTTTGGACTAAATTAGCACAATTGAAAGGTTTAGGACTAAAACCATTGTATAATAAGTTTATGACTTTTTGGACAATTTTTGCAAAAATACGGTGTGGCTATTTATAACCCATAATCAACGGTTACAAATTTTAAATTAAATAAAATGAATAACGACAGTTTTAATAAGTTGTGTTATTCACTAATCCCTATCATCTAGAACACTTATCCACATTGTTGACACCTAAATTTTGGCAACCTGTTTAGTCATTTATCGCATTAAAAAATTAGGGATTAATTTTAACCTCTAAAGAAAAATATTAGTTAATTAAATAATTACATAGCATACAATTTTAGGTGCATTTATTTTAATTTGCATTTACATTGGGTTAGTGACAGATGGGTTTGATTTGGTGGTTTTGAGTTTTAAGTTGACAAGTCGGACTAGGCCCATGAAGAGAGCAATTTGGCCCAAGCCCATATTTGAAAAATCCTATTGTGATTTTTGAAAAAATCAATAGAGAATATTCATTTTTTGCAAAGGAAATCTAGAAGAGGTGTAGAAAATAAAAAGTGATATTGTGTGAGGAAAAGAAATTTTCGCGAATGTTGATTTGAAAAGGAAATTAAAACCCAAATTTTTGGCCTATATAAAGGTTACTCGTGTAGGGTTTCTGGGGGGACAAACAATAGAAATACACGGCCACATTGGTTTTTTCTCATTCGGTTTCTCGGTAAAAAAAATTCAAGACAAAAGGAGAAAAAAGTTTGTCCTTCGTTTTTAAAGGTTTTTAGGGTTTTTGAGGCTTTTCCTTCGGTGAAGAAAAGTCAAAAGTCAATAAAGGAGGAGAACAGGGGGCAGAAGCAGAAAGTACAGTAGAAGCGGACGTCAGAGATAGGCCATGAATAAAAAAAAAAGGAAAAAGAAAAAAAAGGGGACTGTGCTCTTCTTCGTGGGTGCCCTCCGCCAGTCACCTCCCTACGTCGTCACCTGACCCGCGACACCCGACCAGCCTCGCTTGCAGCACCTCCGAGCAGACGCACATAGCGGATCAACTCCGCCCATAGCAGATTGCTTCTGCCACCGTCTTCCCGTCGGATCCACCCCCCGACGTGCAGCACCGCGCCTCAATCCTCGACCGCTGTTTGTTTCTTCACGCCGGTGGCTGCGACACTAGCAACCCACAAAGCCGATCCGCGACGACGTTGCTTCCCCTGCCCCGTTTGGATTTGCCAGTTGCCACCAGTCCGAGATCCGCCGCGCCAGCCCAATCTCCCGCGATCCCCTTACTGGCGTTGCTCCGATCTCACACTTCACGCTGTGACCCGCGACGACTCGTGACCTGCGCTCGCCGTTTGTGCCACCCAATCGCCGACGCCGGTCACCGCACCTCCGCCTCACGCCCGAGCGGCCCATCTGTAGATCCCGAGTCTCCGGTTGCCACCGTCACACCAGCATTGCCGTGCCGCGCCTGTGAGCCCCTGCGACGCCGCTGCCACCATCGTCCACCTCGCCTGCCTCTTGCTTTGAGCCCAACGCCGCCCCTCTACTCACCATGCCACCGCCGCCTACGGGATCTTCGCCGATCCGAGATCCAAATCCGAGCCCGCTGCTTCGCCAACAGCCCGCGTCCAACGACCGTGCTCCTGCTTCCATCGACGTCGCGCTTCCGCCCAGCTTCACTGTCGATCTTGCAGCCCGAAGCTCCGCCTCATCCGTGACCTGCTGCTGCTGCCAGTCCACCCTTGCCAGAGCTCCGACACCCGCCGGTCCTCACCGGAGCTCCGAACGCCGGCGACCCATCACCTCCGGTGACCACCATGAAGCTGCCAAGGGTTTTTTGGAAAAAAGAAAATCATTAGGTAGTTTTCTATTTATTTTTTATTATTATTTTTTTATACTTTTTTTAGTATAATTTCTTAATGTAAGATTGAGATTATTCGACATGAAATTGCCTCTCAAATTAGGGATTGATAGTCCGATTTTCATGCCCGAAATCCGACTCGCAATCACTTGAAAAATCGTCAATCCAATCTCATGCTCGAGATTCAATTCACGATTTCTTTAAAAATTGACCAACCCAATCTCATGTGCGAGATATGGTTTGCCAATCCGATCTCATGCCTGAGATCCGATTTGAGATTTATTTAAAAATTGACCAACCCGATCTCATGCGCGAGATATGGTTTGCTAATTTATGGATATCAATCTTATCTTGCTTTGATCTACTGTCATGTTGTTTGAATAAATTTCATTTTCATAAAAAAGAAAATAAAAAAATTGAATTAGGATGCTAGTTTCTTTAAACTCGGGTTGCAATTTTAATTTTGAAATTTGTCATAAAAGCACAAAAGTCATCATGCATATGTAATGTAGAATTAGGGTATTCTTTGTACGTCATTGCATATTAGGGTAAGATTGCATATTTAATTTTATTGTCTAATTAATTATGGGTTTAGATAATTCCTCTTAGATAGATTGCATTTTAGGGTTACTTGGTTAAGATAATGTTCTAGTTTAAATTAGGATTTGGTTTAACCTAATTCCTAATACAAATTGAATAGAATCTTAATCTAGTTAGATAATTTTCACATTTTTTCTAATTTCGAATTTCATGAAAAATACAAAAAATGTCTTAGGATGAATTAGTTTCAATCTTTACGATAAATTGCATGTTTTTTTTTTTTAAAGAAAATAAAAATGTCATGTGCATATTATATAGAATTAGATTCATGTTACTTAGCGATTGTGGTTAGGTCCATTTAGCTAGATATTGCTTATCATTAGGTCAGATTGCATTGCATTGCATGACTCTCATTAAAAAGTGAAAAAAAAAAAATTGCGTGTTAATTATAAATCATATCTAGGTTGTTGATGTGGATTCTAATTTAACATTGCAGATGCTTTCGTTGCTTTGAGGTAAGTTTTTGCAATGTATTTATTGTTTATCTAGATGTTAAATTGGTGGTTCGCGCACCTGCATGATCACTATACATGTTAGGGAAATAAATTTAAAATCAATCTAAGCTGCATTTAAATTTTTTTTTGAAAATCAAAAGAAATGGTACCGAAAGGGCATTAGAGAAATCTAATGTAACCAAGTCCCCATACCCAAAGTCTCTGGTTCGTAGGAGTAAAATAATTTTCCCATTATTTTACTTAGGTATCTAATCGACCTACCATAAACTGATTAGTGGCAACTTCTAGTTAAAAATCAATTGCATGTTAAAAACTTGAACCTAAGTCGCAAATTGGTATGGGCTTGGGAGAGCCCGAGTTAAGTTTAGGCTTAATAATCCATTAGCCTGATTTTAGGTGAATCACTTGAAAATTTGGTCGCAACACACATGAAGTTATAAAATCCCTAAATTTGCGACAACAAAACATATATGCAAGGATAAACCATGTTGAGATGTCCCGTGTGTCAGGATGCCCCGGAAGTGTTTGGGAGCTAGAGTAAATAAGATGATGCATGCTTATGAATATATGTATATACATGTTAATAAAAAACTAAATGATACCAATGTATCAAGAAATTATATGCCATACGTGTGCATTGAATAGGTAATAACCATGCATTTGTGTGAGGTACTGCAAAGGAAAGTAAGGTGTATGTTCATGCCTTGATTATGTTGCTCCGAATGTTTATGATTGTTATGGTAGAGTGGGTGTGAAAGTGAACTTCTATTTTAGACTTGGAGATTTCACTTGCTGGACTTCAACTCATTCATTTACTTTTCAGACATGTAAAATGGCCATTCCCCCATCACTACTTTTTGGAGCCCCATCACACATTGAGTATGATTATGAGGAGGTTGTACTACCTAATATGGTTTTTATATATATCAAGTGTACTACTATGGTATGGGTTGACGTAGAACTTGCTAGATGGGTTCCTCATCAGTATGTAACATGGTACATGATCTTCGACGGTGATAGGCTGGGATCGCTTAGAGGCCTTGATGGTCCTCTTGGTTACATTGCCAAGGAGCTGATGTCGGGGGAGGTTATCGATCATTGGATGTTGGATTGATGTTGTACAAGTAGGCTTTTGAGGGCAAGGGTTTGGTGGTGGAGATAGGAGTTATTGAATCCTTCCTGGATGTTCTATATTATGAGGTGTTTGTAAGTAATGCATTGTACGTTAATAAGTAGGCTTTTTACTTGTTTAATTATTTTGTTGTGCCTTTGCTTGCGAATAAATTAGTAAGAAAGAAAGTAATATGATACATGTAGTGCTTGACATATCTAGGGTGTCACAAGGGTCAACGACGACACAATGAAGGTGAGAGCGAGAGGCCTACAACGTGTGAGCGAGAGCTAAGGCCTAAGGCAAGTTGAGAAGGCAAGGCAAAAGTTGAGGCGAAAGTAATTTTCAAGTTTGAATTTGTCCATTGTAAATCTGAATTCTTCTACATCATTATTTATTTACTTTTTTTTTATTTGTCCCTTTTAAAAAAAAATTTCTATTCTATTTATTTTTTTAATCCCTTCCATCATTACCTAATAAAAATTATTAAATAATAAATTATACTAATATATTCAAAATATGTAATAAATATAAATACATTTATATACATAAAAATCAAATGCTCTTCCGATATGTTCCTAAAAGGTCTGATTTGGGTGAATTCTTCCCCTAGCTAACAAAGAGATCTAAGTTGAATTTGCACATTTGAAATTGAGAACAATTTTATAAAGAAATATCCCACTTGTTTCTTAAGAAGCGATGGGAAATATACTCACTATCGTCTCATTGAATAGTTGGCTCAACTAGTTATTTTAATAAACCCCCTACTTCAATTGGTATCTTTCCATGAAAAGCAAAAAACAAATCCATATTTTAACTAAGATTTCGAATACCTATTGCAAATAGAAACAAAAAGGAAATAATTTTTTAGTTATTTTGAATTTTTTATATTAGAAATCAAATATTATTTATATTTAATTTATATTTTGATTTTATTAATATAATAATTTTTATTCAAGAAAAATAGTTTTTATACCATAGATGTAAGAAATCATATCCATATTTATCCCATATTCTTGTGGGATATTTTTATCTAGTCATATCCCTCTTATAATATAACTTTATCTTGTATTAGATAGGATTCAAACATCTAATAAGATAGATTTTATTTTACCATGACTTTTGTCTAGACTAACAAACATCGTCTTACTAGTTATATCACAATCGAAATGAATCCTGAAATGCAAATAAGGCTGGGCCGCTAGAAAGGGCAAAACTTAATGCTTGTATCCTACCTACAAGAAATTAGGCACACTAATTCTACTATTAATAATTCGAAAAACTTACGAATCTTCACCTATATATATACTGAAAAAGCTAAGTCATTTCGAACCGTTCATGAAATAATTAGGTCTATTGTTAGTATAAGAATAACATTTTGCAAGAATTTGATTCACCCAATCCCCAAATTCGCTCATAACAAATCCAATTATAACCGCAAGGACAATTTTTTTTTGCATTGTCCTTGAACTTACTAATGGTGTTTTAGATGATGAACTTATCATATGATGATTACGTGTGCAAAAGAAACTCGCATAAGGCCGTACTTATATATGCGCTTGGTCCGCCGTCATATATGAGGCCGGATCGGCATCATACAACAATCGAGCTGTCGAAGAAGCCACGGCACTGAGGGTTGGACGACCTCAGCAACCTAGACCCTCGCGAACCCATATGCTTGGCAACCATGACCCACCATCGATGACCCAAACGCTCGAATCCAGACCCTTGGCGACCCTCAGCCACGCTTGTCGACCGCTGGGAACCATTGGCGAGCCGAGCACAACCGTTAAGTGAACGGTCAAACCAGCGACTGAATCTGGGACTTAGATAGGAAGAAGATGAACCCAAATCCCGCAAACTCGAATCTCGGCAATCGTCAACCATCTCTCGATGACCATTGACTTTGGGCTCACGTCGACTGGAATTCAAAGGGACTGGTGTTGAGAGAGACGAAGAACAGTAGAAACGAGGGAAAGATAGGAAATAGGAATTTGAAAATGATATCTGCTGACCCTAAAAAGGAAATTCGAGAACACTGCAAAGCAAAAACAAGGAGGAGTTGCCTCGGTCTCTAGGCTTAGCCAATGGTAGCTTTGAGTCGAATTGATCCACAAAAATTTTACCAAAACACTACAGTTTTCACTCAAAAGACAATGAAGACCGAAAGTCCCTCCTGAAGCCACGAACAGCCTAAGCTTATTTTGACAAAAATATGGAAAAAAAATTACAATATGTGTAGAGTGGTTGAGATATCCATCATCAATGCATGATTGTTGTAAACCAACTAAAGACAACGAGCAATAATCTTCGATGTTTGATGTGCAAGATTGATATATAATTTTCGACTGTTACACGGTGGATAAAGCTGGGTACATTAAATTTTAAAACAACGTGACAGGTTTCTTTTATTTGAATGTCCACTTTTGTCTACATTTGATCACATCGAAAAGAAATAAAAGTTGCGTGCAGAAATTGAGACATCCATCATCAATGCACGATTGTTGTAAACCAACTAAATACGAGGAGGAATAATTTTCGATGTTAGTTGTGCAAGATTGATATATAAATTGTGTTAAAGTGATGTGATTAAACGTAGACATAAGTGGACATTCAAATAATGGAGACCAGTCCCATCATTTTAAAATTTAATGTACCTAGCTTTATTTGTCGTACAATCAACTTTATTCTCTTCATTTCTCTTTCAATTGCATGGAGCTCAACATCGAGTGATAGATCTCGAGCTCAAGGAACGCCATACTAACTTCATCGACCAAGTAAGACATAAGACGAAATTCGGATTAATGGCCTAAAATGGTTCTTCTTGTCCCAACAGAACATCATATAAGTGGGATCAATTCTTTTTATCACCGTCTCTAATCCCACACATATAAGAATAACATACAGATTTCTCCTCCTAACATCACAGGAATGTTTCCCTGTTTACTTCTTTGAATTCAAGGCAGTAGAAGCTGCTGCTTTCATTTTGAGTAGAGCATCCTCAAAGCCCTTGGCCAGAAATTCAGGGTCTGGGATGATGTTCTTGACCACCTGAATCTGCATGTCCGCCCTCCCCGCATAGCTCACCATGTGCAATGTGAGTGCCTACATACATCGCCTCTCAAACGCCCCACATCAGTCCTGATAAAGATTTCATTCTAGATACCTCTGAAAAAGAAGGAAGAGAGCGAAACGATGAGGCGCAAGTGTTTTGGAGCCTTACGTGGGGTAAACCTGAAACGTTCACCCTTATGTACGTGATGGGGTTGCCGACAGCTGCGATCTCCTCGTACGGGCCGAACATGTTCGAGATGCTGAACGTGGTGTTGCAGAAGATCCTATAGTTGAGCAGGGTCGCAGCCTGCATCAGCAAAAACAAAGACAGGTTGTGCGTTTGTCAGCTTACTGTCGTTCTATTTCCCAAAGTGCAGAAGCACGAACTGATCCTTACATGTGCTCCTAGATAAAGCATGACCATTTCCCCGATTTTGTACGAGAAGTGAGCCTCCAGGGATTTCTTCTTCTGGTCAATCATCAACTTGGCTTTTCTCAGGTATTCGAGGGGGCCGCCGTAGCTTCTGTGGTAGTGAACAGGGAGGAGGAGCATCCCGACCTTGTTGCCCCACTGCAGGCCCGGGTTGTCTTTCATCAAATTGGATAGTTCCTGAATAATACCAGCACCACACTTCAATTCAATCAACTTCAGTTAGATGGCCAAAAAAAAGGAGAGACTCACCTGCAATCCGGGTTGTTCTCGTAGATTAACCATTGCCACTCCGGTTATTTGAGTCCCTTCCCGCACGGCTGACAAAGGAAAATGAGCATTTTAGTCAGTCGAGATTCGTCGCCTTTGAATTGACAAAAATCGTGTGAATTGTCAGAAATGCTATTCCCTTTTACCATTGGGAGATCGGTGGTCCAAGTATTTGACCAAGCCGGCCGATATGATCCCGAAGAGAACATCATTAATGATCTGCATTTGAAGCAATTAAAGATATTCATCATCATTTGGTATTAGCATGGAATCAAAATGCACTGATAGTCATGAAATACAAGAAAAGCATGTAGAATTCTTCTTTTCAAGATAAATGACCGATAAATGTAGTATTAGTTGCACTCTTGAGAATTGTACAAACCCTACCAGTGCTCACTAGTAGAGGTGAGTATAGTTCAGGTGGGCGGCTCTCATCTTGGATCTAAGAACTGCCCACTAAGTATAGGTTCCAAATGATCCACCTATTAGTTCTATGGATCTACCTGAGAACTGGACTACCAGTCTGGTCCGGTTCTTGAGTGCGTCCATGGAATTGGTTTTCAATCCCTATAAAATTGCATTCATTGATTAATGTCATGGTGAATCTAGTTTCTATTTAGAGCATCAAAGCTTGTTCTGCCTTATATTTGGGTTGAATTGCAAGCCATTGATTTTGATTAAGGATTGAAAACTATATGGTAGAATGAATAGACAATGTTAGCTAAAAACTTAATTTTTTCGAAGGTCATGATGTGGTCCTTTTAGGGTTTGTCGATGCTAGAAACATGTGGAGAATTAGACTCCATGTTAAAAGTCATGACTTCCACAAAGTTAAAACATTAATCGCTTGATCCATTTTTTTATTTTTTATTTTATGTTAACCTAATTTAATCGTGGAATAACTAAAGAGAGACTTAATTATACTTAAGACGACCATTAGCTCTTAATTTCATATCATGATGACAAAGCACCGCAACATTTAACATCTCAAATCGGTGCTCTCATTCCTCAACATTTGTTTATTTTGTTTTAGTTGAGAAAATAAGTAAATAGATTATTAGAATGCAAAAAAAGAAAGAAAGTAGGGGGTTAATACACACCCAAGAGACAAAATTAGTCAATAATGTCAAATAACTACAAATATACATATATGTACATATATATTTGATCGAAAAACTACAAAATAATTAATTGAGATGGAATTTCTTTCTTTAAATATATATATAAACCGCTCTAGTCTGGGTGGGTAGGCGGGCGGGTGGTTCTACCTTTAGAACTGGGAACTGTATTGGTACTCATCGATTCCACTAAATTGGAATTGGACCAGTCCCCATGAAAAATGCTAGTTCTAGTCCGATTCTGGGCGATTTTCGGTTCTTTTGCACACTTCTACTCACCAAGGTCAGTCAACCCTAGGGGTCATTTGAGCAATCTCGGCCGACCCCAGAATTGGCATTAACGCTTGCTTGCTGATAATCTGCAATATCTCTTTCTCTTTCTTTTTAAGCTTCAACTTTTTAATTTTTCTGCAATTTTTAAATATGATTGTTTTGTGTTACTGAAAAAATTACAAAAACATGCCCCGTCTCCATTGCATCATCAATTAATGGCGATTTAATGGCTATCATACCTTTTTTTTAATGAAAATATTAATTTGAACAAAAATATAATAGGGATAACATTGAAAAAAAAATTGTGTATAAAGTCATGATTGAACAAATGAGAAAAGTATTGAATCCGCGGTGCTATAATTATTTCTGGCCATAAACACATAAAACTTTAGAACTCACCGCATTAGCGACTGCTGACTTGACCGCTTTCATGTCCTCCAGCCAAAACGTTGCCGTGGCCAGCTTCCTCGGCCAGAGTTCCACCCCTGCACCGCCGCTCAATGGTGTCTTCCGGTCGCTCGCCCACATGCTCCGCAGCATGAGCTCCACCACGAAGACCAACGTGAACCACACCACCCCCAACACCCTCATTACCGCCTTCCACCACTCGCCGCCGCCACCGCCCCTCCTCCTCTTAGCCGATGACAGAGGACTGATCGTCGGCAACGCCTCGGGGTCATCCACCCGCCGGCACATCGCCAGTAACATTGACATCAGCGAGATCCCATCGCCGAGTGCGTGGTGGATCCGGAACACCACACACCGGTGGGCCATCAGGAGGTGGACGTCCCACAGGGGCTTGTCATCACCCAAGAACCCCGGCAAGTCGGTGGACAGGTCGACAAGGTACTCGTTGACAGCTGCCTCGTCAGAGAGGCCTTCAGCGATGGGCCCATAGACTGGGATGACATGGCGATCAATATCCACGTAGGTCCTCCTCAGTGCTCTCGGCCTATAGGGTCCTGCACCAAGAGGCTGCAGAACCTGGGGTGCGTAAACATGGGGGAGCTCTGGATCCACGACTTGAGGGCGTCGACATCGAGGGGTTGCTTCATGCCGATGGCGCAGTAGATCACCAGGTTCATCTCCTTCTGGAGGACCATGCGCCCCGTTGGTGTCAGGGGCTCGTCGGAGCCGTTCTCTGGGGATCCCATACCTGCGGGAAGATTGAAAGGGAGGGAATCTTCAGTACGGTTGGGATGGTGAGAAAATAACATCAGTGCCGGCGGCTCGTACGAAGCTATTACTTCTTGAATGGATAAAAACACGAATCAGAATCCAAAGGAGTAGTCCAAAAGTCGAAACTCTTGTCCGTGAGGTGGAGAAGGGGGAAGGAGTGCGAGAGTGTTGGATCTGGAATTTTGAGGCGAGATTGCGTGAGGCTCTCTGCCATACGCTTGAGAATATATTGGCTGCACCTGCCGAGAGACTTTAGCTGGAAGAGGGGGGAGTGAGAGAGAGAGAGAGAGAGGATATCCACGTGCGATTTCTCTTCACGCAGCGAGAGCCGCTAGTGCGAGCATCATTTCGCCAAGCATTTATTAATTCGATGGTCTCTTTCTAAAAAACGACAGCTAAAAGAGGCTCTAACACTTGCATGAAAAGGTCGATTACATCGTCGGCATGCGAACAAGTCTGCTTTGTGAACCTTTAAGCGGTGTAATCACAGATCAAACCATTCGATAAGATTCCAGCTTTCCAGTTGTTTTGTATATGAATTTCATTAAGTCAAAACTAGTTCGGTATCTCTTATGTCATTTTCTTTGTATCTAGAATTTTGTATCCAATGGACCATCTGGATATCGGTAATCTTTCATGGTCTTGGTTTAGTTAGGCATATTTATACGCTATAAGATGAATGGTGCCGCATGCTTGATTGTAGATAGTCAAAATGAAGATCCGAACTCCTCGTCCTTTCGTCCCTTAGGATTTTCTTTTGTTTTCAAGACTCAGATTTTTATTGAATGCACAGGATGGTAAGTAACAACTAACTTTTCAAATCAAAACAAGCCAACTCAAACTCAATAGTAGCCATCATTAAAGCCGCATTTTGCCGTTGGAAGTTGTAGTCAAGATAGGACTGGATAGACTGTTGGGATATGAAATATTTTGCTATTTCTTATCCATTATTTGGTTTATAGTAATAATAAAACCGGATAGTTTCATACCATATTATGTCCTCTATTTGGTACAAACTTGAAAATACATAAATGGAAATTGTAGAATCTTTCACAATTCATAGTTTAAAAAATACAAATGTACAGACAAAGATAACTTCCATCAATTATCATGATTATTGTACTATATAAATCTTAAACAATAAATGAGCTTTATCAATCAATCCATGATTATTGTACTATCTAAATATGAAATAGTGAAAGAGCTCATTGCAGCATTCTATATCCACACATTCAACTATAATAAGAAATAAATAAGCTCCAGTAACATCGATGCGGTACATCTACTAGCAAATGCCAAATCTAGTAAGAAAGGAAACATGATCATTCAACTTTGTGACTCCCTTCCCACTTTTGTGCACCTTCAACTTGAACCATAGAGTTAAGGAACAGAATGAGTTTCGACTCCCATGCTACTTTCATTGACTTTTGTTGACACCTAAATTTTGGCAACCCGTTTAGTTATTTATTGCATTAAAAAATTAGGGGTTAATTTTATCCCTAAAAAAAATAGTTAATTACATAGCATATAGATTTTAGGTGCATTTATTTTGCATTTTTTTTTACATTTAGCATTGAACCGACGATGAGCATTGATTCAGGTGGGATTTTCACATATTCAGCTAATATACACTGGGGTGACATATTTTGGGCGGAAAGGAAATTTTCAGATGAAATATTTGGAAAATACAAAAAAAGAATATTGCACGTGGGGTATATATTGAGTAATATATTCTTTAACTCAAAATAAGAAATATTACATAATCAAAGGGAATTTCGTGAGTGAGCCAAAAGGAAAGGAAAAATAAGGAAGATTGGCCAAAAAATTTAGGCCTTCACTTGTATAAAAGGGACTGCGTATGGAGAAATTTGGGGGCCACACATTGACTATACGGCCGCAATTGAGAGAAAAAGGAGCTGCAACCCTAGAGAGAGGGGGGCGAAAAGAGAGATAAAAAAGAGAGCGAGGTCTTGGTCCCGATCCTTCACCGCGGCCCTCTCATCATCGCACCAGACCAATAGATCCCTCGTTCGGTGACATCACTCACCATAATCAGCGAGCTCCTCCAAGGAAGCCAACAACCAGCGTTCCTCCCTCCTCGCAACATCGCCGCAGATCCGTGCCTCGCCAGCCCAGCAATTTCACGGCCACCGGGATCCTACAACCTTGGTGTTCCAACGAGTTCTTTGCTTCTCAGCCCTGGTAATCCCCGCACAACGACGTTGAATCGGCCCTTACTCTGACGTGAGCCAGCCCGAGTTGCAGCCCACGACTCTGACTCTCGCCACCTGTTGCTCCCTCCTCGTGACTGCACCAGCAACCACGAGCCATTCCATCCCTTCTAGCCACTGCCTTACCTGAAGCGGGCCCGTACCAAATTGCGCCGAGGATTCCCCGTTGCAAGCCGTTGCTTTCCTCCCTATCGTGCCATTCCTATCAGTGACACGACTCAAACGCGTCGCTACCTCAGTCCAGGCGACAAAGCTCGTGATCCGATGACAGCATAGCAGCCAAGCCCAGCTTCACCGAACAATCCCAATTGCTTGTAGCTGTGCCAAAAGTGTGACGCGTGAATGTGGCGGTGAAGAATCACTGAAGGAGTGCACTTGAATTATTCACAAGCAAGAAGAGCCCAAGTGGCAAAATTCTGACGTGTTGATTATGTGTAAGAGGGTTCGGTGGGTGCAGCAACTCATCGCCTAGTGTGCTCAATAGACCAACGTACCTAACTGAGATCGGCTCTTCTCAACATGCACCACCACTCTCGGCCGCGAGTCACTGTGCTCCCCACGACCAAAAGCGATTCTGGTTTCTCTGACCAAAATCTTTGCCATCGCACTTCCTGGAGTTCAAGGTTGCTGTTTTGAGTTTGCCGTCGATTGCCATCCTCCGCACCAGTTGTTGATCGCACGCAGCAGTCCGGCTACACTCAAGCTACCCCACCGCCCTTATCAAGTCGAAGGGAGAGAGTTTATAAAGAAATTTCAAGTAAAGAAAGAACACACCAATAGAGGCAGCGTACTCCAAATTCACGCATGAATATATTGGAGATCTTGGACTGTTTGCAAGACCTCATTCGGTCAACACAGCAGCGGCAGGCGTGCATAGAATTATGGGAAGTTTGACTCAATGCATGGCCCCACAAAACAAAAGCATTCACGATCAAGTCATCAATGCTAGTCCGAGCTGGAATCACTTCCTCGGTGGCCGAAAAGCACCCGATCGCCAATCACCGTGAAAGCCTCGCACTGGGAATCCCATCGCACAGACCACTACAAAGCAGTATGAGCCGCAAGCTTGTTGAGCACCCATGCCGTCCGTCCGTACTCAGGAAAATATCCGGGCGATATCGTAAATTAGGTAAGAATCTTGATTAATTCAGTTTCATATATCTTATGCCTAATTTGCATATTGCAATCATATTTGAATGTTCAGTTGATATTGTTCTGTCCAAAAGAAATCTTTTTGAATTCTTGTGAATTGAGAAATCATCATAATCTCATAACGTGCATATGATTGACAGTTCGATTTTCACGCCCGAAATCTGACTCGCAATCGCACGGAAAAATCGCCAATCCGATCTCACGCTCGAGATTCGATTCGCGATTTTGTTTAAAATTGGCCAATCCGATCTCATGCGCGAGATATGATTCATCAATTTGTGGATATTAATCTTATCTTGCTTAATTTGCCATCGTGTTATTTGAATTGATTTTGTTCTCGTAGAAGAAAACCTTAAAAAAATGAGTTGAGGTTAGGTTCATTTTAGAATATTTCTTGTTTTACGGTTGTTTTAGAATAGGAAATTCATTATTTCGATTTTTTTTAAATCCAAAAAAAATAAAAATAAAAAAATCCAAAAAAAATGCATTCATTTAGGATGTTAGTTTTAAATTTAAATTGCATGTTTAATTATTGGGCAATTATTAATTTCGAAATTTAAAAAAAAAAACACACACACAAAATCATCATGCATATGTCATGTAGAGTTAGGGCATCTTTTTTGTACGTCATTGCATATTATGGTAAAATTGCATTTAGTTCAATTCTAGATAATATTTTTCTTAATTTATTATAAGTTTAGTTATTAGATAGATTGCATCTAGGATTATTTGGGTTAAGATAAGATTTTAGTTTAAATTAGGATTTAGTTTAACCTAATTCCTAATATAAATTGAATAGGATCTTAACCTAGCTAGATAATTCTCACATTTTTTTTTAATTCCGAATTTCAGATAAAAAGACAAAAAAAGTCTTAGAATAAATTAGTTTTATTTTCTAAGATAGATTGCATTCTTTTAGGAAAAAGAAAAGAAAAGAAAAAATATCATATGCACATCATTAGGGTTAGATTCATTGAGATGCATGCCATTTAGTATTTTTGCTAGGCCTATTTAACTAGAAATTACGTGTCATTAGAATTAGGTCATTTAGTTAATATTGCATTGCATATTGCATGATTTTCATTAATTAAGTGAAAACAAAAAAGAGGTTGCGTGTTAATTAGAAACCATATCTAATATTGTTGATGTGGATTTTAATTTAACATTGCAGATGCTTTCGTTGCTTTGAGGTAAGTTTTTACAATTTATTTATTGTTTATCTGGGTGTTAAATTGGTGGATTGCATACCCGTATGATCACCTCACATGTTAGGGAAATAGATTTAAAATCAACCTAAGCTGCCTGCAAAAAAAAAAAAAAAAAACATTTTTGAAAATAAAAGAATGGTACCGAAAGGGCATTAGAGAAATCTAGTGTAACCAAGTCCCCGTACCCATAGTCTCTGGTTTGTAGAAGTAAAATAAAACTCCCATTACTTTACTTGGGTTTCTAATCGACCCACCAAAAATAGATTAGTGGCGACTCCTAGATAAAATCCATTTGCATGTTTAAAAATTTGAACCTAAGTCGCGAATTGGTATGGGCTTGGGAGAGCCCAAGTTAAGTCTAGGCTTACAATCTATTAGCCAAACCCTAGGTGGTCCCCCCGAAAAATTGGTCGCGACAACTTTTAACGTGAACTAAAGAGTTATGGAGGAAAATGAGCTTCAACTCTCTCGTCATCTTCATGGAGTTTTGATGTGTTCCAAAAACTAGAAAGGAATTGTGAAGTTTCAAAAAACTTAGAGATACATAAGAGAAAGAGATGGAGAGCATAGCTTTCTTTCTTCTTCTTTTTTTTTTTTTTTAAATCTTATTGCCCCCATTTTCGCCAAAATTGGATCGTGACAAAATATTTTTCATCGAACTTCATCTTCTATTTTTATTAAGAGGAAAGGAGTTTTGTGGTGATTCCAAACAAATGTTGTATAAATGGAACAAAAAAAAACACATATACTTCAATGGAATTTAATCAACAATATGATGATATAAAAAGCTTTGCCATAATTTAATTGACAACAAAGCGTACTGATAAATATACAACATCAAAATTTAATCAACGACAAAGATCTGTAAACTACAATTAAAATATGGAAATTGAAGGATATTTATATAGCAGAAAAGATAAGTTGCATAAAAGCAAAAATAAAGATAAATTTGCAAGAGCATTGAGTTCTTTAATCGATTGATCAAGACTTACAAAGAATAGGGTGAAAATTATCCAAAAAGTCATAAACCTATTATATGGTAGCCAATTCAATCATAAACTTTGCTGGTTTCATTATGGAAGGTCAAGAAGGAAAGGTATGTCGACTTTTGAGATCGATATATGGCCTTCAGCAGTCGTCGAGACAATGGTATATATGTTTTCATAATGCCTTTATGGCATATGATTTTACAATGATAGATGAGGATCATTGTGTATATATCAAAAGATCTAAAGATCAATTTGTGATCATATCATTATATGTTGATGATATACTAATTGTCGGAAGCAATATGGAGTTTGTTAATACTGTTAAAAGTTGGTTATCTACCAACTTTGAGATGAAAGATATGGGTAAGACTGCATACATTCTCGGAGTTAAGATTTCAAGAGATCGTTCGAAGAGGTCATTATCTCTTTCGCAAGAAACATACATAAATAAGGTTCTTGAACGATTTCGTATGCAATATTGTAAACCCATTGATACTCCTATTGCAAAAGGTGAATGATTGAGTCATAGACTGTGTCCAAGGACTCTACAAGAGAAGGAACAAATAAAACATGTTCCTTATGCTAGTTCTGTTGGGAGTTTGATGTACGCTATGATGTGTACAAGACCTGACATATGTTTTGCAGTTGGAATGATGAGTAGATACTAATCCAATCCAGGTCAAGCACATTGGAAGGCCGTTAAAAGAATTCTGAGATATCTGAAGGGAACTGCTGATTACAAGCTGAATTACCAAGAAAATGATTTGCAACTTGAAGACTATTCGGATGCTGATTGGGGAGGAGATTTAGATTAGAGGAAATCTATCTTTGGATTTGCTTTTTTACTGAATAATGGCGCCATATCATGGAGCAGTAAGAAACAAATGTGTATAGCCTTGTCCACGATGGAAGCTCAGTTCGTGGCATTATCAACAGCAGTACAAGAAGGAGTTTGGCTTAAGAAATTTTTGGATCATTTAGGTGTTATTAGGTATGCTGCAAATCCATTATTGGTTAACTGTGATAGCCAAGCAGTTATAGCGTACACCAAAGATCCAAAATATCATGGCAAGACAAAACATATAGATACCAAGTATAATTTTGTCAAGGATATGGTTGCACGAAAAGATGTGAACTTACAGTACATATCTACGCATAGAATGGTGGCAGATCCTATGACAAAGCCAATACCTAGAGATGTGTTTTGTGGTCATGTAAAATCTCTAGAATTGCATAGAGGCTGATGTACTGAATATTGTAATTTTCTTGAAGTGTTCACTTTTAATGAATTTGTGTTTTTTCATCATTAATGCCTATGAATCTTTGTTTAATGTTTATGCATCTTTATACTCATTGCATTATATTAAGTTGAAAAAGTATGTCAGACAGATAAAAGATTAGCCCACTCATACGGGTAATCGCCTCTATTTACTGTGTGATAAATAGAGATGAGAAGATTTTTTAAACTTATTATCTAGGTGATAATCGAGAGCTCAAGCTTAAAATATATGTCACCTTAACTGAGTGTTAAGATGAGGACATAATATTTATTATCTGTCTATGATGCCAGATGTGAGTTCTAATGAATTATGTGTATGAGTAAATATGTGAATTAAAGTTAGACATTGGGTATATCTGAACTATCATCTGTACGATATTAAAGATGTAGACATACACTCCATGGGAAATGAGTTAAATACCGTAATACGTATTTTATACTACATATGCATAAGACGACCAATAAGAGTGGCAAAAGTTTAATCTCAACTTTTATGCCGTGTGAGACTCTTGAGGAAAAGAGTTCTTCAAATTTAGTGCCCTCATGACTCTTACTTATTCTTTAGATTTCTATTCAGGGTTTGCTATCTTAGGATGTTGCCAATGATCATGAATTGATTTGATCTAATGGGACATTTCTAGAAAAGCAAGTTGAACTGAAATTAAGAGTTTCAAGGAAAGAGGAAGATCGAATTTGGAGAATCACATTCTAGTTTTATATTCACTGGTCGACCAATTATGACTGTTTATGAGATAATCATAATTGTGAATACAATATATTATTATTTAAAAGAGATCGAGAGAGATATAAATGTGATCGATCGATCTAAGATACTGCATACTATATCTACTCGAAATGTGATGCCCATTATGAGCTGCTATATATTCATAACAGATGTATGACAACGAACTCTCAAAGTATGCTGGTCGCATGAATTATTCACTAGTATGAATGTTGCAGAGAGGTAAAGAGGATCCTGTTCAACCCACCAAGTGCGAGTGGGAGATGATGTTTCTTTTTTTATTTATTTATGTGTTGATGGGCCTAAGTGGGCCCGTCCACCCATGTTGGGCCTAAAAGCCTGGCCTGCAAGATGACTATGGAGGAACGGTTGCGATGTGAAAGGTTGCATTGTTTAGATACGAGAGGTTGTGTCTTTTGAAAGGGTGTTACGTTGAGGAGTTGCGTCCTTTGGAGGAGACGCTTCGAGGGAAAATATAAAAGAAAAAGGAACCTACCTTTTGGAAGGTTACATACGTTCTTTTTCTCTCTCACTCTCCCAAAAACTAACGTAACAACAGTTCCCTTAAAACAACGTCTCTTTCACATCGCTTCTCTCCCTAAGCGAAGAAAATAATTCTCCTCTGAAGAACAGTGTTCGGTTTCCTCCTTGAATCGCAACATCAGTGTTTAGTCTGTGGAAACAAGGTACGTTCGATTATGTGATGTGCCTTAGGATCGGTGATTCATGTTTGTTCTTGGGCTCGTCTTCCGCATTCGTTTTAGGGGTTCGATTTAGTGTCGAATCCGTTTTAGGGAATCAGTAATTCCCAACAGCGAGAGTGTTGGATCTGGAATTTCGAGGCGAGATTGCGTGAGGCTCTCTGGCATTCGCTTGATAATATGGTTGCGCCTGTTGAGAGAACTTAGCTAGAAGAAGAGACGGGGATAAAATATATCCACATGCGGTTTGTCTTCACGCAGCATGAGGCGCTGGTGTGAGCATCATTTTTCCAATCATTTATTAATTCGATGGTCTCTTTCTAAAAAACGACAGCTAAAAGAGGCTCTAACACTTGCATGAAAAGGTTGATTACGTTGGCTTGCGAACAATTCTGCTTTGTGAACCTTTAAGCGGGGTAATCAAAGATCAAACCATTCGATAAGATTCCAGCTTTCCAATTGTTTTGTATATGAATTTCATTAAGTCAAAACTTGTTCGGTATCTCCTATGTCATTCTCTTTGTATCTAGAATTTTGTATCCAATGGACCATTTGGATATCGGTAATCTTTCGTGGTCTTGCTTTAGTTAGGCATATTTATACGCTATAAGATGAATGGTGCCGTATGCTCAATTGTAGATAGTCAAAATGAAGATCTAACCACCTCGTCCTTTTGTCCCTTAGGATTTTCTTTTGTTTTCAAGACTCAAATTTGTATTGAATGCACAAGACAGTAGGTAACAACTAACATTTCAGATCAAAACAAGCCAATCCAAACTCAACAGTAGCCATCATTAAAGCCGCATATTGCCGTTGGAAGTTGTAATCAAAATAGGACTAGATAGACTATTGGGATATAAAATATTTTGCTATGTCTTATCCACTATTTGGTTAATAGTAATAATAAAACCGGATAGTTTCATACCATATTATGTCCATTATTTGGTACAAACTTGAAAATACATAAATGGAAATTGTAAGAATCTTTCACAATTCATAATTTAAAAAACACAAATGTACAGACGAAAATAACTTCCATCAATCATCATGAATATTGTACTATCTAAATCTTAAACAGTAAATGAGCTTTATAAATCAATCCATGATTATTGTACCATCTAAAAATGAGGGAGAATTACCAAAAAAGTCCTAAACCTATTGTAATTGTGCCAATTCAGTCATAAACTTTTTTTTTTTTTTGCTAATTTAGTCCTAAACCTTTTATAATTGTGCCAATTCAGTCCATCCGGCCAAAATTGATTGGCTGACGCTGATGTGGATGTCAGCCGGCGAACGCTGATGTAGCAGTTTTTTAATTTTTTCTTTTATTTTTTTAAGAATTTTTTAATATTTTTTAATTCTTTTTTTCTTTTTTTTCCCCAACCTTCTCCTTCCTTTGGCCGGCAAGGGCGAGGCCTTGCCAGATCTAGCGAGGTCAACCTCACCGGCCACTGGCAAAGGCGAGGCCCCGCCAGATCCGGCGAGCTCAGCCCTCGCCAGATTCGGCTGGGCAAGGCCTCACCAGGCTCATCTCGTCTTGTCTCCTCCATCCAACAACTCGTCTCGTCTTGTCTCGTCGTCCGGCTTGCTCTGCTCTCCGATCGCGGACGCGAAGGAGGACTCGTCAAGCTCTTCAATCCGCCTCGCTTCCTGCATGTTGATCTCCCCTCCATTGCTTTATTGTCGCCGCCGCCGAGCCCTTTGGGGGGAGGCCCCGCGGATTTGGCGAGGGCCGAGCTCCTTGGTTTTGTCGGGGCCTCGCCCTTGCTAGTGGCGGGCGAGGCCTTGACTACAGTTGGCGGGGGCAAACCTCGCCAATGGCTGGGGAGGCTAACCTCGCCGACCCTCGCCTCTAGCCGGCGCCGGCCAGCCAAAGGAAGGAGAAGGTTGGGGAAAAAAAAAAGAAAAACGAATTAAAAAATTTGAAAAAATATAAAAATAAAAAAATAAAAAAATTGACACATCAAGTTGCCCGCCGGGCTGTCCCCGGGTCGGCGTCCATGTCAATGCCAGCCGGCCAATTTTTGCTAGATGGACTGAATTGGCACGATTATAAAAGGTTTATGACTAAATTAGCCAAAAAAAAAAAATTAGGATTGAATTGGCACAATTACAATAAGTTTAAGACTTTTTTTGGTAATTCTCCCCTAAATATGAAGTAGCAAAAGAGCTCATTACAGCATTCTAGATCCACACATTCAACTATAATAAGAAATAAATAAGCTCCAGTAACATCGACGCGGTATATCTACTAGCAAATGCCAAATCTAGTAAGAAAGGAAACATGATAATTTAAATTTGTGAATCCGAAAAGTATAGTGCTTTGGCTCTCTTGCCGCTTTTGTGCACCTTCAACTTGAGCCATAGAGTTAAGAATCAGAATGAGTTTTGACTCCCTTGTTGTTTTCATTGACTTTTAACGTGAACTAAAGAATTATGGAGGAAAACCAACTTCAACTCTCTCGTCATCTTCATGGAGTTTTGACGTGATGCAAAAACTACGACGGGATTGTGAAGTTTCAACAAAACTTAGAGATACAGAAGAGAAGGAGATGGAGAGCATAGTTTTTCTTGTTTTTTTTTTTAATCTTATTGCCTTTTCGCCGAAATTGGATCGTGATGAAATATCTTTCACTGAAATTTATTTTCGCTTTTTATTGAGAGGAGAAGAGTTTTGTGGTGATTCCAGACAAATGTTGTATCGATGGAATAGAAAAACACATATACTTCAACAAAATTTAATCAATGATATGATGATATAAAAAGCTTTGCCAAAGTTTAATTGACAACAAAGCACGATGATAAATATACAATATTGAAATTTAATCAATGATGAAGATCTGTAAACTAAAATTAAAGTACGGAAATTGAAAGAAATTTATATAGCAGAAAAGATAAGTCGCATAAAAGTAAAAATAAAGATAAATTTGCAAGAGCATTGAGTTCTTTAATCACTTGATCAGGACTTACAAAGAATAGGGGGAAAACTGTCCAAAAAGTCCTAAACCTATTATATGGTAGCCAATTCAGTCATAAACTTTCAGTTGTGTTAATTTAGTTTCAAACTTATTATATAATAGTTAATTCAGTTTGAAAATTTTTAATTGTATTAATTTAGTCCTAACCTTTTGACGATTTACCAATTTAATCATAAAGCTTTTGATAAATTATAGTTCTTCTGGCTAATTTTGACAAAAAATTGCTGATGTAATAGTCTAGTCAATGCTAGTCTTCCTACGTGACAGGCTGGTGCTGATGTGAATGATTTTTAATTTTTTTTTAAATCACTTTTTTTGTTTTTTTTTTTTTTTTGATTTTTTTCATTTCTTTTCTTGCTTTTCATTCTAAAAATATTAAAAAAAATTGTCCATGTTAGCTTAGGCGGCGCCACATAGGACATTTAATGTTGACCGAACCGCTAGGTCAACAATTGCGGGCAAAAATTAGCTGGAAAAACTATATTGGTAATGCGTTAAAAGGATTATGACTAAATTGGCGCAATTGAAAAGTTTAGGTTTGAATTGGCAAAATATCAAGCGGTTTTTGGACTAAATTAGCACAATTGAAAGGTTTAGGACTAAAGCCATTGTACAATAAGTTTAGGACTATTTGGACAATTTTTGCAAGAATACGGTATGGCTATTTATAACCCATAGTCAACGGTTACAATTTTTGAATTAAATAAAATAAATAACGACAGTTATAATAAGTTGTGTTATTCACTAATCCCTATCATCTAGAACACTTGTCCACATGAAGTTATAAAATCCATAAATTTGCGACAACAAAACATATATGCAGGGTTAAACCATGTTGAGATGTCCCATGTGTCCAGGTGCCTTGGAAGGCTTTGTTTGTTTGTGTTTCTTTTTTTTGTTCCGGAACACTTTTTCTGTTTTTTTGTTCCCGGGAACAAAAAAAGAACAGAAACGCGTTTGGTTGCGTTTTTGTTCCAAATCTGTTCTTTTGTTCCCGGGAACAAAAAAAGAACAGAAACAAGAAACAAAAAAAAGTTGTTTCTTGTTTCTGGAACAAAAACAAAGAAACACTTCTCTTTTCTTTTCTTTTTCTTCTTTTCTTCTTCTTCTTTTTCTTCTGTTCTTCTTCTTCCTGCTTTGGCCGGTCACCGGCCTCGGCCATGGCCGGCGACCGGCCGACGAGGGCCGGCGGCCTCGCCCAGCCACGGCGAGGCTCGCTCGGCGAGGCCGAGCCTCGCCGGCCTCCGGCGAGGCCAAGCCTCGCCATGGTTGGGCGAGGCTCGGCCTCGCCTTGGCTGGGCGAGCTCGGCCTCGCCGGATCGGCCGAGCTCGCCCAGATCCACCGACGAGGCTCGCCCGGAACCCGCCCAGCCGGCCGCCGCGAGGCTCGCGAGCTCGGGCTCGCCCGGATCCGGCGAGGCCGAGCTCGCCCAGCCCACCGGCGAGGCCGCCGGCCCTCGTCGGCCGGTCGCCGGCCATGGCCGAGGCCGGCGACCGGCCAAAGCAAGAAAAAAATAAAAAATAAAAAGAAAGAAAAATAATGAAAAATAAAAAAAAAACATTAAAAAATTAAAAGAAATAAAAAAAGAACAAAATTTACCAAACATATTTCTGTTCTTTTTTTATTTTAGGAACAAGTTTACCAAACGCTCATTTTTGTTCAAAAACTGTTCCCCGGAACAGAAATAGTTTTTTCTATTTCTGTTCCCCGGAACAAAAAAAGAACAGAAACACAAACAAACGCACCCGAAGTGTTTAGGAGCTGGAGTAAATAAGATGATGCATGCTCATGAATATACATATATTCATGTTAATAAAAAACCAAATGATACTGATGTATCAAGAAATTATATGCATACGTGTGCACTGAATAGGTAATAACCTTGCATTTGTCTGAGCTACTTGCAAAGAAGGTAGGGTGTATGTTCATGCCTTGATTATGTTGCTCCAAATGTTTATGATTGTTATGGCAAGGCGGTTGTGAAAGTGAACTCCTATTTTAGATTTAGAGATTTCACTTGCTGGACTTCAACTCATTCATTTATTTTTAGACATGTAGAATGGCCATTCCCCCATCACCGCTTTTTGGAGCCCTCAGCACACATTGAGTATGATTATGAGGAGGTTGTATGCCTAATATAGTTTTTTATATATATCAAGTGTACTACTACGGTAAGGGTTGATGTAGAACTTGCTAAATGGGTTCCTCATTAGTATGTAACACAGTACATGATCTTTGATGGTGACTGGCTGGGATCGCTTAGAGGCTTTGATGGTCCTCTTGGTTACATTGCTAAGGAGCTGATGTTGGGGGAGGTTATCGATCATTGGATGTTAGATTGATGTTGTACAAGTAGGCTGTCGAGGGCAAGGGTATGGTGAAGGAGATAGGAGTTACCAACCCTTCCTAGGTGTTCTATATTATGAGGTGTTTGTAAGTGATGCATTGTACGTTAATAAGTATGTAAGGTCATTATATGACTTGTTTAATTATTTTGTTGTGCCTCTGCTTGCGAATAAATTAATAAGAAAGAAATTAGTATGACACATGTAGTGTTTGACGTATCTGGGGTGTCACAAGGGTCAACGACAACACGATGAAGGTGAGATCTGAGAGGTGAGGTGAGAGCGAGAGGCCTACAACGTGAGAGTGAGAGCTAAGGCCTAAGGCAAGTTGAGAAGGCAAGGCAAAAGTTGAGGCAAAAGTGAGAAAGGGAGACAATATGAGGTGAGAGGTGAAGTGGGGTGAGAGAGGGAGGTGAGAGATGTGGGAGAGTTGAGAGTTGTGGGACCGAGAAGTCTAGGGTTTTGCTCTTTGCCTCTATCAGCTTTACTCTATAGCCCCCCCAAAAAGAAAAGGAAATATTTCTTGTCTAGTCAGCTGGGTTCTACACAAGGAATTGAGAATTCGTGGTTCCAAGTTTTGGGAATTGGGAACCACACAGAACAAGCCAATTTGGTCCAATTCTCAAGTTGGATTGGACCAATGTTCATCCCTAGCTACGCCTTTGTGTCAATTGCTCATTATTGATGATTTTGCTGATCATCTTCTCAAATCTTGATAAAGACTCTTGTCGATGATTGATGTTGTCATTGACTTCCTTAGTGAGTTATCATCTCTCTTTAAGTTGTCAATTGTTTGGTTCATTGTTGACCAAATTCTACTATTGTATATTAAGTCTAATGCTTGTGGATAATAACCTATTGTATATTAAGTCTAATGCTTGTTGATAATAACCAAAAAGTTGGTTAGTTTTTGGTGTCCACGCCCCTCCTCCGCTACTTCATTATTATTTACTTGTTTTTTATTATTAGTCCTTTTTAATTTTTTTTCTTATTCCATTTATTTTTTAATCCCTTCCATCATTACTTAACAAAAAAATTATTATTAAATAATAAATTATACTAATATATCCAATATATATATATATATATATAGATGTATAGACACACACACATACAAATCCAATTCTCTTTTGATATGTTCCTAAAAAGGTTTGATTTTGGTGAACTCTTCCCTCAGCTAATGAAGAGATCAATTGAATTTGCACATTTGAAATTGAGAACAATTTTGTAAAGAAATAGCGCACTTGTCTCTTGAGAAGAGATGGGACATATGCTTCATATCATTTCGTTGAATAGTTGGCTCAACTACTTGTTTGAAGAAATCCCCTAGCTTCGATCGGTATCTTTTCATGAAAAGTGAAAAAACAAATCTAGTTTTTAACTAAGATTTTGAATACCTGTCGTGAATAGAAACAAATAAAAACAATAATTTTTTTAGTTATTTTGAATTTTATTTTCTATATTAGAAATCAAATATTTTTATATTTAATTATTATTTGAATTTTATTAATATAAGGATTTTTTTAAAGAAAATTTGTTTTTGTATCATAAATGTAAGAAATCATATCCACATTTATCCTATCTTCTGTGGGATATTTTTATCCAATCATATCCCTCTTATTATCTAAATATTTCTTGGATTCAACAAGACTCATACATCTAATAAGATAAATTTTATTTTACCATGACTTTTATCGAGACTAACAAACATTGTCCTACTAGTTATATCACATTCAAGATTAGTCCTTAAATGCAAAAAAGGCCGGACGCTAGAAAGGGCAAAACTTAATGCTTGTAGCCTATCCACAAGAAATTAGGCACACTAGTTCTACTATTAACAATTTGAAAAATTTACGAATCTTCACTTATATATACTGAAAAAGCTGAGTCATTTGGAACCGCTCAGGAAATAATTAGATCCGTTGTCAGTACAAGAATAAAAATTTGCAAGAATTTGATTCACCTGATCCCCAAATTCACCCGTAATAAATCCACTTATAACCACAAGGACAATTTTTTTTTACATTGTCCTTGAGCTTACTAATGAGGTTTTAGAAGACGAACTCATTAGATAATATTAAGTGGGCAAAAGAAACTTTCATAAGGCCCTACTTATATTCGAGCTTGGTCCGCAGTCATATATGAGGCCGGATCAACGTCATGCAACAATCGAGCTGCCAAAGAAGCCACGACACCAAGAGTTGCATGACCTCGGCAATCTAGACCCTCGCAAACCCATATGCTCGGCAACCAAGACCCGCGATTGATGACCTAGGCACTCAAACCCAGACCCTTGGGAACCCTCGGCCACCCTCATCAACCGTTGGGAACCGTCGGTGAGCCAAGCACAACCGTTAAGTGAACCATCAAACCAGCGACCGAATCTGGAACTTAGATAGCAAGAAGATGAGCAGCGAGGGAGAAGATGAACCCAAATCCCGCAAACTCGAATCTCGGCAATCGTCAACCATGTCCCGATGACCATTGACTTTGGGCTCACGTCGACCGGAATTCAAAGTGACTGGTGTTGAGAGAGACGAAGAACAATAGAAATAGAGGGAAAGATAGGAAATAGGAATTCGAAAATGTTATCTGCTGACCCTAGGAAAAATTTTCGACTGTTAGCTATGAGTCGAATTGATCCACAAAAAATTGACAAAAATACTACAATTTTCACTCAAAAGACGTCGAAGACCCAACGTCCCTTCTGAAGCCACGTACAGCCTAAGCTTGTTTTGACATAAAAAACAAAATTAAAACATGTGTACGAGCAATTCAGACATCCATCGTCAATGCACGACTATTGTAAACCAACTAAATACGACGAGCAATAATTTTCGATATTAGGTGTGCAAAATTGATATATAAATTTCGATTGTTGTACGGCCAATAAAACTAGGTACATTAAATTTTAAAACAATGGGGGCAGGGTTGTTTTATTTGAATGTCCATTTTTGTCCATATTTGATCACATAAAATATATATATATATATATATGTGTGTGTGTGTGTGTGTGTGTGTAGCAATTGAGACATCCATCGTCAATGCGTGACTGTTGTAAACCAACTAAATATGACAAGCAATAATTTTCGATGTTAGGTGTGCAAGATTAATACATAAATTATTGGAATATATTATGTAGAAACGACAAGATCTTGCAATTTACGTCAACGTAAAATCAGCAGAGAAATAAACAAGAAATAATAAGGATACCAGAAATTTATGTGGTTTGGTTTGAGTATCCGTACTTACGTTCATGAGGAGAGCCAGCAACAAATAATTCACTATAATTGGATAATCAGAGTTTACAATTGTTCACACGCTCGAGTGTTTGTCATACCTAGATTTAACTTCAAATCCAAAGTGTTTATAAATAAACAATTCATTTGGATATAAACTCACGGCATAAAATCACCGCTCGTACAAACTTTAAACAAAACGCTCTACGTACGCCAAAATCAAGTACTCCAGCGTTCGTCAATGGTCCGCATACGTATAGATTTGCGTTTCTGTTCAAAGCTACGTGCGGCGTGACTCTTCTCCTGGACCCGCGGCTCTTGCTTTTTTTTTTTTCCTCTTTCGTCGTGCGGCGCTCTCTAGGTTATTCGCAGCTCCATGCACGCAGAAAAGAACTCGTATTCTGTTCTTATATATGTGGCCAGAGTCAAACTTTGACTCTGGGGCCACCGTTTGCTTCTTTCTTCAATGGAGGTGGGACGCTGCACGTAAAGGTAACGAAAAACCTTCCTTTTTCTTCCTTTTTCTTTTATCTCCCTTAAATATAAATAAATAATAATATATATATTTTTTGGTCAGTAAATAATAAAATAATAAAATATATAGTGTGCCCATTCTTTTTATCTTCTAGTGACAATACATATTCTCCTTGTTTTGTTGCTTATTTTGCACTTTCGAAAGAAAGTCCAATAAGAAGAAAGATTTCTTCATCCAATTTGTAATTCACTTGAGAAATTCTTCCTCAACAAATTTCGGTTTAACAAATCGTTATCTGAATTCAAACTCGAGACATTAATTTAACATAAATTGTGTGTTAAAGTGATGTGATCTAATGTAAACATAATTGGACATTTAAATAATAGAAATCGGTCCCATAGTTTTAAAATTTAATGTACCTAGCTTTATTTGTCGTACAATTGACTTGGTCCTCTTTAGTTCTCTTTTCAATTGCATGGAGCTTAACATCAAGTGGATAGATCCCAAGCTCGAGGAACACCCTACTAAATTCATCGATCATGTTGCGGAAAACGAATAATCAAACAATGAAATAGACATAATAAGAAAATAAATCAAACACCGGATTTACGTGGTTCCTACCTCTACGGGACGAACAACGACAAATTTCACTATAAATCAAGCAATACACGAAAATTACGATCACACTCAAGTCACTCAAACATTCTAAGTGTTTCCCAAATCTTAATTACATTCAATAACTCATGTAGGTTTAGCCCTACAGTTTCTCATGAAATAACTTTTCAATCTCACGAAAGAATTATATACAAATACTTACAGCAAGAAATTATTCTACTTTAACACTAAAAGCTTCTTGGTATAATTGCATGAACGAAACCAACGAAGATAGCCGGCACTGCCCAAGTACTTTTTCGGCGCTTCAAGTCTTTTTCACGAAGTGGAGAAAGAAACAAATCCAAGTGAACTTGGGTCAACAAAGTCCAAGATTTTGGACTTCCCTATTTTGTCCTCTCTTTGGCCGTGACTTCAACAGAGTCGAGAGATTGCATCTTATCATTAATTCTTTCTTGCACCCACAATGATCATGTCAAAATCCACACCGAACTTTCCATACTACTCCAAAATACAATCCGAATACAAGTCTGACAATATATTTTCTTCGGCAAAAGAATATCCCAAGTACATAAACTTGACATAAGGGGACACTTAAGTGTCACTTTTTATGAAAAATGGGACACTTTGAGTGCCACATCTGGTGTCGTTTTTGTGAGGATGTCCACGTATGACGGCAAAACGACATCGTTTCGTGAGGAGGATGGAAAACGATGCCCTTTAAAAATCACCGCAACTTTTTTAAAAAAATATATAAAAGTCACGTAATTAATCTGGCCGGAATTTCTTGCCGGTGGCAATAAAGTGATCTTTTTTTCTTCGATTTGGTACTTAAGTAAATCGACGGAAACTTTTGGCACCAAAGTGAATGTCATACATAACTTTTGGTATTGATAGTGTACTTATCCCATTTTGTGGGTGAGTGGTGGGGAAGGGGGAGGAATGTGGGAGTGTTGGATTTGGAATTTTACGGCGAGATTGCGTGAGGCTTCCGTGTACGGCTTCCGGCTGGAAGAAGAGACAGAGAGAAGAAATCCAGATGCGGTTTTGTCTCGACGTAGAGAGAGGCGCTGGTGCGAGATAGCGAGCATCGACGAGTCGGGCTCTTCTTTGACTCGATTGGTTTCGGCTCCTAAGGATCATCTTTTTGCCGAGCATTTCTTGACTCGATTCGATGGTCTCTTTCTGGTAAGGAAACGGCAGCTGAAAAAGGTCGATTACATCAGGAGCAACGCGAAGAAATCTGTTTTATATTGGTTTTTTTTGTATATGAATTTCGTAAGTCAAACTTGTTCCAGATCTCGTGTCTTTCTCTTTGTATCTCGAGTATTGTAGCCGCTGGACCATCTGCCATCGGCAAATTTTTGCGTTCCTACTTTAGTTAGGCATATCTTTCTTTTTTCTTTTCTTTTTTGGTCAATTAGTCAGGCATGTCTATACACTAAAGACGATACTCCATGCTCGATTGTAAATAGTCAATAAAGATTGGACCACCTCATCCTTTCTTCCCTAAAAATTTTCTTTGGTTTTCGGAACTCAAATTTGTCTTGGATGCATGGGACGTTAGGTAATAGCTAACTTTTCAAATCCATGAGATCGAGCCAATCCAAACTCAACGGTAGCCATCACTTAAGCCGCATTTGTTTGTTTTGATTTAGAGTTAAAATAGAACTCGATAGGATATGATATAAAATGTTTTGCTATGTCCTATCCACTATTTGATGAATCGTAATAATAAAACCAAATACTTTCATATCATATCATAAACCTGAAAATAGACAAATGGATATGGTAAAAATCTCTCATGATTCATAGCTAAAAATCGCAAATGTACAAATGAAAATAACATCTTTTAATTAATCCATTATTATTGTACTTTCTAATCTTAACAAGTAAAGGAGCTCCATCAATGAAGATTATTGTACTATCTAAATCCAAAACAACATTTTAGATCCACACATTCGACAAAGTTCAACGAAAAAGACACAATGTCAAAATTTAATCGACGACGACGACTAGACTGAATTGATTGTCGTACAATAAGTTTAATATTAAATTAATACAATTGAAATATTTATGACTGAATTGGTTATTGTACAATAGGTTTTGGACTTTTTGGACAATTTTCCCCCGTATTCTTTGTAAGTCCTGATCAATCAATTAAAGAACTCAATATTCTTGCAAATTTATCTTATTTTTACTATTTTGCAACTTATCTTTTCCGCTACATAAATATCTTTCAATTTCCGTACTTTAATTGTAGTTTATGTATATTCGTAGTTGATCAAATTCCCATGTTGTATCTTTATCACCACACTTTGTTGTCAATTAAATTCTGGCAAAACTTTTTATTTCATCATATCATTGATTAAATTCCGTTGAAGTATATGTGTTTCTTGTGTTCCATTGATACCATATTTGTCTAGAATCACCACAAAAGCTGTCTCCTCTTAATAAAACTCGAAGATGAATTTCGATGAAAGATATTTCATCGACAATCCAAATTCAATGAAAAAAGCAGCAATGAGATTTTAAAAAAAAAAACTACGCTCTCTTTCTCCTTCTCTTCTATATCTCTGAATTTTGTTGAAACTTCACGATTCCTTCGTAGTTTTTCGGATTGCGTCAAAACTCCATGAAGACGATGAAAGAGTTGAAGCTCATTTTCCTCCATGACTCTCTGGTTCATGTCAAAAGTCAACGAAAGTAGCAAAAGAGTCAAAACTCATTTTGCTCCGTAACTTTAAGTTGAAGGTGCACGAAAGTGGTGAGAAAGTCGAAGCACTATATTTTTCGGAGTCAAGAAGTTGAATGATTATGTTTTCTTTCTTACTATATTTGGCATTTGCTAGCAAATGTAATTTATCAATGTTATGGAGCTTGTTTATTTCTTAATCTAGTTCAATGTGTGGATCTGAAATGATGCGATGAGCTCTTTTGCTATTTTTTTTTTTTTTTTGGTAAGGTAAGAATATATTGAGCTTAACCAAAACTATACAAAAACGGTCTGGCACCAAAAACTCTTTTGCTATTTCATATTTAGATAATACAATAATCATGGATTGATTGATAAAGCTCATTTACCGTTTAAATTTAGATAGTACTAATTATGATGATTGATGGAGGTTATCTTCATCTGTACATTTGTGTTTTTTCAGCTGTGAATAATGAAAGATTCTTACCATTTTCATTTGTGTATATTCCGGTTTGCACTAAATAATTGACATAATATGATATGAAAGTATTCAATTTTATTACTGCGATTAATCATATAATGAATAAGACATAGCAAAATATTCTATATCTCAGTTTATTCAATCCTATTTTAACTAAAACTTTAAACGGCAAAATGCAGCTTTAATGATTTGCCATTTAATGATGGCTATTGTTGAGTTTGGGTTGGCTTGCTTTCATTGATTTGAAAAGTTAGTTGTACTTAACATCCCATGCATCCAAGACAAATCTGAGTTTTGAAAACAAACGAAAATACCAAGGGACGAAAGGACGAGGTGGTCCAATCTTCATTTTGACTATTTACAATTGAGGACGTGGTACAATTCATCTTATAACGTATAAATATGCCTAACTAAAGCAGGAACACAAAAGATTGCCAATATCCAAATGGTCCATTGAATAGAAAATTCGAGATGCAAAGAGAGTGACATAAGAGATATGGAACAAGTTTGACTTAATGAAGTTCATATACAAAACAGTGGGAAAGCTGGAATCTTTTTGAATGGTTTGATCTTTGATTACCCCGCAAAAGGTTCATAAAGCAGATTCGTTCGCATGCCGACGATGTAGGTGTTATTAGAGCCTCTTCTAGCTGTCGTTTTTAGAAAGGGCCCATCGAGTTAATAAATGCTTGAAGAAATGATGCTCTCTCCGCACCAGGCAGCGCCTCTCGCTGTGTGAAGAGAAACCGCATGTAAACATCTTTTCTCCGTCTTTTCTTCCAGCTAAAGTCTTTCAACAGGTGCAGCCAACATATTCTCAGGCGTATGCCAGAAAGCCTCACGCAATCTCGCCTGAAAATTCCAAATCCAACACTCTCGCACTCCTCCTTCCCCCTTCCCCACCTCACGGACAAAAGTTTCGATTTATAAACTACTCCTTTAGATTCGGATTCGTGTTTTTATCCATTCAAGAAGTACTAGCTTCACACGAGCCGCCAGCACTGTCGTTATTCTCTCGCCATCCCAACCGCACTGAAGATTCCCTCCTTTTCGATCTTCCTGCAGGCATCGGGTCCCTGGAGAACGGCTCCGACGAGCCCCTCACACCAGCGGGGCGCCTCTTCCTCCAGAAGGAGATGAACCAGGTGATCTACTGTGTCATCGGCATGAAGCAACCCCTCAACGTCAACGCCCTAAAGTCGGCGATCCAGAGCTGACCCATGTTTACGCACCCCAGGTTCTGCAGCCTCATGGTGCAGGACTCCGCAGCCGAAAGCACTGGAGGAGGACCCACGAGGACATTGACCTCCATGTCGTCCCAGTCCACGGCCCCATTGCCGAAGGCCTCTCTGACGAGGCGGCCGTCAAGGAGTACCTCGCTGACCTGTCTACCGACTCACCGGGGCTCCTAGGCGACGACAAGCCCCTGTGGGACGTCCACCTCCTGATGGCCCACCAGTGCATGGTGTTATGGATCCACCACGCACTTGGCGACGGGATCTCACTGGTTTCATCTTTCCCGGTAGGGTCCCAACGGGTGGACGACCCCGAGTCGCTGCCGACGATGGGTCCTCTGTCGTCAGCGGTGAGGAGGAGTGGCGGTGGCGGCAAATGGTGGAAGGCGGTAGTGAGGGTGTTGGAGGTGGTGTGGTTCACGGTGATTTTTGTAGTGGAGTTCGTGCTGAGGATCATGTGGGTGAGCGATCGGAGGATGCTGGTGACCAGCGACGTAGGGCTGGAACTCTGGCCGAGGAAGCTGGCCATGGCGAGGTTTCGGCTGGAGGACATGAAAGTGGTCAAGTCAGCGGTCGCTAATGCGGTAAGTTCTAAAGTTCTATCTCGTGTTTATCGCCCAGAAAGAATAATGGCACCTCGGATTCAATACTTTTCTAATTTGTTCAATCTTCACTTTGTACACATTATTTTTTTCAATGTGATCTCTACTAATATTTTTGTTCAAATTAAATTTTCCGGTAATTAAAGGATGACAAGTCGTTAAATCGCGGTTAATTGATGATATGGTGGAGATGTGGCATTTTTTTTAATTTATTTTTAGTGACGCAAAACAATCATATTTAAAATACAGAAAATAAGGAAAGTTCAAATACAGATTCCGGAAATTCTCAGCAAGCGTTTTTGGCGATTTCGAGGGCTGGCCGGGATTGTTCGAATGACCCCCCGCGAGTGCTCGCCCGAGTTTGCACGACTCTCTTGGCTGGGATTTCTTCCGGTCACTCGCTCACATGCTCCGCAGCACGAACTCCACTACGAAGACCACCGTGAACCACATCACCCCCAACACCCTCACTGCGGCCTTCCACCAGTCACTGTGGAGCGATCATCGGCAGCGCCTCGGGGTCGTCGACCTGCCGGCACGATTCCAGGAACATCGACATCAGCGAGATCCCATCGTCCAGGGCATGGTGGATCCGGAACACCAGGCATCGGTTGGCCAACAGGAGGTGGACGTCCCACAGGGGCTTGTCGTCGCCCAGGAGCCCCGGTGAGTCAGTGGACAGGTCAGCGAGGTACTCGTTGACAGCCGCCTCGTCAGAGAAGCCTTCGGCGATGGGACCGTGGACTGGGACGACATGGCGGTCAATGTCCACGTGGCTCCTCCTCCAGTGCTTTCGGCTGCGGAGTCCTGCACCATGAGGCTGCAGAACCTGGGGCGCGTAAACATGGGGCAGCACTGGATCGCCGACTTGAGGGCGTTGACGTTGAGGGGTTGCTTCATGCCGATGACACAGTAGATCACCTGGTTCATCTCCTTCTGGAGGAAGAGGCGCCCCGCTGGTGTGAGGGGCTCGTCGGAGCCGTTCTCCAGGGACCCGATGCCTGCGTGAAGATCGGAAAGGAGGGAATCTTCAGTACGGATGGGATGCCGGGAGAATGACGACAGCGCCGGATCGTTCGAAGTCAGTTCTTCTTGAATGGATATAAACACGAATCAGAATCTAAAGGAGTAGTCTAAAAATCGGAACTTTTGTCCGTGTGGTGGGGAAGGGGGAGGAGTGCGAGAGTGTCCGATTTGTAATTTTCAGGCGAGATTGCGCGAGGCTCTGGCATATATGGATTTTATTAGCCGCTGCAAGCATCTTTTCGCCAAGCATTTATTAATTCGATGATTCTTAAAAACATTCGATGGTTCTCAAAAGCGACAGCTAAAAGAGGCTCTAACACCTGCACGAAAAGGTCGATTACATTGTCGGCATGCGAAGTAGTCTGTTTCATGAACCTTTTGCGTGGGAATGACAGATCAAACCATTCGAAAAGATTCTAGCTTTTACATTGTTTTGTATATGAATTTCATTAAGTGGAACTTGTTCCATATCTCTTATGTCATTCTCTTTGTATCCCAAATTTTGTATCCAATGGACCGTCTAGATATCGGCAATCTTTCATTTTCCTACTTTAGCTAGGCATATTTACACGCTATAAGATGAACGGTACTGTGTGCTCGATTGTAAATAGTCAAAATGAAGATTGGACCACCTTGTCCTTTCATCCCTTAAGATTTTCTTTTGTTTTCAAGACTCAAATGGGACGTTAGGTAACAACTAACTTTTCAAATCAACGAAATCAAGCCAACCCAAACTCAATTGTTGCCACCATTAAAGTTGTGTTTTGCTGTTTGAAGTTTTAGTTGAAATAGGACCCGATAGACTAGGATATAAAATATTTTGCTATGTCTTATGCACTATTTGATTAATAGCAGTTTCGAAACCGGATATTTTCATATTATATTATGTCCATTATTTGGTGCAACCCTAAAAATAAACAAATGGAGATGGTAAGAATCCCTCATGATTCACAGTTGAAAAAACACAAATGTATAGACGAAGATAACTTCCATCAATCATCATGATTATTGTACTATTTAAATCTTAAATAGTAAATGAGCTTTATCAATCAATCCATGATTATTGTACTATATAAATCTTAAATAGTAAATGAGCTTTATCAATCAATCCATGATTATTGGACTATCTAAATATGAAATAGCAAAAGAGTTCATTGCAGCATTCCAGATCCACACATTTGACTATAATAAGAAATAAACAAGCTCCAATAACATCGATGCGATAGATCTGCTAGAAAACACCAAATTTAGTACGAAAGAAAATATGATCATTCAACTTTGCGACACCAAAAAGTATAGTGTTTCGACTCTCTCGCCACTTTCATGCACCTTCAACTTGAACCAGAGAGTTATGGAGCAAAATGAGTTTCTACTCTCTTGTTGGTTTCGTTGACTTTTGACGTGAACCAGAGAGTTATGGAGGAAAATGAGCTTCAACTCTTTCGTCTTCATGGAGTTTTGACGTGATTCAAAAAACTACGAAGGAATCGTGAAGTTTCAATAGAATTGAGAGATACGGAAGAGAAGGAGATGGAGAATGTAGTTGCCTCTTTTTCCGCCGAAATTACATCACCTATGAAATATCTTTCACCGAAATTCATCTTTGATTTTTATTAAGAGGAGATGAGTTTTGTGGTGATTCGAGACAAATGTTGTATCAATGGAACACAATAAATATGCATACTTTTACAGAATTTAATTAACAATATGATGACATAAAAAGCTTTGCCATAATTTAATTGACAACAAACAAAGTTGACAAAGATGCAACATTGGAATTTAATCAACAACGAATATCTATAAACTACAATTAAAGTACGGAAATTGAAAGATATTTATATAGCGGAAAAGATAAGTTGCTGAAAACTAAAAATAAAGACAAATTTGCAAGAACATTGAGTTCTTTAATTGATTGATCAGGACTTACAAAGAAAAAGGAGAAAATTGTCCAAAAAGTCCTACTATTATATGGTGGTCAATTCAGTCATAAACCTTTCAATTATGTTAATTTAGTTTTACACTTATTATACGATGGTCAATTCTGTTTGAAACCTTTTAATTGTATCATTTTAGTCCTAACCTTTTAACTAATTACCAATTTAATCATAAACCTTTTAACATATTACAGTTCTTCTTGTTAATTTTGATCGAGAATCACTAACGTGGTGGTCTAATCAATGCTAGTCTTTCTATCAGCACGACTGGTGCTGGCATGAATGATTTTTAAATTTAAAAAAAAAAAGATCAATTTTTTATTGATTTTTTTTTTCATTTTTTTTCTTATTTTCCCTTTTTTTCAAAAAATTTTAAAAATTGTCCATGTTAGCCCAGGCAGCACCACATATGACATTCAACTTTGACTAGACCGTTAGGTCAGTGATTTCTAGCAAAAATTAGCCGAAAAAATGTGTTGAATACCCTAAGTACTAAAACTTGGCACGGGAGGACACTTAAGTATTAAAAGTTCATAAAAATATACTTAAGTGCCAAAATCGGAGAAAAATAGATCATTTAAGTGTCAACGACAAGAAATTTTGATCAAACTATCGATGTGACTTTTTTTTCAAAGAGACAAGTACAAAATGACGTCATTTTGCATGCTAATATGGCTAGATAAGCTAAAAACGACTACTTAAGTGCCAAAATAGAAGAAAAATAGACCATTTAAGTGTCAATACCAAGAAATTTTGATCAAAATATCGATGTGACTTTTTTTCAGTGAGACGAGTACAAAATGACGTCGTTTTGCATGTTGATGTGGCTAGATAAGCCGAAAACGACGCCGTTTTGCCTTAGATTTGAATATTCATATAAATATTAAATTAATTAAATTTAAAAATAAATTTAAAAAAAAAAAAGGAATGCAGCACTTGTTCAATGAGGGTTATGCAAGCCCTCGCCGTCGCTGCCCTACCATCATTGGGAAGGGCCGACGACAGCTAGGGTTTGGCGACGAGGGCCTACAAGCTCTCGCCCAAATCTAGGGTGAGGGTCATAGCCCTTCCCTAGATCAGCCAAGGTTGCCAACCCCTAGTCAAGGCCCGATGAACCCAGCCAACCCTCCTCTCATCGTCGCCGAACCTTCCCAACGATGATGGGGTGGCGACCACAAGCACAACCCTCACTGAACAAATGCTGCAATCCCTTTTTTATTTTTAAATTTAATTTAAGTAATATATATTAAAATTCAAATAAGAGGCAAAACAACGTCATTTTAGCTATTCTTTACTGATTGAGCTTTTCGACGAGCCATGTCAGATTTATGGCACCCTTCGTTGGAGTTGGCACTTAAATGTCTCATTTTTCAAAGAAGTGGTACTTAAGTTTACCTTTTGGAACTTTTGGCACTTAAGTGCTAAGTATCCCCTGTGCCAACTTTTGGCACTTGCGCTGTAGTTTTGCCCTGAAAAATCTATATTGGCAACACGTTAAAAGATTTAAGACTAAATTGGTACAATTGAATATTTTATGACTAAATTAGCAAATTGTCAAGAGATTTTTGGATTAAATTGGCGCAATTGAAAGGTTTAGGACTAAAACCGTTGTACAATAAGTTTATGACTTTTTGGACAATTTTTGCAAGAATACAATTTGGCTATTTATAACCCATAGTCAATGGTTATGATTTTGGAGTTAAATGAAATAAATAACGACAATTACAATAAGTTGTGTTATTCAATAATCCCTATCATCTAGAACACTTATCCACATGAAGTTATAAAATCCCTAAATTTGCGATAACAAAACAAATCTGCAGGGTTAAACCATGTTGAGATGTCCCGTGTGTCGGGATGTCTCAAGAGTGTTCGGGAGCTGAAGTAAATAAGATGATACATGTTCATGCATGTACAAATATACGTAATGATAAAGAACCAAATGATATTGATGCATTAAGAAATTATACCCATACGTGTGCATTGAGTAGGTGATAACCATGCATTTGTGTGAGGTACTTGCAAAAAAAGTAAGAGTGTATGCTTATGCATTGATTATGTTGCTTCGAATGTTTATGATCGTTATGCCAGAGTGGGTGCGAAGGTGAACTCCTACGTTAAACTTAGAGATTTCACTTGATGGGCTTTAGCTCATTTCTTTCTCTCTCTTTTTCAGACATTTAGAAAGGCCATTTCCCCACCACCGCTTTTTGGAGCCCTAGCACACATTGAGTATGATTATGAGGAGCTTATATTGCCTAATATGGTTTTTATCTAACTTTATCTTGTATCAAACAAGACTCAAACATCTAACAAGATAAATTTTATTTCATCATGACTTTTATCCGGACTAGCAAATATTATCTTACTAGTTATATCACACTCGGGATGAGTCCTTAAATGCAAATAAGGCCGGACCGCTAGAAAGGGAAAAACTTAATGCTTGTAGCCTACCCACAAGAATTTAAGCACACTAATTCTACTATTAATAATTTGAAAAGGTTACGAATCTTCACCTATATCTATTGAAAAAGTCCAGTCATTTCGAACCGCTCACGAAATAATTAGATTTGTTATCGATATAAGAATAACAATTTGCATGAAATTGATTCACGCAATCCCCAAATTCACTCGTAACAAATCCAATTATAATCGCGAGGACAATTAATCGTAATATTCTAAACGCAAACGAATATATCGAACAAGTAATGTAATGATAAGAAAAGAATATTGTCTTACAAAGATAGATGAAAGCCAATTAAATATTAACAATAGATTAATTATAAATTTATCTGACATATCAAAATAGAATTGAGAAAAAATTAAAACTAAAAATCTTCGAAGCAAAATTGGGAAACTAAATGTAGTAAATCAATCAGAGAAATATATTAGAGCATCCGATCTTATCATAACTATTAAATATAAATTTCAAATTGTTACACGTACAAAAATAATATCAAACATGTGATAGTAGAATTTTATAATCTATTTACTATTCTATCTCTAGGTATAGCAAACCTACTCAGTTTATTAATCTATTATATCTCTATATAAATTTAAAAGCATGAGTGTATTAAATCTATGAATATTCTCGGCTTACAATAAGTCTTTTAGATCACTTTATCACCAAAAACTACACAAATAATGTGGCATATTTATATCCATGTTTAATTCATGGTTATATATTATAAGGAACAATTGCATATTATTATTTCTCAGTCTCAAACATCCACATCAAATCATTCAACTGGTGGTCGATCACTTAAAAGCATTAAGCACGAAAATATGTAACTCACATGAATGAAATTACTTGCATTCATAAACATCATGAAATTCATATCATCATGGTCAGGCTACATTATAGCCTTAACTAAAGAAAATTAGAACATAGTAGAAGAAGAAACAAAAATATAAATCAAACCTAACATCTTGAATTAAAGAATAAAAATTCGGTCACTACTTTTGTCTTCTCCCTTGAAAAACTCTTAAAACAATGAAAAATGATCTAAAAATAAAAATATAACCATCTCCTAGGTTCTCAATGTTCTCCTATTTATAGGATACATCTGAGACCCTTATTGTGACAGCTTGAATTTTCAGATTTCGTTTTTGATTAAATAAATTGAGCCTTTCGTCGACGCGCCTATGGTGCTATTCTCTGAGCTAATCACTCATGAGATAACAAGACTATCTAGGGAAGTTATTAAGGGATTTTAACACAATAAACTTGAGAATTCGATTAGAAATCGACTTCTCAACCGTGCTAGTTTGCAAGGGTCATTACGGCATTGTCAAAATCGATCAGAAATCAGAGATAGGTCGATTCGAGTGAGATATGTGATCAAAGTGTAGGTGATTCCACCTGATTGCAAAATTCTCATCAGTCGGCACTAAATTGATTTTCTATCGTTTTGGATACCCTATGTCTGTAATTAAAACCTTGAGATTTTCATGACAACCGAGAGTCGCCAATGTGTCGAAAATGTACATTGTGACTCGAGATAAATCGATCACGAGTAAATTGCACTAAAAATTTCTAAAAACTACCCTGTAGACTAGGTCATGCTAAAGTCACGTCAGATTGAAATTAACCGCGAATTTGAACCCAATTTCAGAAATTGAAAGTTCTATCGTGTCATGATCTATTTTAGGAACGTCGACTCATCCTCCGAAGAATTTTCGGAGATTCCGAGATTTTTACGGAAAACCGTTTCGGACGTTGCGGAAAAATAACGGAAATTCAAATGGGCCAAATTAAAGGAAATTTGGATTTCCAAGCCGAGCCTTTGAGTGTTAGGGATTTATAGAAAATTGTTCGGGATTTTCTTCAGCGAAATCGGACCTCGATTTGGACAATCGGAGAGGAAATTAAAGCTTATATAGTGAAATTTGAAATTAAGCATAAGGCTGAAAATTGGGACTTCAAATCGGATTAATTAGTGAAATTTCATTACAAGAAAGTAATAAGGGGAACATGAAATTAATTGAGGGGATGAGGATGTTTGACTTTGGACCCCCTCCTTGGCTTCCTCTACACGCTTATCCACTCTACCCCCTCTCCTTCATGTGTAGCCTCCTCCATCCCCATCTTCTTCATGGCTCCTCTTCATTTTGATTTCCTTCTGTCTCAACTTCTACCTTGACGTCCATTAGCCCCATCTCCTTCGAACTTCACTTCATCAACGCCACAAGTCCTCATCTTTTGTTTTTCTTTCAATTTCACCCACCGTCTGCCATCGAAGCCACCGATTCTTCTTGATGTTGTTCCCTTCGAAGACATCTGCTGCCCCTCCATCTTCTGTCTCGTTTTGGCTTGGTCAACGTCGCTAGCAGAGGGCCACCAACGCTGACTCTCTTAAGCCTGCCAATTGCTCTGTGTGCGTCGACCCAGTTTTCCCCAAGCTCCTGCCGCTGCCACGACCCAATCCATTGATCTTCAGCTCGATGCCTTTCACATCGTGTCTTCACCCAACAACAGCTTTAGCCACGCATCTCCGTCTTCAGCAGCTCGAAGACCCCAGCGAAGCAACAAACCTACGCGTCTTCCCTCCTCCTCGCGGCCACGAATTCCTTCATTGAAGCCCAAGCCCGAAGCCAGTCTTCTTTTCCAGCCCAATTCGGTCCTTTCTTCAACCCGTCGAGTCCAACGAAGCCCATCTCCACAGCAGCTGCTTGGCCCAACTTCTTCAACGTTGGAACCCAGTTCAGTGAAGCCCAACAAGTTCTATTTTCAGTCAAACCCAGCCCAAGAATTCAGCAGCCCATTTGAAGCCCAACCCAAATCAAAAACAAATCCTAGATTGGGCTAAGATTTGTTGGGCCAATTTCAGGCTCAGTCCAAGCCCATTGGCACCGCCGCAAACTCGAGTTTCGGCCACCGTTGCGGTGAACCGGTCTTCGTTTTACACCGGTGAGTTTATGCACTAAACTCTTCTTAGTAGGCTAATGACGTTTAAGAGGTGTTTAATTTAATTTAATTAGGACTTAGGTGGTTAGTTAGATTAGATTAGTGATTTAATTAGTTAATTGTGCATGTTAGGTGGTTAGATAAAATTGAGCAAGGCCTAGATAGGATGTGCTATCTATCTAGAAGGGTTTGGGAATTTTCCGGGCCCATATCGATATTTAATTTAATATTTTTGGCCTAGGTTTGTATCTTTGGCATTTATCGGTATTTAATTAATTATTAATTTCGGAAATTAGACTGGAATAGCCAGTAATCGGAATTTCGTGCTGATTGCGATGGTGTGATTGATTTATTTAATTGAGTGCTATATTGTGCCAATTGAATTAAGTTGCAATTTTGGGTAATGATCCCAAAATTATATAATTTCAATAATTAATTATAAATTATCGGGGCGTCAGTTTACAACGCCAAAAATGTTTTCAAACTCTGTATAAATAGTGGGATTTTCTAAAGTAAAGATATTATATTTTGGCTCAGGCCAACCGTGTACCCACACACGATTATTTTTATCAGGTACATTTTAATGTGGTGGAATTAGGCCAAGTTGGGTATTTAATTGAGGAATTGATGTGAAAAGCACAAGATCCTTGGCCAGGAGTATTGTATCGTGGTTCAGCTTCGGTGAGTAAGATCTATAACAGTTTTGGGGAGCATTAACAACCAATATAGATCTTTAGTAGCTTCGGTGAGCACTATAGATATCAGCTTCGGCGAGCATTATAGTTATTAGCAGCTTCGGTGAGCAAATATTATTAGTAGCTTCAGTGAGCAATAATTGATCTAGCAGCTTTGGTGAGCAAATTTTAGACATTAGCTTTGGGGAGCAATGATATATGAGTATATCTATTTCACTTTATGTGAGCAGGATTCGAATTGATAGAATTTATAGATGGCATCGATGACATGGAGTCAAATGAGTCGACTGATTGATGGTTGAATTGAATTGAATTGAATTGAATTGAATTGTTTGGTCGAGTATTTGATTGTACTAACCTGCAGGGTGGACCTAAGGCGAGGTAAGTCCCTATGATTGTATGATTGTGTGATTAGGATGCTTCTAGGTGTATTTCCCTCCTAATCGGGATTTAGAGCGTGAACTCGCTGAAATTTATATCTCACCCCGTCGTGGGCTTAAATTTTCAAGGTTGTCAAGTGGAGGACCTGGAGCCGAGAGAAGGTGATCTGAAGCGTAGGTCAGTTCGGACCACTTCTTTTTGAAGAGTTAGTCTTTTGGCCATAGACTTTGTACATGACTCAATATATATTTATGAAGGTGTGTTTTGCTTATGAATCAGTTGTCCTGCTTTTCTATCCCGAGCTATTGATGTTAGGGAATTTATTATTCGTTTCCGCATGTGCATTAAAATGAAAAGAGTTGGTGACTAGTCCTGGAAAGTCGTAAACAAAATCGACCAGAGAGGGATGGGCATGTACCCGAGGGTCGGGACGTGACACTTATCTCCAAGCAATTGCTTATTTTTCACATAAAATTATGGAGTAAATCAAAGGATCTGTAATTCGATATGCATCTTCCAATGCTTGCAGATAAAATTAAGGAACAAAATCCATGATTCTCCTTTTTTTTTTCCATTCTTTTTCTTATTTTCTCCATATTTCATTACATAAACAAGGAAAATTCGAATAATCGAAAGGAAATCCAAATATTGTCTCATGGATATTGCATTATTTGTTGCCTAAATAGGTCAAATAACTCTATTTTTGTAGAGTTATCAAACCCCTAAACTTAACATTTTGCTAGTCCTCGAACAAAAGAAAGATAGAATGTATACTCAAATCAACAACCTTCTCCAAGACATCTTTTCATAATTGCTCAAATCCACAATTAAAAAAAAAAAAAAAAAAAAAACATAAATTTCATCCAAACATTGAAATTGATTTATAAGTTAAGATGATCCAAGTGTGTGTATGAGTCCTCATCTTTTCGAGTTATATACAATCCAAATAAATTTACATTGATAAACAACCTCTTAAAAATTCTCTATAATTATGATAAAATCTCATGGTTTGCTTTTCATTCCTTTCTCCACTAATGTAAGTTAATCATCCAACCAAAAATCAATAGGACTTTTCTTAGTTTGCAATGTAAGGCTGGGCTAAAAGTAAGATAATGGTAATTTTAAGCTCAACTCACCCATCAACACGTTGATTTCTAGGATCTTATTAAAGTCAATGTCATAGTCCCCAATTTCACTCCTTCAAGATAATCTTTCTACCACCATATATCATAGTTCCTTTTTCTTTTCTTTTTTCTTTTTTCATTGCTCTTTTTTTTTTTTTTTCTAAAATTGCTTTATGATAGAGTTCTTCCCAAAGTCCCTCCTGATATAACATGAAAATTTCCAACCCATTGAGTAACCAAAAGACTCACTCAATTGAAAATTGGATAGGGAACCATAAAAACTATAAATAAATAAATAAATAACTTTTTTTGATACACCCTAAACAACCATAGCAATCATTTTTTTTTTCCTTTTCATGCTCCACTCGTCCTCTCAAATTGCTATTAGGCTCAAATAAACTTTTATTAAAAAAAAAATTGACGTGTTCATGGGGTGTGGGACAATTTGATATAATATAGACTAAACATATATAGGTGTCAATAAAAAATTGGATAATAATTAAAGCTCAACGGGGTGACTGGGGATAAATAAACAGGGTTGGCTTGAAAGACTCAATCGATCCAAAAATTGTATAAATCATTTTCTCAGTCAGATGTAGCTTAGGATTTTGCCTCAAAAGAAAATCAAACAAATTCTAAAATTTGGATGAGATCTAAGAAAATCACATACTTCACATAAATGTTCTTTAAATTTACACACAATTTAAAAATTAGAAACTTTTAGTGCTTAGTAAGTGGATCAACATAATCAGAATCAAAATTAACTCATACATCAATTGCAAATTCGAACGAAATTTAAATTTTCCTAAGAATAACAAAAAATTCACAATAAGGAATGCAATCATGATTAAAAAAAAAATAGATTTAGCAAAAATTTTGTCTGCCCCCAAACTTGAATAAAGCATTGCCCTCAATGTGAAAAAGAAAAATATGAGCAAGAAAACTCTCATTGTTGTAGGATGTGTCCATTGATAACCTTGATGATTAAACTCTCGAAACATGGTCCCTCAAGAAAGAAAATTAACCTGAATAAAACAGAGAAAAATTAATCTTTTTTTTTTTTGTGAAAAGTAAACTTAAAAATAAGTGAAGAAACATAATGAAAATCCTTGGGTTGCCTCCCAAGAAACGATTGCTTTATAGTTTTCAGTCAAACTATCTAAAATGTCGCTATTATGAAGGATGAAGTTCAATGGTGGTTTTCTACCTGTTGTAACTACCTCCAAAGTAGGGCTTCAAATATTGACCATTCACCTTGAATGTACTCTTGGTGTCATGCGCAACTTTACTTGTTCCATATGGCAATACCTGTGTGACTTTGAAAGAACTAGGCCATCAAGACCATAACTTTCTTGGAAAAAAGTTTAAGACAAGACTTATAAAGTAAAAATTTTTAACCAATTTTGAATTCTCTTATGAATATGTGCTTGTTATGTCATCTTTTTGTACGCTTCCTGTACAACTTAGGATTTTCATAGGCCTCATTGCGAAATTCCTCCAATTCATTATGTTGTAAGAATCCCTCTTCACCTGCAAACTGCATGTCAAAATTCAGAAATTTTAATGCCCAATATGCTTTATGCTCTAATTCCACTAGTAAATAACATGCCTTCTCAAACACTAGTCTAAAAGGAGAAATCCTAATTCGGGTTCTGAACACTATTCTAAAAGCCCAAAGTGCATCATCAAGTTTCATTGACCAATCTATCCTAAAGGCATTCATTGTTTTTCTAAAATTCTCTTGATTTCCCTATTTGAAATCTCTACTTGACCACTAGTCTGAGGATGATATGGGGTTGCAACCTTATACGTAACTCCATACTTACTCCAAAATGCTTCAAATTATATGTTGTAAAAATGTGTCCCCCCATCACTTATGATTGCCTTAGGAGTGCCGAATCGGGTAAAAATATTTTTCTTCAAGAATTTGACCACAATCTTAGCATTATTAGTTGGCAATGCTACAGCTTTTACCCACTTGGATACATACTCCACAGCCACTAAAATGTATAAATTCTCATTAAACAAATACCTCAAACATCAAATAATTCACACACAATAATGTTGTTTAAAGGCATCTCATTTTTCCTTGAAATATTTCTAGTTCTTTGACACCGATCACATGAAGTCACGTAGGAGTATGCATCTTTAAAAAGTATGGGCCAACAAAATTCAAATTACAAATTCTTAGCTGTAGTTTTTGTGGCACCAAAATAGCCACTTGCCTCTTTGTCAATACTTGCCATGTTTTCGTCTAGAACACATCTCCTTATGACTTGGTCTGCACATATTTTAAATAAGAAAGGTTCTTCCCAAAAATAATTTTTAAATTAGAAAAGAATTTTTTTCTTACCAAATAATTAACAAAGTCAACATACTAAGGAATTTTTGTGGATTTGATGGGAAAAATTTCTCTCAGGGAACTCTTCCAAAATCTGTCTTACCTTTTTCTTTGAATTCCGAATTCTTAACAAGTGACCCTTAATTAAATTTTCAGTCCGCTTCTTATCTTTGATTTCCAAATCAAATCTTGCAACAATAGAATTCACCTGATCAACTGAGGTTTTCTTTCTTTCTTTTCAAGCATATATTTAAAAGTAGAGTGGTCAAAATAAACTATAAATTTTAAGCCAATTAAATAAGAACAAAATTTATTAAAAGCAAAAATTACTGCCAAAGGTTCCTTTTTCATTGTTGAATAATTCAATTGTGCAACTAACAATGTTTGACTAACATAGTAAATGGTTTGAAAAACTCTATTTTTCCTTTGTCCCGGAATAGCTCCCACTATAGAATCGCTAATATCACACATCAGCTCAAAAGGTAAATCCCAATCGATGCTACCATATTTGGTGCTAATAGTAACTTCTCCTTCAAAGTGTTAAAAGCTTGTATGCATTTGTCAAAAAAATTAAATAGAGCATCTTTTACCAAAAGATTAGAATAAGGTTTAACAATTTTTGAAAAATCTTTTATAAACCGCCTGTAGAATCCTGCATGCCCCCAAAATCCTCTAACAAGTTTCACAGATGTTGGTGGAGGCAATTTTGTAATAACTTCCACTTTGGCTCAATCAACTTCTATTCAATTTCTAGAAATTTTATGCCCGAGCACTATTCCTTCTTACACCATAAAATGACACTTGTCCCAATTCAAAATAAGGATAGTCTCCTCACATCTTTGTAAGACCAAAGCCAAATTATTTAAACGAGAATCAAATGATAAGCCAAAAACGGAGAAATCATCTATGAAAATCTCAATATATTTTTCAGCCATATCAGAAAAATAGCCATCATGTATCTCTGAAAAGTAGCTGGTGCATTACAAAAAACAAAGGGCATTCTTCTAAAAGTAAAAATACCAAGGAACAAGTGAAAGTAGTTTTATCTTGATCTTCTAATGCAATAAGAATCCGATTATGCCCCGAATATCCATCAAGAAAGTAATAAAATTCATGTCCCGAAAGTCTTTCCAACATCTTACCAATAAATAGTAAATAAAAGAGATCTTTTCCAATGGTATCATTCAATTTTCTCTAATCCATACACACACACCACTTAGTAACTCTTCTAGTTGGAATCAATTCATCTTTGTTGCTTTTCTGAATAGTCATACCTCCTTTCTTTGACAAAACTTGCATAGAACTTACCAGGAACTATAAGAGATATGATAGATGATCCCTGCATCAAGTAGCTTAATTACTTCAGCTTTCACTACTTGCTACATCTTCTCGTTCAAACGTCTCTAAGGTTGGATAGTGGGCTTGTATTGTTTTTCCATCAAAATTTTGTGCATACAAAGTGAATGGCTAATTCCCTTGATATCAGCTATTTTCCATCTAATTGCATATTTATGTTCTATCAACACTCTAAGCGATTTCTCCTCCATCAAATTTGTCAAAAAAGAAGATATAATTACTGACAAAGAAGAAACTTCATCTAAATAAATATATTTCAAATGAGAAGGAAAATGTTTGAGTTCAAGAATTGGAGGCTTTTCAATTAATGGTTTAGGCTTTGTTGTGTGTTGTCCTAACTTCTTAAATTTAATTGCATTATGCCTTGAATATGGTGGAATTGCCTCCATGAAATTTGCATGCTCCTTATCTCCTCATTCTCAATTTTTTTGTCTCTTGGTCGAACTAGACATGCTTCAAGTGGGTCTATAAAAATATTTTCTTGAAAAACCTTATTTACCAACTTGTCAAATGTCTCAATTCTAAAACAATAATTATCATCAGAGGGAACATTAAAGGAAACAAGATCATCTTGAACTCTAATAATCAACTTCCCCTATTGTACATTAATAAAGGCTTTTCCTATTACTAGAAAAGGTTGACCTAAGATAAGTAGTACCTCTAAATCTTCCTCCATGTTAAGAACTATGAAATCTATAGGAAAGATAAATTTGTCAACTTTTACCAATACACCTCCACAATACATCTCAAATATTTAATTGATCAATTAATTAGCTGAAGTAACATTGTGATTGCTTTTACCTCGCCCAATCCAAATTTCTTGAAAATTGAAAACGACATCAAATCAATGCTTGTGCCTAAATCGAACAATTCTCTTTCAAAGTAAGAATTCTCAATAGTGCAAGGAAAGTAAAACTCATTGGATCTTTTAATTTCGCGGGTAATTTGTTTTGTAGGATGATTGAACACTCTTCATTCAACTTCACAATTTCATAATCATCCAGTTTCCTCTTGTTTGCCAAAATCTCCTTAAAAATTTTTGTATAAGTATTTGTGCTAAGGCATTTGCAAAAGGAATATTAATTTGTAATTTTTTAAATATATCAAGAAATTTAGAAAATTGCTTATCTTTTTGTATTGCTAGAGTCGCTGAGGGAATGGAATTGGTGCTACATATGACTTGGGATTATCTGGAAAAAAAAAAAAATATGTTCTTGCCTACCTCATTTGCTTCATTATTGATTTCATTTTCCTTGTCTTTGAAAATCTCTGTTTGGCATCTTCTTCTCCCACTTGTTTACCACTTCTCAAGGTTACAACCTCTATGTCTTTAATTGGATTTTTCTTTGTGTTGCTAGGCAAAGAACCCTGTTATCTCCCCGACATCATGTTTGCTAACTAACCCATTTGCATCTCCAAATTTCTTATTGAAGTCTCTTGGTTTTAAAATCTCATATCCGTGCTCTTGATGAAGTTATGAGTGATGTTAGCCAGTTTGGTGACTATGTCTTCCAGATTAACTCTCGTCACATTCTGATTATTCCATGAAAAATTTACATAATTGCGCCATCTTGAATTGCACATGTCAAAGTAGGGATTATTCTGTGAGCTATTAAATTCCCAACAAAGTTAGCATTTGCACTAGGTTGTGAAAAATGATTACCTCCCTAATATTATGTGCTAACATGTCCTCCATCACAACAATCACATGTCAAATTTTGAATTTTCATGGCCAAAACACTTATGTTATCTAGCTTTTAGTTGAATGTTTCAAATTATGTAGCAATTGCAGTGAAAGCATCTATTTCATGAACTCCGCTAGTTTTTCGCATTGGTAGCCTCTTAGTAGGCCACTGATAACTATTGGTTGTCATTTCCTCTAATAAATTGAAGGCTTCTTCTAGTATTTTATTATTCAGAATTCCCCCTACAGTTGCATAAATCATAGAACGAAGAATTGTACTAGACCCATTATAAAAAGTTTGTATCTGCATCCACTTGGGTAGTCCATGATGTGGGCATCTCCTGAGGAACTCCTAGAATCTTTCCCATGCTTCAAACAATGATTCATCATTCATTTGCATAAAATTAGTAATATCGTCACACATTTTTGTAGACTTTGCAAGTGGAATTAGTAGGCCACTGATAACTATTGGTTGTCATTTCCTCTAATAAATTGAAGGCTTCTTCTAGTGTTTTATTATTCAGAATTCCCCCTACAGTTGCATAAATCATAGAACGAAGAATTGTACTAGACCCATTATAAAAAGTTTGTATCTGCATCCACCTGGGTAGTCCATGATGTGGACATCTCCTGAGGAACTCCTAGAATCTTTCCCATGCTTCAAACAATGATTCATCATTCATTTGCATAAAATTAGTAATATCGTCACACATTTTTGCAGACTTTGCAGGTGGAAAAAACTTACCAACAAATGTTTTAGCCATACCACTCCACGTAGTGATCGATTCTGCAAAAAAAGAAGAGAGCCAACACTTACCTTTGTCTCTGAGAGAGAATGGAAATAATCTCAATCTAATAGCATAATCTATAACTCCATTATATTTAATGGTGTCACGGATTTCAAGAAAAGCATCAATGTGAGCATTTGGATCATCACTTGCTGGCCCACTAAATTTCACTGATTGTTGAAGCATCTGAATGAGTGATGGCCTGATCTAAAAGTAATTTGCTTGTACTGCAGGTCTCTTAATGCTTGATGTGGTGCCCTGAGCTGTGGGCGTAGCATAATCTCTCAAGCGTCTACGTAGACTTTCATTCTCATTGTCTGTCATCTTCTTAGTATGATTTCTCTATTCTCTTGTCGCCTTTTAAATGTACGTTCAATTTCTGGATCAAACTCATAAAGTTTCCCATGTTGACTATGTGTCATAAATGTATGTTCGATTTCTAGATCTTCTTCATATCTCATTATGCTGCATAAATAAGGAAAATTCGAATAATTAGAAGAAAATCCAAATATTTTATCATAGATATTGCATTATTTATTTCCTAAAATAGGTAAAATAACTCTATTTTTATAGAGTTATCAATAATTTTCTTACATTGCCCTTGAACTTATTCATGATGGTTTAGAAGATGAACTTATTTGATAATGATTACATGTGCAAAAGAAACATGCATAAGGCCGTACTTATATTCGAGCTTGGTTTGTAGTCATATAAGAGGTCGGATTAGCGTTGGGCAACGATCAAGCTATTGAAGAAGCCACAACACTGAGGGCTACATGACCTCGGCAATCTAGATCCTCACAAACCCATATGCTCGACAACCAAAACCCATGATCGATGACCCAAACGCTCAAACCCAGACCCTTAGTGACCCTTGGCCACCCTCATCAACCGTTGGGAACCGTCGACGAGGAGAGCATAACCGTTAAGTGAACCGTCAAAACAGTGACCGAATCTGGAACTTAGATAGGAAGAAGAGGGTAAGTACACTAAAAGTGCTAAAAGTTGTTTAAGGCGCTCATTTTGGTACCAAAGTTTTCGCTGACTCACTTAAGTATCAAATTTGAGAAAAAATGATCACTTAAGTGCCTCCAACGAGATATTCTAGCCAAATTGATTCGATGGCAGTTATAATTAAAATTTTAATATGATTTGACACATTTTCAAAAAAATTCCAATCCACGTGGGCGTCCAAAATGATGTCGCACAATAATCACATTTTTAATAAAATTGTCACTGAAGTGATCACTTTTTAATAACAATTGGCACTAAAGTGATCTTTTTTTACTAACGACCGACACTTAAATAATCACTTTTAACAATAATTAGCACTCAATTGATCCATATATATAATTTTTGGCACTTAAATGATCACTCGTCAATTTGTCTACACGGCATCATTTAGGTGTTATATGCTGATTGGCCATGCCAATAAGCCACGTAGATTCAAACAATTAATAAAATATGACCTCGTTGGATTTTCGACAACATTGATCGGAGTTGACACTTACGTGATCGATTTTTTTTTTAAAAGTGACACGTGATACCAAAAGTTTAAAACTTTTGGCACTTCTAGTGTATTTACCTCGATAGAAGATGAACAACAAGGGATAAAATGAACCCAAATCCCACAAACTCGAATCTCGGCGATTGTCAACCGTCTCCCAATGACCATTGACTTTGGCCTTACGTCGACCGGAATTCAGAGCAAACGGTGTTGAGAGAGACGAAGAACAATAGAAATGAGGGAAAGATAGGAAATAGGTATTCGAAAATGTTATCTGCTGACCTTAAAAAGAAAAAATTTGACAACACTGCAAAGCCAAAAACTAGGAGGAGTTGCCTTGGGCTCTAGGCTTAGCCAATGGTAGCTTTGAGTCGAAGTGATCCACAAAAATTTTACCAAAACGCTACAATTTTCACTCAAAAGACATTGAAGACCCAAAGTCCCTTCTGAAGCCACATACGGCCAAAGCTTGTTTTAACAAAAAATGGGAAAAAGAATAAAACATGTGTAAAGTGATTGAGACATCCATCATCAATGCACCACTGTTGTAAACCAACTAAATACAACAGCAATAATTTCTAATATTAGGTGTGCAAGATTGGCGGCAAATGAAGCTAGGTACATTAAATTTTAAAACAATGGGGCAGGTTTCTTCTTTTTTTTTTTTTTTTTTTTTTTGGTCAGTCATATTCTATTTGAATGTCCACTTTTTGTCTACATTCAATCACATCGAAAAAATAAATAAATACATGCAGCAGTTGAGACATCCATCATCAATGCACGGCTAGTGTAAGCCAACTAAATACGGCGAGCAATAATTTTCGATGTTAGGTGCGCAAGATTGATAGAGAAATTTGTAAGAGTTTTCCTAATGTGGATTACATTAATTGATATTGTAATTTACCATTTTACGAGGTTGGTCTAAAGGTGAGATAGAAGGTTTATTAATTAGTCTAATATGGGACTAGCTAGTATGGGCTGAGTTGAGCCTGGCTCGTAATAAGAGGGCTTAGTTGGAAACTCTATAAATAGTGCTCACATATTTCATCTAACTATAATTCTCATAAGTATCCTCACAAAATGAACGTTTACCTAGCGCCAAAGGGTGAGGGGATCTTCTCATTGAGCCAGTGATACAGAGAACAATATAGGAGAACGATTTGCGCATGAATCATCGTTTTTTCGCTTCCACATAAAAAACGATGGATTGCAAAACAGACGCGTTAATCTTTTTACTCGATTGTCTGTGTTCTTGTTCTAGTTATGGAGATCATGGGATTGCGCATTTTATATCTTACAAAATTGTGTGTTAAAGTGATGTGATCAAAGGTAAATGTAAGTGGACATTCAAATAACATAAACCTGTCCCATCGTCTTAAAATTTAGTGTACCTAGCTTTATTTGCCATACAATCTACTTTGTTCTCTTCATTTCTCTTTTCAATTGCTTGGATCTCAACTTAGAGTGGATGGATCCTGAGCTCAAGCAACACCCTACTAACTTCATCAATCAAGTAAGACATAAGACGAAATTCGGATCGATGGCCTAAAATGGTTCTTCTCGTCCCAATAGAACATCATATAAATGGGATCACTTCTTTTTATCCCCGTGTATAATCCCACATCTATAAGAATAAAATACAGATTTTCCCCTCCTAACCTCACAGGAATGTTTCCCTGTTTACTTCTTCGAGTTCAAGGCAGTAGAAGCTGCTGCTTTCATTTCGAGTAAAGCATCCTCAAAGCACTTGGCCAGAAAATCAGGGTCGTGGATGATGTCCTTGGCCACCAGAAATTGCATGTCCGCCCTCCCCGCATAGCTCACCATGTGCATCGTGAGTGCCTGCATGCATCGCCTCTCAAACACCCCACATCAGTCCTGATAAAGATTTCATTCTAGATACCACAGATGATGAGGCGCAAGTATTTTGGAGCCTTACGTGGGGTAAACTCGAGACGTTCACCCTTATGTACGTGATGGGGTTCCCCCCAAACGTGATCTCCTCTCGTGGGCCAAACACGTTCGAGATGCTGAACGTGGTGTTGCAGAGGATCCTGTAGTTGAGCAGGCTTGCGACCTGCATTAGCAAAAACAGAGAGATTGCGCATTTGTCAGCTTATTGTCGTTCTGTTTTCCGAATTGTAGAAGCGCGAACTGATCCTTACATGTGCTCCTAAAAAAGTCATGGCCATATTCCCGATTTTGTAGGAGAAGTGAGCCTCCAAGGATTTCTTCTTCCGGTCCATCATCGACTTAGCTTTTCTCAAGTATTCAAGAGGGTCGCCACAGCTTCTGCTGTAATGAACGGGGAGGAGGATAATCCCGAACTTGTTTCCCCACCTCAGTCCCGGGTTGCCTTTCATCATATTGGATAGTTCCTGGTTAATACCACATCACACTTGATTCAAGTCAACTTCAGTTAAAAGGCGAAAAAGGAAGTGAGATCATGAAAGAAAAAAGAAACGAGGAACAGCAGCGAGACCCACCTGCAATCCCTGTTGTTCTCGTAAGTTAACAACTGCCACTCCCGTTATTCGAGTCCCTTCCTGCACGGCTGACAAAGGCAAATGAGCATTTTAGTCTTCGGAGATTCGTCATCTTTGAATCGACAAAAATCAGAGTGTATGTTTGGAAATGCCATTCGTTTTTTACCATTGGGAGACTGGTGGTCGATGTATTTGAACAAGCCGACTGATATGATCCCGAAGAGAACATCGTTAATGGTCTGCATTTGGAGCAGTGAATGAGATTCATCATCATTTGGTATTAGCATGGAATATTCATCATCTGGAAGTTGACTACAACAAAATGCATTGGTAGTCATGAAATACAAGAAAAGCATGTAGTATTCTTCCTCTAAAGATAAATGACCAATGAATGGAGTACTGGTCGCGCTCGAGAGAGTTGTGCAAACCCCTGGCGAGCACTTGTCAAGATCAGTCGACCCCGGCGGTCATTCGAGCGAACCCGGCCACCCCCCGAAATTGGCAACAGCGCCTGTTGGGGATCTGCGATTTCTGTTGCTCTTTCTTTATAAGCTTCAACTTTTCTTATTTTTAGCATTTTAAATGGAGTTAATAGCAAGAAAAATCTTAAACTTGTACACCTATAACAAATTTACTACAAATTAATTTTTTGACAACCAAAAATCTCAAATTAATACGCCTATGACAACTTTATCTTTATTAGTTTCCATTAAATTTTACTATCAAATTGCCAAGTTGAATGATAGGTGACCGTTGATGAATGCACCAGTTTGTGATTTTATCCTCAGTTTGTCACAAGTGTACTGATTTGTGATTTTTTCTTGGTGTTAATCCAATTTAATGAAAACTAATAGAGAGTAAATTTATCATAAATGTGTCAATTTAGGGATTTTGGTGGTTAAAAAATTACTTAGGGGCAATTTTCTCATAATTTAAAGTTCTAGTTTTTAGTAAATTTATCACAATTGTACGCGTTTAGAGTTTTTTGTAATAGTAAGGGCATGTTTGTTAAAAATAATTTATGTTTCCCGGAATAAAAATTTCTATTATTTTGTTCGAGGAAACGATAAAAGAATAGAAACGTGTTTGGTAAAACTTTTATTCCCGGGAATAGATTTGGAACAGAAATAAGAAGTAGAAAAAAGTAGTTTCTTGTTCCAAGAACAATTTCTAGAATCAATTTTTCTCTCTCTTCTTTTTTCTTCTTCTTCTTCTTCTTCTTCCTTTTGGCTGATGACCTCGTCGGAGTGTCGCCGACCCCCGAAGACGCCGAGCCACGACGAGGCTCGTTGGCCCAGGCCTCGCCATGGCTAGGCGAGGCATAGGGAGGCTGGGCCTCACCGGTGGCTAGGCGAGCTCGACCTCGCTAGATCTGGGCGAACTCGACTTTACCAGATCTAGGTGAGGTCGACCTTGCCCAACCAAGGCGAGGCCAACCCTTGTCGGCTGGCTCGAGGCTTGGCCTCGCCAGGCTAGGGTGAGGCCGACCTCACGCTACCTAGGCGAGGTCGAGCCTCACCGGTGGCCTGGCGAGGCTCGCCTAGCCACCGAGGCCACCGGCGAGGCTCAACCTCGCCTAGATCTGGTGAGGCCAAGCCTCGTGGTGGCCTGGCAAGGCTCCGGCGATCTCACAAGCGGCCAGCGACCGGCCACAAAGGAGGAACAAGGAAAAAAAAAACAAAAGAAGGAAAGAAGGAAAAATATAATAAAAATATTTAAAAATGAAAAGAAATAACAAAATTATATAACTTTACAAAATGCATTTCTTTCTCATAAATAGAATTTTCTTGCAATTACCAAACACGTTCTTATACTCAGAAATTTTTTTTTTGGTAAGAGGTAATAAATATATAGGGGAAAGGCCAAATGTACAAAAGATCACAGCATCGAAAACATACACTTAGAATTGTTACCAAATGTACTCAGAAATTGTTCCCGGGAACAGAAAAAAAAAAAAATCATTTCTCAAAAAAAATTGTTCCTCAGAACAAAATCGTTACCAAATGCTCTCAAAACCTTTTAAATATAGTTGTTTTTCTGTTACTAAAAAACAATTATAAATATGCAACGGCTCCATTACATCATCATTCAACCGCTTGTCATACCTTTTTTTCGAATGAAAAGTTTAATTTGAACAAAAATATTAATAGGGATCACACTGGGAAAAAAAAAAATTGTGTATAAGGTGAAGATTGAACAAATTAGGAAAGTATTGAATCAGCGGTGCTATTATTCTTTTTGGGCGATAAACGCATGGAACTTACCGCATTAGCGACCGCTGACTTGACCACCTTCATATCCTCCAGCGAAAACCTCGCCGTGGCCAGCTTCCTCGGCCAGAGTTCCACCCCTGCGCCACCACTCACCGGCGTCGTCCGATCGCTCACCCACATGGTCCTCAGTACAAACTCCACCACAAAAACCACCGTGAACCACACCACCTCCAACACCCTCACTACTGCCTTCCACCACTCACGGCCACCGTCGCTTCTCCTCCTCATCGTTGACGATGAAGGACCGATCGTCGGCAGTGCCTCGGGGTCGTCCACCCGCCGGGACCCTGCCAGGAACGAGGAAATCAGTGAGATCCCGTCACCAAGTGCATGGTGAATCCGTAACACCATGCACTGGTGGGCCATCAGGAGGTGGACGTCCCATAGGGGCTTGTCGTCGCCCATGAGCCCCGGCGAGTCAGTGGACAGGTCGGCGAGGAACTCGTTGACTGCTGCCTCGTCAGAGAGGCCTTCGGCGACGGGGCCGTGGACCGGGACGACATGGCGGTCAATTTCCACGCGGGTCCTCCTCCAGTGCTCTCGACCTGCGGAGTCCCGCACCAAGAGGCTGCAGAACCTGGGGTGCATAAACATGGGGCAGCTCTGGATCGCCAACTTGAGGGCGTCCACATCGAGGGGTTGCTTCATGCCAATGGCGCAGTAGATCACCTGGTTCATCTCCTTCTGGAGGAACAGGCGCCCCGCCGGTGTGAGGGGCTCGTCGGAGCCATTCTCCAGGGACCCCATGCCTGCGTGAAGATCGAAAAGGAGGGAAGTTTCAGTACGGATGGAATGGCGGGAGAATGACGACGGTGCCGGATCTTACGAAGTCAGTACTTCTTGAATGGATAAAAACACGAATCAGAATCTAAAGGAGTAGTCTAAAAATCGAAGCTTTTGTTTGTATGGTGGGGAGGGGGGAGGAGTGCGAGAGTGTCCGATTTCTAATTTTCAGGCGAGATTGCGCGAGGCTCTGGCATTTATGGATCTTAGCCTGTGCGAGCATCTTTTCGCCAAGCATTTATTAATTCGATGGTTCTTAAAAACGACAGCTAAAAGAGGCTCTACAGTCGCATGAAAAGGTCGATTACATTGTCGGCTCGCGAAGAAGTCAGTTTCACGAATCTTTTGCGGGGTAATCAAAGATCAAACCATTCGAAAAGATCCTAGCTTTTACGTTGTTTTGTATATGAATTTCATAAGTCAACTTGTTTCGTATCTCTTATGCCATTCTCTTTGTATCTCGAATTTTGTATCCAATTGACCATCTGGATATCAGCAATCTTTTGTGTTACTACTCTAATTAGGCATATTTTTATTTTTATTTTGGTCGAAAAGAAAGCATTCTCATTCAAGCAAAGGTTTGGATAATAGAAACACTAGCTTCAGAACATAACAAGTTCAAAAGACAAGGAGGAGGATAAAAAATCCAATTAGCTGGAAGGGCCTTTCTTCGGTGGGCCTTGACAACCTAGTCCGTCACTTTGTTGCATTCTCGTCGGCAATGGGCTATTTTCAAATTTGGAAAAGTATTAACACGTGCCTTCACTTCACATATTAACACATCTACTTCCCAGTTTACCTGCATTGTACTTTTGACAAAAGCTTTCACCAGTTCAAGATTATCTGACTCCAACTCCATCTGCTTTTCTTCTCTCCCTGCTTGTGCTTCTGCCTGGATCGCTAAAGAGGCTCTGACCGTGCGTGCTAAACCCTCGACAAGGACTCCTCTGCTGTCTCGACAGACACAAGCAACAGCCACTTCCCCTGTTTCTTGAAGAAAGGAGCCACGATGTTGATTTCTATCGCACCGTGCGTCCCCGCGCGCGCGCGCGACGGGGTGTGGGGGGTGGGCGCGGCTCCAAATTTGAGGTGAGCCATGCTTCGGAAAGGTCTGGATTGGAGGCGAGATGTGCGTTGGAGGGAACCCAGTCTGATGCGATCGCTGCTCCTGATGCGGGCGTTGCAGCGAAGGAGTCCAGTTTTGTGTCGAGCCGTGCGTCGGAGGAGACAAAGTTTGAGGCGAAGCCGGCGTCGGAGATGTCCAAATCTGATATGGTGGGGTCGGCACCTGCTCCTGATGCGGGCGCTGAACGGTACCACGTACTTGATTGTAAATAGTCAAAATGAAGATCATACCTCATTGTCCTTTTGTCCCTTACGATTTTCTTTTGCTTTCGAGACTCAAATTTGCATTGAATGCATGGGACGTTAAGTAACAACTAACTTTTCAAATTAATAAAAACAAGCCAACCCAAACTCAACCGTAATCATCATTAAAGCTGCATTTTGCCGTTTCAAGTTTCAGTCAAAATAGGACTAAATAGACTAGGATATAAAATATTTTACTATATCTTATCCACTATTTAATTAATAACAGTAATAAATTTAGATACTTTCATACCATATTATATACATTATTTGGTGCATACCTGAAAATACACAAATGGAGATGATAAGAATCTTTCACGATTCATAGCTAAAAAAACACAAATGTACAGACGAAAATAACTTCCATCAATTATCGTGATTATTGTACTATCTAAATCTTAAATCGTAAATGAGCTTTATTAATCAATCCATGATTATTGCACTATCTAAATATCAAATAGCAAAAGAGCTCATTGTAGCATTCTAGATCCACACATTCAACTATAACAAGAAATGAACAAAATCTAGTAACATCAATGCAGTAGATTTGCCAGTGAATGCCAAATCTAGTAAGAAAGAAAATATGATCATTCAACTTTGCGACACTGAAAAGTATAGTGCTTTGACTCTCTCGTTACTTTTGTGCACCTTTAACTTGAACCATAGAGTTATGGAGCAGAATGAGTTTCAAGTCTCTTGCTGCTTTTGTTGACTTTTGACATGAACTAGAGAGTCATAGAGGAAAATGAGCTTCAACTCTCTCGTCGTCCTCATGAAGTTTTAACGTGATCCAAAAACCTATGAAGGAATCGTGAAGTTTCAACAAAATTGAGAGATACGGAAGAGAAGGAGACGAAGAGCGTAGTTTTTTTTTTTTTTAATTAATCTCATTACCCCTTTTTTTTCATCGAAATTGGATCATTGACAAAATATCTTTCACCGAAATTCGTCTTCGATTTTTATTAAGCGGAGACAAGTTTTGTGGTGATTCCAGACAAATGTTGTATCAATGGAACACAAGAAATATATACTCTTTTACAGAATTTAATCAACAATGTGATGACATAAGAAGCTTTGCCAAAATTTAATTGACAACAAAGTGCGGTGACAAAGATACAACATTAGAATTTAATCAATGACAAAGATCTGTAAACTACAATTAAAGTACAAAAATTGAAAGATATCTATATAGCGGAAAAGATAAATTGCAGAGTAGTAAAAATAAAGATAAATTTGCAAGAACATTGAGTTCTTTAATTGATTGATCAAGATTTACAAAGAATGGGAGGGGGGAATTGTCCAAAAAGTCTTACACCTATTGTACAGTGGCCAATTCACTCATAAATATTTCAATTGTGTTAATTTAGCATTAAACTTATTGTACAACGATCAATTCAATCCGAAACCTTTTAATTATATCAATTTGTACCAACCTTTTGACAATTTACTAATTTAATCCTAAGCCTTCTTACAAATAACGGTTCTTCTAGCCAATTGTGACTAGGAATCACTGACATGGCAATCCAGTCAATATTAGTCTTCCTACATGGCGCGGCTGGCACCAGTTTGAATGATTTTTAAATTTTTTTTTAAAAAAAGGATCAATTTTTATTATTTTTATTGTTTATTTCATTTCTTTTCTTGCTTTTCCTATCCAAAAATAAAAAATAAAAAATTACCCATGTTAGCCCAAGCTGCGCCATGTAGGACATTCAACATTCACTAGACCACTACATTAATAATTTCTAGCCAAAATTAGTCAGGAAGACAACATTGGCAATGCATTAAAAATTTTAGGAGTAAATTAGTAAATTGTTAAAAGGTTTTTGACTAAATTAGCATAATTGAAAAAATTTAAGACTGAATTGGCAAATTATTAAGAAGTTTTTGGACTAAATTAGCACAATTGAAAGGTTTTAGGCTAAAGCCGTTATACAATAAATTTATGACTTTCTGAACAATTTTTCCAAGGATATGGTGAGTCTATTTATAACCCATATATTTATGACCCATAGTCAACAGTTACAATTTTGGAATTAAATAAAATAAATAACGACAGTTACAATAATTTGTGCTATTCACTAACCCCTATTGTCTAGAACACTTATCCACATGAAGTTATAAATTCCCTAAATTTTTGACAATAAAACATGACCGCAAGGTTATACAACATTGAGATGTCCCGTGTGTTGGGATGCCCCGAGAGTATTCAGAAGATGAAGTAAATAAGATGGGGCATTCTCATTAATATACATTTATGCATGTTGATAAAGATCCAAATGATATTGATGCATCAAAAAAAGGACTCGGGAATGTTCGGGAGATGAAATAAATAAGTAGGGGTATGCTCATTTATATACATTTACGCATGTTGATAAAGATCCAAATGATATTGATGCATCAAAAAATTATATGCCATACGTGTGCATTAAGTAGATAATGACCATGCATTCGTGTGAGATACTTACAAAGAAAGTAGGGTGTATGCTTATGTCTTGATTATGTTGCTCCAATTGTTTGTGAGTGTATGCTAGGGCAGGTGCAAAGGTGAACTCCTATTTTAAATTTACATATTTCACTTGCTAGGTTTCAACTCGTTCCTTTATCTTTTAGACATGTAGAAGGGCCACCCCCCACCACTGCTTTTTGGAGCCCTTGCAAACATTGAGTATGATTATGAGGAGGTTGTATTGCCTAATATAGTTTTTACATATACCAAGTGCACTGCTACAATGTGAGTTGACATAAGACTTAATCGCATAGAAAATTAGGGATTAATTTTTAAACCCTAGCCAAAAAATATTTTTTACTAAATTGCATCGCGTATTAGCATTAGGAATATTTGTATGGTAATTTTTAAATTTTTCCAAAAAAAAATTATTATTATTGAAAATTATGATCATAAAAGAAAAATAAAAAGAAAGGAAAATCGAATAGGGCCGGGTAAGGGGTTGGGCTTGCCCGGCGTTCCTCCCCCTCCTCCTCCTCTTCTTTCTCCCTTTCTCTTTTCTTTATGTGGGCCAGCCCACCTCTCTCTTTTATCTATCTTCTTTTCGTGCTTGGACCAGCCCATCTCCCTTTATTTCAGCCTGGCGCCAGCCACGCTTCTGCAAAAGAGGGAGGGAAAGAAACGTACAAACCAGAGAAGGATGCAGAGGATCGTGAGGACGGGCAAGCTGGCCATAGCTGAAGCTAAGCACTCCGATTGCTAGCCATTAAAAAGGAGAGAGGCGAGAGAGAGAGGGGAGATTCTCTAGCGAGAGTCCAAGGGAGAGAGAGACCGAGAAGGGGAGAGATCTGAAGGGAGAAGCAACCGAGAGAGGGCGAGCCCGAAAGAAAGGAGTCCTCCGACCATCTGGCCACGCCCGAAGCTCGCTCGACGGCTCCCGGACGCACCCTCAGGCCTGTTGTCCCTGTTTTCCCCAAGTTGCATCCGAGGTAAGCCGTGAGCTTGAGTCTTTTTTGTCTTCTCTCGGGCACGTCACAACTCTAAGGATTCTAGCTCGGAGGAACGCAAGGCGACTAGACCTGGTCCGATCTAGTCAATATTAGTCTTCCTACGTGGCGCAACTAGCACCAGTGTGAATGATTTTTAAATTTAAATAAAAGATCAATTTTTATTATTTTTATTGTTTTTTTCCTTTCTTTTCTTGCTTTTCCTATCCAAAAAAAAAAAAAAAAAAAATTGTCCATGTTAGCTCAAGCTGCGCCATGTAGGAAGTTCAACATTCACTAGACCGCTACATCAATAATTTCCAGCCAAAATTAGTCGGGAAGACAACATTAGCAATGCATTAAAAAGTTTAGGAGTAAATTAGTAAATTGTTAAAGGGTTTTTGACTAAATTGGCATTATTGAAAAATTTAAGACTGAATTGGCAAATTATTAAGAAGTTTTTGGACTAAATTAGCACAATTGAAAGGTTTAAGACTGAAGCCGTTATACAATATATTTATGACTTTCTGAACAATTTTTCCAAGAATATGGTGTGGCTATTTATAACCCATATATTTATGACCCATAGTCAACAGTTACAATTTTGGAATTAAATAAAATAAATAACACAGCTACAATAAGTTGTGCTATTCACTAACCCCTATCGTCTAGAACACTTATCCACATGAAGTTATAAATTCCCTAGATTTTTTACAACAAAACATGACTGCAAGGTTATACGACATTGAGATGTCCCACATGTCAGGATGCCCCGAGAATGTTCGGGAGATGAAGTAAATAAGATGGGGCATGCTCATTAATATACATTTATGCATGTTGATAAAGATCCAAATGATATTGATGCATAAAAAAAGGCCCCAGGAGCGTTCAGGAGATGAAATAGATAAGATGGGGCATGCTCATTAATATACATTTATGCATGTTGGTAAAGATCCAAATGATATTGATGCATCAAAAAAAGGCCCCGGGAGCGTTCAGGAGATGAAATAAATAAGATGGGGCATGCTCATTAATATACATTTATGCATGTTGATAAAGATCCAAATGATATTGATGCATCAAAAAATTATATGCCAAAGGCGTGCATTGAGTAGATAATGACCATGCATTCGTGTGAGATACTTACAAAGAAAATAAGGCGTATGCTTATGTCTTGATTATGTTGCTCCGATTGTTTGTGAGTGTTATGTTAGGGCGGGTGTGAAGGTGAACTCCTATTTTAAATTTAGATATTTCACTTGCTAGGCTTCAGTTCATTCCTTTATTTTTCAGACATGTAGAAGGGCAACCCCCCACGGAGCCTTTACAGACATTGAGTATGATTATGAGGAGGTTATATTGCCTAATATAGTTTTTATGTATACCAAGTGCACTATTACTACTACGATGTGAGTCTGACATAAGACTTAATCGCATTGAAAATTATGGATTAATTTTTAAACCCTAACTCAAAAATAATTTTTACTAAATTGCATCGCGTATTAGCATTAGGAATATTTGTATCACTATTGGTAATTTTTAAATTTTTCCCAAAAAAAAAAAATATCATCAAAAAGAAAAGGAAAAAAAGAAAATAAGAAAAAAATATTATTATTATTGAAAATTATGATCATAAAAGAAAAAGAACAGAAAGGAAAATCGAATAGGGCCGGGTAAGGGGTTGGGCTTGCCCGGCGTTCCTCCTCCTCCTCTTCTTTCTCCCTTTCTCTTTTCTTTACGTGGGCCAGCCCACCTCTCTCTTTTCTCTATCTGTTTTTCGTGCTCGGCCCGGCCCATCTCCCTTTATATCAACCCGGCCCACACGCAAGTCATCTTCCCCCCTCACGCCAGCCACGCTTCTGCAAAAGAGGGAAGGAAAGAAACGTACAAACCAGAGAAGGAGGCAGAGGATCGCGAGGACGGGCGAGCTGGCCATAGCTAAAGCTAGGCACGCCGGTTGCTAGCCGTTAAAAGGGAGAGAGGCGAGAGAGAGAGGGGAGGTTCTCTAGCGAGAGTCCAAGGGAGAGAGAGACCGAGAAGGGGAGAGATGAAGGGAGAAAGCAACCGAGAGAGGGCGAGCCCGAAAGAAAGGAGTCCTCCGACCGTCCGGCCACGCCCGAAGCTCGCTCGACGGCTCCCGAACGCACCCTCAGGCCTGTTGTCCCTGTTTTCCCCAAGTTTCATCCGAGGTAAGCCGTGAGCTTGAGTCTTGTTTGTCTTCTCTCGGGCTTGTCACAGCTCCAAGGATTCTAGCTCGGAGGAACGCAAGGCGACTAGACCTGGTCTGATCTATAGAGCTCGCCCCTCATTCGCCTCCCCTGAGCCGGATAGGGGACACCACCGACGACCCTCCCCGTGCCCCGTTTCTGCACCTGGTTTCTGGTTTGTTGAACCAGACCACCGTGCCCATTTCATGTGAGTCCCCACCTTCATTTATGATATATTTTGCTGTTGTTGGATCATTTTTTGCTCATTGTCATGCGTCTCGGTCCTTGTCTGAAACTCCATCGTGCTCTTGTCCGTTCCTCAAATAGCGTATCCGACATGTTCGAGCAAAGCATTATCAAAGCACTTGGCCAGAAAATCAAGGTCGGGGATGATGTCCTTGGCCACCAGAATCTGCATGTCCGCCCTCCCCGCATAGCTCACCATATGCATGGTGAGCGCCTGCATGCATCGCATCTCAAACACCCCACATCAGTCCTGATAAAGATCCGATTCTAGATACGGCAGACAAGAAGGAAAAAGGAAAAACGATGAGGATTTGGAGCCTTACGTGAGGTAAAATCGAGGAGTTCACCCGTACGTACGTGATGGGGTTGCCCATGACCGCGATCTCCTCTTGTGGGCCGAGCACGTTCAAGATAGTGAAGGAGGTGCTGCAGATGATCCTGTAGTTGAGCAGGCTCGCGATCTGCATCAGCAAATAACCAGACAAATTACGAGTTTGTCAGCTTATTCTCATTCTGTTTTCCTGTTTCCCGAATTGCAGAAGCTTGAACTGATCCTCACGCGTGCTCCTAGATAAGTCATGACGATATCCCCGATTCTGTAGGAGAAGTGAGCCTCCAGGGACTTCTTCTTCCGATCGATCATGGACTTAGCTTTTCTCAGGTATTCGAGAGGGTCGCCAGAGCTTCTGCGGTAGTGAACGGGGAGGAGGAGAATCCCGAACTTGTTGCCCCACCGCAGTCCCGGGTTGCCTTTGATCAAATTGGATAGTTCCTGATTAATACCAAACCCACACTTCAATTCAATCAACTTCAGTTAGAAGGCAAAAAACAGTGAGACTCACCAGCAATCCGGGTTGTTCTCGCAGATTAACCATCGCCACTCCGGTTATGCGAGTCCCTTCCCGCACAGCTGACAAAGGTCAATGAGCATTTTAGTCAGTCGAGATTCGTCGCCTTTGAATTGACAAAAATCGAGTGGATTGTCGGAAATGCTATTCCATTTTTACCATTGGGAGATCGGTGGTCCAAGTATTTGAACAAGCCGGCCGACATGATCCCGTAGAGAACATCATTAATGGTCCGCATTTGAAGCAATGAAAGATATTCATCATCATTTAGAATTAGCATGGAATCAAAATGCATTGATAGTCGTAAAATAAAAGAAAAGCATGTAGAATTCTTCTTTTCAAGATAAATGACAAATTTAGTATTAGTTGCACTCTCCAAAGTTGTACAAATGCTCGCGGTGCTCGTCAATCGGGGTGAGCATGGTCCGGGTGGGTGATTCTCACGTTAGATCTGAGAACAACTCACTAAGGACCGGTTTCAAAAATTAAAATTGAAATCCGGCCATTAGTTCCATGGACCTTTCTCGAGTGGATCAATGGAACTAGTCCCAAATCCTTATAAAATTGCATTCATCAATTAATATCATGGTGAACCTAGTTTCTATTTAAAGCAGCAAAGCTTGTTCGGCCTTATATTCGGGTTGAATTGCTATTAATTTTAATTAAGAATCGAGAACTATAAGGCGGAATGAATAGATAACATTAGCTAAAAGCTTAATTTTTTTCGAAGATCATGGTGTGGTTCTCTTAGGATTTCTCGACATTGGAAACATATAGAGAATTAGACTCTATGTTAGAAGTCTTAACTTCCACAGAAGTTAAAACATTAATCACTTGATCTATTTTTTTTCAACATTAACCTAATTTAATCATGGAATGGCTAAGGAGAGACATAATTATCTCCAATCATTTCTCTCATTCCTCTGTGTTCATTTACTTTGTTTTGGTTGAGAAAGCAAGTAAATAGATTATTAGAATGCAAAAGAAAAAGTAGGGGAGTTAATACACACCAAAGAGACAAAATTAGTAATAATGTCAAGTAACTACAAATATACATGTATGTACATATATATATTTGATCGAAGAACTATAATAGTAATTGAGGTGAAATTTCTTTCTTTAAATATATATAAACCAATTCGGTCTAGGTAGGTAGGTCGGGGGTTCCATGCCTAGAATCGAGAATCGGACCATACTCATTGATTCCATTAAATTGGAACCGAAAATCGGATTGGCCCCCCATGGGAACCGCTAGTTCTGATCCGATTCGATTCTGGATTATTCGGACAGTTTCTAGTTCTTTTGCACACCCCTACTCACCAGGGTTAGTCGACTCCAGGGGTCATTCAAGCAATCTTGACCGACCCCCCAAGATTGGCATCAACGCGTGCTCGTTGATAATCTGCGGTATCTATTTCTCCGTCCTTTTAAGCTTCAACTTTTTATTTTTATTTTCTGCAATATTTAAATAAGATTGTTTCATGTTACTAAAAAAATTACAAAAACATGCCCCGTCTTCATCACATCATCATTTAATGGCGATTTAATGGATGTTGTACTTTTTTTAATAAAATATTAATTTGAACAAAAATATAATAGGGATAACATTGAAAAAAAGAAATGATGACGACGATGTAAGTGTTAGAGCCTCTTTTAGCTGTCGTTTTTAGAAAGGGCCCATCGAATTAATAAATGCTTGGCGAAATGATGCTCTCTCCGCACCGGGCAGCGCCTCTCGCTGCGTGAAGACAAACCGCACGTAAATACCTTTTCTCTCCGTCTTTTCTTCCAGCTAAAGTCTCTCAACAGGTGTGTTGACAAAAAAAAAAAAAAAAAGTCTCTCAACAGGTGCAGCCAACATATTCTCAGGCGTATGCCAGAAAGCCTCACGCAATCTCGCCTGAAAATTCCAAATCCAACACTCTCGCACTCCTTCCCCCTTCCCCACCTCACGGACAAAAGTTTCGATTTATAAACTACTCCTTTAGATTCGGATTCGTGTTTTTATCCATTCAAGAAGTACTAACTTCACACGAGCCGCCAGCACTGTCGTTATTCTCTCGCCATCCCAACCGCACTGAAGATTCCCTCCTTTTCGATCTTCCCGCAGGCATGGGGTCCCCGGAGAACAGCTCCCACGAGCTCCTCTGATACCGGGAGGGCGCCTGTTCCTCCAGAAGGAGATGAACCAGGTGATCTACTGCGCCATCGGCATGAAGCAACCCCTCAATGTTAACGCCCTCGAGTCGGCGGGCGTCAACAATCCAGAGCTCCCCCATGTTTACGCAACCCAGGTTGTGCAGCCTCATGGTGCGGGGATCGGCAGGCCGAGAGCACTGGAGGAGGACCCTTATGGACATTGACCGTCATGTGTCCCGGTCCACGGCCCCATCATCGAAGGCCTCTCTGACGAGGCGGCGGTCAACAAGTACCTTGCCGACCTGTCCACCGACTCGCCGGGGCTCCTGGGCGACGACAAGCCCCTGTGGGACGTCCACCTCCTGATGGCCCACCGGTGCATGGTGTTATGGGTCCACCACGCACTTGGCAACGGGATCTCACTGGTTTCGTCTTTCCCAGTAGGGTCCCAACGGGTGGACGACCCCGAGGCGCTGCCGACGATCGGTCCTCTGTCGTCAGCGGTGAGGAGGAGCGGCGGTGGCGGCAAATGGTGGAAGGCGGTAGTGAGGGTGTTGGAGGTGGTGTGGTTCACGGTGCTTTTTGTAGTGGAGTTCGTGCTGAGGATCATGTGGGTGAGCGATCGGAGGATGCTGGTGAGCGGCGACGCAGGGGTGGAACTCTGGCCGAGGAAGCTGGCCATGGCGAGGTTTCGGCTGGAGGACATGAAAGTGGTCAAGTCAGCGGTCGCTAATGCGGTAAGTTCTAAAGTTCTATCTCGTGTTTATCGCCCAAAAAGAATAATGGCACCTCGGATTCAATACTTATCTAATTTGTTCGATCTTCACTTTGTACACATTATTTTTTTCAATGTCATCCCTACTAATATTTTGGTTCGAATTAAATTTTCCGGAAAAAAAAAGGATGACAAGTCGTTAAATCGCGGTTAATTGATGATATGGTGGAGATGTGGCATTTTTTTTTAAAAATTTTTTTTAGTGACGCAAAACAATCACATTTAAAATACAGAAAATAAGGAAAGTTCAAATACAGATTCCGGAAATTCTCAGCAAGCGTTTTTGGCGATTCCGAGGGCTGGCCGGGATTGTTCGAATGACCCCCCGCGAGTGCTCGCCCGAGTTTGCACGACTCTCTTGGCTGGGATTTCTTCCGGTCGCTCGCCCACATTCTCCGCAGCATGAACTCCACTACAAAGACCAACGTGAATCACATCACCCCCAACACCCTCACCGCCGCCTTCCACCACTCGCTGCCGCCGCCCCTCCTCCTCTTAACCGACGATGGAGGAACAATCGTCGGCAGCGCCTTGGGGTTGTCCACCCGCTGGCACGATGCCAGGAACATCGACATCAGCGAGATCCCGTCACCCAGGGCATGGTGGATCCGGAACACCAGGCATCAGTTGGCCATCAGGAGGTGGACGTCCCACAGGGGCTTGTCGTTGCCTAGGAGCCCCGGTGAGTCGGTGGACAGGTCAGCGAGGTACTCATTGACGGCCGCCTCGTCAGAGAGGCCTTCGGCGATGGGGCCGTGGACTGGGACGACATGGCGGTCAATGTGCGCGTGGGTCCTCCTCCAGTGCTTTCGGCTGCGGAGTCCTGCACCATGAGGCTGCAGAACCTGGAGTGCGCAAACATGGGGCAGCTCTGGATCGCCGACTTGAGGGCGTTGACGTTGAGGGGTTGCTTCATGCCGATGACACAGTAGATCACCTGGTTCATCTCCTTCTGGAGGAAGAGGCGCCCCGCTGGTGTGAGGGGCTCGTCGGAGCCGTTCTCCAGGGACCCCATGCCTGCGTGAAGATCGAAAAGGAGGGAATCTTCAGTACGGATGGGCAGCCGGGAGAATAACGACAGTGCCGGATCGTACGAAGTCAGTTCTTCTTGAATGGATAAAAACACGAATTAGAATCTAAAGGAGTAGCCTAAAAATCGGAACTTTTGTCCATGTGGTGGGGAAGGGGGAGGAGTGCGAGAGTGTCCGATTTGTAATTTTCAGGCGAGATTGCCCGAGGCCCTGGCATATGTGGATTTTAGCCGCTGCAAGCATATTTTCGCCAAGCATTTATTAATTCGATGATTCTTAAAAACATTCGATGGTTCTTAAGAACGACAGCTAAAAGAGGCTCTAACACCTGCATGAAAAGGTCGATTACATTGTCGACATGCGAAGTAGTCTGTTTCATGAACCTTTTGCGTGGGAATCACAGATCAAACCATTCAAAAAGATTCCAGCTTTTACATTGTTTTGTATATGAATTTCATTAAGTCAAACTCGTTCCATATCTCTTATGTCATTCTCTTTGTTTCCCGAATTATGTCATCCTACTTTAGCTAGGCATATTTACACGCTACAAGATGAACGGTACTGCGTGCTCGATTGTAAATAGTCAAAATGAAGATCGGACCACCTTGTCCTTTCATCCCTTAGGATTTACTTTTGTTTTCAAGACTCAGATGGGACGTTAGGTAACAACTAACTTTTCAAATCAATGAAATCAAGCCAACCCAAACTCAACTGTTGCCACCATTAAAGTTTCATTTTGCTGTTTGAAGTTTTAGTTAGACTAGGATATAAAATATTTTGCTATATCTTAACACTATATGATTAATAGCAGTAATGAAACCGGATATTTTCATATTATATTATGTCCATTATTTGGTGTAAACCTAAAAATAAACAAATGGAGATGGTAAGAATCCCTCATGATTTACAGTTGAAAAAACACAAATGTATAGACGAAGATAACTTCCATCAATCATCATGATTATTGTACTATTTAAATCTTAAACAGTAAATGAGCTTTATCAATCTATCCATGATTATTGTACTATATAAATCTTAAATAGTAAATTAGCTTTATCAATTAATCCATGATTATTGGACTATCTAAATATGAAATTGCAAAAGAGCTCATTGCAGCATTCCAGATCCACACACTTGACTATAATAAGAAATAAACAAGCTCCAATAACATCGATGCGATAGATCTGCCAGAAAACACCAAATTTAGTACGAAAGAAAATATGATCATTCAACTTTGTGACACCGAAAAGTATAGTGTTTCGACTCTCGCCACTTTCATGCACCTTCAACTTGAACCATTGAGTTATGGAGCAAAATGAGTTTCTATTCTCTTGTTGGTTTTGTTGACTTTTGACATGAACCAGAGAGTTATGGAGGAAAATGAGCTTCAACTCTTTCGTCTTCATGGAGTTTTGACGTGATTCAAAAAACTACGAAGGAATCGTGAAGTTTCAACGGAATTGGGAGATACGGAAGAGAAGGAGATGGAGAACGTAGTTGCCCCTTTTTTCCGCTGAAATTACATCATCTATGAAATATCTTTCAACGAAATTCATCTTCGATTTTTATTAAGAGGAGACGAGTTTTGTGGTGATTTGAGACAAATGTTGTATCAATGGAACACAATAAATATGTATACTTTTACGGAATTTAAATGATGACATAAAAAGCTTTGCCAGAATTTAATTGACAACAAACAAAGTTGATAAAGATGCAACATCGGAATTTAATCAACAACGAAGATCTATAAACTACAATTAAAGTACGGAAATTGAAAGATATTTATATAGCGGAAAAGATAAGTTGCAAAAAAGTAAAAATAAAGACAAATTTGCAAGAACATTGAGTTCTTTAATTCATTGATCAGGACTTACAAAGAAAAGGGGAAAATTGTCCAAAAAGTCCTACTATTGTATGGTAGTCAATTCAGTCTTAAACCTTTCAATTATGTTAATTTAGTTTTAAAATTATTATACGATGGTCAATTCAGTTTAAAACCTTTTAATTGCATCATTTTAGTCCTAACCTTTTAACTATTTACCAATTTAATCATACACCTTTTAACATATTATAGTTCTTCTTGTTAATTTTGATCGAGAATCACTAACGGGGCGATCTAATCAATGCTAGTCTTTCTATCGGCACGACTGGTGCTGGCATGAATGGTTTTTAAATTTTAAAAAAAGATCAATTTTTTAAATTATTTTATTGATTTTTTTTCATTTCTTTTCTTACTTTCCCTTTTTTCAAAAAATTTAAAAAAATTGCCAATGTTAGCCCAAGCAACACCACATAGGACATTCAACTTTGACTAGACCATTAGGTTAGCGATTTCCAGCAAAAATTAGCCGAAAAAATGAGTGCTAAATACCTTAAGTATTAAAACTTGGCACGATAGGACACTTAAGTGTTAAAAGTTCATAAAGATATACTTAAATGCCAAAATCGGAGAAAAATAGATCATTTAAGTGTCAACGACGAGAAATTTTGATCAAAATGTCGATGTGACCTTTGCAATGAGACAAGTACAAAATTACATCGTTTTGCATGCTGATGTGGCTAGATAAGCCAAAAACGACTACTTAAGTGCCAAAATTGGAGAAAAATAGATTATTTAAGTGTCAAAGACGAGAAATTTTGATCAAAATATCGATGTGACTTTTTTCAGTGAGATAAGTACAAAATGATGTCGTTTTGCATGCTGATGTAACTAGATAAGTCGAAAATGACACCGTTTTGCCTCAGATTTGAATTTTCATATAAATATTAATTTAATTAAATTTAAAAATAAATTTTTAAAAAAGGGATTGCAGCACTTGTTCAATGAGGGTTGTGCAAGCCCTCGCCGTCGCTGCCCTACATCATTAGGAAGGTTCAACAACAACCAAGGTTTGGCGACAAGGCCCTACAAGCTCTCGCCCAAATCTAAGGTGAGGGTCACAGCCCTTCCCTAGATCCGACAAGGGCTGGAGACCCTCTGGCCATCAGTCAGCCAAGGTTGCCAACCCCTAGTCAAGGCCCGATGAACTCGGCCGACCCTCCTCCCACCGTCGCCAACCCTTCCCGACAATGATGGGGTGGCGACGACAAGCACAACCCTCACTGAACAAATGTTGCAATCCCTTTCCTATTTTTAAATTTAATTTAACTAATATATATTAAAATTCAAATAAGAGGCAAAACAATGTCATTTTAGCTCTTCTTTACCAATTGAGCTTTCCGATGAGCCATGTCGGATTTCCGGCACCCTTCATTGGAGTTGGCACTTAAATGTCTCATTTTTCAAAGAAATGGTACTTAAGTGTACCTCTCAAAACTTTTGGCACTTAAGTGCTAAGTATCCCCTATGCCAAGTTTTAGCACTTATGCTGTACTTTTGCCCTGAAAAACCTATATTAGCAACGCGTTAAAAGATTTAAGACTAAATTGGTACAATTGAAAATTTTAGGACTGAATTAGCAAATTGTCAAGAGATTTTGGACTAAATTAGCGCAATTGAAAGGTTTAGGACTAAAGCCGTTGTACAATAAGTTTATGACTTTTTGGACAGTTTTTGCAAGAATACAATGTGGCTATTTATAACCCATAGTCAATGGTTATAATTTTGGAGTTAAATGAAATAAATAACGACAGTTACAATAAGTTGTGTTATTCAATAATTCCTATCATCTAGAACACTTATCCACATGAAGTTATAAAATCCCTAAATTTGCGATAACAAAACAAATCTGCAAGGTTAAACCATGTTGAGATATCCCGTGTGTCAGGATGTCTCAGGAGTGTTCGAGAGCTGAAGTAAATAAGATGATACATGTTCATGCATGTACATATATACATAATGATAAAGAACCAAATGATCTCGATGCATTAAGAATACCCATACGTGTGCATTGAGGAGGTGATAACCATGCATTTGTGTGAGGTACTTGCAAAAAAGGTAAGAGTGTATACTTATGCATTGATTATGTTGCTTCGAATGTTTATGATTGTTATGCCAGAGTGGGTGCGAAGGTTAACTCCTACGTTAAACTTAGAGATTTCACTTGATGGGCTTTAGCTCATTTATTTCTCTCTTTTTCAGACATTTAGAATGGCCATTTCCCCACCACCGCTCTTTGGAGCCCTAGCACACATTGAGTATGATTATGAGGAGGTTATATTGCCTAATATGGTTTTTATCAAACTTTATCTTGTATCAGACAAGACTCAAACATCTAACAAGATAAATTTTATTTCATCATGACTTTTATCCAGACTAGCAAATATTATCTTACTAGTTATATCACACTCGAGATGAGTCCTTAAATGCAAATAAGGCCGGACCGCTAGAAAGGGAAAAACCTAATGCTTGTAGCCTACCCACAAGAATTTAAGCACACTAATTCTACTATTAATAATTTGAAAAGGTTACGAATCTTCACCTATATCTATTGAAAAAGTCCAGTCATTTCGAACTGCTCACGAAATAATTAGATTTGTTATCGATATAAGAATAACAATTTGCACGAAATTGATTCGCGCAATCCCCAAATTCACTCGTAACAAATCCAATTATAATTGCGAGGACAATTAATCGTAATACTCTAAACGCAAATGAACATATCGAACAAGTAATGTAATGATAAGAAAAGAATATTGTCTTACAAAGATAGATGACAACCAATTAAATATTAACAATATATTAATTCTAAATTTATCTAACATATCAAAATAGAATTGAGAAAAAAATTAAAACTAAAAATCTTCAAAGCAAAATTTGGAAACTAAATGTAGTAAATCAATCAGATAAATATATTAGAGCATCTGATCTTATCATAACTATTAGATATAAATTTCAAATTGTTACACGTACAAAAATAATATCAAACATGTGATAGTGGAATTTTCTAATCTATTTACTATTCTATCTTTAGGTATAGCAATCCTACTCAGTTTATTAATCCACTATATCTCTATATAAATTTAAATAAGTATGAGTGTATTAAATCTACAAATATTCTTGGCTTACAATAAGTCTTTTGGATCACCTTATCACCAAAAACTACACAAATAATGTGGTATATTTATATCCATATTTAATTCGTGGTTATATATTATAAGGAGCAATTGCATATTATTATTTCTCAGTCTTAAACATCAACATCAAATCATTCAACTGGTGGTCGATCACTTAAAAGCATTAAGCACGATAATATGTAACTCACATGAATGAAATTACTTGTATTCATAAAAATCATGAAATTTATATCATCATGGTTAGGCTACATTATAGCCTTAACAAAAGAAAATTAGAACATAGTAGAAGAAGAAACAAAAATATAAATCAAACCTAACATCTTGAATTAAAGAATAAAAATTCGGTCACTACTTTTGTCTTCTCTCTAAAATGCTTCAAAAACTCTCAAAACAATGAAAAATTATCTAAAGGATCTCTAATTTGATATGCATCTTCCAACGCTTGCAGATAAAATTAGGGAATAAAATCCATGATTCCCCTATTTTTTTCCATTCTTTTTCTTATTTTCTCCATATTTCATTACATAAACAAAGAAAATTCGAATAATCATAAGGAAGTCCAAATATTTTCTCATGGATATTGCATTATTTGTTGCCTAAATAGGTCAAATAACTCTATTTTATAGAGTTATCAAACCCCCAAACTTAACATTTGGCTAGTCCTCGAACAAAAGCAAGATATAATGTATACTCAAAGCAACAACCTTCTCCAAGACATCTTTTCATAATTGCTCAAATTCACAATTAAAAAAAAAAACATAAATTTTATTTAAACATTGAAATCGATTTATACGTTAAGATGATCCAAGTGTGTGTATGAGTCCTCATCTTTTCGAGTTATATACAATCCAAATAAATTTACATTGATAAACAACCTCTAAAAAATTCTCTATAATTATGATAAAATCTCATAGGTTTGCTTTTCATTCATTTCTCCACAAATGTAAGTTAATCATCCAACCAAAAATCAATAGGACTTTTCTTAGTTTGCAATGTAAGGTTGGGCTAAAAGTAAGATAATGGTAATTTTAAGCTCAACTCACCCATTAACACGTTGATTTCTAGGATCTTATTAAAGCCAATGTCACTGTCCCCAATTTCACTCATTCAAGATAATCTTTCTACCACCATATATCATAATTCTTTTTTTTTTTTTTTTCTTTTTTCTTTTTTCATTGCTCTTTTTTTTTTTTTTTTCTAAAATTGCTTTATGGTGGAGTTCTTCCCAAAGTCCCTCCTGATATAACATGAAAATTTCCAACCCATTGAGTAACCAAAAGACTCGCTCAATTGAAAATTGGATAGGGAACCATAAAAGCTATAAATAAATAAATAAATAATCTTTTTTTGATACACCCTAAATAACCATAGCAATCAATTTTTTTTTTCCTTTTCATGCTCCACTTGTCCTCTCAAATTGCTATTAGGCACAAATAAACTTTTATTAAAAAAAAAATTGACGTGTTCATGGGGCGTGGGACAATGATATAATTTGATAAAATATAGGCTTAACATATATGGGTGTCAATAAAAAATTGGATAATAATTAAAGTTCAATGGGGTGACTAGGGATAAATAAGCATGGTTGACTTGAAAGACTCAATCGATCCCAAAATTGTATAAATCATTTTCTCAGTTAGATGTAGCTTAGGATCAAACAAATTCTAAAATTTGGATGAGATATAAAAAAATCACATACTTCACATAAATGTTCTTTAAATTTACACACAATTCAAAAATTAGAGACTTTTAGTGCTTAGTAAATGGATCAACATAATCATAATCAAAATTAACTCATACATCAGTTGCAAATTCAAACGAAATTTAAATTTTCCTAAGAATAACAAAAAATTCACAATAAGGAATGCAATCATGATTAAAAAAAAATAGATTTAGCAAAAATTTTGTCTCCCCCCAAACTTGAATAAAACATTGCCCTCAATGTGAAAAAGAAAAATATGGGCAAGAAAACTCCCATTGTTGTAGGATGTGTCCATTGATAGCCTTGATGATTAAACTCCTAGAACATGGTCCCTCAAGAAAGAAAATTAACCTAGATAAAACAGAGAATTTTTTTTTTTTTTTTTTTGCAAAATGTAAACTTAAAAATAAGTGAAGAAACATAATGAAAATCCTTGGGTTGCCTCCCAAGAAACGATTGCTTTATAGTTTTCAGCCAAACTATCTCAGATGTCGCTATTATCGAGAATGAAGTTCAATAGTGGCTTTCTACCTGTTGTAACTACCTCCAAAGTAGGGCTTCAAATATTGACCATTCACCTTGAATGTACTCTCGGTGTCATGTGCAACTTTAATTGTTCCATATGGGAATACCTGTGTGACTTTGAAAGAACTAGGCCATCGAGACCATAACTTTCTTGGAAAAAGTTTAAGACAAGACTTATAAAGTAAAACTTTTTTAACCAATTTCGAATTCTCTTATGAATATGTGCTTGTTATGCCATCTTTTTGTATGCTTCATGTATAACTTAGGATTTTCATAGGCCTCATTGCGAAATTCCTCCAATTCATTATGTTGCAACAATCTCTCTTCACCTGCAAACTACATGTCAAAATTCAGAAATTTTAATGCCCAATATACTTTATGCTCTAATTCCACTGGTAAGTGACATGCCTTCTCAAACACTAGTCTAATATGAGAAATCCTAATTGGGGTTCTGAACACTATTCTAAAAGCCCAAAGTGCATCATCAAGTTTCATTGACCAATCTATCCTAAAGGCATTCATTGTTTTTTCTAAATTTCTCTTGATTTCCCTATTTGAACTCTCTACTTGACCACTAGTCTGAGGATGATAAGGGGTTGCAACCTTATACATAACTCCATACTTACTCCAAAATGCTTCAAATTGTATGTTGTAAAAATGTGTCCCCCTATCACTTATGATTGCCTTAGGAGTGCCAAATCGGGTAAAAATATTTTTCTTCAAGAATTTGACCACAATCTTAGCATTATTAGTTGGCAATGCTACAGCTTTTACCCACTTGGATGCATACTCCACAGCCGCTAAAATGTATAAATTCCCATGAAACCAATACCTCAAACATCAAATAATTCGCACACAATAATGTTGTTTAAATGCATCTCATTTTTCCTTGAAATATTTCTAGTTCTTTGACACCGATCACATGAAGCTACGTAGGAGTATGCATCTTTAAAAAGTATGGGCCAACAAAATCCAAATTACAAATTCTTAGCTATAGTTTTGGTGGCTCTACCTCTTTGTCATGACAATGATGTAGAATACTTGTCATGTTTTTGTCTGGAACACATATCCTTATGACTTGGTCTGCACATATTTTAAATAAGAAAGGTTCTTCCCAAAAATAATTTTTAAATCAGAAAAGAATTTTTTTCTTACCAAATAATTAACAAAGTCAACATACTAAGGAATTTTTGTGGATTTGACGAGAAAAATTTTTCTCAGGGAACTCTTCCAAAATTGGTCTTACCTTTTTCTTTGAATTCCAAATTCTTGACAAGTGATCCTTAATTAAATTTTCGGTCCACTTCTTATCTTTGATTTCCAAATCAAATCTTGCAACAATAGAATCTACCTGATCAACCAAGGTTTTCTTTCTTTCTTTTCAAGCATATATTTAAGAGTAGAGTGGTCAGAATAAACTATAAATTTTAAGCCAAATAAATATGAACGAAATTTATTAAAAGCAAAAATTACCGCCAAAAGTTCATTTTTCATTGTTGAATAATTCAATAGGTTTGACTGACATAGTAAATGGTTTGAGAAACTCCATTTTTCCTTTGTCCCGAAATAGCTCCCACTATAGAATCGCTAGTATCACACATCAGCTCAAAAGGTAAATCCCAATCGATGCTACCATATTTGGTGCTGACAGTAACTTCTCTTTCAAAGTGTTAAAAGCTTCTACGCATTCATCAAAAAAATTAAATAGAGCATCTTTTACCAAAAGATTAGAATAAGGTTTAATGATTTTTGAAAAATCTTTTATAAACCGCCTGTAGAATCCTGCATGCGCAAAAAATCCTCTAACAAATTTCACAGATATTGGTGGAGGCAATTTTGTAATGACTTCCACTTTGGCTCAATCAACTTCTATTCCATTTCTAGAAATTTTATGCCCGAGCACTATTCCTTCTTGCACCATAAAGTGACACTTATCCCAATTCAAAATAAGGATAGTCTCCTCACATCTTTGTAAGACCAAAGCCAAATTATTTAAACAAGAATCAAGTGATAAGCCAAAAACAGAAAAATCATCTATGAAAATCTCAATATATTTTTTAGCCATATCAGAAAAATAGCCATCATGCATCTCTAAAAAGTAGCTGGTGCATTACAAAGAACAAATGGCGTTTTTCTAAAAGTAAAAATACCAAGGAACAAGTGAAAGTAGTTTTATCTTGATCTTCTAGTGCAATAAGAATCTGATTATACCCCGAATATCCATCAAGAAAGCAATAAAATTCATGTCCTGAAAGTCTTTCAAACATCTTATCAATAAATAGTAAATAAAAGAGATCTTTTCTAGTGGTATCATTCAATTTTCTGAAATCCATACCCACACGCCACTTAGTAACTCTTCTAGTTGGAATCAATTCATTTTTGTTGTTTTTCTGAACAGTTATACCTCCTTTCTTTGACAAAACTTGCACAGGACTTACAAGGAACTATAAGAGATAGGATAGATGATCCATGCATCAAGTAGCTTAATTACTTTAGCTTTCACTACTTGTTGCATCTTCTCGTTCAAACGTCTCTGAGGTTGGATAGTGGGCTTGTATTGTTTTTCCATCAAAATTTTGTGCATACAAAGTGAAGGGCTAATTCCTTTAATATCAGCTATTTTCCATCTAATTGCATCTTTATGTTCTATCAACACTCTAAGCGATTTCTCCTCCATCAAATTTGTCAAAAAAGAAGATATAATTACTGACAAAGAAGAAACTTCATCTAAATAAATATATTTCAAATGAGAAGGAAAAGGTTTGAGTTCAAGAATTGAAGGCTCTTCAATTAATGGTTTAGGCTTTGTTGTGTGTTGTCCTAACTTCTTAAATTTAATTGCCTTTTGCCTTGAATATGGTGGAATTACCTCCATGAAATTTGCATGCTCCTTATCTCCTCATTCTCAATTTTTTGTCTTTTGGTCGAAATAGACATGCTTCAAGTGGGTCTATAAAAATATTTTCTTGAAAAACCTTATTTACCAATTTGTCAAATGTCTCAATTCTAAAATAAGAATTATCATAAGAGGGAACATTAAAGGAAACAAGATCATCTTGAACTCTAATAATCAACTTCCCTTGTTGTACATTAATAAGGGCTTTTCCTATTACTAGAAAATGTTGACCAAAGATAAGTGGTACCTCTAAATCTTCCTCCATGTTAAGAACTATGAAATCTATAGGAAATATAAATTTGTCAACTTTTACCAATACACCTTCCACAATACCTCTCAAATATTTAATTGATCAATTAACTAGTTGAAGTGACATTGTGATTGCTTTTATCTCGCCCAATCCTAATTTCTTGAAAACTGAAAACAACATCAAATCAATGCTTGTGCCTAAATCGCACAATGCTCTTTCAAAGTAAGAATTCTCAATAGTGCAAGGATAGTAAAACTCCTTGGATCTTTTAATTTCGAAGGTAATTTGTTTTGTAGGATGATTGAACACTCTTCATTCAACTTCACAGTTTCATAATCATCTAGTTTCCTCTTGTTTGCCAAAATCTCCTTAAATTTTTGTATAACTAAGTATTTGTGCTAAGGCATTTGCAAAAGGAATATTAATTTACAATTTTTTTAAATATATCAAGAAATTTAGAAAATTGCTTATCTTTTTGTATTGCTAGAGTCGTTGAGAGAATGGAATTGGTGCTACATATGACTTGGGATTATCTGAAGAAAAAAAAAAGTATATTCTTGCCTACCTCTTTTGGTTCATTATTGATTTCATTTTCCTTGTCTTTGAAAATCTCTGTTTGGCTTCTTCTTCTCCCACTTGTTTACCACTTCTCAAGGTTACAACCTCCATGTTTTTAATTGGATTTTTCTATGTGTTGCTAGGCAAAGAACCCCGTTGTCTCCCCGACATCATGTTTGCTAACTAACCCACTTGCATCTCCAAATTTCTGATTGAAGTCTCTTGGTTTCGAAATCTCATATCCGTGCTCTTGATGAAGTTATGAGTGATGTTAGCCAGTTTGGTGACTATGTCTTCTAGATTAACTCTCATCACATTATGATTATTCCATGAAAATTTTGGATAATTGAGCCATCTTGAATTGCACATGTCAGAATAGGGATTATTCTGTGAGCTATTAAAATTCCCAACAAATTTAGCATTTGCACTAGGTTGTGAAAAATGATTACCTCCCTGATATTATGTGCTAACATGTCCTCCATTACAAAAATCACATGTCAAATTTTGAATTTTCATGGCCGAAACACTCATGTCATCTAGCTTCTGGTTGAATGTTTCAAATTATGTAGCAATTGCAACGAAAGCATCTATTTCATGAACTCCGCTAGTTTTTCGCATTGGTAGCCTCTTTGTAGGTCACTGATAACTATTGGATGTCATTTCCTCTAATAAATTGAAGGCTTCTTCTGGTGTTTTATTATTAAGAATTCCCCCTATAGTTGCATAAATCATAGAACGAAGATTTGTACTAGACCCATTATAAAAAGTTTGTATTTGCATCAACATGGGTAGTCCATGATATGGGCATCTCCTGAGAAACTCCTAAAATCTTTCCCATGCTTCAAACAATGATTCATCATTCATTTGCATAAAATTAGTAATATTGTCACACATTTTTGCATACTTTGCAGGTGGAAAAAACTTACCAATAAATTTTTGAGCCATACCACTCCACGTAGTGATCGATTCTGCAAAAAAAGAAGAGAGCCAACACTTACCTTTGTCTCTGAGAGAGAATGGAAATAATCTCAATCTAATAGCATAATCTATAACTCCATTATATTTAATGGTGTCACAGATTTCAAGAAAAGCATCAATGTGAGCATTTGGATCATTGCTTGGTGGTCCACTAAATTTCACTAATTGTTGAAGCATCTGAATGAGTGATGGCCTGATCTCAAAGTAATTTGCTTGTACTACAGGTCTCTTGATGCTTGATGTGGTACCCTGAACTGTGGGCATAGCATAATCTCTCAAGCGTCTACGCAGACTTTCATTCTCGTTGTCTGTCATCTTCTTAGAATGATTTCTCTATTCTCTTGTTGCCTTTTAAATGTACGTTCAATTTCTAGATCAAACTCAAAAAGTTTTCCATGTTGACTACATGTCATAAATGTATGTTCGATTTCTGGATCTTCTTCATATCCCATTATGCTGCATAAATAAGGAAAATTCAAATAATTAGAAGGAAATCCATATATTTTATCATAGATATTGCATTATTTATTTCCTAAAATAGGTAAAATAACTCTATTTTTATAGAGTTATCAACAATTTCCTTACATTGCCCTTGAACTTATTGATGATGGCTTACAAGATGAACTTATTTGATAATGATTACATGTGCAAAAGAAACATGCATAAGGCCGTACTTATATTCGAGCTTGGTCTGCAGTCATATAAGAGGCCGGATTAGCGTTGAGCAACGATCGAGCTCTTAAAGAAGCCACAACACTGAGGGCTGCATGACCTCGTGTGACATCCTGAAATTCGACCCCGTTTTGATAAAGTGAAATGGGCCTTTCGTCGATGTGCCTACGATCCTTTTTTTCTGAGCTGATCACTCATGAGTTAACTAATCCATTGAGTGAAGCCGTTAAGGGATGTATACGCGGTAAAAATCCCTAAAAGCTACTTAATTGGTTAGATTGGACTAAAATCATGTCTGATTGATTTTAACCACGGAATTGAACTCGATTTCGAGAATCGAATTTTAAACGTGTCATAATTCTTTTTTTTAGGATCTCGTCTCATCGTTCGTCAATTTATTGACGAGTCTGAAATTTTGAGAAAGAAATTATCGGAAGGAAAATCGAAGACCGGAAAAAAATAAAAAGAGAAAAGGAAAATAATTGGAGTAATTGGAATAGTAGAATTGTTTTTACTATTTAATTACTTTTTATTTTTCTCTCCCTTCCTTTTTCTCTCTCTTTTCTCTCTCTCTCCTCTCCCTTTTCCCCCATCGTGCGGACACACACCCCCCTCCCCGGCCCACCGAACACCCCAAGCCAATTTCCATTTGGCTTCTCTTCTTCTCTCTTTTCTTTTTACTTTTTGACTAGTCAAACTCTATCTCTTCTCTCTTCTCACTTATCTCTTCTCTCTCTCCTCTCCTCTTCCTTCCCCACCCACGTGAACGAAAGCCCCCCCTTCTTCTTTCTTCTTTCTTCTTTGTCCGAAACCAGCAAAACCAGAAGCTGAAGAAGACGGAAGCAGCAGCTCGCCGAAGCTGGCCGCCGTCCACGCACCGCGCACCGCTCGTCGCCGCCGCCGCCGCACCCACGCCACCCGCGCGCCGCCGCTCGCCATCGTCCCCGCCGTCCGCCCGTCCCCGCGCGACCTCCGCCCCTGCCCAGCTCGGCCCGATGCCTCCAGCCACTATCCCGCTCCGCTCGGCCACCGTCCTGACCTCCCCGACGTCCCCCTCACCCTCCACCGGCCTCCCCTCGCCGTTTTGGCCACCGGGACAGCTCTCACCAGCCCAAGTCAGCCCCTGTCGAGTGGGTTTCTAGCCCCCTTCGGGCCCGCTTTTGGGCCGTTTCCGGGCCTCGGACCCAAGCCGTGCTTTGGAGGGAATCAATCCTCGCGCCATGCCCATTGATCTGGGTTTCGCGCGATTCCGGTGAGTAATCTTACTAATCCTTGCTTAGTGGGCTAATTATACTTAATATTATTTAGTTTTATCTAATTTGTTGTTTAGTTTTATCTAATTAGGCTTAGGTGGTTAGATTAGTGTTTATTAGTTGATTGAAATGCAAATTAGTCAAATTGATTGTGTAATTAGTAAGTAGACATGGTCTACTATTTATTGAGGGTAGCTCGGGATTTTTCCGACCCTTTATCGGGCTTCAATTTGACAATTTGGGCCTAAGTGGAATTTTCAGTATTTAAATATTATTTTTCGGAATTAAATTAATTATTTATTTATTTTCCGAAAATTCAACTAGGATGGCCAGCGACCGGAATATTATGCTGATGACCGTGGTGAAGTCCATTTATTTAATCGGGCTTTATTTTGAGCTAAATTGAATTTTTAATATTTATTATTTAATTTTCGAAATTAATTATTTATTTATTTATTTTTCAGAAATTAAGGCTAAGGTGGCCGACGACCGAAATCTCATGCTGATTGTCGTGGCACAGTCCGTTTATTTATTTGAGCTCTACGTTGCATGGAATTAATTTAATTGTGATAGTTTAGGGATTTACCCTAATTTGATTTATATTGAATGATTGCTTGATCGTTGGCCAAATGTGTTTATTTGGCATTTATAATGCTTTGTTGAGTTGTAAAGTGAGTAGAATGGGGAGACTGAGTCGGAAGTGCTTTGGCTGAGACCGATCAAGTACGAAGTATAGACATACGTGGTTCGGCGATGAGGAACATCATTGTGCGAAAACGGCGCCTTCAAGAACGCATGTAGACTGCCTATGAATCGTGACAGGCATGGTTTGGTGATGAAGGACATCACTGTGCGAAAACAGCGCATTAAAGAACGCACGTAGATTGTCTATGAATCGTGATGGGCGTGGTTCGGTGATGAGGAAGATCACTATGTGAAAACGGCGCCTTAAAGAACGCACGTAGACCGTTGGTTATTTATGTCACCTTGGCGAACTTGACGCTCGAGAGCATTGATGTGGCTCTATGACCGAATGCACTATGGGAGGTTATGTGGTGTGGAATCAATGACCTAGAATGGTCCGTCTGACATGTAATTGACTAGTTCGATTGATCAATGATTTGATCCGTTTGCCGTGATTTGATTGATTGTTCGTCATGATTTATGAAGCGTTTGTATATAACCTTGAATTGCAGGTTGAGACTGAGGCCAAGGTAAGTCCTCTGACTCGTGCTATGCTTAGGCAACCGAGTAGTGTATTGGTTCCCTAATTGAGTCTTAGTGGGGTAGAACTCGCTGAGACGTAGTCTCATCCCGATTGTGGGACAACATTTCAGGATCCTGATGAGGAGCTAAGGAGGAGGAATCTGAGAAGTAGAACTCTGAGGTGAAACCTGAGGAGAATGATTTTTGGAAGAAGAAGATAGCATCGAGAGGGATCTTGAGTACAACCCGGATGGACTGAGATCCCATCTTCTTCTGTGAACTCCATTTTGATGTGAATAGAGTTAGAGTAAAAGGTTGTGAATAGTTGTCAAGTACTCTGGTTTGTATTTTGTATAAAAGTTTGGTTATGACTTTCAATATGAAAGTATGGCCCTACTTTTCTATCACATTGTTTTATTATCTGGGGATTTTCTTTATACTTCCGCTTGCGCATATTAAATGAACAGGGTCGGCGATACGTCCTAGGACGTCGCTATAAATCGACCAGGTAAGGGATGGGCACGCGTTTGAGGATCGGGGCGTGACACCTCTGCAATCTAGACCCTCACGAACCCATATGCTCGACAACCAAGACCCATGATCGATGACCGAAATGCTCAAACCCAGACCCTTAGTGACCCTTGAACACCCTCATCAACCGTTGGGAACCGTTGACGAGGAGAGCATAACTATTAAATGAACTGTCAAAATAGTGACCGAATCTAGAACTTAGATAGGAAGAAGAGGATAAGTTCATTAAAAGTTCCAAAAGTTGTGTATGGCGCTCATTTTGATACCAAAGTTTTCGCTAACTCATTTAATTATCAAATTGGAGAAAAAATAATCACTTAAGTGCCTCCAGCGAGATATTCTAGCCAAATTGATTACATGGCAGTTATAATTAAAATTTTAATATGATTTGACACATTTTTAAAAAAAAAATCCTGTCCACGTGGGCGTCAAAAATGACGTCGCACAATAATCACCTTTTTAATAAAATTGTCACTAAAGTAATTACTTTTTAACAACGATTGGCACTAAAGTGATCTTTTTTTACTAATGACCGGCACTTAAGTAATCACTTTTAACAATAATTAGCACTCAATTGATCCATATATATAATTTTTGGCACTTAAAAGATCACTCGTCAATTTGTCTACACGGCGTCATTTAGGTGTTATATGCTGATTAGCCACGCCAGTAAGCCACGTAGATTCAAAAAATTAATAAAATATAACCTCGTTGGATTTTCAACAACATTGATCGGAGTTGACACTTAAGTGATCATTTTAAAAAAAAAAAGTGACACGTGATCCAAAAGAAACTTTTGGTATCACAATGAACACCGTACATAACTTTTGGCACTTCTAATGTATTTACCTCGGTAGAAGATGAACAACAAGGGAGAATGAACCCAAATCCCGCAAACTTGAATCTTGGCGATCGTCAACCGTCTCCCAATGACCATTGACTTTGGCCTTACGTCGACCGGAATTCAGAGCGAATGGTGTTGAGAGAGACGAAGAACACTAGAAATGAGGGAAAGATAGGAAATAGGTATTCGAAAATGTTATGTGCTGACCTTAAAAAGAAAAAAATTGGAGAACACTGCAAAGCCAAAAACTGGGAGGAGTTGCCTTGGGCTCTAGGCTTAGCCAATGGTAGCTTTGAGTCGAAGTGATCCACAAAAATTCTACCAAAACACTACAATTTTCACTCAAAAGACATTGAAGACCCAAAGTCCCTTCTGAAGCCACATACGGCCAAAGCTTGTTTCAACAAAAAATGGGAAAAAGAATAAAACATGTGTAGAGTGATTGAGACATCCATCATCAATGCACAACTGTTGTAAACCAACTAAATACGACAGCAATAATTTCTAACATTAGGTGTGCAAGATTGACGGCAAATGAAGCTAGGTACATTAAATTTTAAAACAATGGGGCAAGTTTCTTCTATTTGAATGTCCACTTTTGTCTACATTCAATCACATCAAAAAAAAATTAAATACATGTAGCGGTTGAGACGTCCATCATCAATGCACGGCTGTTGTAAGCCAACTAAATAGGGCGAGCAATAATTTTCGATGTTAGGTGCGCAAGATTGATAGAGAAATTTGTAAGAGTTTTCCTAATGTGGACTACATTAATTGATATTATAATTTACCATTTTACGGGATTGGTCTAAGGTGAGATAGAAGGTTTCTTAATTAGTCTAATATAGGATTGGCTAGTGTGAGCCGAGTTTGGCCTAGTTGGAAACTCTATAAATAGTGCTCAAATCTCTCCTCTAACCCTAATTCTCATAAGTATCCTCACAAAATGAGCATTTACCTAGTGCAAAAGGGTGAGGGGACCGTCTCATTGAGTTAGTGATACAGAGGGCAATAGAGGAGAAGGACTTACGCGTGAATCTTTGTTTTTCCGATTCCGCATCAAGAACGATGGATTCCAAAACAAGTGTGTTAATCTTTTCACTCGATTGTCTGTGCTCTTGTTTTAGTTATGGAAATCATGGGATTGCGCATTTTGTATCTTACAAAATTGTGTGTTAAAGTAATGTGATCAAAGGTAGACATAAGTGGACATTCAAATAACATAAAACGGTCCCATCGTCTTAAAATTTAGTGTACCTAACTTTATTTGCCATACAATCGACTTTTTTCTCTTCATTTCTCTTTTCAATTGCTTGGAGCTCAACTTAGAGTGGATGGATCCTGAGCTCAAGCAACACCCTACTAACTTCATCAATCAAGTAAGACATAAGACAAAATTCAGATCGATGGCCTAAAATGGTTCTTCTCGTCCCAATTAAACATCATATAAATGGGATCAATTCTTTTTATCCTCGTGTATAATCCCACATTTATAAGAATAAAATACAGATTTTCCCCTCCTAACCTCACAGGAATGTTTCCCTGTTTACTTCTTCGAGTTCAAGGCAGTAGAAGCTGCTGCTTTCATTTCGAGTAAAGCGTCCTCAAAGCACTTGGCCAGAAAATCAGGGTCGGGGATGATGTCCTTGGCCACCAGAAATTGCATGTCCGCCCTCCCCGCATAGCTCACCATGTGCATCGTGAGTGCCTGCATACATCGCCTCTCAAACACCCCACATCAGTCCTAATAAAGATTTCATTCTAGATAACGCAGAAAAAGAAGGACAAGAGAAAAACGATGAGGCGAGTATTTTGGAGCCCTACGTGGGGTAAACTTGAGGCGTTCACCCTTATGTACGTGATGGGGTTGCCCCCAAACATGATCTCCTCTCGTGGGCCGAACACGTTCGAGATGCTGAACGTGGTGTTGCAGACGATCCTGTAGTTGAGCAGGCTTGCGGCCTGCATCAGCAAAAACAAAGACAGATTGCGCGTTTGTCAGCTAATTCTCGTTCTGTTTTCTGAATTGCAGAAGCGCAAACTGATCCTTACATGTGCTCCTAGATAAGTCATGACCATATCCCCGATTTTGTAGGAAAAGTGAGCCTCCAGGGATCTCTTCTTCCGGTCCATCATCGACTTAGCTTTTCTCAGGTATTCGAGAGGGTCGCCACAGCACCTGCTGTAGTGAACGGGGAGGAGGACAATCCCGAACTTGTTGCCCCACCTCAGTCCCGGGTTGCCTTTCATCAAATTGGATAGTTCCTGGTTAATACCACATCACACTTGATTCAGTCAACTTCAATTAAAAGGAGAAAAAGGAAGTGAGATAGTGAAAGAAAAGAGAAACAAGGAACAGCAGCGAGACTTGCCTGCAATCCCTGTTGTTCTCGCAAGTTAACAATCGCCACTCCCGTTATTCGAGTCCCTTCCCGCACAGCTAACAAAGGCAAATCAGCATTTTTAGTCGTCTGAGATTCGTCATCTTTGAATCAACAAAAATCAGAGTGTATGTTCGGAAATGCTATTCGTTTTTTTACAATTGGGAGATTGGTGGTCCATGTATTTGAACAAGCCGACCGATATGATCCCGAAGAGAACATCGTTAATGGTCTGCATTTTGCAGCAGTGAATGAGATTCATCATCATTTGGTATTAGCATGGAAAATTCATCATCTGGAAGTTGACTGCAACAAAATCCATTGGTAGTCATGAAATACAAGAAAAGCATGTAGTATTCTTCCTCTAAAGATAAATGACGTATGAATGGAGTACTGGTCGCGCTCGAGAGAGTCGTGCAAACCCCTGGTGAGCACTTGTCAAGATCAGTCGACCCCAGCGGTCATTCGAGCGAACCTGGCCAGCCCCCGAAATTGGCAAAAGCGCCTGTTGGGGGCGCTGTTGCGGATCTGCAGTTTCTGTTGCTCTTTCTTTATATGCTTCAACTTTTCTTTTTTGCATTTTAAATGGGGTTAATACCACGAAAAATCCTAAACTTGTACATCTATAACAAATTTACTACAAATTAATTTTTTGACAACCAAAATTCTCAAATTAATATGCCTATGACAAATTTATCTTTATTAGTTTTCGTCAAATTTTACTATCAAAATGCCAAGTTGAGTAGTGACAGTTGATGAATGTATCAATTTGTGATTTTATCCTCAGTTTGTCACAGGTGTACTGATTTGTGATTTTTCTTGGTGTTAATCCAATTTAATGAAAACTAATAAAGAGTAAATTTATCACAAATATGTCAATTTAGGGGTTTTGGTGGTTAAAAAATTACTTAGGGGTAATTTTCTCATAGTTTAAAGTTTTAGCTTTTTATAGTTTTTCGTAATAGTAAACCTTTTAAATATGGTTGTTTTTCTGTTACTAAACAAAATTATAAATACGCAACGGCTCCATTACCTCATCATTCAACCGCTTGTCATACCTTTTTTTAAATGAAAAGTTTAATTTGAACAAAAATATAATAGGGATCGCATTGGGAAAAAAAAAATTGTGTATAAAGTGAAGATTGAACAAATTAGGAAAGTATTGAATCAGCGGTGCTATTATTCTTTTTGGGCGATAAACACATGGAACTTACCGCATTTGCGACTGCTGACTTGACCACCTTCATATCCTCCAGCGAAAACCTCGCCGTGGCCAGCTTCCTCGGCCAGAGTTCCACCCCTGCGCCACCACTCACCGGCGTCGTCCGATCGCTCACCCACATGATCTTCAGCACAAACTCCACTACGAAAACCACCGTGAACCACACCACCTCCAACACCCTCACTACTGCCTTCCACCACTCACCGCCACCGTCGCTTCTCCTCCTCGTCGTTGATGATGGAGGACCGATCGTCGGCAGCGCCTCAGGGTCGTCCACCCGCCGGGACCCTGCCAGGAACGAGGAAATCAGTGAAATCCCGTCACCAAGTGCATGGTGAATCCGTAACACCATGCACTGGTGGGCCATCAGGAGGTGGACGTCCCATAGGGGCTTGTCGTCGCCCATGAGCCCCGGCGAGTCAGTGGACAGGTCGGCGAGGAACTCGTTGACTGCTGCCTCGTCAGAGAGGCCTTCGGCGATGGGGCCGTGGACCGGGACAACATGGCGGTCAATTTCCACGCGGGTCCTCCTCCAGTGCTCTCGACCTGCGGAGTCTCGCACCAAGAGGCTGCAGAACCTGGGGTGCATAAACATGGGGCAGCTCTGGATCGCCAACTTGAGGGCGTCCACATCGAGGGGTTGCTTCATGCCAATGGCGCAGTAGATCACCTGGTTCATCTCCTTCTGGAGGAACAGGCGCCCCGCCGGTGTGAGGGGCTCGTCGGAGCTGTTCTCCAGGGACCCCATGCCAGCGTGAAGATCGAAAAGGAGGGAATTTTCAGTACGGATGGAATGGTGGGAGAATAACGACAGTGCCGGATCTTACGAAGTCAGTACTTCTTGTCTGGATAAAAACACGAATCAGAATCTAAAGTAGTCTAAAAATCGAAGCTTTTGTTTGTATGGTGGGGAGGGGGGAGGAGTGCGAGAGTGTATGATTTATAATTTTCAGGCGAGATTGCGCGAGATTGTGCGAGGCTCTGGCATTTGTGGATCTTAGCCCTTGCGAGCATCTTTTCGCCAAGCATTTATTAATTCGATGGTTCTTAAAAACGACAGCTAAAAGAGGCTCTCACACTTGCATGAAAAGGTCGATTACCGTGATTGTTGTACTATTTAAATCTTAAATCGTAAATGAGCTTTATCAATCAATCCATGATGATTGCACTATCTAAATATGAAATAGCAAAAGAGCTCATTGCAACATTCTAGATCCACACATTCAACTATAACAAGAAATGAACAAATTCTAGTAACATCGATGTTGTAGATCTGCCAGCAAATGCCAAATCTAGTAAGAAAGAAAATATGATCATTCAACTTCATGACACTGAAAAGTATAGTGCTTTGACTCTCTCGTTACTTTTTTGTGCCTTTAACTTGAACCATAGAGTTATGGAGCAGAATGAGTTTCGAGTCTCTTGCTCTTTCGTTGACATTTGACATGAACCAGAGAGTTATAGAGGAAAATGAGTTTCAACTCTTTGGTCGTCCTCATGAAGTTTTAACGTGATCCAAAAACCTATGAAGGAATCGTGAAGTTTCAACAAAATTGAGAGATACGGAAGAGAAGGAGACGAAGAGCATAGTTTTTTTTTAATTAATCTCATTGCCCCTTTTTTTTCATCAAAATTGGATCATCAACAAAATATCTTTCACTAAAATTCATCTTCGATTTTTATCAAGTGGAGACAAGTTTTGTGGTGATTCCAGACAAATGTTGTATCAATGGAACACAAGAAATATATACACTTTTACGGAATTTAATCAACGATGTGATGACATAAGAAGCTTTGCCAGAATTTAATTGACAACAAAGTGCGGTGACAAAGATACAACATTAGAATTTAATCAATGACAAAGATCTGTAAACTACAATTAAAGTACAAAAGTTGAAATATATCTATATAGCGGAAAAGATGAGTTGCAGAATAGTAAAAATAAAGATAAATTTTGCAAGAACATTGAGTTCTTTAATTGATTGATCAAGATTTACAAAGAATGGGAGGGGGGAATTGTCCACAAAGTCTTACATCTATTGTACAGTGGCCAGTTCAATTATAAACATTTCAATTGTGTTAATTTAGAATTAAACTTATTGTACAATGGTCAATTCAATCCGAAACCTTTTAATTGTATCAATTTAGTCTCAACCTTTTGACAATTTACTAATTTAATCCTAAGCCTTCTTACAAATAACGGTTCTTCTAGCCAATTGTGACTGGGAATCGCTGACGTAGCGATCTAGTCAATATTAGTCTTCCTACGTGGCGCAGCTAGCACCAGTGTGAATGATTTTTAAATTTAAATAAAAGATCAATTTTTATTTTTTTATTTTTTTTTCCTTTCTTTTCTTGCTTTTCCTATCCAAAAAAAAAAATTGTCCATGTTAGCTCAAGCTGCGCCATGTAGGAAGTTCAACATTCACTGGACCGCTACATCAATAATTTCCGGCCAAAATTAGTCGGGAAGACAACATTAGCAATGCATTAAAAAGTTTAGGAGTAAATTAGTAAATTGTTAAAGGGTTTTTGACTAAATTGGCGTTATTGAAAAATTTAAGACTGAATTGGCAAATTATTAAGAAGTTTTTGAACTAAATTAGCACAATTAAAAGGTTTAAGGCTAAAGCCGTTATACGATATATTTATGACTTTCTGAACAATTTTTCCAAGAATATGGTGTGGCTATTTATAACCCATATATTTATGACCCATAGTCAACAGTTACAATTTTGGAATTAAATAAAATAAATAACACAGTTACAATAAGTTGTGCTATTCACTAACCCCTATCGTCTAGAACACTTATCCACATGAAGTTATAAATTCCCTAGATTTTTTACAACAAAACGTGATTGCAAGGTTATACGACATTGAGATGTCCCGCGTGTCAAGATGCCCCGGGAATGTTCGGGAGATGAAGTAAATAAGATGGGGCATGCTCATTAATATACATTTATGCATGTTGATAAAGATCCAAATGATATTGATGCATAAAAAAAAAGGCCCCGGGAGCGTTCAGGAGATGAAATAAATAAGATGGGGCATGCTCATTAATATACATTTATGCATGTTGATAAAGATCCAAATGATATTGATGCATCAAAAAAAGGCCCTAGGAGCGTTCAGGAGATGAAATAAATAAGATGGGGCATGCTCATTAATATACATTTATGCATGTTGACAAAGATCCAAATGATATTGATGCATCAAAAAATTATATGCCATATGCATGCATTGAGTAGATAATGACCATGCATTCGTGTGAGATACTTAGAAAGTAGGGCGTATGCTTATGTCTTGATTATGTTGCTCCAATTGTTTGTGAGTGTTATGTTAGGGCGGGTGCGAAGGTGAACTCCTATTTTAAATGTAGATATTTCACTTGCTAGGCTTCAACTCGTTCCTTTATCTTTCAGACATGTAGAAGGGCAATCCCCCACGGAGCCTTTACAGACATTGAGTATGATTATGAGGAGGTTATATTGCCTAATATAGTTTTTACGTATACCAAGTGCACTATTACTACTACGATGTGGGTCGACATAAGACTTAATCGCATTGAAAATTATGGATTAATTTTTAAATCCTAACTCAAAAATAATTTTTACTAAATGGCATCGCGTATTAGCATTAGGAATATTTGTATCACTACTGGTAATTTTTAAATTTTTCCAAAAAAAAAAAATATATCATCAAAAAGAAAAGGAAATAAGAAAATAAGAAAAAAAAATATTATTATTATTGAAAATTATGATCATAAAAGAAAAAGAACAGAAAGTAAAATCGAATAGGGCCGGATAAGGGGTTGGGCTTGCCTGGCGTTCCTCCTCCTCCTCCTCCTCCTCTTCTTCTTTCTCCCTTTCTCTTTTCTTTACGTGGGCCAGCCCCCCTCTCTCTTTTCTCTATCTCCTTTTCGTGCTTGGCTCGGCCCATCTCCCTTTATATCAACCCGGCCCACACGCAAGTCATCTTCCCCCCTCACGCCAGCCACGCTTCTGCAAAAGAGGGAAGGAAGGAAACGTACAAACCAGAGAAGGAGGCAGAGGATCGCGAGGACGGGCGAGCTGGCCATAGCTGAAGCTAGGCACGCCGGTTGCTAGCCGTTAAAAGGGAGAGAGGCGAGAGAGAGAGGGGAGATTCTCTAGCGAGAGTCCAAGGGCGAGAGAGACCGAGAAGGGGAGAGATCTGAAGGGAGAAAGCAACCGAGAGAGGGCGAGCCCGAAAGAAAGGAGTCCTCCAACCGTCCGGCCACGCCCGAAGCTCGCTCGACGGCTCCCGGATGCACCCTCAGGCCTGTTGTCCCTGTTTTCCCCAAGTTTCATCCGAGGTAAGCCGTGAGCTTGAGTCTTGTTTGTCTTCTCTCGGGCTTGTCACAGCTCCAAGGATTCTAGCTCGGAGGAACGCAAGGCGACTAGATCTGGTCCGATCTATAGAGCTCGCCCCTCATTCGCCTCCCCTGAGCCGGATAGGGGACACCACCGACGGCCCTCACCGTGCCCCGTTTCTGCACCTGGTTTCTGGTTTGTTGAACCAGACCCCCGTGCCCATTTCATGTGAGTCCCCACCTTCATTTATGATATATCTTGCTATTGTTGGATCATTTTCTGCTCATTGTCATGCGTCCTGGTCCTTGTCTGAAACTCCATCGTGCTCTTGTCCGTGCCTCAGATAGCGTATCCGACATGTTCGAGCAAAGCATTATCAAAGCACTTGGCCAGAAAATCAGGGTCGGGGATGATGTCCTTGGCCACCAGAATCTGCATGTCCGCCCTCCCCGCATAGCTCACCATATGCATGGTGAGCGCCTGCATGCATTGCATCTCAAACACCCCACATCAGTCCTGATAAAGATCCGATTCTAGATACGGCAGACAAGAAGGAAAAAGGAAAAACGATGAGGATTTGGAGCCTTACGTGAGGTAAACTCGAGGAGTTCACCCGAACGTACGTGATGGGGTTGCCCATGACCGTGATCTCCTCTTGCGGGCCGAGCACGTTCAAGATAGTGAAGGAGGTGTTGCAGATGATCCTGTAGTTGAGCAGGCTCGCGATCTGCATCAGCAAATAACCAGACAAATTGCAAGTTTGTCAGCTTATTCTCATTCTGTTTTCCTGTTTCCCGAATTGCAGAAGCTTGAACTGATCCTCACGCGTGCTCCTAGATAAGTCATGACGATATCCCCGATTCTGTAGGAGAAGTGAGCCTCCAGGGACTTCTTCTTCCGGTCGATCATGGACTTAGCTTTTCTCAGGTATTCGAGAGGGTCGCCAGAGCTTGTGCGGTAGTGAACGGGGAGGAGGAGAATCCCAAACTTGTTGCCCCACCACAGTCCCGGGTTGCCTTTGATCAAATTGGATAGTTCCTGATTAATACCAAACCCACACTTCAATTCAATCAACTTCAGTTAGAAGGCAAAAAACAGTGAGACTCACCAGCAATCCGGGTTGTTCTCGCAGATTAACCATCGCCACTCCGGTTATGCGAGTCCCTTCCCGCACAGCTGACAAAGGTCAATGAGCATATCAGTCAGTCGAGATTCGTCGCCTTTGAATTGACAAAAATCGAGTGGATTGTCGGAAATGCTATTCCATTTTTACCATTGGGAGATCGGTGGTCCAAGTATTTGAACAAGCCGGCCGACATGATCCCGTAGAGAACATCATTAATGGTCCGCATTTGAAGCAATGAAAGATATTCATCATCATTTAGAATTAGCATGGAATCAAAATGCATTGATAGTCGTAAAATAAAAGAAAAGCATGTAGAATTCTTCTTTTCAAGATAAATGACAAATTTAGTATTAGTTGCACTCTCCAAAGTTGTACAAATGCTCGCGGTGCTCGTCAATCGAGGTGAGCATGGTCCGGGTGGGTGGTTCTCACGTTAGATCTGAGAATAGCTCACTAAGAACCGGTTTCAAAAATTAAAATTGAAATCCGGCCATTAGTTCCATGGACCTTTCTCGAGTGGATCAATGGAACCAGTCCCAAATCCTTATAAAATTGCATTCATCAATTAATATCATGGTGAACCTAGTTTCTATTTAAAGCAGCAAAGCTTGTTCGGCCTTATATTCAAGTTGAATTGCTATTAATTTTAATTAAGAATCGAAAACTATAAGGCGGAATGAATAGATAACGTTAGCTAAAAGCTTAATTTTTTTCGAAGATCATGGTGCGGTTCTCTTAGGATTTCTCGACATTGGAAACATATAGAGAATTAGACTCTATGTTAGAAGTCCTAACTTCCACAGAAGTTAAAACATTAATCACTTGATCTATTTTTTTCAATATTAACCTAATTTAATCATGGAATGGCTAAGGAGAGACAGAATTATCTCCAATCATTTCTCTCATTCCTCTGTGTTTATTTACTTTGTTTTGGTTGAGAAAGCAAGTAAATAGATTATTAGAATGCAAAAGAAAAGGTAGGGGAGTTAATACACACCGAAGAGACAAAATTAGTAATAATGTCAAGTAACTACAAATATACATGTATGTACACACACACACACATATATATATATATATATATATTTGATCGAAGAACTATAATAGTAATTGAGGTGAAATTTATTTCTTTAAATATATATAAACCAATTCAGTCTAGGAGGGTAGGTCGGGGGTTCCATGCCTAGGATCGGGAATCGGACCGATACTCACTGATTCCATTAAATTGGAACCGAGAATCGGATTGGCCCCCCATAGGAACTGCTAGTTCTGATCCGATTCGATTCTGGATTATTCGGACAATTTCTAGTTCTTTTGCACACCCCTACTCATAAGGGTTAGTCGACTCCAAGGGTCATTCAAGCAATCTCGACCGACCCCCAAGATTGGCATCAACGCTTGCTTGTTGATAATATGCGGTATCTATTTCTCCGTCCTTTTAAGCTTCAACTTTTTATTTTTATTTTCTGCAATATTTAAATAAGATTGTTTCATGTTACTAAAAAAATTACAAAAACATGCCCCGTCTTCATCACATCATCATTTAATGGCGATTTAATGGGTGTTGTACTTTTTTTTAATAAAATATCAATTTGAACAAAAATATAATAGGGATAACATTGAAAAAAAGAAATGATGACAATGATGTAAGTGTTAGAACCTCTTTTAGCTATCGTTTTTAGAAATGGCCCATCGAATTAATAAATGCTTGGTGAAATGATGTTCTCTCCGCACCAGGCAGTGCCTCTCGCTGCACGAAGACAAACGAGAAAATATTGGGTGATCCGAGAGCGTCAATGATCCCTAGCTACTCACGAGATGCCATGTGGAGGGGCAGGCTCATTTGGTGTGTTCTGCCTTCTTCCCCTTTTTGAGATGCCATTTTGAAAAATTTTCACTCATGTAGCTATAGCAAAATGACGAACGGTAGTTTTTTTTCTGCATAGCCTCTCCTTTTTTCACGCCTCTCATCTCCCTTTCTTCCGTAAATTCAAAATTTTAGGTTCCCTTGTCTTCGCTCTCTCCGGCGCTTCACGTCGCTGGCCAGGCTCCTGCTCCCTTCGAAGTCCGCCACAAGCTCGCTAGACCTCACCTCCATCTTCACCGTCACTCTCGGCCTCTCCCTCTCCCGCTCTCCCTCCTTCGATCTTCCCCCACCCAGCGTTGCCCCTCCGTGGATCACGCTCACAGCCGTGCCATTCAACCCCCGAAGTTGGTGTTCCGGAGGACGGCCTCCCCAACCGACAACGCTGTCGAGGGAGCTGAGAAGGAGGCCGCGGTGGAGTAGTCGAGGGACTTGACGTCGATGTGGCGAAGCCTGAGCTCGGGGCTCTTGACACGGACGGTGAGGGCGAACCCGAGGAAAGCGGCAAGGAGGATGACGATCGGGGCGAGGTCATAGACGAAACACTTGCTGCTGCTGCGCCTCTGGTTGTGGCGAGACAGCGGCTTGGCGAAATGGGCGAGCTCCACGTCGTCACTCCGGAGGCGGGGTCCTGTAGCTCTAGACCGCCCCACTAACCGGGCCAAGAGTGATCGGAGCGCCCGAGTATTGCCATGCCAACTTCACCAAGTACTTCTCCGACGAGTTCTGGTCGGACGCCGAGCTTCCTAAGGTCTTTGCAGGGAAAAGGCCGTGCTATTTCAACACGGGAGTGATGGTGATGGATTTGGTGAGGTGGAGAGAGGGCGATTACAGGAGGCGGATCGAGGGATGGATGGAGATTCAGAGGGAGAGGCGGATCTACGAGCTGGGCTCGCTGCCGCCGTTCTTGCTCGTGTTTGGCGACAACATTGAGCCGATTGATAGGAGGTGGAATCAACACGGATTGGGCGGAGACAATGTGGTGAACAGCTGCAGGGCACTCCATTCTCGGCCTGTGAGCCTCTTTGCCTTTGGAGTGGTAAAGGGAAGCCCTGGACGAGGCTTGATTTGAAGATGCCCTGTCCTGTGGACTCCCTATGGATGCCTTATGATTTGCACAGTTCGAAGGATAATCCTCTCGCGGCACGGCAATTGTAATGTGAGAGGACTAGTAACAACACCTAGAGGGGGGTGAATAGGTGTTTAAATGAAACCTTGGCAAATATATGCGGAATAAAATAAGTTGTGAGCAAAGTCTGAAGAACAACAGACTTTGAGCGAGATCAGACTTTAACACAATAAAGAGTTTAGAGAAGAGAATAAGAACACAATGTTTATAGTGGTTCGGCTAAATCCAAGCCTACGTCCACTCTCCCACGCTAACAGCCTTCTTGGCTGGATTCCACTATGCAATCAACAAGAGATTACAACTTTGAGTGCAAACACTTAGTAGTAGATCACACTATCTCACTAAGTCACTATTTTGGTATTTCTCTCAAGATCACAAACGTTTAAGCTCACGAGAGACAAGTGTATGATAGAAGATCGCTCAGACTTTGGAATTATAAATTCTACACTCTATCTCTTACTTGCTCATCGGTCCTTCATCTCCTTAAATACTCCTCCACTTCCAAACTAACCGTTGGACAGTATCCCGAGGATCGTCTTCCAATATACCCATTGGACAGCCCTGTATCTAGAAGATTTGGTAGCCGTTGAGTGACAAAGGTAGAATCCCAAATTGATTCCGATCGCCCATACAAACGAAATCTTGGTTTCCATAAGTAAAGCTTCTTCGTATAGAAAGTTCTTATCTTCAAGATCTAATTGTCAATCAATTAGATTGAGTCAATCAAATCAATCTTGATGTAGAATCCAAACCAAATCACTAGCCGTTATATCTTCGGGCTTGTGTTACGTTATGTCGAATCTGGATGTAAAGTCTGAGAGCAATAGACTTTACAATCTGAGTCTGAGTGCGATAGACTTTGCAATATGGGTCTAAACAGATTTAGCTTTAAGGTCTGAACAAAGTCTGTTATGTTCTGCTTCAGCATAGAATCTGTCTTCTGGTTCTTCATTCACGTTCGATGCTGGAATTTGTCGAGTTAACGGACTTCGATGTAGAACAGACTTTGACACTAAAGTCTAGCGGTCTTCGGACTTTGACACGAAAATCTGAAATCTTCGAATATACTTTGGACATGTGTTCCGTTCGGTTTTACGGCCGTCTTCGAGACTTTGACAATATCCTTTACATGTTCAATCATTTGCATAGTCTATTACTCAACCATTAAATATGTTAGTAGCCTTTGATTTATTTTGTCATCTTCAAAACATCATAAAGGGATTTCCCTAACATAATGAACATAGACTCTTAGGTTAGATTGATTGCTAAGATTCTTTCATTTTTATGTATATACAGGGATGTTGTAAAACTCAAGTCGAGTAGGAAATATACACAAGAGAGGTTGTGTCCCATTACAAATGGGGATAACATTTTTGGAATCACAAGATCTGGTCATCCTTTTTTCTTTCTTTCCCTATCCTTTTACATTTTGATGATTCTTTCGTTTTCAAAATGTCCCATGGACTGGAAATGTTTATATTCTTTGATTCATTGATAGACATTCTCAGATGGCCTAGTTTATGAATTTCGACAGACTTATTTGATAGGACTGCTTGTTCGCATTCACAGGCGATAACCCTTTGCAAAATTTTTTGCTTCTGTAATTGCAGATGGAGGGAAGGGAACTTCCGCACAGAATTTAAAGTTTGAAATCTTCCACATTGGGCAGCCGGGACGAATTTTACCATCTAGCGTCAATGGTAAACATCCCAAGCTCTGGAAGAAAAATGTTAATTGCTGATCTGGCTACCGACTTCTGTCCAACAATACATCATTTAGGTGTTGATCAAAATCGAGGAGAACAATCTTTTGTGAATTCAATGAGCCCTGGTGAAAAATGATCAATAAGATTGAATCGAGAACAAAGTACGGCTATAAAATTGATCAATTCATTCAGAAACTGCATACTGGCATTTGTTCATTCAATCGTTGGGGCAATTATCCAGTCATGGATCTGGACAATGCATCAGCATCCTGCTGCTGATCCGGATGTTACAGAGATACATCCCAAATTAGATTTCAATGGGTTAGAAACAACGTATTTATGACTATACAGTCGGAACATCAAGAACGTGATCCAACAAGAAGCCACATATGTCATCCTCTTCTAAGGGAGCGGTATCAAAGAGCTGAAACTACAAACAAATCCCCGAACAAATGGTTAAACATCTGTATTCCTCTGTACTCGATCAACTTGTAAGGAACCAAACAATTAGGACACTTGTGGTATCTTTATGTTCCCAGCAACTTCAGTGTACCATGACTTCCATGCCTCCATGTAATGTGCAAAGAGGTCCCTCAAAGCGGCAACAGCATCAATAAGAGCCATCAGGCATGTAGTGCAGTTAGCTTATGTGTAAATGAGAAACTATTATAGGCTCGGCCACCCTGTGAAGTATGAACCAGACCCTCATTTTGTGAGGATTCAGTTAGCCTATTTGACAAAAGAGGTCAAGGTAATGAAATGACAACTTGATAATGCAGAAACTGACATATATTAAGACTGCATCTATCCAAGCATGAAAATCCAAAACCTCGAGGTGAAACAGTCAGATACCTTGATTATGGTATTGAGGGCGATGAGTAGATGCAAGTGTTTCCTAGTCTGACAGAATGCGTAAAGGAAGCAAGATCAAGAGACGAAGGGATTGAGGCTGCGTTTGGATTCGGCTTTTCCAAGCCACTTTAGGCTTCCAAAGCCCTTTGGGCTAAAAATGAGCGTTTGGTAAAAAAATTTGTAAAGATCCTTAGCTTAAAGTTTGCCTTTTGAAGGCTGAAAGCCCAAGGTAGGGATGACCCTGCCTTGGGCATTTCAGCTTTCTCGGTAAGCTGGCCGGTGATTAATGAATTTTTGTTCGTTTGCCATTGTTGCCCTCATAACTTAATGAAATTCCAAGTTTAACCCTTCTGAAAACCCTAGATCTGCACACGCTTTCCTCTTCCTTTCCTTACCCACCCACAAGTTATCGTCTTTTCTTCTTCTCTCTCAAATCCACGAGCCTGACCCACCTGCAAGTTCTCGTCTTCTTCTTCGGGAAAGTGTTTGTGGTTCCTTGATCACACAGAGAGAGAACTCGAAGCAGGCCGGGTTCTGGTAAAGCCATCTTTGTTCTTCCCGACATACTTCGGAGCTAAACTTCAGGAGGTCTGGTCTTTAGGTGAGTCAGGAATTTTCATCTTGTAGTGCCCGAGCACGTTCCCTTTTCCTTGTTCATGTGTTCATCGATTTGGGTTTCTTTCTCGGATGTGTTTTTTAGCTCGCTCGCAAGCTCTCTGTTTAGGTGTTGTGGGAAAATGCAGAGAAAACTAGGGAAGGTTTTTGGGTCTGGGCTACTCTGTTTTTTTTTTTAACTGGGTGTGTGGGGGAGAGGTCGTGGGTCTCACTGAAACGTGTGCAAGGACTTGCTGGGTTGGCTTGCTTTGAGATTGTGGCAGGGATGGTTCGGTAAAGATGAGGAATTTTGGAAATTTAAAAGTGGTGTGCAGCTGTAGGAACTTGGGATATTAGAAAAGAAGAGGCGAAATGAAAGCTGAGGTGAGAGATGGGTCCTCAAAGTGACTCGAACCTGGTTGGGTTATGATCATCTAAAAAGCAGCTCCATCTTGTTCAATGATATGATGATGTCTAGCAATTGGCGTGAGATTGCAGCATAGAGTTTCTTTAGTTGTAGAATTGCTCTCTGGGTTCATTTTCTTGGGCTGTTTGGGTTCGAGTGATGTGTCATTGGTTCGGTTAGTTTGAGGGAGTCTTTGTTTTTGCTTGTAAAGTCTGAATCTTATGGAACACTTGTGTTTGAGATCATTGAGATTGCTGCAGTGACAGAGCTAGGCATGCTTAGCACTAGATATCGTAATCAGAATTCTCCTATTAACGTCTCAGTTTGGTATCTGAGTTGTCTACCCCTCGCCGTGAAGCTCTTTCACCTCTTTTTTGTTTAATGCAATTAACAACCTTGATTCTGCCCCTTGTTCGCAATGTTTTTCCTGTCACCCATATGGTTTTCAGGTATGTGCTCAATAGATTGTGAATTCGCGAAATCTTATAGGAGACTAAATGCATCCATAGTTGTAAGGATCCTTTCCATCTAAAAGAGGGAAATAGCTAAAAATGGAGGTAGAAGTAGGAAGCAATCAAGAAGTTTATGCTGGGACGACAAAGCGTTCTGTTCCAGAAGGTGGTATTCTGATCAGCGGTTGCCAGACCGATCAAACTTCAGCTGACGCCAGCCCTTCAGGAAACGCCCGTGAAGCATATGGGGCTCTCGGCAATGCCATCCAGACCCGATTGCCGAGACGGATGGTGCAATCGCCAATCGGGATCTTGTCAAGAGGGCGAGGGAGATCTTTGGAGAGCCAGGGCTTCACCCGGCGCCACCCGGCCTCTCTCGCAAAGCAACCACCATGTGGATGCTCCCTTTATTTGCTAATCTGGATGTGTTTTTTTTCTTTTCAAGGGATCATGAATAATTTATATTTGCTTGGAAGAGTTTGTGGAGTGCTCGTGTTGTTTTTATCTTAATCAGTTTGTCTGATGACTCGATGGGCTGTGAGAAAGAAATTGAAGAGAGATTGTGGTAAATTGAAGTGTTGTTCCTGTTCACCTTTGATGACATGCAGACATATGGGGTGCCAAGCACGTTTGCTGAGGTATAACCAATAACGAATTACGTGCTGCTTTCCATGGCTCAGACAAGCCTACATCAAGAACGGTGCCCCATTCATTAGATGGAAAACGATTTCCCTCCGATAGGCAGATGCAATACCGGGGAATGCTTGCATCCCCGGGTCACGGCATGAACCCTTCGCGGATTCAAACCGTTGTTTGCTAGCGAAATTTACTCTTGTTTCTTCTCAATCATTTATACCCCAGACTGATGCACCCTGCAACAGCCTAGGATATGTTTTAGCACCATATGGCGTGAACTCGTAGTCGAAGGCCTTGTATTGTTGAACTCAAAAAAGTCATTGAATTTGTTAATATATCTTTTTTATATATACATCTCAGTGCAAATATATTTATATAAAAAAAAAAGTCATTGAATTTGTTAATATATCTTTTTTATATATACATCTCAGTGCAAATATATTTATATAAAAAAAAAAGTCATTGAATTTGTTAATATATCTTTTTTATATATACATCTCAGTGCAAATATATATAAAAAGAAAAAGTCATTGAATTTGTTAATGTATCTCTTTTATATATACATTTCAATGCAAAAAAAAAAAAAAAAAAAAAAAGTCATTATTTTTGTTTTCAATTTAAAAAAAAATTAAAAACTTAAATTGATTTCGCTAAAGGACTTCCCAAATATGTGTTTACCAAACAGCATTCCCCAAAGTTACTTCTCAAGGCGCTTTTCAATTATAGTTTACCAAACAGTTTTTGCATTTCATCAAAACCCTTTAGACCAAATGCCTTTGCATTTCCTTAAAGGCTTTTCCCAAAAGCTTTCCCAAACGCACCCTAAGAGAATTTTTTCTATTACTTCAATTGTATGAATTCAATATACAATGTTCTGTAATTATAATACAGAGTGTACATGAAGAAAGGAAATAAAATATACTTCAAATATTCTACAAATCAAATCTATATTTTTGTCTAATATTAATTGATCTAATTAGATCAATTTAGATCAAATCCAAATCCGGCAGATCTTCAGGCATATCTTCCAACACTCCCCCTCAAGTTGGTGGCTTGTAGATATCTAAGACGCATAGCTTGCTTAGTAGATATGCATGCTATCTTGAACATAGAGGTTTGGTGAAAATGTCTGCAGGCTATTCAGCTATTCCAATCCCTCTTGTTTCAATTATCCCTTCTTGGATTTTCTCTCAAGTGAAGTGACAATCCACTTCTATATGCTTGGTTCGTTCATGCATTATTGGATTGGCTACAAGTTTCAGTGCTGACTCATTGTCACAGAACAGTTTTGTTGGCCCTTTAACTTGTATTCCAAGATCTCCAAGTAGACCTCGTATCCACACGATCTCACATGTGGTTTTTACCATGGCTCGATATTCTGCTTCTACTGAAGATAAGGAAACCGTTGCCTGCTTCTTGGTTTTCCATGAAAGTAGTGATTCTCCCAGTTTAATGCAAAAACTAGTGACAGATCTTCGACTCATAGGGCAAGTCGCATAATATGCATCATAATATGCTGTCATTTCCATGTTGCATTTTCTGGCCAAAAGTATTCCCAGTCCTAGACATTTCTTCAAATACTTTACAACCTTCAGAGCAGCATTCATGTGGGATTCCTTCGGTTTGTGCATAAATTGGCTAAGATTTTGCACTGCATACGATATATTAGACCTGGTCATAGTCAAATATATGAGTTTTCCAATGAGCTTCTGATAACTCGTTGGATCTTTAAGAAGGGGATCATCCCGAGATGTTTCTTTGGCATGATCCGCTACAATCAATCTAGTTTACTGCTCGATTGGAATAACTGCTGGTTTGCATCCTGATAAACCTGCTTCTAATATAATTTCTAATATAAACTTCCTTTGACTGAGAGAAATTCCCGGTGAGATCTAGCAATCTCAATTCCAAGAAAATATTTTGGTGCTCCCAGATCTTTTATATGGAATGTAATATGCAAATATTTCTTAAGATTCTCTATTGTAGCTTCATCATTTCCCATAATGAGAATGCCATCTACATATATCATCGAGTAAATAGATGACGTACCTTTAGTCCACATGAACAAGGCATAATCATATTTGGATTGTTTGAAGTCCACGGTGGTGAGAGCCTTAGCAAATTTTGCATACCATTGCCTAGAAGCTTACTTCAGTCCATAAAGGGATTTGCGGAGACAACATACCTTATTCTCCCCCTGTCTCCGTAAGTCCTGAGGAATATCCATATAAATTTCTTCATCCAAGTCGCCATGGAGAAAAGCATTGTGGACATCCATTTGATGTAAGGACCAATCATGGATTGCTGCAACTGATAAGAAAGATCGAACGGTGACATCTTTAGCAACTGGGGAGAAGGTTTCATGATAATCAATACCTTCTTGCTGAGTATAACCCTTGGCCACTAACCGAGCCGTATAACGCTCAATGGATCCATCAGCTCTGTACTTGATCTTATAAACCCATTTGCATCCTATAGACTTTCTGTTAAAGGGAAGGTGGACCAGTTCCCAAGTTTGATTATCATTCAATGCCTGTAATTCTGCTGCCATAGCCCGTTGCCATCGGGGATCTCTAGAAGCCTCATTATAACTAGATGGTTCCCTCTCATCGGAAATCCGACTAATGCAACATCGATGTTTGGACGAGAGTCTATCAAAAGAGACATATGAGGATATGGGATAGTGAATACCTATCGACACGACTGGTGCTGGCATGAATGATTTTTAAATTAAAAAAAAAAAAAAAAAAAGATCAATTTTTTATTGATTTTTTTTCATTTCTTTTCTTACTTTCCCTTTTTTCAAAAAAAAAAAAAATTGTCCATGTTAGCCCAGGCAGCACCACATAGGACATTCAACTTTGAGTAGACATGGGAGGACACTTAAGTGTTAAAAGTTCATAAAGATATACTTAAGCGTCAAAATCGGAGAAAAATAGATCATTTAAGTGTCAACAACGAGAAATTTTGATTAAAATATCGATGTGACATTTTTTCAGTGAGATAAGTACAAAATGACGTCGTTTTGTATGCTGATGTGACTAGATAAGTCAAAAACAATGCCGTTTTGCCTTAGATTTGAATTTTCATATAAATATTAATTTAATTAAATTTAAAAATATATTTTTTAAAAAAAAAAAAAGGATTGCAGCACTTGTTCAATAAGGGTTGTGCAAGCCCTCGCCATCGCTGCCCTACTGTCTAGGAAGGACCGACAACAGCCAAGGTTTGGCAACCCCGGTGGATTGGTTGCGAGGGCCTACAAGCTCTCACCCAGATCTAGGGTGAGGGTCATAGCCCTTCCTTAGATCCATCAAGGGCTATAGACCCTCTGGCCATCGGTCAGCCAAGGTTGCCAGTCCCTAGTCAAGGCCCGATGAACCCGGCCGACACTCCTCCCACCGTCACCGACCCTTCCCGACGATGATGGGGTGGCGACGACAAGCACAACCCTCGCTGAACAAATGCTGCAATCCCTTTTTTATTTTTAAATTTAATTTAACTAATATATATTAAAATTCAAATGAGAGGCAAAACGTCATTTTAGCTTTTCTTTACTAATTGAGCTTTCCGACGAGCCATGTCAGATTTCTAGCACCCTTCGTTGGAGTTGGCACTTAAATGTCTCATTTTTCAAAGAAGTGGTACTTAAGTGTACCTTTCGGAACTTTTGGCACTTAAGTGCTAAGTATCCCCATGTGCCGAGTTTTGGCACTTACGCTGTACTTTGGCCCTGAAAAACCTATATTGGCAATGCGTTAAAAGATTTAAGACTAAATTGGTGCAATTGAAAATTTTAGGATTGAGTTAGCAAATTGTCAAGAGGTTTTTGGACTAAATTAGCGCAATTGAAAAGTTTAGGACTAAAGCCATTGTACAATAAGTTTATGACTTTTTGGACAATTTTTGCAAGAATACAATGTGGCTATTTATAACTCATAGTCAATGGATATAATTTTGGAGTTAAATGAAATAAATAAAGACGGTTACAATAAGTTGTGTTATTCAATAATCCCTATCATCTAGAACACTTATCCACATGAAGTTATAAAATCGCTAAATTTGCGATAACAAAACAAAATTGCAGGGTTAAACCATGTTGAGATGTCCCGTGTGTCAGGATGTCTTAGAAGTGTTCGGGAGCTTAAGTAAATAAGATGATACATGTTCATGAATGTATACATATACATAATGATAAAGAACCAAATATTATTGATGCATTAAGAAATTATATGCCATACGTGTGCATTGAGTAGGTGATAGCCATACAATTGTGTGAGGTACTTGCAAAAAAGGTAAGAGTGTATGCTTATGCATTGATTATGTTGCGTCGAATGTTTATGATTGTTATGCTAGAGTGGGTGCAAAGGTGAACTCCCATGTTAAACTTAGAGATTTCACTTGCTGGGCTTTAGCTCATTTCTTTTTCTTTTTTTTTTTCTTTTTTTCAGACATTTAGAATCGCCATTTCTCCACCACCACTTTTTGGAGCCCTAGCACACATTGAGTATGATTATGAGGAGGTTGTATTGCCTAATATGGTTTTTATCTAACTTTATCTTGTATCAAACAAGATTCAAACATCTAACAAGATAAATTTTATTTCATCATGACTTTTATCCAGACTAGCAAATATTATCTTACTAGTTATATCACACTTGAGATGAGTCCTTAAATGCAAATAAGGCTAGACCGTTAGAAAGGGCAAAACTTAATGCTTGTAGCCTACCCACAAGAAATTAAGCACACTCATTCTACTATTAATAATTTGAAAAGGTTACGAATCTTCACCTATATCTATTGAAAAAGTCTAGTCATTTGGAACCGCTAACAAAATAATTAGATTTGTTATCGATATAAGAATAACAATTTGCAAGAAATTGATTCACGCAATCCCCAAATTCCCTCGTAACAAATCCAATTATAATCGCGAGGACAATTAATCATAATATTCTAAATGCAAACGAACATATCGAACAAGTAATGTAATGATAAGAAAAGAATACTGTCTTACAAAGATAGATGAAAACCAATTAAATATTAACAATAGATTAATTCTAAATTTATCTAACATATCAAAATAGAATTGAGAAAAAATTAAAACTAAAAAACTTCGAAGCAAAATTTGGAAACTAAATGTAGTAAATCAATCAGATAAATATATTAGAACATCCGATCTTATCATAACTATTAGATATAAATTTCAAATTGTTATGCGTACAAAAACAATATCAAACATGTGATAGTGGAATTTTCTAATCTATTTACTATTCTATCTCTAGGTATAGCATACCTACTCAATTTATCAATCCACTATCAGCTTACAATAAGTCTTTTAGATCACCTTATCACCAAAAACTACACAAATAATGTGGTATATTTATATCCATGTTTAATTCATGGTTATATATTATAAGAAGTAATTGCATATTATTATTTCTTAGTCTCAAACATCCACATCAAATCATTCGACTGATGGTCGATCACTTAAAAACATTAAGCATGATAATATTTAACTCACATGAATGAAATCACTTGCATTCATAAAAATCATGAAATTCATATCATCATGTTCAGGCTACATTATAGCCTTAACAAAAGAAAATTAGAACATAATAGAAGAAGAAACAAAAATATAAATCAAACCTAACATCTTGAATTAAAGAATAAAAATTAGGTCACTACTTTTGTCTTCTATCTAAATGCTTGAAAAACTCTCAAAACAATGAAAAATGATCTAAAAATAAAAACCTAGCTATCTCCTAGGTTCTCAATGTTCTTCGATTTATAAGATACATCCGAGACCCTTATCTCCAGACAATTGCTTATTTTTTGCATAAAATTATGGAGTAAATCAAAGGATCTCTAATTTGATATGCATCTTGCAACACTTGCATATAAAATTAGGAAATAAAATCCATGATTCCCTTATTTTATTTTTTTTCCATTCTTTTTCTTATTTTCTCCATATTTCATTACATAAACAGGGAAAATTTGAATAATCATAAGGAAATCCAAATATTTTCTCATGGATATTGCTTTATTTGTTGCCTAAATAGGTCAAACAACTCTATTTTTATATAGTTATCAAAACCCCAAACTTAACATTTTGCTAGTCCTCGAACAAAAGCAAGATATAATGCATACTCAAAGCAACAACCTTCGACATCTTTTCATAATTGCTCAAATTCACATTAAAAAAAAACATAAATTTCATCCAAACATTGAAATTAATTTATAAGTTAAGACCATTATGCGATCCAACTGTGTGTATGAGTCCTCATCTTTTCGAGTTATGTACAATCCAAATAAATTTACATTGATAAACAACCTCTTAAAAACTCTCTATAATTATGATAAAATCTCATAGGTTTGCTTTTCATTCATTTCTCCACTAATGTAAGTTAATCATCCACCCAAAAATCAATAGGACTTTTCTTAGTTTGCAATGGAAGGCTGGGCTAAAGGTAAGATAATGGTAATTTTAAGCTCAACTCACCCATCAACACGTTAATTTCTAGGATCTTATTAAAGCCAATGTCATTGTCCCCAATTTCACTCCTTCAAGATAATCTTTCGACAACCATATATCATAATTCCTTTTTTTTTTCTTTTTTCTTTTTTCATTGCTCTTTTTTTTCTAAAATTGCTTTATAATGGAGTTCCTTCCAAAGTCCCTCCTGATATAACATGAAAATTTCCAACCCATTGAGTATCCAAAAGACTCAGTCAATTGAAAATTGGATAGGGAACCATAAAAGCTATTAAAAAACAAAAATCTTTTTTTGATACACCCTAAACAACCATAGCAATCAATTTTTTTTTCCTTTTCATGCTCCACTCGTCCTCTCAAATTGCTATTAGGCTCAAATAAACTTTTATTAAAAAAAAAATAATGTGTTCATGGGGCGTGGGACAATGATATAATTTGATATAATATAGGCTAAACATATATGGGTGTCAATAAAAAATTGGATAATAATTAAAGCTTAACGGGGTGACTAGGGATAAATAAACAGGGTTGGCTTGAAAGACTCAATCGATCCAAAAATTGTAAATCATTTTCTTAGTTAGATGTAGCTTAGGATTTCGCCTCAAAAGAAAATCAAACAAATTCTAAAATTTGGATGAGATCTAAGAAAATCACATACTTCACATAAATTTTCTTTAAATTTACACACAATTCAAAAATTAGAGACTTTTAGTGCTTAGCAAGTGGATCAACATAATCAGAATCAAAATTAACTCATACATCAGTTGCAAATTCGAACGAAATTTAAATTTTCCTAAGAATAACAAAAAATTCACAATAAGGAATGCAATCACGATTAAAAAAAATTAGATTAGCAAAAATTTTGTCTTTCCCCAAACTTGAATAAAGCATTGCCTTCAATGTGAAAAAGAAAAATATGAGCAAGAAAACTCCCATTGTTGTAGGATGTGTCCATTGATAGCCTTGATGATTAAACTCCTGGAACATGGTCCCTCAAGAAAGAAAATTAACCTGGATAAAACAGAGAAAAATTAACCCTTTTTTTTTTTTTTTGCAAAATGTAAACTTAAAAATAAGTGGAGAAACATAATGAAAATCCTTGGGTTGCCTCCCTAGAAATGATTGCTTTATAGTTTTCAGACAAACTATCTTAGATGTCGCTATTGTGGAGGATGAAGTTCAATGATGGTCTTCTACCTGTTGTAACTACCTCCAAAGTAGGGCTTCAAATATTGACCATTCACCTTGAATGTACTCTCTGTGTCATGCGCAACTTTAATTGTTCCATATGGGAAGACCTGTGTGACTTTGAAAGAACTAGGCCATTGAGACCATAACTTTCTTGGAAAAAGTTTAAGAAAACATTTACAAAGTAAAACTTTTTAACCAATTTCGAATTCTCTTATGAATATGTACTTGTTATGCCATCTTTTTGTACGCTTCCTGAACAACTTAGGATTTTCATAGGCCTCATTGCGAAATTCCTCCAATTCATTCAGTTGCAACAATCTCTCTTCACCTGCAAACTGCATGTCAAAATTCATAAATTTTGATACCCAATATGCTCTATGCTCTAATTCCACTGGTAAATGACATGCCTTCTCAAACACTAGTGTAAAAGGGGAAATCCTAATTGAGGTTCTTAACTCTATTCTAAAAGCCCAAAGTGCATCATCAAGTTTCATTGACCAAATCTAGCCTAAACACATTCATTGTTTTTTTTTTTTTTTGAAATTCTCTTGATTTCCCTATTTGAAATCTCCACTTGACCACTAGTCTGAGGATGATAAGGGGTTGCAACCTTATACGTGACTCCATACTTACTCCAAAATGCTTCAAACTGTATGTTGTAAAAATGTGTCCCCCTATCACTTATGATTGCCTTAAGAGTGCCGAATCGGGTAAAAATATTTTTTTTCAAGAATTTGACCACAATCTTAGCATTATTAGTTGGCAATGCTACAGCTTTTACCCACTTAGATACATACTCCATAGCCACTAAAATGTATAAATTTCCATGAAACCAATACCTCAAACATCAAATAATTCACATACAATAATGTTGTTTAAATACATCTCATTTTTCCTTGAAATATTTCTAGTTCTCTGACACCGATCACATGAAGCTATGTAGGAGTATGCATCTTTAAAAAGTATGGGCCAACAAAATCCAAATTACAAATTCTTAGCTGTAGTTTTGGCGGCATCAAAATGACTACCTACCTCTTCATCATGAATACTTGCCATGTTTTCGTCTGGAACACATCTCCTTATGACTTGGTTTGCACATATTTTAAATAAGAAAGGTTATTCCCAAAAATAATTTTTAAATCAGAAAAGAATTTTTTCTTACCAAATAATTAAGAAAGTCCACATACTAAGGAATTTTTGTAGATTTAACAGGAAAAATTTCTCTCAAGGAACTCTTCCAAAATTGGTCTTACCTTTTTCTTTGAATTCCAAATTCTTGACAAGTGATCCTTAATTAAATTTTCAATCTACTTCTTATCTTTGATTTCCAAATCAAATCTTGCAACAATAGAATCCACCTTATCAACCGGGGTTTTCTTTCTTTCTTTTCAAGTAGATATTTAAGAGTAGAGTGATCTGAATAAACTATAAATTTTAAGCCAATTAAATAAGAACGAAATTTATTAAAAGCAAAAATTACTATCAAAAGTTCCTTTTTCGTTGTTGAACAATTCAATTGTGCACCTGACAAGGTTCGATTGACATAGTAAATGGTTTGAAAAACTCCATTTTTCCTTTGTCCTGGAATAGCTCCCACTATAGAATCGCTAGTATCACACATCAGCTCAAAAGGTAAATCCCAATCGATGCTACCATATTTGGTGCTAACAGTAAGTTCTCCTTCAAAGTGTTAAGCCTGCACGCATTTGTCAAAAAAATTAAATAGAGTATCTTCTACCAAAAGATTAGAATAAGGTTTAACAATTTTTGAAAAATCTTTTATAAATTGCCTGTAGAATCCTGCATGCCCCAAAAATTATCTAACAAGTTTCACAAATATTGGTGGAGGCAAATTTGTAATGACTTCCACTTTTGCTCAATCAACTTCTATTACATTTCTAGAAATTTTATGCTCGAACACTATTCCTTCTTGCACCATAAAGTGACACTTATCCCAGTTCAAAATAAGGATAGTCTCCTCACATCTTTGTAAGACCAAAGCCAAATTATTTAAACAAGAACTAAATGATAAGCCAAAAGCAGAGAAATCATCTATGAAAATCTCAATATATTTTTCAGCTATATCAAAAAAACAGCCATCATGCATCTTTGAAAAGTAGCTGGTGCATTACAAAGAACAAAGGGTATTCTTCTAAAAGTAAAAATACCAAGGAACAAGTGAAAGTAGTTTTATCTTGATATTCTAGTGCAATAAGAATCCAATTATACCTCGAATATCCATCAAGAAAGCAATAAAATTCATGTCCTGAAAGTCTTTCCAACATCTTATCGATAAATAGTAAATAAAAGAGATCTTTTCTAGTGGTATCATTCAATTTTCTCTAATCCATACACACACACCACTTAGTAACTCTTCTAGTTGGAATCAATTTATTTTTGTTGTTTTTCTGAACAGTCATACCTCATTTCTTTGACAAAACTTGCACAAGACTTATCAGGAACTATAAGAGATAGGATAGATAATCCCCGCATCAAGTAGCTTAATTACTTCGGCTTTCACTACTTGCTGCATATTCTGGTTCAAATGTCTCTGAGGTTGGATAGTGGGCTTGTATTGTTTTTCCATCAAAATTTTGTGCATAAAAAGTGAAAGGCTAATTCCCTTGATATCAGATATTTTCCATCCAAGTGCATCTTTATGTTCTATCAACACTCTAAGCGATTTCTCCTCCATCAAATTTGTCAAAAAAGAAGATATAATTACTGACAAAGAAGAAACTTCATCTAAATAAATATATTTCAAATGAGAAGGTAAAGGTTTGAGTTCAAGAATTGGAGGCTCTTCAATTGATGGTTTAGGCTTTGTTGTGTGTTGTCCTAACTTCTTAAATTTAATTGTCTTTTGCCTTGAATATGGTGGAATCGCCTCCATGAAATTTGCGTGCTCCTTATCTCCTCATTCTCAATTTTTTTGTCTCTTGGTCGAACTAGACATGCTTCAAGTGGGTCTATAAAAATATTTTCTTGAAAAACCTTATTTACCAACTTGTCAAATGTCTCAATTCTAAAACAAGAATTATCATTAGAGGGAACATTAAAGGAAATAAGATCATCTTGAACTCTAATAATCAACTTCCCTTGTTGTACATTAATAAGGGCTTCTCCTGTTACTAGAAAAGGTTGACCTAAGATAAGTGGTACCTCTAAATCTTCCTCCATGTTAAGAACTATGAAATCTATAGGAAAGATAAATTTCTCAACTTTTACCAATACACCTTCCACAATACCTCTCAAATATTTAATTGATCAATTAACTAGATGAAGTGACATTGTGATTGCTTTTACCTCACCCAATCCTAATTTCTTGAAAACTAAAAATGACATCAATGCTTGTACCTAAATCGCACGATGCTCTTTCAAAGTAAGAATTCTCAATAGTGTGAGAAATAGTAAAACTCTCTGGATCTTTTAATTTCTGAGGTAATTTGTTTTGTAGGATGATTGAACAATCTTCATTCAACTTCACAGTTTCATAATCATCCAGTTTCCTCTTGTTTGCCAAAATCTCCTTTAAAATTTTTGTATAACTAAGTATTTGTGCTAAGGCATCTGCAAAAGGAATATTAATTTGCAATTTTTTAAATATATCAAGCAATTTAGAAAATTGATTATCTTTTTGTATTGCTAGAGTCACTGAGGGAATGGAATTAATGCTACATATGACTTGGGATTATCTGAAGAAAAAAAAAAAAGGTTTGTTCTTGCCTACCTCCTTTGGTTAATTATTGATTTCATTTTCCTTGTCTTTGAAAATCTTTGTTTGGCATCTTCTTCTCCCACTTGTTTACCACTTCTCAAGGTTACAACCTCTATGTCTTTATTTGGATTTTTCTCTGTGTTGCTAGGTAAAGAACCATGTTGTCTCCCTGACATCATGTTTGCTAACTAACTCACTTGCATCTCCAAATTTCTGATTGAAGTCTCTTGGTTTTGAAATCTCATATTCGTGCTCTTGATAAAGTTATGAGTGATGTTAACCAATTTGGTGACTATGTCTTCCAGATTAACTCTCGTAACATTCTGATTATTCCATGAAAAATTTGGATAATTACGCCATCTTGAATTGCACATGTCAAAGTAAGGATTATTCTGTAACCTATTAAAATTCCCAACAAAGTTAGCATTTGCACTAGGTTGTGAAAAATGATTACCTCCCTAATATTATGTGCTAACATGTCCTCCATTACAAAAATCACATGTCAAATTTTGAATTTTCATGGCCAAAACACTCATGTTATCTAGCTTCCGGTTGAATGTTTCAAATTATGTAGCAAACGCATCTATTTCATGAACTCCGCTAGTTTTTCACATTGGTAGCCTCTCAGTAGGCCACTGATAACTATTGGATGTCATTTCCTCTAATAAATTGAAGGCTTTTTCTGGTGTTTTATTATTCAGAATTCCCCCTGCAGTTGCATAAATCATAGAATGAAGATTTGTACTGAACCCATTATAAAAAGTTTGTATCTGCATCCACATGGGTAGTCTATGATGTGGGCATCTCCTGAGAAACTCCTAGAATCTTTCCCATGCTTCAAACAATGATTCATCATTCATTTGCATAAAATTAGTAATATCGTCACGCATTTTTGCAGACTTTGCAAGTGGAATAAACTTACCAATAAATTTTTGAGCCATACCATTCCATGTAGTGATCGATTATGCAAAAAAAGAAGAGAGCCAACACTTACCTTTGTCTCTGAGAGAGAATGGAAATAATCTCAATCTAATAGCATTATCTATAACTCCATTATATTTAATGGTGTCACGGATTTCAAGAAAAGCATCAATGTGAGCATTTGGAGCATCGCTTGGTGGCCCACTAAATTTCACTAATTGTTGAAGCATCTGAATGAGTGATGACCTGATCTCAAAGTAATTTGCTTGTACTGCAGGTCTCTTGATGCTTGATGTGGTGCCCTAAATTGTGGGTGTAGCATAATCTCTCAAGCGTCTACGCCAACTTTCATTCTCATTATCTGTCATCTCCTTAGCATGATTTCTCTGTTCTCTTGTCGCCTTTTAAATGTACGTTCAATTTCTAGATCAAACTCATAAAGTTTCCCTTGTTGGCTACGTGTCATAAATGTATGTTCGATTTCTGGATCTTCTCCATATCTCATTATATTGCATAAACAAGGAAAATTCAAATAATTAGAAAGAAATCCAAATATTTTCTCATATATGTTGCATTATTTATTGCCTAAAATAGGTAAAATAACTATTTTTATAGAGTTATCAACAATTTTCTTACATTTCCCTAGAACTTATGATGGTTTAGAAGATGAACTTATTTGATAATGACTACATGTGCAAAAGAAACATGCAAAAGGCCGTACTTATATTCGAGCTTGTTCTGCAGTCATATAAGAGGTCGGATCAGCATTGGGCAACGATCGAGCTATTGAAGATGCCACAACACTGAGGGCTGCATGACCTCGGCAATTTAGACCCTCACGAACCCATATGCTCAGCAACCAAGACCCACAATCGATGACCCAAACGCTCAAACCAAGACCCTTAGGCAGCGTATGGTAACATTTCTATTCCTTTGAATTTCTGTTCTTTTGTTTCCCGGAACAAAAAAGGAAAAGAAATCCGTTTGGTAATACTAAGTTGTTTTTCTATTCCCCGGAATAGAAAGTTAGCCCAAGAATAGATTTGGAGCAGAAACAAGAAACAAAAAAAAAAAGTTGTTTCTTGTTCCCGAGAACAATTTCTAGAAATAAGTCAATTTTCTTTTTTATTTTTCTTTTATTCCTCTCTCTTGCCGCGGCCACCTCCAACCGCCCGGAGCCACCATCAACCGCCGGTCGTCGCCACTCACCGCCGCCACTCACCGCCGCCTCCCTCGCCGGTCACCGGTCGCCGCTAGTAGCTTGCCGCCGCCCGTCGCTAGCGGCCGCGGGAGTCGGTGGCTGATGGGATGTGCGGCGGCGATCGGCAGTGACGGTCGGCGGCCGATGGTCGTGCAGTGGCAGCAGCAAGCGACGGTTGGTGAACAGCAATCCTTGAGCAAGATAAAAAATAAATAAATATAAACGCATTTCTATTCTTTTTCTATTCCAAGAATATAAATTTTGTGTAGTTACCAAACGCATTCTTTTACTCAGAAATTGTTCCCTAAAATAGAAATAGAAAAGAACTGTTTCTGAAAAAAAAAAAAAAAAAAAACTCTTCCCCAACCAAGAAGCGTTGTCATGCGCAGCCTTAGTGACCCTTGGCCACCCTCATCAACCGCTGGGAACCGTCAACAAGGAGAGCATAACTGTTAAGTGAACCGTCAAAACAATGACCGAATCTGGAACTTAGATAGGAAGAAGAGGGTAAGTACACTAAAAGTAAGTTGTGTACAATGCTCATTTTGGTACCAAGATTTTCGCCAACTTACTTAAGTACCAAATTGGAGAAAAAATGATTACTTAAGTGCCTCAAGCGAGATATTCTAGCCAAATTGATTACATGACAATTATAATTAAAATTTTAATATGATTTGACACATTTTAAAATAAAAATCCAGCCCACATGGGTGTCCAAAATGACGTCGCACAATAATCACCTTTTAAATGAAATTGTCACTGAAGTGATCACTTTTTAATGACGATTGGCACTAAAGTGATCTTTTTTTTACTAACAACCGGCACTTAAGTAATCACTTTTAACAATAATTGGCACTCAATAGATCCATATATATAATTTTTGGCACTTAAATGATCACTCGTCAATTTGTCTACATGGCGTCGTTTAGGTGTTATATGCTGATTGGTCACGCTAGTAAGCCACGTAGATTCAAAAAATTAATGAAATATAACTACGTTGGATTTTCAACAACATTGATCGTAGTTGACACTTAAGTAATTGTTTTTTTTCTTAAAAGTGACACGTGATCCAAAAGAAATTTTTGATATCACGGTGAGCGCCGTACATAACTTTTGGCACTTCTAGTGTATTTACCTCGGTAGAAGATGAACAACAAGGGAGAAAATGAACCCAAATCCCGCAAACTCGAATCTCGGCAATCGTCAACCATCTCCCAATGACCATTGACTTTGGCCTTACGTCGACCGGAATTCAGAGCGAACGATGTTGAGAGAGACGAAGAACAGTAGAAACGAGGGAAAGATAGGAAATGGGTATTCGAAAATGTTATCTGCTGACCTTAAAAAGAAAAAATTCGAGAACACTGCAAAGCCAAAAACTGGGAGGAGTTGCCTTGGGCTCTAGGCTTAGCCAATGGTAGTTTTGAGTCGAAGTGATCCACAAAAATTTTACCAAAACACTACAATTTTCACTCAAAAGACATTGAAGACCCAAAGTCCCTTCTGAAGCCACATACGGCCAAAGCTTGTTTTAACGAAAAATGGGAAAAAGAATAAAACATGTGTAGAGCGGTCGAGACATCCATCACCAACGCACAACTGTTGTAAACCAACTAAATACAACAGCAATAATTTATAATATTAGGTGTGCAAGATTGACAGCAAATGAAGCTAGGTACATTAAATTTTAAAACAATGGGGCAGGTTTCTTCTATTTGAATGTCCACTTGTGTCTACATTCAATCACATCGAAAAAAAAAAAATTAAATACATGTAGCAGTTGAGACGTCCATCATCAATGCACGGCTATTGTAAGTCAACTAAATATGGCGAGCAATAATTTTCGATGTTAGGTGCTTAAGACTGATAGAGAAATTGTGTGTTAAAGTGATGTGATCAAAGGTAGACATAAGTGGACATTCAAATAACATAAACCTGTCCCATAGTCTTAAAATTTTGTGTACCTAGCTTTATTTGCCATACAATCGACTTTGCTCTCTTCATTTCTCTTTTCAATTGCTTGGAGCTCAACTTAGAGTGGATGGATCCTGAGCTCGAGCAACACCCTACTAACTTCATCAATCAAGTAAGACATAAGACAAAATTCGGATCGATGGCCTAAAATGGTTCTTCTCGTCCCAATAGAACATCATATAAATGGGATCAATTCTTTTTATCCCCGTATATAATCCCACATCTATAAGAATAAAATACTGATTTTCCTCCTAACCTCACAGGAATGTTTCCCTGTTTACTTCTTCGAGTTCAAGGCAGTAGAAGCTGCTGCTTTCATTTCGAGTAAAGCATCCTCAAAGCACTTGGCCAGAAAATCAGGGTCGGGGATGATGTCCTTGGCCACCAGAAATTGCATGTCCGCCCTCCCCGCATAGCTCACCATGTGCATCGTGAGTGCCTGCATGCATCACCTCTCAAACACCCCACATCAGTCCTGATAAAGATTTCATTCTAGATACCGCAGAAAAAGAAGGAAAAGAGAAACGATGAGGCGCGAGTATTTTGGAGCCTTACGTGGGGTAAACTCGAGACGTTCACCCTTATGTATGTGATGGGGTTCCCCCCAAACGTGATCTCCTCTCGTGGGCCGAACACGTTCGAGATGCTGAACGTGGTGTTGCAGACGATCCTGTAGTTGAGCAGGCTTGCGACCTGCATCAGCAAAAACAGAGAGATTGCGCATTTCTCAGCTTATTGTCGTTCTGTTTTCTGAATTACAGAAGTGCGAACTGATCCTTACATGTGCTCCTGGATAAGTCATGGCCATATCCACGATTTTGTAGGAGAAGTGAGCCTCCAGGGATTTCTTCTTCCGGTCCATCATCGACTTAGCTTTTCTCAGGTATTCGAGAGGGTCGCCACAGCTTCTGCTGTAGTGAACGGGGAGGAGGACAATCCCGAACTTGTTGCCCCATCTCAGTCCCGGGTTGCCTTTCATCAAATTGGATAGTTCCTGGTTAATACCACATCACACTCGATTCAGTCAACTTCAGTTAAAAGGCGAAAAAGGAAGTGAGATCATTAAAGAAAAGAGAAACGAGCAACAGCAGCGAGACCCGCCTGCAATCCCTGTTGTTCTCGCAAGTTAACAACCACCACTCCCGTTATTCGAGTCCCTTCCCACACGGCTGACAAAGGCAAATGAGCATTTTTAGTCGTCTGAGATTCGTCATCTTTGAATCGACAAAAATCAGACTGTATGTTTGGAAATGCTATTCGTTTTTTCCCATTGGGAGACTGGTGGTCGATGTATTTGAACAAGCCGACTGATATGATCCCCAAGAGAACATCGTTAATGGTCTGCATTTGGAGCAGTGAATGAGATTCATCATCATTTGGTATTAGCATGGAATATTCATCATCTGGAAGTTGACTACAACAAAATGCATTGGTAGTCATGAAATACAAGAAAAGCATGTAGTATTCTTCCTCAAAAGATAACTGACCAATGAATGGAGTACTGGTCGCGCTCGAGAGAGAGGTGCAAACCCCTGGCGAGCACTTGTCAAGATCAGTCGACCCCGGTGGTCATTCGAGCGAACCCGGCCAGCCCCCGAAATTGGCAACAGCGCCTGTTGGGGATCTGCGGTTTCCGTTGCTCTTTCTTTATAAGCTTCAACTTTTCTTTTCTTTTTTTGCATTTTAAATAGGTTAATACCACGAAAAACCCTAAACTTGTACACCTATAACAAATTTACTACAAATTAATTTTTTGACAACTGAAAATCTCAAATTAATACGCCTATGACAAATTTATCTTTATTTGTTTCCATTAAATTTTACTATCAAATTGCCAAGTTGAATGATAGGTGACAGTTGATGAATGTACTAGTTTGTGATTTTATTCTCAGTTTGTCACATGTGTGTTGATTTGTGATTTTTTCTTGCTGTTAATCCAATTTAATGAAAACTAATAGAGAGTAAATTTATCACGAATGTGTCGATTTAGGGATTTTGGTGATTAAAAAATTACTTAGAGGTAATTTTCTCATAGTTTATAGTTTTTTAGTAAATTTATCACAATTGTATGCGTTTAGAGTTTTTGGTAATAGTAAACCTTTTAAATATGGTTGTTTTTCTGTTACTAAAAAAAAATTATAAATACGCAAGGGCTCCATTACATCATCATTCAACCGCTTGTCATACCTTTTTTTTTAAATGAAAATTTTAATTTGAAAAAAAAAATATTAATAGGGATCACATTGGGAAAAAAAATTGTGTATAAAGTGAAGATTGAACAAATTAGGAAAGTATTGTATCAGCGGTGCTATTTTTCTTTTTGGGCGATAAACACATGGAAATTACCGCATTAGCGACTGCCGACTTGACCACCTTCATATCCTCCAGCGAAAACCTCGCCGTGGCCAGCTTCCTCGGCCAGAGTTCCAGCCCTGCGCCACCACTCACCGGCGTCGTCCGATCGCTCACCCACATGGTCCTCAGCACAAACTCCACTACAAAAACCACCGTGAACCACACCACCTCCAACACCCTCACTACTGCCTTCCACCACTCGCCGCCACCGTCGCTCCTCCTCCTCGTTGACGATGGAGGACCGATCGTCGGTACCGCCTCGGGGTCATCCACCCGCCGGGACCCTGCCAGGAACGAGGAAATCAGTGAGATCCCGTCACCAAGTGCATGGTGAATCCGTAACACCATGCACTGGTGGGCCATCAGGAGGTGGACGTCCCATAGGGGCTTGTCGTCGCCCATGAGCCCCGGTGAGTCGGTGGACAGGTCGACAAGGTACTCGTTGACTGCTGCCTCGTCAGAGAGGCCTTCGGCGACGGGGCCGTGGACTGGGATGACATGGCGGTCAATTTCCACGTGGGTCCTCCTCCAGTGCTCTCGACCTGCGGAGTCCCGCACCAAGAGGCTGCAGAACCTGGGGTGCATAAACATGGGGCAGCTCTGGATCGCCAACTTGAGGGCGTCCACATCGAGGGGTTGCTTCATGCCAATGGCGCAGTAGATCACCTGGTTCAACTCCTTCTGCAGGAACAGGCGCCCCACCGGTGTGAGGGGCTCGTCGGAGCCGTTCTCCAGGGACCCCATGCCTGAGTGAAGATGGAAAAGGAGGGAATTTTCAGTACGGATGGAATGGCGGGAGAATGACGACAGTGCCGGATCTTACGAAGTCAGTACTTCTTGAATGGATAAAAACACGAATCAGAATCTAAAGTAGTCTAAAAATCGAAGCTTTTGTTTGTATGGTGGGGAGGGGGGAGGAGTGCGAGAGTGTCCGATTTATAATTTTCAGGCGAGATTGCGCGAGGCTTGGATCTTAGCCTGTGCGAGCATCTTTTCGCCAAGCATTTATTAATTTGATGGTTCTTAAAAACGTGCATGAAAAGGTCGATTACATTGTCGGCTTGCGAAGAAGTCAGTTTCATGAATCTTTTGCGGGGTAATCAAAGATCAAAACATTCTTAAAGATCCTAGCTTTTACATTGTTTTGTATATGAATTTCATCAGTCAACTTGTTTCGTATCTCTTATGCCATTATCTTTATATCTCGAATTATGTATCCAATGGACCATCTGCAATCTTTCGTGTTCCTACTTTAGTTAGGCATATTTACACGTTATAAGATGAATGGTACCGCATGCTTGATTGTAAATAGTCAAAATGAAGATCAGACCACCTTGTCCTTTTGTCCCTTAGGATTTTTTTTTGCTTTCAAGACTCAAATTTGCATCGAATGCATGGGACGTTAGGTAACAACTAACTTTTCAAATTAAAAAAATCAAGCCAACCCAAACTCAACCGTAAACATCATTAAGGCTGCATTTTGCCGTTTCAAGTTTCAGTGAAAATAGGACTAGATAGACTAGAATATAAAATATTTTGCTATATCTTATCCACTATTTGATTAATAACAGTAATAAATTTAGATACTTTCATACCATATTATATACATTATTTGGTGCAAACCTGAAAATACACAAATGAAGATGGTAAGAATCTTTCATGATTCATAGCTGAAAAAACACAAATGTACAAACGAAGATAACTTCCATCAATTATCGTGATTATTGTACTATCTAAATCTTAAATCGTAAATGAGCTTTATCAATCAATCCATGGTTATTGCACTATCTAAATATGAAATAGCAAAAGAGCTCTTTGCAGCATTCTAGATCCACACATTCAACTATAACAAGAAATGAACAAACTCTAGTAACATCGATGCAATAGATCTGCCAACGAATGCCAAATCTAGTAAGAAAGAAAATATGATCACTCAACTTCGCGACACTAAAAAGTATAGTGCTTTGACTCTCTTGTTACTTTTGTGCACCTTTAACTTGAACCATAGAGTTATAGAGCAAAATGAGTTTCGAGTCTCTTGCTACTTTCGTTCACTTTTGACGTGAACCAAAGAGTTATAGAGGAAAATGAGCTTCAACTCTCTCGTCGTCCTCATGAAGTTTTAACGTGATCCAAAAACCTATGAAGGAATTGTGAAGTTTCAACAAAATTGAGGGATACGGAAGAGAAGGAGACGAAGAGCATAGTTTTCTTTAAAAAAATTAATCTCATTACCCCTTTTTTCAATCGAAATTGGATCATCGACAAAATATCTTTCACCAAAATTCGTCTTCGATTTTTATTAAGCGGAGACAAGTTTTGTGGTGATTCCAGACAAATGTTGTATCAATGGAACATAAGAAATATATACGTTTTTATGGAATTTAATCAACGATATGATGATATAAGAAGCTTTGCCAGAATTTAATTGACAACAAAGTGTGGTGACAAAGATACAACATTAGAATTTAATCAATGACAAAGATCTGTAAACTACAATTAAAGTACAAAAATTGAAAGATATCTATATAGCGGAAAAGATAAGTTGCAGAATAGTAAAAATAAAGATAAATTTGCAAGAACATTGAGTTCTTTAATTGATTGATCAAGATTTACAAAGAATGGGAGGGGGGAATTGTCCGAAAGGTCTTACACATATTGTACAGTGGCCAATTCAGTCATGAACATTTCAATTGTGTTAATTTAGCATTAAACTTATTGTACAATGGTCAATTCAGTCCAAAACCTTTTAACTATATTAATTTAGTCCCAACTTTTTGACAATTTACTAATTTAATCCTAAGCCTTCTTACAAATAATGGTTCTTCTAGCCAATTGTGAACGGGAATCGCTGACGTGGCGATCTAGTCAATATTAGTCTTCATACGTGGTGCAGCTGGCACTAATGTGAATGATTTTTAAATTTAAAAAAAAAAACCAATTTTTATTAGTTTTATTGTTTTTTTCATTTCTTTTCTTGCTTTTCCTATCCAAAAAAAAAATCAAAAATTGTCCATGTTAGCCCAGGCTGCGCCATGTAGGACATTCAACATTCACTAGACCGCTACATCAATAATTTCTGGCCAAAATTAGTCGGGAAGACAACATTGGCAATGCATTAAAAGGTTTAGGAGTAAATTAGTAAATTGTTAAAGGGTTTTTTACTAAACTGGCATAATTGAAAAAATTTAAGATTGAATTGGAAAATTGTTAAGAAGTTTTTGGACTAAATTAGCACAATTGAAATGTTTAAGGCTAAAGCCGTTATACAATAAATTTATGACTTTCTGAACAATTTTTCCAAGAATATGGTTTGGCTATTTATAACCCATATATTTATGACCCATAGTCAACAGTTACAATTTTGGAATTAACTCAAATAAATAATGACAGTTACAATACGTTGTGCTATTCACTAACCCCTATCGTCTAGAAAACTTGTCCACACGAAGTTATAAATTCCCTAAAAATTTTTACAACAAAACATGATTGTAGGGTTATACGACATTGAGATGTCTCGCTTGTTGGGATGCCCCGGGAGTATTCGGGAGATGAAGTAAATAAGATGGGGCATGCTCATTAATATACATTTATGCATGTTGATAAAGATCCAAATGATATTGATGCATCAAAAAAAAGGCCTTGGGAGTGTTCGGGAGATGAAATAAATAAGATGGGCCATGCTCATTAATATACCTTTATGCATGTTGATAAAGATCCAAATGATATTGATGCATAAAAAAAGGGCCTCAGGAGTGTTCAGGAGATGAACTAAATAAGATGGGCATGCTCCTTAATATACCTTTATGCATGTTGATAAAGATCCAAATGATATTGATGCATCAAAAAAAGGCCTCGGGAGCGTTCGCGAGATGAAATAAATAAGATGGGGCATGCTCCTTAATATACCTTTATGCATGTTGATAAAGATCCAAATGATATTGATGCATCAAAAAATTATATGCCATACGTGTGCATTGAGTAGATAATGACCATGCATTCGTGTGAGATACTTAAAAAGAAAGTAGGGTGTATGCTTATGTCTTGATTATGTTGCTCCGATTGTTTGTGAGTGTTCTGCTAGGGCGGGTGCGAAGGTGAACTCCTATTTTAAATTTAGATATTTCACTTGCTAGGCTTCAGCTCATTCCTTTATCTTTCAGACGTGTAGAAGGGCCACCCCCCACCATCGCTTTTTGGAGCCCTTGCAGACATTGAGTATGATTATGAGGAGGTTGTATTGCCTAATATAGTTTTTACGTATACCAAGTGCACTACTACGATGTGGGTCAACATAAGACTTAATCACATAGAAAATTAGGGATTAATCTTTAAACCCTAGCCCAAAAATATTTTTTACTAAATTGCGTCGTGTATTAGCATTAGGAATATTTGTATCACTACTGGTAATTTTTAAATTTTTACCCAAAAAAAAAATATCATCAAAAGGAAAATAAGAAAATAAGAACAAATATTATTATTATTGAAAATTATGATCATAAAAGAAAAAAAAAAAAAGGAAAATCGAATAGGGCCGGGTAAGGGGTTGGGCTTGCCCGGCGTTCCTCCTCCTCCTCCTCTTCTTCTTTCTCCCTTTTTCTTTTCTTTACGTGGGCCAGCCCACCTCTCTCTTTTCTCTATCTCCTTTTCGTGCTTGGCCCGGCCCACACGCAAGTCATCTTCCCCCCTCACTTTAGCCACGCTTCTGCAAAAGAGGGAGGGAAAGAAACGTACAAACCAGAGAAGGATGCAGAGGATCACGAGGACGGGCGAGCTGGCGATGGCAGAAGCTAGGCACGCCGGTTGCTAGCCGTTAAAAAGGAGAGAGGCGAGAGAGAGGGAAGGTTCTCTAGCGAGAGTCCAAGGGAGAGAGAGACCGAGAAGGGGAGAGATCTGAAGGGAGAAAGCAACCGAGAGAGGGCGAGCCCGAAAGAAAGGAGTCCTCCGACCGTCCGGCCACGCCCGAAGCTCGCTCGACGGCTCCCGGACGCACCCTCATGCCTGTTGTCCCTGTTTTCCCCAAGTTGCATCCGAGGTAAGCCGTGAGCTTGAGTCTTGTTTGTCTTCTCTCGGGCACGTCACAGCTCCAAGGATTCTAGCTCGGAGGAACGCGAGGCGACTAGACCTGGTCCGATCTATAGAGCTCGCCCCTCATTCGCCGCCCCTGAGCCGGATAGGGGACACCACCGACAGCCCTCACCGTGCCCCGTTTCTGCACCTGGTTTCTGGTTTGTTGAACCAGACCACCGTGCCCATTTCATGTGAGTCCCCACCTTCATTTATGATATATCTTGCTGTTGTTGGATCACTGTCTGCTCATTGTCATGCGTCCCGGTCCTTGTGTGAAACTCCATCGTGCTCTTGTCCGTTCCTCAGATAGCGTATCCGACATGTTCGATGAAATGCCTCAAAGAAAACCGAGAATCAGTATAAACTCCAGATTGACGTATCATTACTTCTCCGCTTGCTGAATCATGCTTGTTTTGATCATGTTTGTGGTTTTGTCATATGGTTTTTTCCTGAGAATCGTGTACTGTCGAGTGGGTGTGGTTTTTCTTCGTTCCTGCAAGTGGATTAATGGCCGCCGTAGTCCGTGGCCATCGGTGGTCGATGTCGGTCGGGATGGACGACCGGCGGATGGCGGTGGTCCGGCAGTGGAAGGGTCGTTGTTCATTCCGGGCCGTGTTGTTGTTTGGGCGAGCTACGGTGAGGCCATGTTTTGGGAAGAATGAGCTGCAGGCGTGCAGAAGGAACATGGGGAAGGAGACCAAAGAAGGAGGAGAGGAAAATAAAAGAAAAAGAAACGAAAAGGAATTAAAATATTAATATAAAAAAGGAGTTTGAAGTAGTTTTAATTAGGCCGGGCCTAGATAGTTGGATCGGGTCAACTGGCCAGATCAAGTTTACCCGGTTCGAGCCCGTTTCCGAATATTATAATATTAAATATAAAAAATATATTTAAAAAATTTCAGAATTTCAAAAAATTAATTAAACAATTAAAGATACTTTCATAAAGCAGAACTACTGGGGTTCGCCCTACGCCACCCTTCCAAGGGGGAGGTGAGGTGGTTCAAATCCCCACCTTCTCGGATGGGGTGGGACGCGTAAGTTTCAAGTAGTTTTGACTCCCACGCCTGCAAAGAGGCAGGCGAAAAGTCCGAGAGAGAGTGTAGAATAGAAATAGAGTAGCATGATTGACCAAAAAAAAAAAAAAAGATACTCATAAAGGTTAAAATTAATCTTTTTGGTTATTTTCTCTTGAAAAGTGGAAGTTTTTCAATTTGGAATTATGCTCAAAGTTAACCAAACCCTTAGAGCTTTACCTTAGCAGTTCAATTGTCCTTGGAAACAAATGCCCTTTAATTGTGCAATATTGATATGTTGATTTTCGATTCCCTTTAGTCTAGTTGAGATTAGTAATTATCTTTTCCATCCTTAATGTTAAGTCTCTACTATCCCATGAAATGTATATAATGCTTTCTTTGGTGGCCGATTATTATGTTGATGATTGCGTACCCACATGATCATCTGACATGTTAGTAGATAAGTATAAAATTAATCTAGACAACCTAAAAAAAAAAAATCTTTCTTAAAAATGAACAAGATTAGGTATCGAAAATGCACTAATTGGTTAATTAATCAAGTCCCCGACCTTAGATTCTCTAGTTGCGTAGGAAGTGAGATACATTTACATGCCTCACTTGGTTTCTAGTTGACCTCAATAGATTAGTGGCAATTCTCTATAACAAAATTATTTTGAATACCCTAATGTCACGCAAAATATAGGCTTAGGAGAGGCCGCGTCTAAATCATGGGCTATAGGCCTGTCTTTTAGGCAATTCTCCTAAACATATTCCCTTCCTCAAGGGATAGGTCATGATATTTTGGCAACTCCACTAGGGACGTGGCTTTAATTCTTAGAGAACTTAAGCCAAAATTTATCTTTTTTCTGGAAAATATTTTTGTTTGGCAACAAGGATACCCAGTATGTTCCTTACGTGCACGTTAAATGTTTTTGTAGTTGGGAGTTATAAAGGGAGAAGTAATTATTAACTTCTTGTCTTGCAGGTCTGGAGTTGGAAATAAATATTTATATTTTGAATTTTTGAAGTGTTGCTTATTTATAAACGATTGTGCATGTATTCTTTACAACACACTACACTTTAGCACATACAACCTGTCATCGAACCTAGGCCGCACATGATTTCTTAGAATGGCGTTGAGGTGGATACCATTTCAACTACAATCATATAATACAAGTCGCCCATCTCAATCCCAAAATTTCCCTCTTGATGTCAAGAGTTACGAGCCTGGTTGATAATCATGTGATATGGGTCGACTCTTTGACGAAACTGGAGTCATAGGAATCCCGACCTAACCGCGATCATGTCGATTCAATCCGGTAGTCTTATGGCTTCATTTTGAAGCCATCTAGAGTAAAATTGAACCATATCACATGTGCATGTGTATGTAATTGAAAAAAAAAAATCCAATGAGAAAAGTTTCCACCCATCGTAAGTATCATTTTTCTTTTATGTGCTCACTTTTTTATTGAACTTTCATTTTGAAATTCGCATAGATCAATCAAATGCCCTCAATAACGTGAGCTTATAATTAAAAAAAAAAAAAAAAAAAAAAAATTGGCAAGCACTCTTGATAATGAACCTTGAATATAAATGTCAAGCCTCTCTGATCTAGCCAAATTGAATAGATGGTTTTGTCTAAATATTCAATTATGGGCTCAAAATCAAATCAAATTCTTTATTTTTCAAGTCAAGATTATATATTGGGGCACAAAAATTGATCATCAAATTCTTTATTTTTCACATTCTGGGATTGAAATTTAAATGATATTTTGTGTATAGATTTCTCAAAATATAAATCACCTCATTTTTGCATGAGTAAAATCACAAATCAATCTTTCAAAAATCAATGCCACTTTTGGATATGAAACTTTTAGAGTAGAGTGGACTTTCGATTGACAGCTATTGATCAATTTTTTAATGATGCATTCTCTTACGACAAATCTTGACGAAATACCAAAATCTCATAATGGGGACTATGGGGCCAAGAAAAATAGTTTTTACGTATACCAAATGTACTACAACGATATGAGTCGATGTAAGACTTGCTAAATAGGTTCCTCATCAGTATGTAGCCCGGTACACAATCATCGATGGTGATTGACTGGACCATTTAGAGGCTTTGATGTTCCTCCTTATTACATTGCAAAGGAGCCAACATTGGGGGAGGTTATCGATCATTGGATGTTGGATCGATATTGTACAGGTAAGCTTTTGAGAGCGAGGGTATGGTAGTGGAGATAGGAGTTACCAAACCCTTCTGAGGTATTTTGTATTATGAGGTGTTTGTAAGTGATGCATATGTACGTTTATGAGTACGTGAGGTAATTATATGACTTGTTTAATTATTTTTTTGTGTTTCCGCTTGCCAATAAATTAATGAGAAGGAAATAAATACGACACATGTAACGCTTGGCGTACCTAGGGTGTCACAAGGGTCTGAGATGTGAGGTGAAATTGAGAGGCCTACGACGCGAGAGTGAGAGCTAAGGCCTCAGGCAAGTTGAGAGAGCAAGGCAAGAGCTAAGGCAAAAGTGAGAGAGGGAGGCAATCCGAGGCGAGAAGTGCGGAGGGCCAAAAGAGAAGGTGAGAGACGTGGGAGAGTAAAGAGTTGTGAGACTGAGAAGCCTAGGGTTTTGCTTGTTGCCTCTTTTAGCTTTACTCTTTAGCTTAGAGAAATAATTGCCCCCCCAAAAAAAAAAAAAAAAAAAAGGAAATATATTTGTCTAGTCAGTCTGGTGTTACACAAGGAATTGAGAACCAAATCTCGTATTCCTAGTTTCAAATTTTGGGAACTAGGAACCACCCAGAACAGGTCAGTTCGGTCCGGTTCTTGAGTTGGACTGGACCAATGTTCACCCCTATCTATGTCTTTGTATCAATCGCACATTGTCGATGATTTTGCCGAACAACTTATCAAATCTTGATAAAAACTCTTGTTGATGATTGATGTTGTCAATGACTTCCTTAGCGTGTTATCATCTCTCTTTAATTTGTCGATTGTTTTGTTTATTATTGACCAAATTCTACTATTATTTAAGTCTAATGCTTGCCGATAATAACCAAAAAATTGGTCAGTTTTTGGTGTCCACACCCCTCCTTCGAGAATTAGAAAACTTATTTTCAAGTTTGAATTTGTACATTGTAAATATGGGTTCTTCTACTTCATTATCATTTACTTTTTTAATTATTATTTGTCACTTTTTAAATTTTTTATATTCTATTTATTTGTTACTCTCTTCCATCGTTACTTAATAAAAATTTATTAAATAATAAATTGTACTAATATATCCAAGACATGTAATAAATATAAATACAATTATACACATACAAATCCAATTCTCTTTCGATATGTCCCTAAAAAGTTATGATTCGGATGAATTCTTCCCCCGGCTAACAAAGAGATCTCAATTGAATTTCACATTTGAAATTGAGAATAATTTGGTAAAGAAATAGCCCACTTGTTTCTTGAGAAGAGATGGGAAATATGCTCAATATTGTTTCATTAAATAGTTGGCTCAACTGCTTATTGTTTGAAGAAACCCCAACTTCAATTGGTACATTTTCATGAAAAGCAAATAACAAATCCAATTTTAACTAAGATTTGGAATACCTATTGCAAATAGAAACATAAAAAAACAATATTTTTAGTTATTTTGAATTTTCTGTTTCATATTAAATATAAAATATTATTTATATTTAATTATTATTTTCATTTCATTAATATAAGAATTTTTATTCAAGAAAAATAGTTTTTTATTATAGATGTAAAACATCACATCCACATTTATCCCATCTTCTTGTGAGATATTTTTAATATTTTTATCTAGTCATATCCCTCCTATTATCTAACTTTATCTTGCATCAGATAGGACTCAAACATCTAATAAGATAAATTTTATTTTACCATGACTTTTATCTAGACTAACAAACATTGTCTTACTTGTTACATCACACTCGAGATAATTCCTTAAATGCAAATAAGGCTGGATCGCTAGAAAGGGCAAAACTTAATGCACTGTAGCCTACCCAAAAGAAATTAGGCACACTAATTCTACTATTGATAATTCAAAAAACCTATGAATCTTCACCTATATATATTGAAAAAGCCTAGTCATTTCTAAACAGTCACGAAATAATTAGATCTGTTATCAGTATAACAATAACAAATCACAAGAATTCAATTCATTCGATCCCCAAATTAACTTGTAATAAATTCAATTAAAACCACGAGGACAATTTTTTTTTCATTGTCCTTGAACTTACTAATGATGTTTTAGAAGACAAGCCTATCAGATAATGATTACGTGTGCAAAGGAAACTTGCATAAGGCCATACTTATGTTGAGCTTGGTCCGCGGCCATATATGAGGCCGGATCAGCGTCATGCAACAATCGAGCTGTCGAAGAAGCCACAACACCAGGGGTTGCACGACCTCAGCAATCTAGACCCTCGCGAACCCATATGCTCGGCAACCAAGACCCGCAATCGATGACCCAAACGCCCAATCCCAGACCCCTTGGCGACCCTTGGCCACCCCCATCGACCGTTGGGAACCATTGGCGAGCCGAGCACAACCATTAAGTGAACCGTTAAACCAATGATCGAATCTGGAACTTAGATGGGAAGAAGATGAACAGCGAGGGAGAAGATCAACCCAAATCCCGCACTCTCGAATCTCGGCTATGGTCAACCATCTCCCGCTGACCATTGACTCTGGGCTCACGTCGACCGGAATCCGGAGTGACTGGTGCTGAGAGAGACGAAGAACATTAAAAATGAGGGAAAGACAGGAAATAGGAATCCGAAAATGCTATCTACTGACCCCAAGAAAAATTTTCGAGAACACTGCAAAGCCAAAACAACGAGGAACTGCCTTGGGCTCTAGGCTTAGCCAATGGTAGCTTTGAGTCAAAGTGATACACAAAAATTTTACCAAAACACTAACTCAAAAGACATTGAAGACCCAAAGTCCCTTATGAAGCCACGTACAGCCTAAGCTTGTTTTGAAAAAAATATGGAAAAATAAAATAAAATATGCATAGAACCGTTGAGACATTTATTATCAATGCACGAATGTTGTAAACCAATTAAATACGACGAGCAATAACTTCAATGTTAGGTGTGCAAAATTGATATATAATTTTCGACTGTTGGCGAATAAAGCTAGGTACATTAAATTTTAAAACAATAGGACAGGTTTCTTTTATTTAAATGTCCACTTTTGTCTAGATTCGATCACATCGGAAAAAAAAAATATATGCGTGCGGCGGTTGAGGCATCCATCATTAATGCACAACTATTGTAAACTAACTAAATACAACAAGCAATAATTTTCAATGTTAAGTGTGCAAGATTGATATATAAATTGTGTGCTAAAGTAATGTGATCAAATTAGGGCCATCAAATGAGTGGGTCAGGTTGGGTTTGAGTTGGATCGAAAATGGTTCGACGCATATTGACTCATTCAATCCGTTTTGACCCATTTTCATACAATATAAATTTGATAATACAAACCCAACTCGAGTCATACCTGACCTAGCTCATATTACCGAAACACATTAATATTTAACTCAATTTAGATTAATCCACTTCCACCCACTTAATTCACTTTAAGCACTTCATATATATGTTAGAAGAAAAATTCACGTAAAATTCAAAAAGTAAATTAAACAATAAAAAATTAGCAAATAAAATAAAAAAAAAATGGGAAAAACCTTGAACTAAACCTAAGAAAGCTTATTTCTTATGATATTTTAAATAAATAAAAAAAATGATATTGCTAAAACATTTTCATGCGATGCAAATTTAATGGACAATTTTTATAATTTCTTAAAAAAATTATTTTTTTAAAAATAGAATTTTTAATTATTTCCTACTTATCAATTTTTTAATTATATATATATATATATATATATATATTAATTTTAGTTATTTCTGTCTCTTTTCTTTTTTTCTTTTTCTTCTTCTTCGACCCCCATCGACCACGATAGCGGCTGGCCACAGGCAAGCTCAAGGCTCGCTAGATCGATGAGGCTTAAGCCTCACCCATCATCGATGAGATCGAGCTCGCTCAACGCTGGCAAGCTCGAGTCTCAACTCGAGCCTCACTAGTGATCGGCAAGCTCAGGCCTCGCCGTGCTAGCCACCGCGATAGCCAATGACTAAGGAAGGAGGAAGAAGTAAGGAAAAAAATAAAAGGAAAGAAAAAAATAAAAGAAAAATGAAATATAAAAAATAATTATAATTTCTATTTTTATTTATATATATAAAGTTAAAGGGAGAAAGGGAGAGTGAGGCTTGGGTTGGAAATGGGTTCTATGTCTAACTTATTTAAAATCCATTTTCGATCCATTTATCTTAAGTTTTCAATTTTTAAATCCATTTAACTAGTCTCTTCAAAATGTAAGTGACTCATATATAATCCATTTATAATTTAAATGGGTCATGTATAGGTTTAAGACCCATTTTGACATCTCTAGATCAATTGTAGACATAAATGGACATTCAAATAATGGAAAACAGTCCTTTCGTTTTGAAGTTAATATACCTAGCTTTATGCGCCATACAATCGACTTTATTCTCTTCATTTCTCTTTTTAATTGCAGGGAGCTCAACATCGTGTGGATAGGCCCCAAACTCGAGGAACACCCTACTAACTTCATTGATCAAGTAAGACATAAGACGAAATTCGGATTGATGGCCTAAAATGGTTCTTCTTGTCCCAATAGAACATCATATAGGTGGGATCAATTTTTTTTTTTTAACCTGTGTATAATCACACATGTATAAGAATACGATACAGATTTCCCTTCCTAACATCACAAGAATGTTTATCTGTTTACTTCTTCGAGTTCAAGGTAGTAGAAGCTGCTGCTTTCATTTCAAGCAAAGCATCCTCAAAGCACTTGGCCAGAAAATCAGGGTCGGGGATGATGTCCTTAGCCACCAGAATCTGCATGTCCGCCCTCCCCGCATAGCTCACCATGTGCATCGTGAGCGCCTGCATACATCGCCTCTCAAACACCCCACATCAGTCCTGATAAAGATTCAATTCTAGACACTGCAGACAAGAAGGAGAAAGGAAGAACGATGAGGCGCGAGTAGCCTGGAGCCTTACGTGAGGTAAACTCGAGGAGTTTGCCCTTATGTACGTGATGGGGTTGCCCACGACTGCGATCTCCTCGTGTGGGCCGAGCACGTTCGAGATGGTGAACGTGGTGTTGCAGACGATCCTGTAGTTGAGTAGGCTCGCGAGCTGCATCAGCAAAAAACCGGATAGATTGCGAGTTTGTCAGCTTATTCTCATTCTGTTTCCCGAATTGCAGAAGCCTGAGCTGATCCTTACACGTGCTCCTAGATAAGTCATGACGATATCCCCGAGTTTGTAGGAGAGGTGAGCCTCCAGGGACTTCTTCTTCCGGTCAATCATCGACTTGGCTTTTCTCAGGTATTCGAGAGGATCGCTGGAGCTTCTGTGGTAGCGAACAGGGAGAAGGAGAATCCCGAACTTGTTGCCCCACCGCAGTCCCGGGTTGCCTTTCATCAAATTGGATAGTTCCTGATTAATATCAACACCACACTTCAATTCAATCCACTTCAGTCAGAAGGCCAGAAAAAAGAGAGACTTACCTGCAATCCTGGCTGTTCTCGCAGATTAACCATTGCCACCCCGGTTATTCGAGCCCCTTCCCGCACAGCTGACAAAGGCAAATGAGCATTTTACTCAGTCGAGATTCATCCTTTGAATCGACAAAAATAGAGTGAATTATCAGAAGTGCTATTCCTATTTTACCGTTGGGAGATCGGTGGTCCAAGTATCTGGACAAGCCTGCCGATATGATCCCGAAGAGAACATCGTTAATGGTCTGCATTTGCAGCGATGAATGAGATTCATAATCTGGAACTTGAGTATATCGAAATGCATTGGTAGCCATGAAATACAAGAAATCCCGGCCGTGAGAGTCGTGCAAACCCGGGCGAGCACTCGCCGGCGTCAGTCGACCCCAGAGGTCATTCAAGTAATCCCGGCCGCCCCCGAAATCGGCAATGACTCTTGCTGGGAATTTGTGGTATCTGTTTCTCTTTCCTTTTAAGTTTCAACTTTTTTCATTTACTGCATTTTTAAATATGATCGTTTTGTGTTACTAAAAAAATAAAAAATAAATAAAAACACGGCACGTCTCCACCACATCATCAATTAACGGCGATTTAAGGGCCTGTCATACCATTTTTAATGGAAAAATCAATTTGAACAAAAAAGTTGATAGAGATCACTTTGAAAAAAAAATGTGGATAAAGTCAAGATTGAACAAATTAGAAAAATATTGAATCTGACGTGCTATTATTCTTTTTGGGCGATAAACATGTAATAGAACTTTATAAAATTACCGCATTAGCGACCGCTGACTTGACCACTTTCATGTCCTCCAGCCGAAACCTCGCCGTGGCTAGCTTCCTCGGCCAGAGTTCCACCCCTGCGCCGCCGCTGACCGGCGTCTTCCGATCGCTCACCCACATGCTCCGCAGCACGAACTCCAATACGAAGACCAACGTGAACCACACCACCCCCAACATCCTCTCTACCGCCTTCCACCACTCGCCGCCGCCGCCACCCCTCCTCCTCTTAGCCGACGACGGAGGACCGATTGTCGGCAGCGCCTCAGGGTCGTCCACCCGCCGGCACGACGCCAGGAACATCGACATCAGCGAGATCCCGTCGCCGAGTGCGTGGTGGATCCGGAACACCAGGCACCGGTGGGCCATCAGGAGGTGGACGTCCCACAGCGGCTTATCGTCGCCCAGGAGCCCCGGCGAGTCGGTGGACAGGTCGGCGAGGTACTCGTTGACCGCCGCCTCGTCGGAGAGGCCGTCGGCGACGGGGCCATGGACTGGGACGACGTGGCGGTCCATGTCCACACGGGTCCTCCTCCAGTGCTCCCGGCCCGCAGAGTCCCGCACCATGAGGCTGCAGAACCTAGGGTGCTTCACCATGAGGGAGCTCTGGATCGCCGACTTGAGGGCGTCGACGTCAAGGGGGTGCTTCACGCCGACGACGCAGTAGATCACCTGGTTCATCTCCTTCTGGAGGAACAGGCGCCCCGCCGGAGTCAGGGGCTCGTCGGGCCCGATCTCCGGCGACCGCATGCCCGCGCGAAGATCGAGAAGGAGGGGATCTCCAGTACGGTCGGGGACGGCGAGGAAACCACAGCAGCAGCGCCGGCCCGTACAAAGTCAGAACTTCTCGAACGAATAAAAACACGAATCGGAATCTAAATGGGTAGTCCCAAAAACGAAACTTTTGTACGTTTCTTGACCGAAGAACCGATCGATCGGACTTTGACTTTTGTGGGTCTGCGGCGGGGAAGGTGGAGGAGTGCGGGAGTGTTGGGTTTGGAATTTTCCGGCGAGATTGCGTGAGGCTCCGGTGTACGGCTTCTAGATGGAAGAAGAGACGGAGAGAAGATATCCACGGAAGGGGGTTTTGTCTCGACGCAGCGAGAGGCGCTGGTGCGAGATGCCGAGCGTCGACGAGCCGGCCTCATCTTTGACTCGATTGGTTTCGGCTCCGTTGGATCATCTTTTTCGGCGACCATTTATTGATTTTTTTTTTTATCGTTACTCTACATTCCTATTCTACACTCACTCGGACTTTCGCTGCGCTTCGTGCGGGCGTGGAGCCGAAACCCACTCTCAAACTTACGCGTCCCCACCCCATCCCCTGAGAATGTAGGGATTTGAACCCTCACCTCCCCCTTCTATGTTGGAAGTATGGCCACTAAGGCGAATCCTAGTGATTGATCATTTATTGATTCGATGTGGTCTTTTTCTGGTAAGAAAAACGACAACTGAGATGCTCTTACACTAACATGTGAAAGGAAGGTCGTTTACATCATGAGCGTGCGAAGTCATGTTTTATATTGGTTTTTGTATATGAATTTGGTCAATCAACTTGTTCCATCTCTTTTACGTCCTTCTCTTTGTATATTAAGTTTTGTAGCCATCGCATTCCTACTTTAGTTAGGCATATCCTTTTTCTTTTTTTTTTTTTTTTTTTTGTGTCGGTTAATCAGGCATATCTATATACTATAACACGATACTACGTGCTCGACTATAAATAGTCTAAATGAAGATTAGATTACCTTGTCCTTTATTCCCTTAGGATTTTCTTTTGATTTTACAACTCAAATTTGTCTTGGATTCATGGGACATTTAAGTAAAAACTAACTTTTCAAATCGATGAGATCGAGCCAACCCAAACTCAATGGAAAAAGTGTAAAAAAAGCTATAAACCTGTTGCATTAATGCTAATTTAGTCATAAACTTTTTAATGATATCAATTTAGTCTTAAACTATTTAATTTGATAATGATTTAGTCCGATTGGCTAATTTTCACCGGATTTTCCTAACATAGATGTCGATTAGTTTACATGGCACGGCGGTGTTAATGTTGACAACTTTTAATATTTTAATACTTTTGTATTATTTTATTTTATTTATTATTATTTTTCCTTTTTTTTCTCTTTCCTTCTTCCTCCAATCACTAATTAGAGGCGAGGGCAAACCTCACCATGACTAGGCAAGGCTTGAACGTCGCTAGATCCAAAAAGGTCATGCCTTACCCAACCTTCAACAAGCTAGCCAGAGGCCAGTAAGGTTGTGGTTAACTAGAGGAAGATTGAGAATTGTGACCTTTTGGGTAATTTTCTTAAGAGTATGATGTAGCTATTTATAATTCATAATCAATAATTACAACTTTGGAATTCAAATAAACAAATAACAACAGTTACAAGAAGTATTGGGATTTACTAACTTTATTATCGAGAACATTTATCTCAATGAAGTTATAAATTCCCTAAATTAGCGACAACAAAACACGCCTTAGCAATTACATCTAGGATGATTGGCTTCTGGGTAGGGCGATTTCCAAGAACTGGCATTATGATTCCCGATTTCAAAATTTTGGAACCAAAAATTGGATCCGCCGGCCTAGTCATTAGTAGAAGCATGAACTGATAAATTTTTTTTTTTTGGCCGTTGCGAGAGCAATTGCTTTTGCTTTTTTTATTATTTATTGAGGGAAAATTGGAAGAAAGAAAGGGCTCCACTCTAACTAAAGACGTCGAGGTGACAGTTCGACCAAAAAGGGACATTGAGGCGACATCGAGGCGACATCGAGTGGATGAGCGTTGAGCACTAATTAGGGCCTCGGGCGTACTTGAGTATTGATGGTGACTCAGAGAGAGACTAGATTTTGTTGCGATTAATAAATTAAAAAAAAAAATTTGAACAATCAAGTAAGAAATTAATAGCCCACGTGATAAAAATTTTACTTATCTTTTTTTCTATTCTCCTAATAAGTTTAGAATGAAACCGTTTGATAATACATTTGATTTTTCTATTTCGAAACAGATTTCTATTTCGAAATAGATTTGAAAAAAAAAATCAAAAATCAAAAAGTAAAATTTTTAACATTTCAATTTTTGAAAAGAAATTTTGTCATGCGCAACCTGAGAATTGTTCCGAGCAAGTCACATGACGTATAAAAACAGCCTGATTCTTCTTCTTTCATAGTTTTGGCCTAGACTCGCCTTTTCTCCTTCTTTCAATAAGAACAACAATTTGCAAGAATCCGATCCACCTGATCCCCAAATTCGGTCGTGACAAATCCAATTATAACTGCGAGGTCAATTTCTTTACAACGCCCTCGAACTTAGTAATGATGTTTTAGAAGACGAACTTATCAAATTAACGATTACGCGTGCAAGAGAAACTTAGAACTTATATTCGAGCTTGGTCCGCATTCATATATATATATATATATATAGATAAGGCCCAAATGTGTCGGCCCGGCCCACTCGCCGTCTAAGTTTTCTTCAAAGCCCAAAAGGAAAAACCCTAGCAGCTCGCCGGCGCATCATATATAACGCCTCGCCTTCCCCCTTGCTCTGCTCCAGTTCAGCGTCTCCGTGTTGTGCGCGAGTAGCTAGGGTTTTCCTTCGACGCGCGACAACCACCATGGCGGCGCCCATCGAGTCCGTCCAGTGCTTCGGGAGGAAGAAGACGGCCGTCGCCGTGACCTACTGCAAGCGCGGCCGCGGGCTGATCAAGATCAACGGCGTCCCCATCGAGCTGGTCGAGCCGGAGATCCTCCGGTTCAAGGCCTACGAGCCGATCCTCCTCCTCGGCCGGCACCGCTTCGCCGGGGTCGACATGAGGATCCGGGTCAAGGGCGGCGGCCACACCTCGCAGATTTACGCCATCCGCCAGAGCATCGCCAAGGCCCTCGTCGCGTTCTACCAGAAGTTCGTGGACGAGCAGAGCAAGAAGGAGATCAAGGACATCTTGGTCAGGTAAAAATCGAAGCCTTCACTTTGTGCTCGGAATAGTAGGTCTCTTTTTGCAAGCGAGCTGGTCACGGTAGGAGGGTGATTGATAGTATTGCATTTCGAAGAGCCTGAGATCGTTGCTGTAAATTCCAGTGTAGCATAATCTTCTAGGAACTGCTTTCTCGTGAATTTCTCAGTTTCGATGTGTATAGTCTGTCTTTGAGTTGACGACGGAGGTGGGTTTAGCTTGCATTTGCTACGGGAGGTAGAAAGTCTGCAACTTTGCCTCATTGGATATTCGTTCATTTCGTAGGTATGATAGGACTTTGCTCGTGGCTGACCCGAGGAGGTGCGAGCCCAAGAAGTTTGGTGGACGTGGTGCTCGCGCCAGGTTCCAGAAGAGTTACCGTTGAAGGGGAATTCGAGGGGGGAGTCGACAAGTTCTTCCTTATATTGTTCTACTTTTGTTTATGTTTCAACTTCTGGTTTTTTTGTTTTGAGGTCATGGATCCAGTTGAGGTTTCGATTTGATATATCGATGAGTATTTTGGCGGACCGTGTAGTCAGTGCTCATTTTTGTTATTTTAGGTACTCATCTGTTGGCTATAGCTGGTTGAAAGATGAATGCATAATTCACTTCCAAGTGTGCTTTTCCGTGCTTATTTCGCTTCAGCGTGTTTTGCTGTAGTCTGTATACGAGACCGAGTAGATTCGGCTTTCTGTGACTTGGCAATGGGAGCAATGTTTGTTCATTGCCGGGATGTGGAGACGATGCTTATAAGGTCATATAGAGGGCTCGCTCTGCTTGTGAAGAGCACTATCTGCCACTTTATAGACTCTGCATTATCCGGGTCCTAATTCTCTAGGTGGTTAGTGTGCTCGATTGAGTATTGGTTTTGGTTTCGTTACAGTCTTACTACGGTAATGGGGGATAATGTCCCATTGCCGAGGATCCATAATGTGGAGGGGGATGGATGGGTTTCAGCTTGGGGCATCTTAGATTCCAAGTGGGTCAACCAAAGTCGGGTTTATCTGAAGGGGGAGAAATGCTGTATAGGTGATGGCTCAGCCTTGCCACGAGGCATCATTCTTGTTCTTCTGTTGATTAGCTTTGTTGTGCTGAACTGGTGTCTCCCAATTGCATGGGTGAGTAGGTACGCTCTAGTTCAACACGACTGTAGTTGAATCGGCTTTGGCAAGCAGGTGACTCCTAGGTTCTATAGGGGCGGTTCCTTGCAAATACGCATCCTTCTTGGCTCGTGAGTTTTGTCCTTCATTGGACATATCCCTGCCAATACTCCAGTCTGCAACGAGTTTTAACTCCAGGGAGAATTTATTCTGTATCTGAATTTGATTTGTACTCGTAAAATTTAATTTGAGAAATTGCTGCTCCCTAGTGGTTAAGATCAGGGGTGTGAAAAAAAGCCGAACTGGCTCGTTAAATTTCAGGTCTTTTTGGGTCGGTTCTCATAGATAAAACATCGGGCGACCTGACCAAATCGAAACCCATTGAACACTAGAATTAAACATTGTTGATCTCATATCGTGAAGCCCTCAAATCCATCGTTTTATTACCCAAACTTTTCCCTCGAGATATGCATACCTTCTCCTTCCACGACATCGTCTCCAAATCCTCGCTTCTGTAGCTCCAAATCCTCGGGACCAAGAACACCTTCGTTTTGGCTCTGGACTCCATCCTCCTTGCTTGCACTTCGAGGGCCATCTCGGTCTCCCTTTGTCTCTGACTTTGACTCTGCCCTACGTCATTGTCGTCACCTCCAAGGAAGCTCCATTCCAACGAGTTCCCCCAATTGTGCCTCTTCAAGGAGGACACTCCTTCGATTGTCGACATCACCAATCTCGCCGTCAAGTAACAGCCCTTACCATCGATGGATTAGGTTTTCTGTCTCAACTCAACTGTAGAGAGAAATTGAGTCGAATTTGAAGACAGCACCACACCAGAGGGAGCACAAGCAAGAAGAAATTCCATGAACCATGGTGATAGGTTTTACTCCTTTCATTTGTCGCGAAAACTCCAGTTTCACAAATATATTAGAAATGACACTCTGTACATAATGAGACGAGTGCAATTAGATTTTCAACAGGGGTGAAAAGACAGCACCACACCAGAGGGAGAACGGGCGAGAAGAAATTCCAAGAACCATGGTCATAGGTTTTACTCCTTTTATTTGTCGCAAAAACTCCAGTTTCACAAATATATCAGAAATGCCACTCTGTACATAATGAGACAAGAATGCAATTAGATTATCAACATGGTTAAAAAGAAACGAGACACACCACAAGAGTGCCGAGTCAAAAGTAAAAAGATTCACTCTACTTTTTGTTTTGGACCATATGATTCACTTATGCATCACTGACGGAAGAACTCGAGATAATACGAAGAAACCGATCAAAAAATCATGATAAAAGAAATCGAGAACACTTAAGAGAAATGACAATAGAATTTGGCATCGAATTATGCTTCTTATTTCTAAGCTCAAGCCAGCTCCTTTAGGAATAGAGTTTACTTAATCCAATAAAACATCATGAAAAAGAAACAGCGACAAGATGAGTCTCTCTTTATTCCTGGGTTCTACATGAAGAATGAACCCCGCCCATTAGAATTTCAAATGAGATCATCAGTTCGCCGGCAGAGAACGATGCCATCGCCAACAGGAAGCATGCAGATCTCAATCCCTGGAGCCTTGCTGAGCTCCAGCACAAAATGCCTGTGGGCGTCCAGCGGTGCGACCACCGAGCCGTTCCATAGGGTGTTGTCATAGCCAATGAGTCCACCGCCCTTGACAAGGTCGAACAGCCTCTTGTGGTAGTTGAGGTAATTGTCCTTGTCCGCGTCCACGAATATGAAGTCGTACGTCCCATGCTTCCCCTGCAATGATCGCCCAATCCACTAATTTTTCAATGAATTTCTTTTCCGCAGCCAGGAAGATAAATCAAAATACGTTTAATGTTATCAGCAAAAACATCAATATAAATCTTTTGAACGACTCAAGATGGATCTATGGGGTTTAGGGAAAAAAATTGTTTCTAAAAGGTTTGTGACGATATTTCAGGAATCTACCGCCAGAAACGTATTCGATGCCTTTCTATCATCAGATGCATATGAGGACTGTGCATTGAATAACTTCTTGTGTTAGTTCCAATAGTCGATATGCATTAGAAAAAAGCTTTTTAAGCACATAATAAGCAATCGTGCATCTGAAAAGCTCAAAGGAAGGGGTATGACATCTTGGATCAACTGCTGAAGAACAGACAAAGCAGGGCCCTCTCTGAAATCAATCTTGTGGGCAACGCCGGCCTTTTGGATGACCGGCAGGCAAACGTCATACTTCTCTCCGTTAATGTCCATGGCCAATATCTGCAGAAGACAACCAATGACGACGATGGTTTCAGAGCCATGCGCTCTCATTGTTCACAAAGCAGTTCAATGTTCTTGAAAAGTGCGGGAAAAGCTTCGGTCTGAGATTGAAGAAACTTAGTTGACTTGAAAGAGAGCAAATCAAGCCGACCTTTCCATCATCGGGAAGAGCAAGAGCGGTGGCGAGGAGAGAGTAGCCAGTGTCGACACCAATCAACATGGTGTTCTTGGCGTTGGTCAGCTTGACAAGCATGTTCAGGAGCTGCCCTTGGTGTGCCCTTGGTGTGCAATTTTCATTCCTAGAAACGGAAAGGGTTCAACTCATGAAACAAACTCGGGCATGAGAGAGGGGCATTTATTGAAGTCTGATCTGTTTCTGTTCCTGAATCATATACGAACTCACCATATACGTAATTCTGTAATTTTCCTGAGCTCCTTCAAGGGGCCAGCCTCTCTTGAGAACACGCTGTTTTCCCAAATATGCTGCAAAAAGGAAAATGACCGAGGATCAGAGACAGGGTGACTCGAGTTGAAAATTGATTCACACTCACTCGGTGAACCTCCTGGTCCCTCCCGGCTTTGCTCTGGGTCTACTCTCCAGAGATGGCCATTGATTCCATCTCTCTCTCTCTCTCTCTCTTCTTTCTCTGCGCCTAGGAATTTTTGAATATGTTGCGATCTAGAATTTTGGCAGGCTTGGTACGCGTATATATATATAAGGACGGGAGGGACGGTCATGGCCTACGAGGTTCGCGACCCCAACCGGTGGCGGGCCCCCAATGCCAAGTGTACAGGCGGGGTTGGTGAGTTGACCCTCATGACCTCATCATCATCCCTCCGGTGGAGTAGCCCGAGGAGTGCACACGTTTGGATTTTCTTCATCTACCCTATTTTTTTAATTTTTTTCCTGTTTTCTTCTTTTTAAATGTTTGCTTATTACGAACCTAAATAGAGAGATAAAATCGTACGAGAGCCACACAATCAATTTTCAAAGAAAAATGAATTAAATATCGAAATATAAATAGTTACAAGTAAAAAAATTCACAAAAAGATATTTAGTCGGTGATAATATAAATTAAATACTGAATATCTGAGGAGACAAGCAGGAGGAGGTTTAGAAAGGTGGTGGTTCCCCTTGAATGCAAAGCATCCGCAATATTTTATTTTATTTTTGGAAAAAGACCATCAATAATTCTAAACTTTATCAACCATGATGCATTTACTCTAGACTTTTTTTGTGACATAAAAAATCTCAAACTTGTACTCATGCGATATATTTACCCTATATTTTTTTCTGTGACACCAAAAAACCCAAAATTCACAAAAGAAAAGTTTTGGCTCACAAAACATGTCGGCATTGCATAAATTTGGGGTAAATATGTCACATATATAAAAGTTTGGAATTTTTAATGTTACATAAAAAATATATATATATGACTAGCAACCTTAGATAAGCCCTTGTAGCATCATGCGTACGTTGCTACAAAGAGCAACAAATTAAAATACAGAGAGCGGCCTAAAAAATTGAAAACCATACAGATTAACTGAAACAATGTTATAGCCAAACCTGAAGAAAGAGATCTGTTATAGTTTTGTAATCCACTGGACAACCTCCCTCCATCTGGGGCATCATTAATGCAAAGTTGACAGCTCCCTAAAGTAAAGAAATCAGAAAATTTTCTATGTTTAGATGGCGTGAAAAATACGTTAAAACGTAGTATATGCCATTCTAAGGTCAACGTAAGCAGTGAAAAATGTAGGGTAGGGGATTCACTGAACTAATGCCATCAATGCCCTTCGGTAGTCCAAATAGGAGTAAGGACAGAAAGGTAAATTACCCATAGGGCAAAAATTACACTCGGGCTGTCACACTCTCCTACATCTGAACAAGAGACAGAGAGCAAAGATTGAATAGGAAAAAAAGAAAAAAAAAAAACGACATATAAACCTACACAATGGCTTAGCATTCGAGAGAAGGCGAAATGAATTCGAAAAACAGAGTGCCAGCTACCAAGAACCCCACGAAAAAGAGTGACCCAATTCTCTTGGGACGACAAGGAAGAAAGGGTAGTGATGATTTTTTTACCAGATCAACAGTCTCATTCTCGATCTCCTCCAGGCTGATGGCGCCCGCTCCACCCATTTTGCGTTCCTTCAACCCCAGCCGAAAAAGTGGAAAGGAAATATCAATTGAGCGCGCGCGAGAGAGAGAGAGAGAGATAGAGAGAGAGGAGAGAGGAGAGGAGGGAATGAGCGAGAGCCTTCAAAAAGGTTGCTTTATATAGCAAGGCGCGTGATTTCTTTATATAGAAAAACACTCAGCAGCGAATGTACATGCGCCAGCAAGGGACGTTTTCCGGAGGAAGCTAATTTCCCATCATTCTATATTACCAAGTACGTTACCTAAATGAAGCAACGACCGAGGGGGTTTGGTATAATTGCTCTCCCTTGATATCAATGCGAGCTACTACTTTTTTTTTTTTTTGACATGTCACATATATAAAAGTTCGTGCCATTCTTTGTTCATTTGCGGATGCAGTCCTATTTTATATATTGTGACATGTTTACTCCAAACTTTTTTTTTATGTAACATTAAAAATTCCAAACTTTTATATATGCCCCAAACTTATGCAATGCCGACATGTTTTGTGAGCCAAAACTTTTCTTTTGTGAAATTTGGGTGTTTTGGTGTCACAAAAAAAAATATAGGGTAAATATATCGCATGAGTACAAGTTTGAGATTTTTTATGTCACAAAAAAAGTCTAGAGTAAATGCATCACGGTTGATAAAGTTTAGAATTATTGATGGTCTTTTTCCAAAAATAAAATAAAATATTACGGATGCTTTGCAGTCAAGGGGAACCACCACCTTTCTAAACCTCCTCCTGCTTGTCTCCTCAGATATTCAGTATTTAATTTATATTATCACCTACTAGAAATATTATCACCGACTAAATATCTTTTTGTGAATTTTTTTACTTGTAACTATTTATCTTTTGATATTTAATTCATTTTTCTTTGAAAATTGATTGTGTGGCTCTTGTACTAATTTTATCTCTCGGATTTAGAGTTTAATTTAGGGGTCGGGAGGGGGCTCCCACACTTTTTGCGTTATTTGCCTAAGGTAACTAAAATTGGTCAGGTGCTCCAAAAGCCTTTGATCGTCCCACCATGGAGTCTAAACCGGGCTCTAAACGCCTTACCTTAGTTGCTAAGCAAGAGTCAAGGATGAGCTTGTCTGTTGTGTTCACATTTTCTGTACTTTCGGCCTAAGGTTCGAATGGGGATCCCAATCACGCCTCTGGGATTCGAATTAATGTTTGAAGCTTCCAAATCCGAAAAAAGGTGTCGGAGGAGGAGGGGGAAAAGGATCAATTGATGATCGATCGATGATCGATCATGAGGGAGAGGACCGAAGCAGACAAGGTCCACTCGATAACATCGGTAGGCTTGTGCACACGCGATCACAGTGCGCGCACGCATGTTTACGTGTCTGTCGGGCCCCACTCGAGCGAAATGCAAAAAAGGCAATGAGGGCGAGTGAAACGGCGGGTCACTTTTGGGAGGAGGAGGGGCTTAGCGGGGAGAGAGAAGTGGAGGAGGAGGGGGTGACTTTTTTTATTCTTTTTTTTTTTTTTTTGGTCAGTCATACGCTAATTGTCACGCCCCGAACCCCGAGCGCATACCCATCCCTCTCTGGTCGATAAAATTTTGCGACTTCCCAGGATTAGTCGCCGACCCTTTTTCTTTATTGCGCATGCGGAAGCGAAAAAGAATCCCCGACAAGAACCATCTCGGAATGAAAAGCGAACAATAATTTCATAAACAAACATGCGCTTTATAAACATATCTTTGAGTCAAGACAAAAGTCTATGGTCAAAAGACTACAAAAGACTATTCTCCAAAAAAGCGGTCTGTCTATCCAACCTATGCTTCAAATCACCTCCTCTCGCTCCAAGTCCTCCACTCGATGACCCGAAAGTGGTTATACACAACCAGGTGAGACAATGTGCCAAAGGATTATCTTCTAAACTGTGGCTAGGAGGAAAAGACGCTAAGAAGCATCCTAAGCACGCAATCACACAATCAATGAGACTTACCTCGTCTCAGTTCCACCCTGTAGGTCAGTATAGTTCATATCACAAATTAGAGCATCACTCAAGCTCAATTAATTGGAACACAATACTCAAATCATCATGCGTTCTTAGTTTTGATCTCGGCATATAGCACGGCCTACTCTCAGTTCGGTGGTCTTCTGGCATTGCCAGGCATTGTCTCACCCCATTAAGCACGGCACGTCACTACGTCGACAGCTTTCCCGAAGGAGCATAGGGTCAGGAATCTATCATGACTCGGCTTCCTTTATCAAGGGGAATCCCAAATAGGGATAACGTCCCACTCAATGCCGGAGACGATTTCTCTTTGTCATCACACGATCACTCAAATATGGCCTAGGGCACCGTGCATTTTGCACTCAAATGCTTCAATTAAAATGGTGAACCCGGCTTTTTTCTTCGTATTAGAAATCGTATGAAAATAGTCGTGTGTGGAGTGCATCAACTCGACCTTAAAAAAAATTGACATTCTTCATTTTTAAAATCCCACTATTTTATATAGTATATAAAACCATTTTCGGTGTTAAAATCCGACACCCGGGATTTTCTCGAGTAAATATTGAAAATTCACAATTTTTGGAATTAAATACTAAAAATCCAATAATCACTCAATTTGCATAATTTAACACTCAATTGCAGAAATTAACCACACCATTGCAATCAGCACGAAATTTGGTCACCGGCCATCCCGGCCTAATTTCCGGAAAAATAATTAATAATTAATTAATTTCGAAAATTAATTAATTAATTCAATTTAATTTCTAAAAATACTAACCTATGCCAAAATTATTAAATTAAATACCAATACGGACCCGAAAAATTTCCGAACCCTTCTAGATAAATAATACAATTTAAATAGGCCTTAGCTAAACCATGCTAACCACCTAACATGCTTAATTAAATAATTAAATCACTAATTTAATCTAATTAACCACTTAATTGCTAATTAAATAAATCTAAACACCACTTAGCATCAAAACCTACTAAGCAGAGTTTAGAGAATAAGCTCACCGGTGTATCACGAAAACCGGTTCACCGCGATGATGACGCAACGGCGGCCGAAATCCAAATTTTCGGCGGCGTCGGCGGACACTCAGGCCGGGCCCAATAGACCTTGCAAGCCCAAAGAAATTATGGGCTTGGCTTCACGGGCTTGGGCTTGCTGAATCTGAATTTGCTGGGCTTCAAGAGGGCTGATTGAAATTGCTTGGGTGGGCTAAAGATTAGCCCAAGATGCTGGATTTTTGGGCCGGCTTGCTACTGCTGAAAGCTGGGCCTCGCTGACTCACGGGCTAAAGAAGAATGACCGAGCTCGGACGTGTGGGGATTTCTTCGGTGGAGATTTCACGGTCAAAAATTTTGTTGAAGCTGACCTCGAATCTGCTGGACTCACGGCTGGACTGGCGAGCTGCTTTGGATCAACGGTGGTGGCTTGCTGTTGGGCCTTGATCGATGAAGACTTGCGAGCTCGCTCACCGAACAAGACATGAGCTGGAGAAAGACCACGCGGACAGGAGCTGCTTCGGCTTTGCTGGAACGTGGAGCTTGACCGAAGAAAATGAAGAAGACGGACGTGTGGCGCGGCTACTTGCTCGAGTGATTGGCGCCGGTCAATGAAGCAGCTTCGGTGGAATTGAATCGAGGGCTTCGCGGCCGAACTGCTCAGTGGGATTTGGTGGAGATGGCCACGTGCATTTGGGGTCAATTAAGTTGTTGGTGTTGACTTCTTGAAAGAGAATCGGTGGCTAAGTGGCCGAGAGAGATGAAAAAAAAGAGAGATGATGATGCGGGGGAATGGGTTCAGCAAGAAGAAGAGAAATGAGAGGATGAAGGTGCAGGCCAAAATGAAACTAAAAGATGAAGTAGCGAGGAAGGTAGGCGAGCACGGGGGAGGAAAAGAAAGGAAGAGAGAACAAAAGTCAATAAAGATTATCTTGAAAATTGAATGCTTGGTCCCCAAATAGTGCTCAATCTTATCCCACTTGTCCAAAAATATCTTCTTGTATTATCCTCACAATTAACCCATTTTGATGCCCAAAAAAAAATGCTGCCATTTTCCAATTCCGAATTTCACATATTAAATTCAATTTCTTTACTCAATCTCCCAAATTGAAGTCCAATTTCGATGAAGAAAAATCCCGAACATTTCTTTGTAAGTCCCCGACACTCAAGATTTGGGCCGTCAAAACTCGCTTAAATTCGGCCCGTACAAATTGCTGTTTATTTTCCGCGACGTCCGAATCAAATTTCCGTAAAAATTTCGGAATCTCTCAAAATTTCTCGGAGGATGAGTTGACGTCCTTAATATAGCTCGTGACACCACAGAACTTTCAATTTCTGAAATCGGGTTCAAATAAACGGTTAATTTCAATCCAGCGTGCTTTTAGCGTGACCTAGTCTACCGAGTAGTTTTTTGGAATTTTTGGTGCAATTGACCCATGATCGATCTATCTCGAGTCACATAGTACATCTTCGACACATTAGCGACTCTCGGTTGTCGTGAAAATCTCGAGGTTTCAAATACGGGCACCGGGTACCAAAACGATAGAAAAATCGGTCTAGTGCCAATCGACAAGTATTTTGCAATTATGTGGAATCACCCACACAAATCACATATCTCAATCGAATCGACCTATCTTCTGGCCTCTCGATCGATTTCGACATCTTTGAATGACCCTTGTAGATCGACACGGTTGAAGCGATCACCCCTCGTTCGACCCTGTCCATTGCATTTAGATTCCTTAATCGATTCCCCGGATAGATCGGTTATCTCGTGAGCGCCAACTCGAGAGAATACTATAGACACGTCGACGAAAAGCCCGATTTATTTAATCGAAAACTAATTTAAAAATTCAGGCTGTCACACTAATCCTACTCTAATACTCACTCTCAGACTTTTGCCCTGAGGAGGGGGTGACTTTGAGAGGTATATAAAGGAGAATCTCTCTCGTTGTATCACCCACCTTTGCCCTCCTTCTCCATCTCTTTCTCTCTAATTTATTATAGAAAAGGGAGAGGATTTCTCATTGAAGAAAGCAATCATTTTGTGATCGTATTTCTGGAATGAAATCCATTTGATAAACCTATTCTGTTTTTCTATTTCTGGAATAGATTTCTATTCCAGAAATAGGTTTGGAATAGAAATCAGAAGTTGAAATTTTCTATTTCTGATTTTTAGAACATAAATGAGAAATAAAAAATGTTCTCATCATTCGTCAACCGGTCCTTCATCCGTTGCCACCGACCACCATCCGTCAGTCACCGACCGCCGCCGGCCCCCGCCACCGCCACCGGTCGCCAAATAAATTATTTTTATAAATATCATTTTAAAATGAAATTTATTCAAATAAATAAAATGATATTTATTTTTATTTTTACGAATAAATTAAAAAATCCTTAAAAATAAATAAATATCATTTTAAAATGAAATTATTATAAAAATATCATTTATTCATTTTTATTTTTATTTTTAATTTTTATTATAAATATTATTTTAATTTTTAATAAATAAATTTAATTTCGATTAATTTTATTTATTAAAATAAATTTAATTAAATATCATTTTATTAAAAATAAAATTAAATATATTCATTTTATTCATTTAAAAATAAAAATAAATTTATTAAATATTAAAAATAAATTTATTTTTAATAAATTAAAAATAAATTTATTAAAATAAATAAATTATTTTTATTTATCATTTTATTTTTAGTTTATTAAAAATAAATTTATTAAATTTACTAAAAATAATTTATTTATGATAAATAAAAATAAATTATTTTTATTAAAAATAAATTTAATAAATTTATTTTTATTTGTCTTGAGTGTTTTGCCAAATAAATTTATTTTTAATTTTAATTTTTATTCATTTTAAAATAAATTTATTCGTAAAATAAAATAAAATAGAATAAATAAAATAAATTTATTTTTAAGGATATTTTAATTTTAAAATAAAATGATATTCTTATTTTATTTTTTTATGATTTATTTTATTTTATTTTATTTTATTTTTTTTTTTCTTTATTTTTTGTTAATAAATCATTTTTATTTTTATTTTTATATTAAAGGTCGCCGGTCGTTGTCGCCGCCGTCCGAAAGAAGAAATTTTATGTCGTTATCAAACTATTTTTACTTAAACTCTTCAGAAATAAAATAGAAAAATCTATTTCTCGTTAAACTATTTCTGAACGTAAATTTTGTCACGCACCCTCTTGGCCGAGTGTTCTGCTCTCTGTGTCTCTATCCCTATCTCTGTCTCTCTGTGGTGTTCTTTTTCCTTTCCACTTTTTCGACTGGGGTTGAAGGAGCGCAGAAATGGGTGGAGTGGGCACCATCAGCCTGGAGGAGATCGAGAATGAGACTGTCGATCTGGTAAAAAAATCATCACTACCCATTCTTCCTTGTTGTCCCAAGAGAATTGGGTCTCTTTTTCGTGGGGTTCTTGGTAGCTAGCACTCTGTTTTTCGAATTCATTCGCCTTCTCTCGAATGCTAAGCCATCGTGTACGGTTTATATGTCATTTTTTTTTTCTTTTTTTTTTCCAGGAAAATGACTCTATTTTCCAGTGTTCGGCCAAAACCTAAAATTTGAGTGGATAATATTTTCTACCGTTCGTTAGCTCATTTAATTGTTTGGGAAAAATTATCAAAAATTGAATTTTAATATTTTTAATTGACCAAAAATTAATTTTTTTATATTTTTTTATAAAATGAATTTTTAATTATTTATATTTTTAAAAATCAAAATTTTGATTATTTATTATTTTTTCTTTTTCTTTTCCTTCCTCCTTCCTCCTTCCTCCTTCTTCCTCCGCCACCACCTCCTTCCTCCTCCTTCTTCCTCCTCCTTCCACTGCTGCCGCCTCCTTCCTGCTTGACGATGGCCGGTTGCCCAGCGGCCGACCAAGATCTGGTGGCCAGATATAGCGAGCTCGAGGCTCGGCCGATCTCGCCCGAGCTCGCCGCAAGCTTCGCTGAGCTCGGCGAGCCGCGAGCTCGCCCGATCCGGCGGCGGAGCTTAGGCTCGCCCGGATCGAGAGCCCGAGCTCCGCCACTAGCTTCGGCGAGCTCGCGGCTCGCCAAAGCTCGGCAAAGCTCGCGGCGAGCCGCAAGAGCTCCGCCTCGCCCAATCTGGCGAGGCCCTATCTCAACTTCACCAAATCGGGCTAGGCGGAGCCTCGCCGGCCTGGGGCGAGGCCAGCGAGGTCGCCGGCCGCTGGCTTGCGGCCGGTCTCCGGACGCCATTGTGGCCGGTCGCCAACCACCACCAAAGAAGTAGATGAAAAGGAAAGAAAGAAAAGAAAAAAAAAAAAAAAGAAATTAAAAACTCAATTTAAAAAAAATAAAACATAAAAATAAAAATGAAAATGTATTGATAAAAAAAAAAAGTAAGAGGGAAGAAGTCATGGAAAACTTTTTCCACTTTTCAAAAATGAAACACGTTTTCCTTACTTTAAAGGTTATTTTTTCTAATGATGGAAAATATTTTCCTCGACTGGCCAGCCATTTTTCAAGAAACGAACACCTAAAATTCGGAAACATTTTCCTAAGTCATTTTCCACGAAACGAACGGACCCTTAAGTATCCATTTGTGTCAACTTTTGGCACTCCAGGGGTCCGGGTGTCTATTAACATCATAATTAGTGATGGATGCAATTACAGACCCATAAGATAAGTTCTTGTGTAGGACCTACAATGTTGAATAATCTCTCTATTTCTGGGTAAACTTGTTATATGTCAAGAGTTATTTGTTTTTCTTTTGTTGGCCTCTTAAGTTTCTGACATGGATACTTTTAAGAATGTTCTAATAAAAGAACTTACTGCGATTTTCCCATACAGTATTACTTATTGTGATAATTTTAAGACATGTGACAAGCGAGTTATTTCATAAGGTGGCTGCTTGATCTCGATTATGTAAAACTAAGCTGGTGTGGAGTTCCATCTGAGAATGAGTCGTCGAGCTCCGACTTTACATCGCTGGGACCTCGAGCAACAACGAGAGGAACTCATCTCTGGCAGGACTCTGAAACTTTCCCTGTGGTTTGTGCTCTGCTTCCCTATTAAAGGGGGGTCACGTGGCATTGTCCCACAAGGTTGCAGTGAATAGTTGATTTTCGGATGGAGCTCGCTAATTCCTATGACTAGGAAGTCGAGATGATTGTCTGGTTTATGTCCTTCGTTGCCCCAAGTCGAAGAGTGCGTTTGTTGGGCTGTCCACTGCTGCCTTTTCTAGGTAAACGTCACTTAACCAATAGATTTCTCAGCTGCCCATCCCGATTTAGTCATCCAAAAATTTAGCTATTAATCGATCACTTATCTTGAAATCATCACAGGTGTAATCTTCGCAGCTACTGATCTATTGCCACAAAGAGAATGACGCAAATGTAGAAATCTATTAGTGATAAGCACGTGAGCAATCCAAAATGTTTATTTCCTTGAGGCACAGACCGTTGAGAGATCGAAATGATATTAATATATTAGTCTCTTTTTTTATAATTTAAAATTAAAAACTCTGGTTGAAGTAGTCATGACTTAATTACCAGGATTCACTTTGCTTTTTGTTTTGGGCCATAGGATTCACTTATGCATGACTGATGGAAGAATTCGAGATACTACAAAGAATTCTGACCAGAAAAATCATAATAAAAGAAATCGAGAGCACTAAAGAGAAACAGCAATAGAATTTGACATTTATAGTCCGTTCGTTTCGCGGAAAATGAGCCATTTCTGAAAAATATTTTCCGGAAATTTATTTTTCAGGAAAATAACTATATTTTCCAATGTTCGGTTGAAACCTGAACTTTGAGTGGAAAATATTTTCCACTGTTCATTAGGTAATTTAATTATTTGGGAAAAATTATTGAAGAATTGAATTTTAATATTTTTAATTGACCTAAAAATTAAGTATTTTTTTAAAATCTAAATTTTTATTTCTTTATTTCTTTTTTCTTTCTTTTTCTTTTTTCCTTTTTCTTTTCCTTCCTCCTTCCTCTTTCCTCTGCCGCTGCACACACTTACGCCGCCGCACGGCCTAGGGCGGAGCTCGTAGCTTGCCGGATCCGGAGCTTGTGACTCGCCAGATTCGATGAGCTGGGCATGGCTCGGGCCTCGCCCGAGCTCGCCGGAGGTTTGCCGTGCTCTGGCGAGCCGCAAGCTCACCAGATCTGGCGGCAAAGCTCAGGCTCACCGGATCTGTATGCACTTGAATATAACTTAACGTATTTTTCATCTAATTTTTTGAATTGTTTTTTGTTTCAGGTTATCGAGAATGGTAGACAAGAAAGGCATCTAGTAGCAACGGTGGGAAAATTCAGCGTGATATGGGACTTCCAGCAAGTGAAGAACAGCGCACACCAGTGCTACCAGAATCAGCAAGGCCTTAAAAGCTGTTATTGTTACGAGATTGTGCTGAAGGATGAATCCATAGTTGAAAGCCGCTTCATGCACGACAAGTTCGCTGTCAGCGACTCTCCAGAAGCTCCATTAGTGGTGGCAACCCCCATGAAAGTTAGCTCCATCAGTCTCTCTGGCAGGAGATAGTACAGTCTGTTGATTTCTGAATCATGTATAGAATAAAAGTTTCTTTTGTTGCCTTGTGCGCGCAAATGATGTAATTACATCTCCCTTTTCTTCTTTTTCTTTTTTGAGTTTATCCTTCTCTGACTTTTGAGTTTTGATGCATAAAGTTTGCTTGTAATTTGCTGACTTACCTCTCTTTTCCCCCAGTGTGAATGGAGATGACTTAAAACGTTTGTCTGAAGATTTGAGAGTGGTGATGAAATTTTATTTTAAGTTTTAAACAAATACGAGGCACCGTTTCACCGGGGTCGACATGAGGATCCGGGTCAAGGGCGGCGGCCACACCTCGCAGATTTACGCCATCCGCCAGAGCATCGCCAAGGCCCTTGTCGCATTCTACCAGAAGTTCGTGGACGAGCAGAGCAAGAAGGAGATCAAGGACATCTTGGTCAGGTAAAAATCGAAGCCTTCACTTTGTGCTCGGAATAGTAGGTCTCTTTTTTGCAAGCGAGCTGGTCAAGGTAGGAGGGTGATTGAAAGTATCGCATTTCGAAGAGCCTGAGATCGTTGCTGTAAATTCCAGTGTGGCATAATCTTCTAGGAACTGCTTTCTCGTGAATTTCTCAGTTTCGATGTGTATAGTCTGTCTTTGAGTTGACGACGGAGGTGGGTTTAGCTTGCATTTGCTTCGGGAGGTAGAAAGTCTGCAACTTTGCCTCATTGGATATTCGTTCATTTCGTAGGTATGATAGGACTTTGCTCGTGGCTGACCCGAGGAGGTGCGAGCCCAAGAAGTTTGGTGGACGTGGTGCTCGCGCCAGGTTCCAGAAGAGTTACCGTTGAATGCGAATTCGAGGGGGGAGTCAACAAGTTCTTCCTTATATTGTTCTACTTTTGTTTATGTTTCGACTTCTAGTTTTTTTGTTTGAGGACATGGATCCAGTTGAGGTTTCGATTTGATATATCGATGAGTATTTTGGCGGACCGCGTAGTCAGTGCTCATTTTTGTTATTTTAGGTACTCATCTGTTGGCTATAGCTGGTTGAAAGATGAACGCATAATTCACTTCCAAGTGTGCTTTTCCGTGCTTATATTACTTCAGTGCGTTTTGCTGTAGTCTGTATACTAGACCGAGTTGATTCGGTTTTCTGTGAGTCGGCAATGGGAGCAATGCTTGTTCATTGTCGAGATGATGCTTATAAGGTTGTATAGAGGCTCGCGCTGCTTCTGATGAGCAGTATCTGCCACTTTATAGACTCTGCATTACTATTAAGATCCTAATTCTCTAGGTGGTTAGTGTGCTCATTCGAGTATCGGTTTTGGTTTCATTACGGTCTTAATAAGCTAATGCTTGATAATGTCCCATTGCAACGGATATGTAATGTAGAGGGGAATGGATGGATTTTAGCTTGGGCACATCTTGGATTCCAAGCGGGTCGACCAAAGTCGGATTTCTCTGGGGGGAATGCTGAATAGGTGATGACTTAGCGTTGCCGCAAGGCATCATGCTTGTTCTTCTGTTGACTTAGCTTTGTTGTGCTGAACTGGTGTCTCCCATTTGCATGGGTAAGTAGGTTGACGGAATTTGTTACATGGTCGAGTTGAATCAGCTTTGGGCAAGCAGGCGACTCGTAGATTCTACAGGGTGGTTCCTTGCAAATATGCATCCTTTTTGGCTCGTGAATTCGTTCCTTTCATTGGACATATCCTTGCCTCTACTCCAATCCGCAGTGAGCTTTAATTCCGAAGAGAATTTATTCTGGATCTGAATCTGTTTTTTACTTGTGAAATTTTCTTTGAGAAGTTGCTGCTCCCTAGTGGTTGAGATCAGGGGCGTTAGAAAAAAGCCAAGCTGACTCGAAAAAATCTCAAGTCTTTTTGGTTCAGGTCTCATCCCGATTTGAATAAGGCGGCCTGACCAAATCGAAACCCATTAAACACTAGAAGTGAACACTGTTGCTCTCATATCGTGAAGCGCCCAAATCCATCGTAACCTTCCACGACTTTTCTCCCGAGATGTGCACGCCATTTCCTTCCGCAACATCCTCTCCGAATCATCGACCCTCTAGCTCCAAATCCTCAGGACCAAGGACACCTTTGTTTTGGCTCTCGAATCTGTCTCCCTCTCTTCGTCACTGACTTGTCTACCCCCTCAGCCTTTGTCGATCGAATGAGCTCACCCAAATGTGCCTCAGGGGAGGACTCCCTCGATTGTTGACATCACCAATCTCGCTGTTCGATTAGGTTTACCGTCTCAACCCAACTGTCGAGAGAAATTAAGTTGAATTTAAAGAGACAACCTCACCAGATGGAGAACGAGCAAGAAGAAATTTCCATGAACCGTGGTCACAGGTTTACTCCTTTTATTTGTCGTGACAACTCTAGTTTCACATATATCTCAGAAATGACACTCCACAGTACATAATGAGACCAGAGGATAGACGCGGTTTGAATCACTTTCCACTTCGCTCTGATGAATGTGGAAAAGAAAAGAAGACAAAAACAGAAGATGAAAATCCGCGCTGAGCGGTCCCAAACTTACCGGTCCTTTTGGGTTTGGGTTCTATTCAATTCGGGTCACAATGGACATACACTCTTCATATTCGGTTCGGGCTGGGTATTAGTGGAGACCCGGCCCGAACCGTTGACGCCCCGAGTCAAAGTTGACTTGTAATATTAAAATCACAGTTAGTGATGGATGCAATTACAGATACATAAGATCAATCTTGTGTAGGTAGGACCCGCAGCGTTGAATAATCTGTATATTTCTGGGTAAACTTGTTACGTGTCAAGAGTTATTTGTTTTTCTTTTGCTGGTCTCTTAAGTTTCTGACGGTAAATGGATCTTTGAAGAATGTTCTAAAAAGAGAACTTACTGTGATTTTCCTCCACCATATTACTCATCGACAGTTTAACGTCCATTTTACAAGACATATAACAAGCGAGTTATTTCATGATGTGGCTGCTTTATCTTGGATTATGTAATACCAAGTCGGTGTGGAGTTGCATCTGAGAATGAGCTGTCGAGCTCCGACTTTACATCGCTAGGACCTCGGTTGCAACAACGAGAGAAACTCATCTACGGCAGGACTCTGAAACTTTCCTTATGGTTTGTGCTCTGCTTCCCTATTGAAGGGGAATCACGTCGTGGCATTGTCCCACAAGGTTGCGGTAAATAGTTGATTTTCTGATGGAGCTTGCTAATTCCTATGACTAGGAAGTCGAGATGAAATTCTGGTTCATGTCCTTCGTTGCCACGGATCGAACGGTGCGTTTGACGGGCTGTCCGTTTCTGCCTTTTGCTAGGTAAACATCGCTTAACAAATGGATTTCTCAGCTGCCCATGCGGATTTTTTCATGCCAGACACATCCTATTTCGAGGATGACCGTCTCCATGGGTAAACTTCGAGCTCCTGAAATCAACATTGGCATAATTTTCGCAACTAGTGATCTATCATTGCTTTAAATAGCATGACTCGTAAAGTTACTTACGGAGTTATATTACACTTTATCAGTGATAAGCGTACCAAGTGGTCCAAAAAATTTATTTCCTCGAAGCGGTGACCGTTGAAAGATCAAACTAATATTGATATATTTGTCTCTTCGTTTTTTTTAAATTGAAATTACAAATCATGGTTAAAGTAGTCATAACTTAATTACCAGGATTCACTTTGCTTTTTCGTTTTGGGCCATAGGATTCACTTCTGGATGACTGATGGAAGAACTCGAGATAATTCAAAGAAAATGATAAAAAAAATCATAATAAAAGAAATCGAGAGCAGTAAAGAGAAACGGCAACAGAATTTGGCATTTAATTGTGAATCCTGTTTCTAGGCTCAAACCAGCTCCTTTAGGAATAGGATTTGCTTAGTCCACAACAATATCATGGAAAAGAAACAGCAACAAGATATACATATATCTCTCTCTTTTTCCTGGGTTCTACATTAAGAACGAACCCTGATCATAAGGACTTGAGATTAGATGCTCAGCTGATCCGACGGCAGAGAGTGATGCCATCACCCACGGGGAGCATGCAGATCTCAATCCTAGGATCAGCGGCAAGAGCCTTGTTGAGCTCCAGCACAAAATCCCTGTAGTACCTCACATACTTCCTGAGCGGGGCGTCCGGTGGCGCAACCACGGAGCCGTTCCATAGGGTGTTGTCGTAGCCAATGAGGCCTCCAACCTTGACAAGCTCGATCAGCCTCTTGTGGTAGTTGAGGTAATTGTCCTTGTCCGCGTCCACGAATATGAAGTCAAACGTCCCTTGCTTCCCCTGCAACGATAACCCAAGTCACACTCCTAATGCCGTCCATTGATTTTGTAATGAAATATATTTTCCTCCACCAAATAGAGTCAACGTTATCAGCAAAAACATCAATGTAAATCTTATGAATGCTTAGGATGGACCCATGGGTTTAGGATAAAAATGATGCCCCAACCGGATTATGGACTTTAATCACTAATTTATAGTGTCCTCCCCCCCCAAAGTAAACGATCGTGTCCTCTCATTGCAAAAGATAGTGTCTGGTGCAGATATGGAAATTAAAAGGTACGTGACAATATTTCAGGAATCTACCGGGAGTAATGACCGCCCTGCATTTAAATTGTATCTTCATGGACACAAACGTGGGACAAACAGTGATGGATTGAGATATTTATAAGGTGCTCCAGGAGCGTTGCTCTTGATGCATTTCTATCGTCAGATGCACATGAGGGCTATGCATTGAATAACTTTATGCGTTAGATCCAATAGTCGAGATGCATTAGGAGCAAAGCTTCTTAAGCACAAAATAATTAATCGTGAAGCTGAGATGCTCAAAGGAAGGGGTACTCACATCTTCAATCAACTGATCAAGAATAGGCAAAGCAGGGCCTTCTCTGAAGTCAATCTTGTGGGCAACACCGGCTTTTTGGATGACCGGCAGGCCAAGTTCATAGTTCTCTCTGTTAATGTCCATAGCCAAAATCTGCAGAAAACAATCAATGACCATGATATTTTCAGAACCATACGCTTTCATTTTTGACAAAGCAAGTCAATGTTCTTGAAATATGGGGGAAAAAGCTTGTGGTCCGAGATTGAAGAAACTTCGTTGACTTGGAAGAGAACAAATCAAACCGACCTTTCCGTCATCAGGAAGAGCAAGAGCGGTGGCAAGGAGAGAGTAGCCAGTGAAGACACCAATCTCCATGGTGTTCTTGGCGTTGATGAGCTTGAGAAGCATGTTCAAGAACTGCCCTTCGTCTGCTGATGTTGTCATTATGTTCCTATTTTCGCAATTTATATTCAAAGGAACAAAAAGGGTTCAGCTCGAGAAACAAACTCGTGAATAAGAGAGGGCATATATTGAAGTCTGATCTGTTCTGTTCCTGAATCATATGCGAACTCACCATGGATGTTTTGCTGTAATTTCCCTGAGCTCCTTCATGGGCTCGGGCTCTCTTGGGTACACGCTGGTCTCCAAAATATACTGCAAAAAGAGAGACGATTGAAGATCAGAGACACAACGCCTCAACTTGGAAACTATCGATCAAGCTATACAGCAGAAGGAAAAGAATCATCCATCGATTCCAACAAAAGCTATAAAGATTCACACTCACTTGGTAAAGAGCATCACTCTGAAGGAGAGACTTGTGGCCAACCTCCTGGTGCCTCCCGGCTTGGTTCTGGCTCTCCTCTCCGGTGGTGGCCATTGATTCAAACTCTCTCTCTCTCTCTCTCTGCTTAGGAATATTGTAAAATGTTGTGATCAAGAAATGTTGCAGTTGACCTAAGTTCTATGGGCAGGCATGATGCAACGTATATAAGGACAGTGATGGTCCGGTTTGGACCGGTTCGAAGGGCAAAAGTACCTGGTCCAGGGTTGGTGAGCTCCTGGAAGCATGCAGGCCTCTTGATCTTGGGCTTGTTTAATACCCTTTCATTTTCAGAGAAAAAGATTCCTATCGGGTTTGGTGAAGTTACTCCAACAAAGCTTATCATAATCACTGAAGGAGGAGATCAAAGCGAGCCGAGCGACCCACATTTTCGTTTTTCAAAAAATTCCTGCTTTTCCCCGCAAACTTTAGAGGAAAGTCTAGGTGGGTAATGATGAGCTTTTCCGATCAAATCAATCTGGTGTTGGGGAGAAGTGGCGGGGGCCGCCAAGTGAGAATGTGGAATTGGTCAGATAGGAGCGGAGGAACCAGAAAAGGTTGGCGCGGAGTTGGTGAGGGAGGGTGACATGTTTGGTTTCGAGCACCACCATTTTTGGGTGGGTGGCCACCTCCTTTGGCCTCGTTACAGGATTTGGCAATTCGCATGAAACCAGCAGATGGGTTCCAAGAAAACTGCCCTCCAGCCATAATCATAATTTCATCGATTTTGATTACGTGACAAGTCTCATTAAAGCGATCGTAGGGTAGTGACAATTCGACAATTTCTCGCCGTGTATTTGGTGGTTGGTCGATCGGACGATCCTCTGTCGTTGTCTGGACGAGTTGATGACATCACTTTGGCAATTGCCCTCTTCTGCTTTTGAACGAAATCAGTCTTCGCTTCTACGAGTTAGTTCAAATTTGAAGAAAGCGTCTGGCAAAGAGTAGAAAAGTTTAGGAAGATCAAATGGTGTGAGGTCCAGTTTGTTCTGCCCAAAGCAGTACGGGGCATCTTTTCTCTCTCCCTCCGAAGGAAAAAGGTTCGAGTGGGCGAATTCGTTTTTAAGTTTAGCCTCAATTAAAAAGATATTTCTGGGGAGCGTGATTCCGATATGTTATCTGATGAAAATTCGCAGCTTTTTGTAATAATTATTACTTGCCATCTGAATAATATCTGCTCTGTTCAACAAAATTTCTTCTTCTTTTTTTCTAATTGGAAATCATCATTATTTTCCCACGATCTCCCCAATTTTTGGTCAGTGACTAGGGAAGGAGAAAGTTGGTGGCTTGGTATCCGATCTCTCTCTTTGTCCCTTCATAAATGGGGATAAAATGTAAAGCACCCCTAAAACTTTCTAAATTATTCAATCAAACCCTTGAATTCTTCTTTTTCTGTAATTAAGTCCCGTTAAAGTAGAAAAGAAAATGTTGATATGGACCGGCGCTTCAGCATCGACCAGACAAGTCAGTACTTATATGTACTGTGCTTTTCTTAACCGGATAAAATACTAACAAATTAAAAAACTTAAAGAGATAAAAGGAGAAAGGAAGAGAGAAAAAGGGAGGCTCCAGGGGGCGGAGGCGACGCCGCTCACGCCTCAAGGAGGGCCATTGAGCCCTACTTGCAATCTTATATGTTGAGTAACACTTGGTAGGGTCGTGTCATCCTAGTTGATCTAGCCCAACTCGTGAACACAAGCTAGATCTAACCTCGATCAAGGTTGCGCAACCCCAACAGTCACTTGCTAGGGGTGCAACCCTTAGCGTGGAGCTGGTGACATTGGGCAACTGCTGGCGGCACCTTGCCTCCTCCCCGTATGTCCTTAATTTTTTGACATTGATTTTATCTCTGAACTATTCTTCATTTTTTAATTACTCTTTAGTAAATGTCACGTAGGATGTCATATTAGTATTAAACGGCCACGTCAACATTTCTATTGATAATCTTGACGGAATGACGACTTGAACAAAAAAAGAAGAAAAAAACACATATATTCAGGACTCAATAGTACAAGAAAAGAGTTTAAAGACCCGATTAAACACACTACGGTAAAGTTCGGAAACTTCTTTTGCCTTTCATCCCTAATTGAATATCCGCTCATTCACTAGTCCATACCGAATTCATCTGACTTTTCTTCTGCAAGACTGAATAGTAGTCCTCTCGACGTGGAGATTCAGCAAGAAACAGCGTGGCCTTTCCAAGATGTTATTGTCACGCAACTTAATGAATAAACTGCTTTGTATTGTTGTTGACGGCGATGAGAAGTCTTAAAAAAAGTGTTGAAGTCGGTAAAAAGATGAGTTTCAAACGCGTCTGCGGTTGATCTTCCTACTCGTGTTGGCAAGTTAGGTTGTTAAGCATAGAGGATAAATTACTTATAATCCGTTGGAAGAATTAGTCACAGAGAGAGAGAATGAAGAGCCAGATGAAGTGAACTGGCCTAAGATTTGAGACACCCACTGATAAATCAGGCCGAGCGTTTGATCAAAAGCACAGAAAATGGAACAGGTTGCGCTGGGGAGAACACCAGATCGTCCGGCGATCGGCTTGATCTTCAAAACAGCCAAGATTCAAGATGGGACCGTAGACTAATCTGCAGATAGTTGGTGATAAAGTTGATTTTGACTGATCAATCGACTCTTGAAATGTCTCGTGATGGCGCCAACATGCATATATAACACCAACGGACGGTATTGAATATTCTATCCAATAGTTAGACAAAATTATCGAACAGACTGATCTTGATCTTGACAAGGCGCCATTGTAATATTATTTTGTTGAAGCATGCATGCTTTAACAAAATAATATGTTTGACATTTCTCACTTCCTTACACCATTTTTCATCTATAGACTACCGCTTTTCCAACAAATTCTGACGATCCATCATAGTATTGTATAAAATAGTAATCTGAGCACCCATGCGTGGGGACTATCTCTCTCCCAGACTTTTTATTTCTAAATAATCTCACTCCCTATCCTTTAGCTCATATCTTCTCTATCTCTGTTTTTTAATTTTTTCGGACTTCCCTCATTTGCATGGCTAACCTAAGTATCAGAGAGCCGATCCGGGCATAAAAGTCGGTCGCTCTGAGCCGTTTGTTGTAGTGCAGATCGATTCTTTAGTGAAGCTTCAGACAGTTCACGTTCAACAGTCGGTATTCGCTACTGCAACCTTCCTTTTTTTTTCCCTGTTTGTGAGCATCATAAGTCAGTATTTATGTTGAAGCCAATTATATTCTCGCCGCAAGATAACTATTCTCTAGTGAATATCCTATCAATGTGGCCTTGGCATCTAATTTAAACTTGCCAGTTGAGTTTGTCTCGTATGCCGTGGCAAGGGTTTGAAAACCGATCCTACCGTGTCTTCGCCACTGTAATTCTAGCGGGAAACAGCCACTGAATTGTTGCATGGAGACCACAAAAACATGAGTTGAGGGGTCATGAGAAGACCAGAAAAACTCGAACAACATAAGCATTAGACAAGTAACAAAATCATGATGCGGTTGATGAAGAGGCTCTGCTCGACAAAGCATTAATTGTTGCCAACAATCTTTGATTCAGTACGTGCTTCCGACGAGAATAGATTCCAACAGCAGAACTACCACTGCTCTCTAAAAACCATAAACCCGAGACTTTCCTGCTGCATGTCCACGAGGGAAAATGACCTAGAGAGGGCGCTTCCTCCTGTCAGCTGTAGAAAGAGTCTTTCTTTGAGAGCAAGCTAATTCAGCTTTCACACCTTCCAGGCAGAATGTTACTAAATCCTGAAGGAAAAAGAAAAACGTATCACTGATTTTACGTCATCCCTGGCAAAGTTACAAACAGATGCATCTCACTCAATTCATTTTACCTTATCACGTTTCAAAAAAGTTTACCAAACGGGAATACATACCTTGAAATTGGGACACAGCTTCAAGGTTCAAGACATGGCCTTGCCCGAAAGCAGAAATAAATACTAGCTAAAGCTGAGGGTGCAACCTAATTCATTTTCTGGTAACACAAGCCAACTTGAATCCTCAACAGCTAAAACAGGAAATTAACAGTGCACGTGGTCCTCAAAAGGTTCACAGGATCACAAGATCATAATAGGACAGATAAGATACATACATTATTTTGGTTTATTTACTCTACTCATTTTATCTGGCTTTACCTAGGCATGTTAGATTCCATTAGGACTGCAACAGGAGCTTATTCACTAGTCATTTAAGGAGATAGTGAATTGTATCTGTCCTGTCATTACTTATTACTCCTCTTTGACTAATATAACTTCTTGAGCCCCTTTTGGACTACTTTCTATCACACGCCTATAGACATTAGCATGTCCATCGGAGACCATACACAACAGAGATAAGTGATGGGTAATATGCTGATCTGAGAGTGTATAAACCAACTTTTTGTACAAGAATAACCTAATGGCCACAAACTATAGAAAGTTAATTAACTGGATACCTCTCCCGCCATCAGCACAGGTCTTCTGAGCGCCTCCCAAACAATTTGAGCAGCTTAAATCAATTCTGCATCCAGTCCCAATTCATTACACATCACGAATCTTTTCTACTCTCGTCCAGTCCACTTAGCTCTCCCTTGATGATTTTGAATCAACTCGCTCTTTACAGATGGACTTATCCATGGTGTTTCTAGAAACCAGAATGACAAGTTGTGATGGACCATCATCAGATTGATCGACTTTAGATCTGGTTTCAGCTGCAACTACAAGTAAACTCAAGGAATCAATGACGGACAGGAAAAGAGGGGAAAATAGTGCGATGTCTAAATTAGTTGTCTCTTTGACTCAGATCTTCCTTGTTTTCTTATGCATATGTATCCTTCAATTCCTCTGGATTGCCTTTTCACTGATGTACTTACCAGTTAAAGAAAACAATCAACAAAACAGGGAAGTGTTACATATCACTCTGATTCATTAACTAATTACCCTCGTATAACAAAGTGCAGTACAATAAAATGTGAGAGGTACGCAAATATAGGTAATATTGCATGTTACTATACAATACTGCATGTTACTATACAAAGCAGTACTCAATGCAGATGACAGGGCATATCCAACAAAATGTCCAGAACAAAGGGAAAACAAGTCATAGGATAATTCCTGAACTAAAGTAACCATCTAACATCTAAAAGTCCTTACAAGAAAGGATCAGGTATTAATGGACCTAAAGCAAGCTGTAAAACAAGAGGCAATCTAAAAATTCCCATTGTTGTTGCATATTCAATGCTCGATACATTCTAAAGATCCTACTCCTAATTCTGGCATAGAATATGGTTACTATAGATCTCCCTCTCCTGTAATTCAACAAGTCCATTTAGATTAAGGCCTAAGTAAATGTATTGAACCATTGATATGTTTCTTCCGTTATAGTTTATATCCTTAAACAATATCTTAAGTTAGCAATTTCAGGTAGTCTAGTCATAGAATAAAATTTCCAGCAGTTATGAAGCCCCTAGGCAGAATCTGACCTTATATCATTCAAACAAAAATGCATATTCACAGTGCTGAATCTTATAGTCCCTCCAGATTATGAGACTTTTACATTCAATTTGGAAATTCAAAAGGGAATACATGTATTTGGATCCAAAAAGGTGTTTGCAATGTAACACAAACCTTAAACCAGCCAAGAACATACTGATAGATCGTTGAGGGTAAGGAAATATGAGACGCATTACAAGCAAGATTAGATAGACGGTGGAAGCATATAGAAACGTTAGTGAACTGTTTTGGCAATACAGCGTTCAAGTATCTATCTGGTGGTGGGCAAGTCCAGGTTGCTTTTCCAGGCAAGTTTTTGAGTGTTAATTAGAAAAATATCAGAGTAAATTGCAGTTAGTTGATAATTAAATCAGAATCAAAGCCACTCTTTCTGTTCACCTGGAAGAAGAGTCTCTGGTCTTCTCATCCTGTTCCCGCAGCGATATAACAAAGCACCATTGGAAGGTAAAAAAGCCTTTTCTTTTTCTTTTTGAAGACTCAGTAGGAAGAAAAATCTAAATATGTCGCTGCACACTAACAGCTCTTGGCCAACATTTATGTACAATTCATAATAGAAGAACCCTTATTTGCAGTTTGAATTGGAAAAAGCTCCTCATTTCCTACTCTGCCAAAATCATTGGCTCTCAAAGAGTAAATGCTACTAAACCTAAATCAAAGAACCCAGGAAAATTCACCAAATGAATCTTCTTTACCTCTCTATTGCGGTAAGAAAGACCAAACCCGAAACAATCCCCACCCACTAAAATCAGCTGCAATCAGATCTCTCTGTCAAGCTACAAATGCACTGATAGACCGGCCACTAAATGAATCACTCTGGTCATGGAAATCCTTCGCTAGTGTGGCCAATGCATCTCGCAGAACCTGACCTTGTCCAGAACTTACCTCCGAACCAGCATCCAGAAGACGGTGTGTCTGATGATCGTGCGATGAGCTATCTCCTAACTCACTACACAATGCTGAATAGTCCTCCCTCATTAGCAGCGCGTTATGAAGAATCGAACAAGCACCTATGTAAGCAACGGTGGTCCTAAAATCCTCTTTTATTGGCCTGCTTAAAACTCCCCAATTCCTGAGACTAGCAATAGTCTTAAGGGCAGGCGTAAGCATCAAACTATGCGCCACATTGAAATAAGCCTGGCATGATCCTGTGGTGGCACTAGCAAAAGGCACGATCAACCAAGGAAGCAGAGGGTACCCTTCATCTCCAACCAAATACGGATTCGCATTGACCCCCTTAACATCCACAGGAGGCGAGTTCAGTAACCTCTCCTCCTCGATGTCTTTGAACAAACTTGACAGCCGAAGAACTCGTGACCGGCCCTTATCACCGCGAAATCCTGCAATGACACTCAGAATTCTCGAGGTGGAGTCAACGACTATTTGCGCAGCAATAGTACCATTAGGCCCACAATCGGCGACGGTCTCAAATCTTGCACAATCAATCACACCGCAGCAATTCGGCAACCCAGTCAGCGCCTCAAAACCCCTCGACACGGATTCGAGCTCGGCCGGCCCTGGGAAACCCGCCCAGAACCGGAAATTGGTGCACAGGACACGGCACAACTGCTTGGTGCAAAACCGGGAGGCCGACTCCGAGACTCCAAATTGGCGAGCCACGTCGCGGTGGTCGCCGCCGGTGGCCAGCCGGAAGAGCCCGACCCCGAGGCGGAGCTCCGGCGACAGGTTCAGCGGCGACCCGACCGGGTCACGGCAATCCAGCAGCGGCTCGAGCAGGCCCGCGAGCCACTCGAAGGTGGAAGCCGTCATCTTGAAAGAGCCCACGAACGAGTCGGGACTCCGGGCCGGGCCGAGCACGACCCCCCGGCCGCCGCCGCCGAGTTCAGAGCCGGAGCCGTCCGTCTCGTCCTCGCCGGCGGGTCCGGGGTCCGGTTCCGGGAAGTGGGTCCTCTTCCTTTTCCTCGAAACCGACCGGGGAGACAGGGAGGCGGCGATCTCGTGGTGAGACAGGAAATGGGTGATCAAGGGGAAGAAGTTGAAGAACGAATCGAAGCCGCGGGAGGAGAAGGGACCGGAGTTGGAGGCGAGGGAGAAGGGGGACGAGGAAGGGAAGAGGAGCAGCAGCAGCAGCATGACCTCGGAGACGACAGAGGACAGTAAAGCTGCCAAATTTCTGGATTCCATGGCTGCTTTCTCGCTCCCCTCGGGCGTGTCGGAGAATGTGAGGATTTGGGTTCTTCGCTTTCGGCTCGGAAATCGAGAAGAGAGAGAGAGAGAGAGAGAGAGAGAATCTGAGGGGAGGCAAGAGAGAGAATCACCTGGCTTCTGGTTAATGGCTGTTTTTCGGTTTTGGAAGTTTCCTTTTTTTAATATTGCGCACGTGGGAGGAGTGTCTCTGTCGGGACGGCGGGAGCGATTCGGTGGCGCTGCTTCGAGTGGTGTTCCCGTGAGCTCGGTTTTGACTTTTCCGAGCATGTTGCCCTGATCTCGCGGATGCGTAAGAACTTGTCCGAAAAAGGGAAGTAAAAAACAAAAGTTGTCCGAAAACAACACACTAAACGAGTTAAGACAGCATTATCCTTTCATTTGAGATCTATTTCTATTGATAACTAATTTGTTTGTACGGCGAATGAACTCGATTTTTATCTGTTACCAGCCCTTTCAAAATAAGCAAGTTGATTGGAATTTATTTTGCGCTTAATACACAATTTTTAACAATTTTGTTGGTTTAAATTTTTTTCAAGGAAAGTAAAAAAAAAAAAAAAGCCTTTTTAACTAGACTGCAAAGGATAAAAACTAATGCAACAAAAATAAAAGGCATGTCAAGTTTCTCCAAATCGTACAAATACCATATATGTACAATGTACACAAATTGTCGGGCCCCTATACTTCAAATTATGGCGAAATTGAAGGATCTAAAGTATTTGTTTAGGTATATAAAACCGGATCCCAATTAATGATGACGACGAGGACAACACTGGTGTTCTCTAATTTGAGGAGTTACACTTAACAATATTATACTTTTAAAAAAAAAAAATATTAGGCTAAAGTGCATTTTGTGGTTGACCGAGAAAAAGTGCATTTTGTGGAACATAATTTCAGCCATCAAGCCTTTTGGGGAGTTTTGTTTGTGATTTAGGAGATGGAGGGTACATTAACAAAGCCATTTTACCATGCCAATTATTAGATTTTGATTCCCAAAAAAAGGGGAAATATGGCATTTAATATGGCAAGTTGCCCGAGGTTAATTGGGGCCAAAAAGGGTAGTTTGTCATATTAACCACTAATCAATATGCATATCTAGCCATTAAGTAAGAACAAGTTGCTTCGAAATGAAATCGAATGATTTTAATACAAAAACATGAAATAAATATCAAAAAAAAAAGAAAAGTTCTCCATAAAAGTAGCTGATTTCTGTATAATGACCGACAATATGTAATGTTCTTTTTACTCTTCTTTTTATATATTGAGATTGCGATGAAACAAGGATGTTTTGGTCATATGAGGAGCGAATACCAATTTTAAAAGTCAAACCTATGTATAGTATGGATATTAAAAAGAACTTATCTTTTTTTCTTGCCGCAGATGTCAAATAACATACCTTTACAAGCAAAAAGAATTTATGTATAGTCTAGATTTATTTATTTTTTTTAAAATTATCTTTTTTTTTTTTTCGGGAAATGTCAAATAAGATACCTTTACTAGCAGATTTACATTGCCCATATTTCCTTTTGCATTTAATTATTGTATATGTAGGGTATGGCTTTCCAAAGTGGACAGATTAGAGATATTAGTGCCTCTAGGTTATGATTTCCTACTTATTTTCATTTGAGACAGATGGTAAATTCCTGGAATGGAGACTATTTTATGTCTCGTGGTGTTAATGTATGCGGAAATGGAAATTTCATCCGACCTCAAATCAAATTTGATTATGTTGACTAAAAGAGCCTTTCGTCATTATTAAATTACCATGGTTCATGTCGACCGAATGAAATTCAGATATTAAGAATCCCGCCATCTGATTCCTTTAAAAAAATGTTAACTTTAACTCGATTCTTAATTCTAGTTCAAATGATAAAAAAAAATAAAATTTAACTCGAGTCTCAATCTAATCAAAACCTTTTTTTCATTCTCATAAAAAAGTATAGACTTTTAATCAATATCCAAATTTGATCGCCGTCAAGTTTCTATCAAGTATACGTCTCCACAGCACATCGACGTGGGATTCATTTTTTTTTTTTTTTTTTAAGTAGCTAGCTAATTAGTTTGTTTTGTCGTACATAAATTCATTCAAAATGTGTTTTTTGTTACATTGTATTCAATTACACGATTTCATGAGTTAGGTATTGTACATTGTCAAAGACGAACCATGACGAGATTGTGCGATCCGTGACGGTATATTTGAGGCATGGCCGATGAGTGTCTCGAAGTAATTACCTGAATTTCGTGAAAGAATATCGTCAACAATTCGTCTTATTGTCTTTAGAGAAATTGAAATCCCAATAACTTATCAACTCATGATTTGCACCGCCTGACAGCCAAGACTTCCCAGTTTCTCATTCAAAATCGATGTAAAAAGAAGCCAAAAGCGGTACCATGACCAATTTCCCATTTTCACGTCTAATGCCAACCAAGCGCCATCAAATTCTCCCTAATCTTTGCAGCCTCAATTGAAGAAATACAAAGTAAAGATAAATGGAACAATATCATTTCTCATCTTGCTCATAAATCACACGGCGCGGCCCGTTACGATAACTCTACTTACATAACACGGTCGGATCTAAGACAATACCTTAAAAAGGTTATCTTGCAATACAAAATCACATATGATTAAAGATTCCAAAAAAAAAAAAAAAAAACCTGCGTAACCGTCTAAAGATGATGGGAAGAATTTTTGAACGAGGTAAATTGCCGATGTAAGAATCTATGAATGCGTACAAGAACAGAGGCCAAAACATTATCCTATGGAAATCGAAAGTCTCCGAGGAAGAAAAAAAAAACAGAAGGGAAAGACATTCTTAATTATTGGAGAAATGGAGATTATGATCACCCTGCTCAAAGCCAAGCTGCCCCCTTAATCTCCTCTCCCCCACACCCTCTCTCTCTCCTCCCCCCCACCCCCTCCTCTCTCTCTCTCTCTTCTCTATTCTCTCTCTTCTCTCTCTCGCGTTGCATTTGCTCACTGGCCCTTTCTCGTGTTCCGATCACCCGAAACGAGGAACATGAAAAGATAAAATTTTGCGAAGAAGACGAGTCGGGGTGAGCCCGGAATGCCTCTTGATTGATTCTCGTTGAGTCACGACCATTTCCATCGTCCCTTTTCGCGTGTACCCATTTGATCTTTGTTTCGTTTTCCTGCCATTTAGAATTCGCTCCGCTCCGCCCCGCCCCGGACAGACGCGGGCTCGTGGGTCTCTCCGAGGTTCAGGTACTTGTCTCGATTCCGGCCCGGTTCTTGGAATTGATCTCTCCAAACAGCTGGGCATGCTTGTTCGTGTTCTTGGGATGATCTTGTGATTGCTTGGGGTTCTTCTTCTTTTTATCGGTTGTTTTTTTTTCCAGCTCGACGTGTTTTCTTGAAGTTGCCCAGGAGGTAGAGGAAATGGGAAGGCACCCTTAAGGGGCCGATTCTTGAAATGTGGAACTTTTTAAGGCTCTTCACTTGCATGTGTGTTGGCTGTTCTTGAAGTGGCTGATCAGGGTCTTGGGCATCTTGATATCGTTTATCGGATGATGCCCGGAATTGGGTTGTTCTTTTTCCTGTCCTAAGGAGTGATGCTCGACTTGGGAATTTCACTTACTTCTCCTGCTCAAGGATAGGCTCATTGATTGTCTGGTTCTACGTCGAACTATTTGGATTCAGTGATGTGGTTAGATTTTGCTGCTGGGATTGTATATTTTGATTTAATGGTCCGACACCACCATTGAATTATGTTCATTTTATCTCACATCTTGATTTGAATTTTTCTTCTTTTTTTTTTTTTTTTTTCGGTTGAATAAGCCTCTTTATGGATGTAGTCTTTACTGTGGATAGTCTAAAAGCATTTGGAACTTTTGTACGCTAACAATTGGCCAGGTAGTGTCTCTGAACCTAAACCGCCCTTCTTTCTTTCTGGATTAGGTTATCATATCCATTGAAGATGTTTTTGAAATCTGGCTTTCGGTTGATATATTCATGACGCTTCATCCGCCAGCTGTTATCAGAATTCCGTAAGTTTATATTTTATAGAGATGGATTGTGTAGTTCCTGGTATTGCTTTGGCAATCGAGATTGTGTACTTTTGTTTCCTTGTCAGTTCCTTTACTGATCTCAGTATCTATTACATGCAAAGATGGTTCTTAAGATTTTCTGTTGAACTCCTGACGCCCCAAGTTCAACTGCATACCTATAATTTTTTTAACAGAGAGAGATCAACTAAATGCATGAAAGGGTAACTTAGGTGACATTTATCATTTTATTCTAGTTTATAGTGATTGCTACTGCTAGTAACTTAGTATTTGCTACTATTTTGCTCAATGCAAATTCCTGAAGAATCCATGTCCAGTTATATATATGTACCTATATGTTTTATGTATCTGTTTGTGTCAGTTGCCTTGAGATTTATTTCTTGGTGAGTTATTTTGCACCTTTATCTTGCTTCTCTATGCCAGGAGGTGATGCTGAGCACCAACAATATTGGAAGTTGAAGGACGGTTCGCGTCTTGTGCTCTTAATCAGGGGAAGCGAGTTTGCTTTAAATGCAAGGGCAGAATAGCAACAGCGATTCAGTCCCTGACAATTTTGATGCCAATATGGGGTCTTTTTCTCGCAATAATGACCTGAATCAGCATTCTAGCCTGAACAACAGTTCGCATCTGGAGGGTAGTCGTTTCCCGATTAATATGGGATCTTCTAGTGAAGCAACATTGGCGAATACGGTCAGTCATGGCATTGAGGACTTTACTGGATGGAGTCTGGGTCATCCTAGCTCTATATTGCATCAGGAAAGCCAAGCTGGTCATGAAGATAGGAAAGGGAAACAGTTATGTACTCCTTCAATGAGTGGTGAAGCAGGTTCCAGTTCAGCTGGAAGGCAATTTGAACGACCTAACGCGTTTCTTCCAGGGTTGCGGATAAGTAATCAAATCCCTGCTGGCCCCGTAAGTTTTCGCAATTCAAGCACCAATGCTGATCCTTGGCGTCCAAATATGAGTGAGCGATATGCAGGTCATACTGCTGGACCTGGAGCTTCTGCTAGTGTTCCCAATAACTCTCGTTCTCCGGAAGTTGACGATATGATTTCAGATATTGCTTCATCGGCTAATTTTGGGAGTTTATCTAATATCCCTGGTCAGATGGAGGAGAGAAATAATGGGTCGAGTTCTTCCATGGGGTACTGGGGATCATCATGCAAGAGAAAAGCCTTTGAAGGGACTTCGGGACATCCCCATGCTGGTTCAAGTTCAGGTTACTATCCTCAGACTGAAGGTGTACCTTGGCCTCCTACTGGGCTGAGTTTATCTCAACCTACGTCATGGAATTCTCCCAGTGCTTATTATCAGGAGCCACTGTACCCCAGAACTGGGATTGGCATGAGAGAAGGTAACCCTGCCCCATTTTCTTCTTCAAGGGTCACAGGAAATAGCGAGATTCCACCGAGAAATTTCAGTGGGCAAGTAAGTTCAGGACTTCAACAGGAGTCTGATCCATCGAGGAGTGCCAGGCATGCTAATGCCTTTTCTCTTCAGCAGTCACATAGATCTCGTCGGCCTAATCCTTTGGACCCAAGATTAGCATTTATGGTGGCAAACAATACGCACACCCCACAGACAGAGTTGAATATGAGACCTCCCTTTGGTCCATCGAGAAACATGGATGCTGTTCCCTGGAATGCCACTTCTGCATCGAGAAGTAGCAATGTTTCAAATTCTTTTCTTCCTGGAGAGGTAGTTGTCCAAGAGGGAGTAAATTTCAGAAGCAATTCAAGAAGCATTTCCGATGTTCCCATGTTTCCATTAGCTGAGGCCAGAACGCTGCAAGATCCAGCAAGTTGGAGTTCGGCTGGTAGAAACACAGGTGGTCTGAATGGTCCTCCTACTGTTCTTCTCGATGCCAGTTCAAGCGTCCGGTCTTCACCTCCTTCCCGGGTACCTATCCAACCACCAGTTTCATATGGGGAACAATTACTAGAATTGGCTCCTTGGTCTCTCTCTCCTCCTGTTGATGGTGAGTCGAGCAGACGCAGTAGCCCCTTGCCCTCCCTCCCATCAAATGCATCTTCTTTGCAGGAGATAGCAGTTTCAACTGGAGCTAATAACCAAGGAAATCATCCGGAAAGCACAAGATCTTCCTCTGCAGACAGACGACTTGAAGGTGTGCATGAGTCCTGGCGTGCTTTAACAGCTAACGTAGAGGGGAGACAACGCGTCGTATCCGAGGTTCGTCTTCTAAGTGTTTCAATTTCTCTCAAGCTCGTAATGTATGCATATCTAATTGCCTTGGTTCTAAGTTGCCTGCATCGGGCATAGTTTCCAGTTATTAGCTTATTTAGGAATGGTGACAATCCGAGTCCAGATTATGGAATAACATCAAATAGCCATATTAAAATAAGCATAATATGATATATCTCAATCTTCAAATTCTACTTTAGAAGGGACAGAACTAATCACGATTCTGAGTTGAGCCTGCTTCCCCATTTCTGTGCTTGTACTGTGACTTCACATGTGAAAATGCCTTATCTGTGCAAACAGTCAGCTCAGCTATGAAGCGCTCCTCTGTCATATGTCCATTGCATATTGTTAGAGGCTCTAGGCTAGGGTGTTCTGATGGGAATGGACCAATGGGTCCTATAGCAACTCTTGGCTTGGTGTGGTCCTCTTTTAATCTCTCAGTTGTCGCTCAAAAACTGAACTGGACCGTTGTTGGCCATGGTTGCAGCAACCATCTCTAAGTGGGTTAAAGTAATATGTTCGCATGGAGGGAGGGAAAGTTGAAGTGAGTCGCTCTAGTATGAGTAAAAGCATTGTCTTCTTCTCAACCAGACTGTTTCTTCTGACAGACTGCTTATTCGGTTGACTCTGAAGTTGTTTATTGGTGATTCACCAAGAGATGGATTTAGCTTCAGAAGAAAAGCTTGACGATTGATGAAAATTTGTCCTCAATGATGTGAGAGGCCTGTGATCCTAGCTGCATAAAAACAATACATCTTTTTAACGTTGAGTGCTCTCTTAGGAAATTCTTCCAAAAAGTAAAAGAAATTAATGAAAGTTTGATTTACACATTTTGATGTATACTAATTAAGTCAACTTTAATTTACTCTTCTGATTACAATGAAACGTACTAGTGATTAGAGTCTGCTAGAATCAGGACCATTTATTCTCATAAGAAAATAAAGCACACATTACCTGGATTAACCCAGCTAAAAAGAATTTAATCCCAAGATCAGATATATAACTAATTTTGAATGAAATGTCTTCATAATTTAACTATTAATTATGATTTTATAGAAGCTCTTTGAATTTAGAAAAATAGACCATGTATTTTCACGGTCATGCGTAGCACAGGGATGGTACTGGTTTCATCATTATGTGGTTAGAAGTATTTCAATGACACCAATGATGATGTCAGCACCTATGACCTTGAAGTTCTACCTGTTTCTGGGTCCCTCCACCTGTTTTTAAACTCATGCTTTAGGCCTTGCTTTCGGTAACTTTTCCAATCTGTCATAACTCAAGGGTTCAATTAGATCATCTAAGACTGCCTTAATTTTTAGAAGCTGAGTTACTGATTTGTCATGTTTACATCTTTGGTAAGGTCATTCGCAGCCACCATAGACAGCACTGACTAGACAGTGGTTTGATCAGCAGTATGAGGCTGTTCTTTATTCGTTCATAATGCAAATCACTCAGGAACTTTTCTTCAGAAGGGAACTGGGCAGAGCATGTGAAAAGAGGCCATATGATAGACCTTGTCATATATACTCTAAAACATAACTGGGATGTTGATGCAGTTGCCTGTTGAGTGGAGTTTACGGATTGAGTATGGATAGCATTGACGATTAGAATTGTTGGTTTTATTTGCATCTTTGAGAATTTGACCGACGTAATCAATTTGAATTTTTTACATTGGAACTATCACTAGATAAGCACCAAATTCTAAAAGTTGATTAATTGTTTTCCCGATTCTTCTTTATAAATCTCTCTTACTTCTCTAGGCTAGTAATGTCTCTCTTTGATATGAGTTCATTTTTTGGTTTTGATTTGTCAAGGTGGTACTGTTCGTTTCTTGAGGTTTTGAACATTCCTGTGGAATTGAAATATTTTATGAATCACCATTCAAGTCAAAACTCTCTTTTTAGTCGTAGTTCAAAGTTGGTCCTACTTTATAAACTCATGCTTCACATCCAAGATGTCTGGAATAATGATATATCTATTTGGTCTAGGACTATACCGTAATCAGAGTTTTAAAATAGTCTTTGAGTGCTTATAAACGTGGTGTGGGTGCAGTGGAATGTAATGGGTTTTAAAACTGAATCGGTATGGAAACTCAAAAATGTTGCTGCATTTATGTAAAATTGGCACGAGGTTCACAATTCTACAAAACTATTTGACATAATAGAGGAGCTATAGTACATTAAAGGAGAAAAACAAATTAGGTAAGTCAGCCGTGAATTGGAAGCTTTTTGCAACTTCATACACCAAAATCAAGCATAGACTCTCTGGATGCTGGAGTTATGGAGGCACTAGTTTATAACGTATTTTGCTGATCAATTTTGATGGCCAAAAAAAGGATGACAGGTGTTGAGACTGGTTGGGCTTACTCGCATAGGCCCTCTTGTTTGGTTCATTTTTAATTTAACGGGTTGATTTATTTTTTCCAGAATGAAAAGATCACTGAAACAATGTTCGTAATGGAACTTTCGTTTATTCCAAATTCTGTATTTCTTACAACTAATTTGGTCAATTGATACTCAAGGATTTCACTGCAAGTGTATGCATACACTCACTGCAATGTGGCATCATGTGGACCTGAATTTACCCTAAGTATAAGCTCAGGATCTGTATCAAGGTCATTTGATCTTGCCTTCTTCCTTGTCTACAAAGCCAGTAGAGTCTTGTGGTCCAGGCAAATTTTTCGAAACCAAACCCATGTGACCCCTTATACCAATTGCTTGGAAATCAACGTTGGTTTTATAGTCAAAGTTTGATATTATTGCCTTTGATTCATGAAGAGGACAGCTTGGCTTAGTGGTAAGCACTCTTTTAGAATGCGAGCTGGGATTATGAAGTCCTGAGTTCAAACCCCACCGACGCCAAGGCACAAATTTCTTTTGTTGTCCTTTAGGTAATAAATTGATTATTGACATTATTGTGGCAAAATCAGCAAGTCTTGGTGCTCATAGGTTCTTAGATTGTGGATATAGCCAAGAGTAATTTTCCTTAATTCCGAATTAAGAGAATATCGGTCACTAATTGTTGACTTCCTTTTTTGGCCAATTGCACTTTTTGCCAGCCTATCTAGATTTATAAAACTTTCCCAACACTCCACGAGACATCCGTGCTGCACATTTCCTACTATATGTGTCAGAATTTATTTAAAACTCGGAACTTTATTCCTCTGTTTATCTTTTGTGTGTTTCCACTCTGTATGACAACATCACTGCATTTAATGGACTCATCCATGAGAGCCAATGCATTATTGTCTCTGTTGGTGCTTGTTTATGTGACATTCCTCATTACTCATGCGATGCCTTCTTATATGGAAAGTTCATATAGTTTGTTGTAGTTTGGCACTATCGTCTGTATACGAGATTCGGCAACATTGGAGTAATGACGTGCGAGATCTATTCAAACTATGATTAATCTCTATCTGAATTTTGCAATTATAGATAGTTTTATCTAGTGATTACTGTCTTTACAGGATAAATTTTGATGCTATGCCGGATTACATTATTAGCATCTGAAAGTATTGAATTCACTGTGCTCAGTAGAGCAATTTTTTTTAACTCTCTTGAATCTTAGGTATCATTAATTGCTTTTATGGTTTTATCAATCTGTGGCATTATGGTCTAGAGTTGTAGAGTACTACTTTGGAGGTCTTCAATTGTATCAGATCCTTTGTTGAGCAACCATGTAGACTATTGATATGATACAAGATAATAAAACAGCTTCAAACTAGTTTACAAGATTAATAAATGCTCTAGAACATCCAGATATACATGTGAAATAGTGTTTGCATCACTGTACTTATCTTAAATATTAAATTTTTATCTCTCTTATGTGGGTTTGCATATAGTAGTTGAAAATTGGGTCATATGGATTGACGGTAGCGATTTTTCTATTCGCAGATTCTTCAAGTTTTAGAAGCCATGCAAAGGGGAGAACGTGTACGAGCTGAGGTTTGTTTTTCAGTCTCGTTTGGTTTCATGATTATGTAGTTATAGTTATTCATTAATGGAATCGTCCTGGATTATATCTGGTTCAGTAAACAGTCCTTTGTGATGAACTATGCTGTGTCAAAGCATTCTCTTGTCCTTCTGATGGTTCCACTTGAAGTTCGGGGCAGAGTCAGTGTAACTCTGTTGGTTACTGTCTGGTGACTTTGCAAGAAAAATGCAACTATCAACAGGATCACTAGCATGCAGTTTTCATTTTTTTTTGTAATTATAGGATATTAGTAGTTAGCTTGACCTGAAAATTCAACCTTACATTTCGTGTAGAACTATTGGGTTAGTTTAATCTGGGAAGTTCGTTTTAGTCCCAGTATTTTGCAGCATACTTCCTAATGTGATGTCGGTAGCTGATTTGGGGATTTGAATGTATTTCCTTGAGCTCTTTCTTTATAAGGGTTTGCACCCCCTTACGGGTGAATTTTACTTTACCTATATAAGAAATGTTAGGATTCACGTGATCTGCATTGTGTTGTTGCCTATCGGGTGTAGGTCATCTCTGGTTGTCTGCTTTGGCTGAATATAAAGATGTAATGTTCTTTAGTTATTGTTTGGTTCAGCCAATTAGTGGTTAATGTAACTCGTAAACTTCTGTTTGGTTGTACTTAAACTTTGTGTGTTGACAAGCGATAGCTGATCGGACCCTTGCAAGTGATAAGAAAGGTCTCTAAAATATTCAAAGATCCAGGATAATATCTGCTACTTTTGTTTTATTTTAATTATTGCTGTGTCAATCAGGATTACGTGATTTTTCAGCCCTTCTTAAATAATGGTTTCGGCGAGATGCACGACAGACATCGAGATATGCGCCTAGACGTTGATAACATGACTTACGAGGTAACAACTAACAATCATCCATTGTTTTCCCAGACATGCTGCAAGTTCAAAATGCTTGTTTTGCTATATCTGCTTGTTTTTTCAGGAATTGTTAGCACTCGAAGAACGCATAGGAGATGTTAGCACTGGGCTGAGTGAGGAAACGATTTTGAAGGTCTTGAAGCGGCAAAAGAAGAATGTATCTGTTGCTGGAGAGCTCCCGCAGGATGTGGAGCCATGCTGTATTTGTCAGGTGAGAGTTCTGTGTCTCTAGGGCTATTGAGTTGGGAGCGGAATTGTGAACCTAGCAAAATAAAGGCTGGGTGCTTTTCACAGTTTAACTTGTTCTGTTATTTGGGTAGATGTGCTTTCATCTCGTGTAGGTATATGAGAGTCCCGTCTAATTTCAATAATGTGCGCCCCTTATATTCTAGCGAAAATTGGTTATCTGATCTGTTGAAAGCCATTAATGTCAGCTAGCAAAGATATGTTAAGGTTCTTGCATTCATAAGTATGTATTTTTGTTTCTGTGCCAGTTCCTGCTAGTGTAAGATTGTGATCATATCAAAGCACATGAAGTTTCACGTGGTAAATATTACGTTATTTTGAATTAAAAATTCTTTAATGTCCTTATCAATGCTCGAATGTTTATTATGACAGGAGGAATATGCTGATGGAGATGACCTCGGGGTACTCGGTTGTGGCCATGAATTTCACGCTGACTGCATCAAACAGTGGTTAATGCGCAAGAATCTTTGTCCAATCTGTAAAACCACAGGCTTACCTATATGACAGGTAGGAACTTCGTGAGGTGGCAACCCCAGAATTTCCAGTCAGAGCGCCATTTCATTCTTAATTTGGTGGATGATACTCTCATGGTTATACATACAATGTCGTCTGGACCCAGTTTTGCTCCTGTGTTTTTGGAGACAAATTTTACTGCATGAACCATTTCCTCAACTATTGGGATATTTAACAATTGATAGATAAATATATAGACAATGACTGATCATTCATGATTTCATCATGCTTTTAAATTCTGACATTATTTTAGGGCTTAGAGTACTTACAATGAGATGTGGGTCGGAGATTGATCTGCTTTCTTATCCTTCATTGCATGCTGTAGAGAATGCTTAGAGCCTCTCCGGGATGGATTACACTGCGCGCGATTTTGAATTTATCTGTTCTAATGATTTCTAGTTGGAATCTTTTAAGTGCGTGAGTTACTGTGCTTATTGTTTAGTATGGCAGAGAAAAGGTGACTGTGCATGTAAAGCTTTTATGGAGTATTTATGAACAATAACGTGCTAGAATCTCTTCTTTAGTGTTCCCAGATCAAGATAGTCTGTAGATTGTACAAGCCAAAATCTCCTCTCCCTAGCTTCTTGTTCTTAACCTCCTCGCGTTTGCATTGATCTGATTCTCTCTTGCATTAGCTGTTCTTATTGAAAGTTTCCTAGGAAAAAATAGAAGGCATTGCCTATGGCCGTGACAAATAAACGAGCCACCTTCCCATTTATGTAGGAATCAAGACGTTGCCTAAGAGTGCTCGATGCTGATAGTTAGCTTACAGCCTAATTCTCCTGGCCTCAGGTACGTTATATCCTGTGAAGATATCATCAGACCCGAAGGATCAGAGGAACAAGTCGGTGTCTGATCTGTCGTCCATAGAAATACTCAATCCAAAGTGATGACGGCACGCCATAATCAAAGGAGAGCATCACCATGGCATGCTAACCGATGCATTAGTTCTAGAGCCAAAAGGCGGTAATTTGTGTCTGCTCGTTGCACTAACCCTGATTGGTCCATATTGCAAGAAAAGAACCAACCTTGACCGTATATAATGCTAATGATAACGGGGAGGGGGTGCGAGAGTGAAGCAGGAAATGAGATCCATTTGATGTTGGAGCATGGATGGCATGGTTCAAGGAACTTCATTCCCTTCTCCCTCAGCTTTGTCCTAACGAAAGTACCTTACCGAGATCTTCATAGTATACAGGCAGCACTTGAATAATTTCTTTCGAGTGAATCTAATCTCTGAAATCGAACTGGATTGGGTTATTAGTGGCTATGGTACAAATTTTGTGTGGATTAAACCCAATACTGGTTCAATTCTCCACGCTATCGAAGTGCATAAATGACATGCTTTGGCCACCCATATGGGATTTCGCTGACGTCTTGTCTGGTCTATAAGATTAGTAGGATGGTATCGGGATTTGCCTACTTAAAGCTGGCCTCCCTCGTCATTGGCGTAAACAAAAACTAGATCTCTGCTAATGAAAATGGCTGCTGCAGGGTAAGTGCGCTATAGCGAATTGGACAGTCCAGTACATCGAGACCTTGGAAGAGACGTTTGCAAAGCTGGAAAAGAGAGAGCACCAAAGCCTTCAATCTCAATCGAAAAGCCGTTTCGGAAGGCCTAGCCAATGTCCCAATGGAGAGATTCATGACCGGGCGTCGGCTTCCAATTATTCTGGCTAGGTCGAACTTGTTTCCATCTGCGCCTTATCCAGTGACTTCCAACATGGACCTCTACGAATGTCGTTCCGAAGGTGGAACAGTTTCGGCCATATGCTCTGTGATGGAGAAGCTTAACATCGAGGTCATAGCCGGTAGCTAAAATTTCTCGTGATCAGAACCGAAGCGTGTTCCCTACTCAAGTTTGCGCGAGTCGCCTCGTTCCTCTGCTCTTTTCTTCTTCTTTTTTCTCCATATCTCTCTGTCTCTCAGAACAAATAGTCTGTGCACAGCTTTGAATGGTTAAGTATAAGCAGGCAGCTGAATCTGCTAATGGGGTCGCGGATGCATCGTGGGTCGAACAGATATACGAGCAATTCAGCTGAGGAGATCATGCATATGGATCTCTGCGTAATACAACAATTCAAACTCGTCCGAAGCGAAGAAACCGTCGATTCAGCAGGGCTTTGCTTGAAGACTAGTTATCGAATCTCTCTATTCAACATTGAATGATAGTTCCGATTGGGTTTAGTCGATGCTATACTACCCATTCTCTGGAACATCTTTATCTCCCCGGTTAAACCCATATCAAGCTCGTTCATTCGTCTCGAGTCTTGCTTTTGATCAGATTCATACTTCGCATAAACATCATCTCGTCCATGGCAAAAAGAGCCTTCCCGAGTGGAATTGACTATAAAAGAAATGCAGATCCTTAACTTTACCTAAGGATCCTCTTGTAAATATGCTTGTACGTGCATCTCGCTAGCGGTTGATATTAATACAAATTCTCTTTCATAGTTTCACTAGCTCACCCACCCCCAAACTTATTAGTTTCGAATTTTTATACAAATGGTCCCTAGATCCATATGCAAAATAATTCCTAAATCTTTATTTTGTTCAATGCTGTCTACGAACTTTCGGTAAATATTCAATCCCGTCCTTGAATTCAATCTAGTCCTCGATGTTTCCTACAATGACTAAATTGAATAGGCACCAAAAGTTCGAAAACCATATTTAACAAATTAAAAATTCATGAACAATACCGCGCATTGACCTAAAGTTCAAAAATTATATTAAACAAATTAAAAGTTCATGGACGACAATACATATTGGACCAACATTTTAGTACCATTTGTATCATTCTCCATATTATTTTCTTCTAAAGGCTTACGCCATCTCCGTAGTTGATTAATTTCGCGTCTTAAGATCCAGCACAAGAAGCAAAATTTATGCCCACAATCAGATCAACTAACTCGACTTAGATCAACGAAGAACATAAGCTTCTGACCCCTTCACATTCCATGTCCACTGACAGCTAATTCTAAACTGCTCTACTTCATTTTGGTACGAGGATATTTCTCCAATCTCGAACGTATCAAAGAATGCACAAAGAAATATTTCCATTTTCTCTTCACACTGAGAAGAGGATTAACAGCGCCATCCCGACCAACCGCCACTGACAGAGTGATCGATGACTCAAATGAGCAAAGCTAGTATCGGGTGCACCCTGGGTGGGGGCATTTGCGGGCTCTGGTACGTCGCACGCACCAAAAGTCATGTTTGCCTGTGCACGCATAGCTATTAAATAATCAGAGAGCTAATTACAGGTCACTGATATGCAATGCTGACTACGTGGCCAATCTAGGAAAAACCTGCCAGGATAATCGGAGATGTAAATCATGGAAGGCATTCACTGACCTTGCAAGAGGTTATACTATTACATCCGCAGACAAGATGACCGTTAGCCATATCTACCGCCGCCGGGGCTCCCCCACCATCGCTCCTCTGAAAATTTTCACATGTGCAATAGTTAGAAGTTAAATGCTTCATCTCTTCTTTGTTTAAGGTCTTATCTTGGAGAATCAAAACTCAGCCAAACCTTGTAAAAGTCGACCGCTATGAAGTTAGGCCACCGTTTGCCGGCTGCTTCGTCACAGGTGTTAACCATGCTGATCAAGGGGGCTGAATTGTGCTTGCAAGCTTTGGTGAAGTCTGGCAAATCTGGGAAATAGTTCACAAGAACCAGAGACCTGCTTGTTGTGTTCATTGAGGGAGATTCTGCACGGTTTGGGCAAAGACCGGCTGTCATCCCTCCATCACCATCTGTAGAATTGATTTGACATAATAGTCAATCATTGATCCATAATACGAAAGCTCCTAAGTTCAATGAGATTTCTGAGCAGAGAGGTTCATGAGACATACACTGGTTTTCCACCATGTATCGCCACTGGTACGCAATTCCTTCAGAAGCCTCTTTTGATGATTTTGAAGTGAAAACTAGCAGGCGCTGATTCTTTTGGACCATATCGCTTACTGTTGGCCAATCGCCACCATTTTTAGGCATACGAGATACTGGAAACCAATATTTCCTCAAGCCAGCAGCATCAAACACCTTGGTCAGTCCATTAGGCGATGAAACATAGTCTTCGATTATAACAGTCACAATCTCGGATGGGTTTGCTTCCAGAAATGTTTGAATTTCTTTCAGAACATTAATGGCTGGTTGCTGGCAAATAAAATTCCTTAATTAGTGTGTTCTTCTAGAGTCAGTAAGAACTCAACAATTCAAAGCAGTGTTAGAAGAAAATTATGAAAATATGATCAGTTAGTAGTGCATATTGATATCGTTTAAAAGTTCAACATACATAGCGCAACAGATTGTCCGTTCAACTTACAAAAGCTGTATAGTTGTAGCAATTTCCCCCATAGGAGTGACATAACCAGATATCATTTTCGAAGTCATACATATCCAGCATTAGTCCCCTAACGCCATTCTGCAAAGTTAAAATGACAAAGGCAGATATTTTAGTGCATGAACAATCGGAAGTTTTAGCAATTCACACCAGTATAAGCCTAATAGGTAACATATTCCAGCTAAAGAATGAAATATCATTATCAAATGATTGGCTCATAAATGCTGATGATGTCCATACAAATTGTAAGGACTCAAGAAGTACAGCAGTGAAGTTATGACAAAGAGGAGTCTAGGTCCAGGCAGTTACCGCTAGCCACTACAGCAAGAAAACAACTCATGATGTAGAAAGGCTGTAATGCTACCGCCCATTAAATTTGACCCACTTGAACTTCCAAGTTATGATCACGTTTAGAGTGATCCTTCAAATAGTGAAAGGGTAACCGCAATTAATCAGGATTAAAGGCTGTCAATTTGGTCATCATTTATTGATCAACTACCAAGTAATTATAATTATCTTTCTTAAATTTTTCTTTTTGAAGCTGCTTGCAATTTGCCCAATTCTGCATATCTTAATCGCGTGAGAGGAACTCAACATGCAAGTGGATAAGCAGAGAACAGAGTTTTCTTTTTTCTTTTTGTTTTTCGGGTTTGGAAGCTTCATCAAACGTGAAGAAAAATGAATTCAAAAAGGACTAGCATGCAAGAATATGATAAATCAATTATAATTATATCATAAAGGACCTAGAATTAAACCGACAACCCAGGTCAATCCTCTAATAATCGCATCCCGTGACGACATCCTTAAAATATTAGCACTCGGTGGAAAACCAAGTTGTTCTGGATTATTATAAAACTTAAGAAAGATGATCTCCACATGCACCGTGTCCAACGCCCACCCACCACCAGTACCAGAAAAACGTATTAAAACACAGAACGCCCCTTCCCAAGAAAGAGACCAAGATTCCATTTCCAGACTTTCATGCCAAGGTTGCAGCTTTACCATTTGTCTTTACATAAATTATTCGCCGAAATCAGTGCTTCACATTTGAGCATCAAACTCCCTTCAATCAAACTCGCAGATGCATAACGCTTTGATTTGCTTCACCGTCAAACTACCTCGACTTAAAAAAGCTCAATTGGGTGGGTAAATGGATTTTAATTTCTGCCATTTTCCTAGAAAAAAAAAAAAAAAGAAGCATTTTTTCCCGATGTAAAAAGAGAGATCGAAATTACCGACATTCAGCTGATCAGTGACGGAGTCTTGCTGGTTCCTGGGAGATACTATGACTGATCCAGTAGCCGATTTCACTTGCATCTTTGCATATGCATTGTGGGTCGTCAGCCACGAGTACCTGTTGAATGGCAAATTGTTGACCTGTGCAAAACAATCAAGGCCAACAAAAAAAGAAGAGGCTGAGCAGATCAGCCCGGGAATAGAAACAAAGAGAAGAAGGAGAAGAAGAAGAACCTGCGAAGTGGGATTGGAGGGCCGAATCCGTGTGCATCGAGGGCGCGTGTTCCCATCGGCGACGCAAGTCTCGCAGTGCAGGCCGGAGTCACAGAATCTGTTCGCGACGCAGGTTTGTCCCTCCTGTTTTGAAGAACGATCAGCAGAGCCATTCGAGCAGGCACACACGTTCGTGTTGATTTCACCATAATTGAAAACCCACATGGCTCATGACCAAGTTCTCGCCTTTTCCACGTGGGTGTGTGAGGATGTAGAGAGAGAGATAGAGACAAGAAGAAAGGAAGGACCTTGAGAGCAGCAGCCGAAACGGCGAAGAGAGAAGCTGTGACCAAAAGGGTCGCGACGGAAGTGAACCTCTGCGCGAAACTAACGCGACGTTTGTCACTCGCGGCTAACGAAAGAACATAAAACAAGAACACAGGACCATGCATTCAGACACAGAGAGAGAAAGCGAGAGAGAGAGAGAGAGAGACAGAGTTTACATGCCTCCATGGATATTGATAATGAAGGTCGTGATGGTGGGATGTGGAGAAGACAGACGAGGCTCACTCTCTGCGCGTGGTGTGAAGCTTTTTTCGGGTCTTCTGTCGTTTGGTAGCGAAGGAGGAGAAGGCGGGGGGGACGAAGAAGACGACGCAGCAGCTGCTGCTGCTTGCGGAGTTGGTTTTTTGGGACCGATCTTTCAGCGTCAAGGAACACGGCACTCTCTCCAAGTTCCCGTTTCCCACGCGGGGCAGGCGTCTTTCGTTGTGGGGAAATTTTGGTCGCGTGGTACGAAGGCGCACGAGCTGGTGGAATTCCTTCCCCGTCAGCAATAGGGTAGATTTTTCCCGAGACGTAAGATCCAAGTATTGACGAAGACGATCGCGGGGTGGAATGCTTTCTTTTACTGACTCCTATTTAGTTAGGCCTGCATCCACTTATGTTTACTCCAAAAAAATGACCAATTTCTGGTTGTGCCCTTGATGGACTTAGTTAATAAGATCATGATTCGATCATTTATGAGCAGAATTATTGACAGCTTGATGGATAATAAATCGACAAAAAAATATAACTATCAAAGAATTTACAATCTTTCCATTCTTGCATTGTAATTATAATTTCTAGATTCGCATTATTTATTAAATTCCAGCGCATATCTTTGCTTAAATTCCCGAGTGCTTCATTGTCAATTAAATCCCGATACAATTTGTGTACATTCGGTCCTGTTTGAAGTGAAGTTCTTGATTCCTTTATCTATTTGTGATATTTTCCATTTGGAATCCCCATAGAACCCGTGTCTTCTAATAAAAACTGAAGAATAAGTTTTCGATGAATGATATTTCGTCCTGGAGTTGAATTCATGTCCATACAAGCATTTCCACTCTTGTTGTTGAGCCAAATTATCTGCGGATGCTCGAGAAAATTTGGTCGAGAAAATTTGGCCTATGTGCTCCCTCTTAACAGCATTTCTCGATCCAGGATGCTGTCGTATTGATTAACACTTTATCATCATTTTATATACGGAACGTCCCTGACCTACAAAGGATCATAAAGTCCTCGATGAACGATCGAGCTCTTCATTGACCGAACCGCCATAGGCCTTCGTCAAAACCGTAAAAAGCACACGAAATAGAAGGGCAAGTGACATGACCTCGACGAGGGATCTTCGTTCCTTTTTCGAACATCAATTAAGCTATCACCTCGTCCGTCCGCACGATCATTATCAAAACGTCATTCACTTTTACCGTTTTTAACACTCGAGAAACGTCGTCCATTCAATTTACGGTCGCGGTTGAAAGGACGATGCTCAAGAGAAAGCCACGGCGTGCAAGTGTTTCCTCATCATTCGCCTTTTACTTTCTGAATTTTCCAGTTTTATGTCTAGTCCCGTTAGCGTGGGGCCATGGCAACTACGACATCGCGTTCTAAGAAGACACAAAAATGGTGCATTGGTGAGCCGAATCCCTGTACCATAAAAGCATACATATTTTACACGCGTTGCAGGTTTCGTGTGTATATCCACTTTGAAGTTTGCAGTGAAAGAACATTTGCAAATTTAAGCCAACCCAAATGAAAAGGATGCACATATGATAAAATTTCTACTTCTTTATTTGTCTGTCTCTCGGAACAGATTTGGAATAGAGATCCATTTGATAACGCAAATTGATTTTTCTATTTCCGAAATAGATTTCTATTCTAAAAATAGATTTGAAGAAAAAATCAGAAATTAAAATTTTTAACTTCTCAATTTTTGTTCTAGAAATTTTGTCATACATCCTAACTTGCGCAAATGTTAGTATGCAGTCTAAATCCCGCCCTCAAATCAAATTTACCATAAAGAGTGAAACTTGCCCATCTCTCTCTTCCCCCCTCTCTCTGTTCAGTAGAAAGTTGTCATTTTCATGTCTTTTCAGGAACATAGAGAAACCCACATGCGTTAAAGCTTATAATAAGCTAAAAAGAAGAGCCAACATAGCTGCTCTCAATTTTACTTAAGCGCGATGCATCGTCACCTGCACAAACAGGAGATATCATTCCGTTAAAGAGAGTGATATCTTGCACGCCAAAGCCCTTGAGATCGCTGAAAATGATGTGCTTTCCCGGAGTTGAGTGCATTGCAAGCATCGTCAAACAAGCCCCGCCGGTAAAAACAATCCTACCCTTACCCCGGAAATGTCGCCTAAAACAGAGTCGCATTTCCAAAGGCACGCATCCACACGGGTCCTACCACATATGCCGTCTTCCATTCTTGAAGCAAAACACGACTCGCGCCACAGGAATATCATATCGCACGATAATCTAAATGAAAATGCAACCTTCATTGGCAGATTATTAGTCAAGGAGACAACACAGTAGAGCTTTGCATGGTGGTTCTAAAATGCAAACTTCGATCCATGCGGGGACACACGTTGAACAGAAAAAACAGGCGTGGTCCAAGCTCTTGTCGTCCTTTATGCAACTTTAGGATGACCCAAGGACCAAAAAGGAAAAAATGAAAACAAAAGGAGGCCATTTCAAGATCGTAAGCATGCTTCAATTAACTTAAAACTAATGAAGTTTACAAGAGTTTTGACAGGCATCTTGTTCTTCTAGCAACCAGCTGCCGCTAGGAATTTCCTCTTACTTATAGGTTCTTCATGCAAGGTCACCACATCCCCCAACTTTTTGAAGAGCTCCTCCAGCCCATCCACACCCAACTTTTGGTAATCGAGCGGTCTCTTATAACGTTGTTCGTATATTGCCTCGAAACAACCCAAGAAAATGCGACATGAATAGCTGACTAGAATCTCTTGCAGCTCATGCTTGAACTGCTCGAGACCTCGAGCATCGATGTCACATGGAGAACCGCTTCTGTCGCTAGTCTTTCCTTGGACGCTCCTCTCTTCACATTCCAGTTGCTCTTCATCTGATAACTCATCTGAAGAGCCGACACCCGCAATGGCGTCAGTCTCTTCCTGAGGCCCTTTTCCTTTCTTATCTTTCTTTGTCAAAACCGTAGCAGGTGCACTGGATCCGACCTTCCAGTTGCGGAGATAGACAAACTTCTTTTGGCCTTTTCCCTCCACAGCAATTACGTCATTCATCTTCTTGAAAAGATTCACAAGCTTATATACACCATATTCTGACACATAGAGAGGCCTACCAAAAGCCTTTTGATACTCCGCAGGCACACGGGTCAGAGGCAAACATCCTCCGTAAAGTTCTAGCAACTTTACAAGCTGCCCTTTTAGTCCGTTCAGATCCCCAGGCTGTACCCACAAGGTCGAATCATTTTGATCAGCTAAAGAACTCGGTCCTCCAGCCATAACTTCATTCAAACCAGTTGGAAGACTATGGGATCTTGATGTTGAAGCAAAAGAAGGCATTGCAAAGGTTGTGCTGTTGTACTCGGACAAGGACTGTGCTATTAATGAGAAGTCTCTTGAGTTGCAGTAGCTCTGTGAAATCCCCCTGTACACAATTGCTTCATCCTCATTAGTACAGTCCTGGTTTTCGGTGATGTGACACCCCATCAAGTAGCCTGCGATGTCACAATGTCCTCCACGTGGGGCTGCTATAGTCTTGGCCGGGGGAACAAACCCTTCTCCACGTGCTACACTAGGCCAGTCCCACACAAACTTACCAGCATTACTGAGAGCAGAGGAAACACCTACATTAGAAGGAATAACAAGGACTATGGTGTATCCACGTTGCCCGAGTATGTGGAGAGCAGGGGCAAAATCGACATCTCCAGAGATAAGCATTATAGAAGATGGTGGAGGATTGTCTAGTGCAAACAGGAACATGTCAACCAAGATAGCCTTATCAGCAGCATCTTTCCTCCCATTTGGAACATCGACGAGTTTTACACCAGTTCTTTGGCAGCCTTCTCTTAGACGCCTCGGGAAAGCATTGAAATCTCCATATGCAGAGAACATCATGACAGCTCCATTAATTATGGGATGCACACGCAAAGCCATTCTGATATTACCGGCTACATCTTCAGGACGGACATCACTGGGAACAGGGCAATTCTCGATGTCCCAAAGGATAGCTACTGGACCATCAGAGCTACTCCGGTTTTGGCGACTCAGAGGAGGTTGAGGTGCCAAGTTAGCATCCGCCATATCCATTCCCCTTTGTTCCGATGAACCAAAAGAGACCAGTGAATTCGATGAATTCGGATTAGCCATCAATTACCCCTTCTAAGATCAAATCATCCTGCTATTTTCAGAAAAAGGTATTAATTTTCAAAAAGCCAGAAAAAGAATGTTATTAATATCCAATTACAGGTTACCTAGAATGGACAATTTGATACTGTTCATGTGATGGAGTATAAGGAAGAAATTGTTTACAAACATTTCACTTATTAACTTAAAAGAATAGTTAACACTTGAAAGCATGAAACATGATCTTTAGGCAGTTTCACTACAATTTGAGTTTCCCATCTTACAACTTAATAATCTTCCGATCCTAATCTTAAGCCGAAAAAGAGAGGCTGGCATAGAATGGATAAGTGTTTTGATGGACAACTTGATGGCAATTTCTCCTTTACATTGATCACAAATTGGTGAAAGAAGCGGAAGAAGAAAATACATGCTAATCGGGGGCATGGGACTGCAGCTAGTCCTAAGATGGAAAGTTCCATCATCAAAATAACAGTACCAATAACAAAAGATGAAGCAAATCACTCCAGTGGGAAACATATCAAAACTCATACAACCTCACAAAAATGCTTACTTTGAGGAGAACCCTGATAGGTACAGCTCATTTACCCATCTGCAATTTCCAAACTGAAGCTTCATCTAATTCTTACTATTGGTCCAATAAAGGGGCAGGAAGAGACTAGAGTGAGTTATTTGGATTTGGAATTAATTACATTTCCACATCAGATATGACTTGATAACACACTAGCATAGACAATCGCATATAGATTCTCCCTGTAGATTGTTCCATATATAAGATAACAATTGAAGGAAAAACCACTACATTTTACAGACACAACTGTCAGGAAAAAAGACTTGAGTACGTTGTTTCAGGAATCTTGTCTCATCACAAAATAATTTGTTAGTTCTAGAAAAAGGATAGAGATCTCCTATCCAAATACGAAAAAACATTGGCGTTCGCTTTAAGCCACTGAAATGTCAAGAAACCACCATTACACATCATTACAAGTTGTCACTGTAAGATCCTTCATAGAACAAATACAAGAATTAAAAGACATGGTCAACTATTTAAATCGACCAGACACCGGAAGAGGGAAGAAAAGAGAAAAGGGGGCGGGGGGGGCGGGGCAGGATGATGATGAAACCTTTTACACAGCACTAAACTTATGTCTCAAACTCATCTACTCTCACAGTATGTGTCCCTATCATTTTTAGAGCCAGCGGTAACAAAATGTAGGATTTGAACTACAAAAATTGCAGCAGCATCCAGTAATTAGCATAGGCTTCACTCCTTTCCCCATTTAAGAAGGCAGATAGAGCATTAAATTTATCCTGACAATAAGCATTATACAGAAGGTCCCCATATTCCTCAGTTAAAGATTGAAAGCAAATGTCCGGCATCCCTTACATCAAGCTGCATCCCATATGGGAATAAGATAAGCTAAAGAAACCTAATTTACCTCAACATGGGAAAAACCCTTCTCAGCAATTAACCAAGTATGCCGGGAAGATAAAAGCAACGGGCAACACCTCAGACACCCACAACAAGCACGAGACGGATCGTTTGCATTGAACCAACCACAACCGGCAAGCGAAAGCAATTACCTCATGGCGACACCCCGATCATCCGCGCAGCTCCTATGGGGAAAGCATCCCTGAAATCGGAATCGCCGAACAACTTAAATACCCATCATACGAAACACAAACTCAAACTCAAATCAACTACTGAAACTAAACCGCCAAGACGAGATCACGCCTACCCAGAACGCAAAAAGGAATCTTTCGAGATGGGGACCGAATTTCCCGGCGAGAAAGAGAAGGAAACCCGGGCGCAAAGGAAGCTCCTTTCGGTTCCTTCGCCGCTCAAAAAGTTCAGGGCTCGTCCCCGTTTTTCTCCCCCCTTCTTTCTTCTGAAAAAGCTAAGGTTTTTGACGACGGGGGAGGACTGGAGTCTGGAACGAGGACTTCCACTGCTGGATCAGTGGGCAAAATTCCAGCTTCTGGGCAGAGCGTGGTGGGTGGGGGAGGAACCGACTGACTACGGAGGAGCGCGTGGATTCATCCGGCGGCCATCCTCTGGGGGCGGGCGTGGGCGTGGCGCTTCCAGACCGACTCCGGGGCGTCTGATCAAGAAGAGGGGGTTGGGCGGTGGGAATATCGGGGCTCCTGGAGCCGCTTGATTTTGGAGTAGACAAGGGATCGCGGGAGTGGGGCCCGCTCGCGAAGACGCCACGAGCTCCGATCCGCTTTGGAGAAATTATATATCTAAATCATCAATTTTCTTCAACGACGGGTAACGCCGCTCTGTCCCCATTAAGTACATGGAGAAGACCACGACTTCTTCTAGGAAATTTCCATATAAAGATTCGAAATAGTTTCATTTTCTCGAATAAAAATTTAAAATAAACCTTATTTTGAATTAAAAACTGATATAAAATATGAAGTCATCATATTAGTTCCGAAAAAGGATCTAAGTGGTTATGATCCTTCAAATAAAGAAAAAAATAGGAAAAAGGAAAAAGATAAAAATTTTAAAAAAGAAAAATTACCTTTCACAACTGATGGGTTTAAGTCATTCATTGAAATTGATATAAGCATTTCGAGCCTTTATTTAAAAGAAGGTTAACTTCATGTCATTATTTGAAAAGATACCGAATCCTTATTTAAGAAAACAAAAGCATTTCATGCTCTTATTTGGAATTTTCCTTTTTTTTTTTTTTTTTGATAATCCAAGAAACCCCATAAGCCAACGGCCCGTGACCAGCCAGGGAAGCGAAACCCCTAAGCCGATCTGCAGACCTACCACCATAGTATTCCAAATAAGAATCCCTAATGACGCCTCTGGGATTCAAACTTCTTCCCTTCGTGAGAAGGAGAGAGCCCGAGCCAGCTGCGCTGCTGAGGGCGGCGGTCCCTTTCTTCTATTTTCGGAGGGAAAAGAAGAACAAAATTTTCTCTAGTGGGTTCTAGACGGCAACGCCGTTGTTAATTCCCGTTTTTGGTAATGGGTTTGTCGGCCATCGTCCATAATTGGGTGATGTCCGTCCCTAGATTGTAGGCGGCATCAGGCGATCGGCAATCCCCCATGGCTAATCAAGTTTAGTGGGACGACCGCCTTTTGAGATTTAGAGATGGATTCTAGCCGTCGCATGCTGTGCTCTTTCTCAGTAGTGATGGCTGAATTGACATAAACAAAGGTCATCGAACACATTAAAATATCCAAAATCCACATGCGTGAAATTATCTGAAAATCTTGAATGGATTATCTTAATCAAGATTTCTGAAATCGTACACCTGCCCAATTAGTGAATGCTTTTAGGTGTTCTGTGTATATTAATGTCCGAAAGAAGACAAGTTTCCGAAATAAACTAGATCCCACTTGTGAAATCATACAACCCAGTTAGTGGATACTTTTGGGTGGTCTTTTCTCCTCCCCTGGCCAGGCCTCCCACTTGCGACCGACTGTTCAAAATTCAACATCCCTTTGCAACTTATAGTTCATCTGTTCAAGTGGTTGGCTCCTTTGGCCCTTCGTCCAAGCGACCTGCCTCACTGTCACGTTTTATGTCTACCGCACAATGCTCCTGTGACCCCAGACCTGTGCTGGATGGAACACATACTTTCGGTCATTGTCCCTACAACCGGGCAAAAGCGAACGGGGTTGGTCTCTTTGATTCCTAGAGGTTGTAGTTTCAGCAGTGGTGAGCATGTCAATCATTTGGTGAAGTGAATGATCCAATTGAGATGACGCGGAAATCTTGGTTTGGCATTGCCATTGAAGACTACACTGCCAGAAGTGAATGATCGACCGTTCAAATGCATTTATCAGAATGTGCCAGATTTAACTAAACATGTGCATTGAAGGTGAATTTCCATAGGCTAAAAGCACTATTATACATAATCAGCACATTAGGGGAACAATATCCATCAATATACATCTGGGCGTGCCTCACATATTAGATCCAGAGCACACTATTCATCTACCTAGGTGACGGAATACCGCCTTATTAGACATCACAGTGCTATCTGATCCTATATTATTAGTATTATATTCACAATATATTGCATCAGTAGTGTAGGCTTATCAATGCTTCTAATTGGATCTTCCAAGTTTGGCACAGGTGCAACTGAAGAGCAATAGCAAAGTAGCTACAGATCAAAACTATGGCTGTTGAAATGGAAGACTGGCTGAAGTGACCCCCTCCTTAAGTTCTGCGACCTGCATTCTCTGGCAACACTCGACTGAAGAGTCTCAGGACCACACACGATTACGCCGATGTCAACATTGCCCCAGCGCTCGGACACAGACATAAAAATTTCTGCGCAGAGTCACACAAAGAAATCAATACATGGGATTTACGTTGTTCCCGCATAACACCAAGTACTCAGTACTTTAGTTACTGAGGTCTCTCAACTTAAAACGACCAAAGAATATTATTTACGGAATGACATGGCAAAGAGTACCTTCAAAGTTTGGTCTAGCGCCATAATACATTCTCCTCGAAACAGCATGATCTTTTGGGACTAAGTTGTCCTGCGCCATATTAACACTGGCACTGTGCTGCAACACGTCATCCTTCCTGCCATCTGCAGATTCTTCCGCATTTAGAATTCTTTTTTCCCAGAGATGCCACAGATAGATGACAGGGCCTCCAAATATAATTACACTGGCAATCATGCATCCTACAAACAAGAGGCCTTTATACCACCATGAGACTATGTTCATAGGGTTTATGTAGAAGATGTCCAACAGGGCCATCAATATGGCAAAGCCGACCACGGACGAGATAACATAAACCCCAGACCAAACACGGTTTCCAGTGCCAACTAGAACAGACATGTGGCTTCCCTTGGATGGAGGAGATATGGAAGAGCTAATGCCCTTGTAAAATTTACCTTCTTCCTGCATAATAATAATACTCAGTACTGCATGATTTAAAAAATTGAAAAGCAATAGCAGAGAAGTCAACTGATCTGAGGCAAGTTGTATGTCAAAGACCCAAATGAAATTTACCAGAGGAGGATCTGATTCCCGAGTGACATAAACATAGGCTTCAAGATTTAGTTTCTCGGAAAAGTTAGGGCAGATCGACTCCGCATCGAGAGTGAAAAGTATAGGGAGCTCATCTGACTTTTTGATGGCCCAAATGACTAATACATTCTTGGGGATGCCTGGTTTTCCTTCCTTTGTAAGATGAAGTATATCACTCAAGATAGCCAAAAAGGGGGATATCCCAATGCCTCCAGCGACTAGGATGAGGTTTTCGTATCTACCAGAGAAAATACTCAAGTAAGAACGAGGTGGAAAAAATTCAAATCAGCAAGCTTTTACCAATGAGATCAAACTGAACGAACTTAAGATACTTCCTAACTTTGGAGAAGTAATCAGAGTCAGAATGTATTCTTTCAAACTGAGAATGGTCAAAATCCATGTAGTTTTTACTCATCACTACCGGTATGCTTCACGCATTATAATTCTTTCACCATCAAGTATGAAAAATGGACTAGCGAAATCTTAGCTCGTACGTCAGATGGTAAGGTAATTCATGCCCATAAGGCCCTTCAACAGAGGCTGTTATGTTGGAACAAGATTGGTTGAGTAGTTCTTTTTCTCCTTCAGCACTAGGCTTGTCCAATGCATTGCTCCTCAATTTTGCCGTCCATTCCCCTAAGACCTTTATGAGGACAGAGACATGATTCTTCCCAGCCAAAGGACTAGAAGAAACGCTGAAAGGATGCCATTGAAGCCAAGATAATTCCCTAATCTGAAGGAATATGAAACTCAGGGCATTATACCGTAGACCTGTGATGAGATAGGAACAGTAATTTAGTTAATAGAACATTATTGAAGAGGGTACAACCAACAGAACGTAATAACAATTGGCAAGATAAAAGAGCACGAGAACAATTATTACTTGCTGGCTTTGAAAAGACCAATTCTACAGTTCCACAGGGCAGACACGTTGCTGAAATAACATCCACAGTCCTTCGTGATTGGCAGAATCTCAGAAACCGGTCAATCACGAAGAGGAAGATTCCTCCAGCAGCTATACTGAAAACAAAATCTCCAACATGCAGAGCCAAAAAGATGACAAAGACAATGTAGAGTTGGTGCGTGTAGAAGAACAATTCAAATTGCTTCTTCCTCACTGGAGACAATGATGTCACCCACATCAGTAGACCAGCCAAAAGGCTGATAACCCCAGGTAGATTAGCAACACCATAATCTTTCCACTCCAGCATCTGAACAAAACACTTTTAGTCAGGAATATGAATTTCAGCATAATCAAGTTCGGTACATGTGAAAAGTTTCCAGGAAAAAGAGTTGCCATGGACCTGAATCACATAAGACATTTTATAGAAGCTAGAGAATGTTTGTGCTAACATTCCCATATCTTGTTGAGATGATGCATAACTTCTTAAACAGGATATCGAACGCAAAGCTGGAGCCTTGCCCATTCATTAGAGGAAAGGTACAGAAGCTACAATACTTGGAAAGTATCTTGTAGCTACAAAAGTTAAGCAGCAGATTTAGCATGATTTTAAAATTGGGGAGCATTGGTATCAGATCACAATCTTTACTTTTCATGTCATTTTAAGATTTAATACAATCTGCACAGTAATTGGCCCTGTCATTCTGGACCTGTTCCCTTCAATTATTGAGTTGCAGAAACCGTATCTATTGTTTTAAAATCAGTTGTTGTTCAATATGTCAAGCTACCTTGCTTGCTTGATACATGTGACAGTAAGTTAACAAGAGGGCTTCTTTCGATATTTTGAACTGAGAATGACATGAAAGTAAAGCTAATTAAGGAAAACTGAAAAACAAGAAAAAGGAACAGTCAGGCATTTAGCAAAAGCACAGTATGAGGGCTCACTTCATGTAGCAGGCGACCTTGCAGACCCCATGCGATTAAGTAGAATAGCCCGTGGAGGGTGAAGACAAACATTGTGAGATGTCCAAGCCAGACATGATATCGAGTTGCTTGCTCAAAGGGGACGTCAATGATACTGAGAAGAACAGATCCTCTAGTAATCGGAAGGAAGAGAAACGCCAAGAAGTACAGCCCAATGGAACCAAAACGAAGTCCAGAAAGTTCCAGCATCACTATGCTGAAAAGAATGATGAAATACTCAGTGGAAAGGCTTTTGTTAGGAGAATCAAAAAGCTGCATACAATAATTATAGTTAAGATCTTGATGCATAAATTCAAATGATACACTGGCCTTTGTTCATTTAAGCTTCAATTTAGGTCAATGGGGAAAGCCTGATCATGAATTAGAGTGAAGAAAGAGTAATACCCTTTCAATTCAGAAGGTACTTGGAGCTCGGGTAACAAGTTGAGATTCTGCAGGGTATAACCATAAACAGCCCAGAAGAAAAACACGACAAATAAGCAAATCCCGATAAACTCAGCTGCTGAGACTACTCCAAATGGTCCATCAACCAGGATGGGAAATGTCCGTAATCGAAACCTTGGGTATTTGCTGGTCTTCTTCCTGTGATCTCAAGTTCAGTGGCAGTGAGAAATCAAATTTGCACGACAAAAATGCACAGACAACCAAAATAATGACTGGAGGTTCGATTCAACATACAATTGGAGCTCTTTCTCCCCAGCAATGATCAGACTTGCTATGGCAAGAAATGCAACAGCTAGAATTGGGCCGCTGTATACCAAGAATAAGCTTCCTGCAGGGTTTTAAGTGCCTCAGGGCTTGAGTGCCAATATGAGGCGTCAATGACTGCTAACTATACGAAGACAGGGTGAAGGAGAGCAAAAGCTGAACCTGCAAAGCCATATATGCTTCCACTGGCTGCTCTAGTCCAATTTCTTGTAAACTTCTCCGCAGACTCCGAGGGGGAAGCAAATATGATCGCAACCCAGAAAACGAAGAGGAGCCACATCGCGATGTTGAGAACCCATGTGACGAATGCAGAGGGCGCGAAACGAGGTGGCTTCTTGACATCGGCATGGTTGAGCAGCAGAGGCTCATGAGCAGTGTGCGTCTTAGCCATGTGAAGAGATATGAGGGATGGAGGGTATTCTGAAGCAGCCTAGGCTAAAACCATAGATATATATAAACTCACAGGGAATTCGAGGACACCTCCAAGTCCAAATTATGTGGAACCAAACAAGATTAAGCAATTTGGCTCCGCATACATCAGTTAGGAGAATTCAAACCACTCACATCACAATCTTAGCATCGCCTCCGAGAAGAAGCCATATCCCGTCGCAATGCACACGGATTGAGCTGCTGGCGTCGTCTTCCCCTCGGCATTCTGTGGCCGAGACAATGGACACCAGGATTCTTGATACATGAAGGAGAGGACATATCAGTCATCGCTCAACCCGTACTGGGTGCATTTTGTTTCTAGCAGCGAAGCTGATAAAAGATCCTCTATTTGCCTTGCCTCTTTTGATCTACCATAGTACAATGAAGAAGTGAACAACGAAACCAGGTCCACAAAAGTTGGGAATAGGACAGGGCAATAACTGGTAGTTGGGGGTGGTCCCATCCCAGAAGAATCATCCTACGAAGAAGCGATCAGGTCCACTCAACAACATGCGTACCCGAGTATTTGCATTGTCACGTCGTCCGTCTCCATATGATCAGCTACGTGGGCGGGTGACATTTACAGAAGTGCCCGCTCGCTCGAGCGATAGAGAACTTGACACATACGACCCAGCAGCACCTGCGGTCTTTGAAGCCGACGATGAGTTTGAATTGGACGCTTCTTCTTACATCTGAAGTGATTAAAGATGCGATCTTTGGCTTTTCGACTCAAGAAAGAAAAGAACTTGATTGACCCATTGAGCAGAAACAGATACTAATTCGATTTCTCGAAAGATCCGAAAAAGGTTGTATATGATTCCGAATGAGTTTAAGCTACACGGACCTCCATTGAAGCTGAATTCCCAGTAATATCATTAAAACGATTATGAAAAACAAGAGGGTACTCGTAGCAAAAAGAGCAGAGACAGAGAGAATCTGGGCTCATCTGGGCTCAAGGAAAGCACTCTTGTTCCTTTTCGGTCGCAAAGTTTAGAGATTTTTCTTTTTCTGGGATTTCGACGAGGCGTGTAGATTGGACAACCATGTTAGCGTCTGATTCTTGGTTATTTTCGGTGTCCTTGATTTGATCATGTGCGTGGGTTGTGGAGTATCAGGAGTGCTTTACGTAGAAGGAATCACGAAGTTGGCGTGAACTTTCTAGACCTTGAACAAGAGATGCGTCTCATGGAGAAACTGATCCACTTCCAAACATATTTCCCTCATCTTTACCTCAACTTGTGTATTCAATAGTCATGATTGTTGTTAGATTCATGCACGCGAAGATCATGGCCTACGAGACTGATCGGTTCCTAGTCCGATCTGGTTCCAAGATGGAACCAGGAGCCGGACTTGGAGGACTAGTTCTTAAATTCTAGGACCGAGAATCAGATTGACTGGTCCGGGAACTAGGAACCGGTCCAGTGAAACCGGTAATTTGTTGTTTGAGAACCAAAAAAAAAAAATATTGCAAAAAAGATTTCCTAATTTTCAAAACTTGCAATTCTCAAGTTTTGATTTTTTCAGTGGGTTCTTCACTTCTTCTCAGCTTGTGTTCATCGGAAAAGGAAGATAAAGCATAAAGCGAAAACTAAAAAAGGGAAGGTAAAGTATAAGGAGGGGAAAGCAAAAACTAATATGTAAAATGGGCGAAGGGTTTTTTCTCAATATATATTTTTTTATATTAGTCAGTCCGCTCCGATCCCGGACCGACTGGCCACTAGTTTTAAGAATGGGAACAAGAAACCGGACCGCCCTCTTTGACAACTATCCAGAATTGATCAGTCCAATCCGGTTCAAGTGGTTCCCGGTTCGGGCTGTTCCCGTTGTACACCCCTAATGGCCTATGAAGAACTCTTGTCGATGGAAAAAAACTTGATTGAACACCACGTGATGTGGCCGTTATGATGACATCGGATCCAATATAGTCAGCATGACGTTCATCGTCTGCAGTACATTGCATTACTAGCATAGGCTTTTATCGATCCTCCCGATTGGATCCGCCGAGTTTGGCACGGGCGAGGTAGAAGAGATGTAACAAAGTCAACTACAGATCAAAACTGTGGCTGTTGAAATGGAAGACTGGGCCAAGCGACCCCCTCCTCAAGTTCTGCGACCTGCATTGTTTGGCAACACTCGACTGAAGAGTCATGGGACCGCACACGATCACGCCAATATCAACATTGCCCCAGCGCTCGGACACTGATTTAAAGATTTCTGCACAGAGTCATACGAAAATATTAATGCACGGGATCCCATTAGTCCAGCATAAGCATCAGCAGTTCTCGGTTCTTTAACTACTAATGAGATCACTCGACTCGAAACGAGCAAAGAACATCTCTCGAACGACATGACAAAGAATACCTTCAAAGTTCGGTCTAGCTCCGTAATGTACACTCCTCGAAACAGAGCGATATTCTGGGGCGAAGTTGTCCTGCATTATATTTGTGTGGGCACTCTCACCCTGCTGCGGCCTGTTGTCCTTCTCAGCATCCTCAGCTTCCTCTGCAGCAAGGACTGTTTTCTCCCAGCGATGCCAAAAATAGATGACGGGGCCTCCAAATAGGATTACGCTGGCAAGCATGCACACTACAAACAGGAGGCCTCTGTACCACCATGTGACTATGCTCAAAGGATTTATGTAGAAGATGTCCAGCAGGGCCATCAATACAGCAAACCCGATCACGGATGAGATGACATAAAGTCCAGACCAAATACCGTTTCCCGTACCAACTAGAACGGACATGCCTCTTCCCCTTAATAGAGGAGACACGGAACAGGTAAAGCCCTCGCTGTTGTTACCTTCCTCCTGCATCATAACCACACTTAGCTCTATCAGATTGTAAAATTAAACTGGAATAGTAGAGAAAACTTCACTGGTCTGAGGTAAATCGTGTGTCAAAGGCACAAGTCAAATTTACCAATGGAGGATCTGATTCCCGAGTGACATAAACACAAAATTCAAGATTAAGTCTATCTGAAAGGTTAGGGCAGATCAAGTCCATATCCACAGTGGAAAGTAGATGAAGCTCATCGGACTTTTTGATGGCCCAAATGACAATGACATTCTTTGGTAAGCATGGTTTCCCTTGCTTTTTGAGATGGAGCATGTCACCCAAGATGGCCAAAAAGGGGGAGATCCCACTGCCACCGGCTACTAGAATGAGGTTTTGATATCTACCAGAGAAAATTGTTCAAGTAAGAATCTGCTGAAAAGCGGTTGTAAATAGTCATAAAGTGATAAATCTGTGGTCCCGATGGTGAAAAATCAAACTGAATTGGCACAAACTTTAGATACTTATTTTGAAACACTCATAAAGGTTTGAATATGCTACTTCAAACCGAGAAGGGTCCAAATTTGCCTAGTTTTACTCATCACTAGTAGCATGATTCATGCTCTACTGCTTTTTCGCCATCGTTATGGAAGACGTGTCCAGCCAAATAATAACACGTACGTCAGATGGTAAGGTAATTCATGCCCATAAGGGCCTTCTATAGAGGCCTTTATTTTGGAACAAGATTGGTTGGGCAGCGCTCTTTCTCCTGCACCGGACATATGGGATACATTGCTCTTCAATTTGTCCGTCCATTCCCCTACGGCCTTCACGAGAACGGAGATACGATTATCCCCTGCCAAAGGACTAGAAGAAACACTGAAAGGATGCCATTGAAGCCAGGACAATTCCCTGATCTGAAGGAAGATGAAGCTCAGTGCATTGTACCTCAGATCTGCATTGCCAGCGGAAAGCAACTAAAATACTTGATTTTTGGAAAGAGTGTACAAGCAATTTATGAAAGATCCACAGATGAAAGAAAGAAAAACAGAATTATTAGTACTTGCTGGCTTTGAGAAGACCAACTCTGCAGTTCCACAAGGGAGGCACGTCACAGAAATTACGTCCACAGTCCTTCGTGATTGGCAGAATCTCAGAAACCGGTCGATCACGAAGAGGAAAATTCCTCCAGCAGCTATACTAAATATGAAATCTCCAACGTGCAAAGCCAAAAAGAGTACAAAGACAACATAGAGTTGGTGTGTGTAGAAGAATAATTCGAACTGCTTCTTCCTCACTGGAGGCATTGATGTCACCCACATCAGCAGACCAGCCGAAATAGTGATAACACCGGGTAGATTGGAAATACCATCATCCGTCCACTCCACTATCTGAATAAAACATTGTCATTCGTGAATCAAGAACTTCAGCATAACCAAGTGCGGCTACATGTCTACATTGTGCAAATTCCCAAGAGATATTTGATTGGAGCTATAGATTGTTTGCGCATGCATTCTCATCTCGTGTTCTGTCATGACTTGCAAAGATGGTGCTTAACTTCTTAAACAGGAAACCAAACGAATGATAAAGATGTAGCTGACTGGAGAGGGGAAAAGAAGAAGAAGAAAGATAACTAGCTCAGCGAAAGCACGAGTTCTGGGGCGTACTTTATCTAGCAGAACACCTTGCATCACCCATATAGTTATGTAGCATAGCCCGTGGAGAGTGATGAAGCACATAGTGAGATGTCCGAGCCAGATATGATACCGGGCTGCTTGCTCGAAGGGAATGTCTATGATACGAAGAAGAACAGATCCCCTAGTGATTGGGAGGAAGAGAAACGCCAAGCAGTACATCACGATGGAACCAAGGTGGAGTCCTGAACGTTCCAAGATCTCCAACCTGCAGAAAACGATCAAAAACATAGCGGAATGGCCTTGTTTGATAAGAATCGAAAAGATACATGCCCCAATAACTCATTTATGCTCGAGATTCTCGACACATGCGGTCAAATGATAGACCGGCCATCTATTTAATCCTCAATGGAAAAGGCTAAGTGAATTAACATTACCATTTACCATTGGAAGGTGCTTGGAGCCCCTCCCATAAATGGTCGAGAATGTCTGTGGCGTAAGCACACACAACCCACAAAGCAAACAAAACAAAGAGGCAAATCCCAATGAACTCAGCTGCCGAGACTACTCCGAGTGGTCCACCAACCAGGATGGGAAATGTCCGCAACCGGAACCTTGGTCGTTTGCTAGACTTGTACCTGACGTCTCATGATCGGCAGCAATGAGATATTGAATTTTTGTACAAAAAAAGAATGCAGCAACAAAAAGTTACAAGGATTGAAGGTTCGACATTACCATTGGAGCTCCTTCTCTCCGGCAATGTTGAGACTTACTATGGCAAGAAATGCGATGAGGAGAACCGGACAGCTGAACACCAAGAATATGCTCCCTGCAGGGGGTTTTTTAAACGCCAGACATGAGGCGACAATGTTTGCTAATAGGCCAAGTTCAAGATCCACGAAAAATCATCAGAAAGATGAACCTGTGATCCCGTAAATGCTTCCGCTGGCTACTTTAGTCCAATTCTCGAGGTACATATTCCCGGCAGAGTCCAAGGGGGATATGAGCATAACCACGACCCAGAAGCCAAAGACAAGCCACATTGCGACGCCGAGAACCAGTCTGAAGAATGCAGCAAAGGTGGAACGAGATGGCTTCTCGTTCTCGCCGTTGGCAAGGCTTGGCAGCAGCGGTTCATCAGCAGGATGCTGCGCATTGGCCATCGGAAGTGATGAAGATGGAGGGTACTCTTGAGCAGCCTAAGTAGACAAATACGTAGGAATTCACAGAGAACAGACGAGTGACCCTCCAAATGTTAGAAAATGAAGCAAGTGATCGTCTAAATTAGAATAAGCCAACCACATCCAGTACGAAGCCACGTGAATCCGACACGTGGGTTGTAACTGGCTAGAATAAAATACTCTTAACCTCGTGTAGGAATCACAATTTTTTAATCACGAAAATGTAACCACCTAAATCAGCCGATATGGAAACAACCGGCGAAATAAACAAATGGGAAAAGCGCTCTCTATCTGAACGTCAAGTCCATTTCCCTCTGAACTCTTCGTTCGACAAATCACTACCATAACTTATCCATCTATTCGGTCAACGTACGAATTATCGTTGGATGTCCAGGCAAACTCAGAAGAAACTGAGAAGCTACGGTGGTCTGGTGCACGTGCATTGCTGGTAGCGTCATCGTGCTCAAAAAGTCAGCTAACGGCCACCTGCATATGACGACCGTGGACATTAACAACGAGTCAACGACTGCGTGAGCATCGAGGGCCGGCAGTCTTGAAGAACAAAGTATGATCGGATGTGACTGGGGGGATTTGTTCTGATTGGCTGATCCACTTTTAATTAGTGGATTGCTTTATGAGTTCGTTGCTCCGTTTCTGGGTAGTCTGTGGTTTTGATGTTATATAATGAGGTCCCACATTTTTCAGGGATATGATTTTTTTTTTTTTAAATAAAACTTATATTTAGACATTGACATATTTTTCTCTTTTGAGTGATGGTTATCCACGTGTTATATATAATGCAATCCCATTTTTTATAAATGATTTTTTAAAATAAAATTTATCCTTACACATTTATCCAATTTTCTCTTGAGTACAGTTTTCCACTGATTTCCACATTCATACCCTTTCGTAATGACTGCCTTTTGGTAACCGCGTTGATGGGAAGTGGTTTGTAAAAGATGAACATTCATTACGTGGGGTAATTATAAGGTCTAATGAAAACCTTCTCATTTGGAAATACACCATCAGTACATGAAGAGATTTGGTTAGTAAAGTGTGACCGTAATTCCATCAAATCTCCGTGAATTTCCGATGAAAGTAAATTCGAACAATGATCACGTTTTTCAGCATGTTCTTCAATGCATGATTAGAATCGTTAGTTTATGTCTGATATTGATTATTTGTATTGTTGAAGCAAGCACCACCTCTCTCTCTCTCTCTTCATTGTTCTAGATTTATCTAGGACCAATATCTTAATAGGTAGCTTTTGCTTGTAATGTTCAAAGTCACTTTCGTGTTAGGTGAGATAAGTAGCTAAGAACCGCATTTCAAAGAGTGGGTATAAATTATAATTGAGGAATAGACCACGTTGAGCTCCTGAAGAGCACTCCCCTCGTGCTTCGTTGGCGGAAGTCTCCCCTAGGGATGCTCTCCTTGCCAACTTGAGCAGAGAAGAAAAAAGAAAGAGTGTGGCGTGTAGAGTGTGCGCTTCGTGCGTATGCGCACGCTGTCGGGGTCTTTCTTATAGTGTCGTGAGTGCGGTGAGCGGCATGTGTGCAGCAAGTATTCCAGGAGAGCGGCGGGTGTGTAGCAAGTGTTGTGTGGAATAAAGGAAGAAGTGAAGAGTATGTTAGTATGAGTGTGTTTAGAGTGCGCATGATACAATTTCTGGAATAGAAATTGAGAAATTAAAAATTTTAACTTCTGATTTATTCTTCAAATTTATTTTTGAAATAAAAATCTGTTCCTGAAATTAAAAAAGTTAATTGCGTTACCAAACGGATTTCTGTTCCACACTTATTCCAGAGAACAGAGAAATAGAAAAATAGAAATTTTATCATGCGCGTCATTAGTGTCTCTTGCTTGTAATATCAAGAATGTTGTTGTGAGTCGGTTTCCACTTGAACTTCTACAAGTGATGTCAGAGTTACACCACGCAACTCAACATATAGTTGATGGCATGATGCTTGTGCTTTAGCATCAGCTCAATTGGCATGTAGCTAGTCATCCCCGAGGAGTTCTTGATGAAACGAAGTTTAACTTACCCGTAAAAGAGAAAATAAATAACTTCATCTCTTATCTCTAACAAAGAAAAATTCTTTTATCATTTATCAACTTCTGTTTACCCATTCTATCAACTATTATATGAAATTAGCAATTGTTTTTATTTACGTGATTTAGAGACTTTTCTTCTATTAGATTATCAACTAATATTGCGTCACAAACTTACATTCGACTAGTTAACCAAACATTATTTGTTCTTTCTTAATTTACTAACTTTTCTACTTAGTTTACCGCTCTTATATGAACTTCTTGGAAATAGTATAATTTGTTTTAGAAATTATCAATCTACTAATTACCAACTTTTCTCGCATCAAGTTTTCAACTTACTAACTCTTATTTGAGTTACACAGCAACATTTAATTTTTTCCCCTTAAATTACCAACTTTTCTCATATCAAACACAAAAAGAAAAAAAAAAAACTTCTTTTATATTTTGGCAACTTTTATTACATTTCTTAAGGACACTTTATTTTTAGGGAAAATGACATTAATGATCTTTAAACATTGGCTCAATATGTGGTCCATAGTCATTAAGCTTTAATTTAATGTGCAATGTTGCTCCTGAATTTTTAAATTATTCAATGTGGTCCATGAACTTTTAGTTCATATTCAATTTAGTCGTCAAACTACATGAAAATATTTAGTGTTGTCCCTTAACTTGAATAAATGAAAGGAAAATATTGAATATTTTCATATAATTCAAAACTAAATTGAACATGTAGCGAAAGTTTAGGGATCATACTAAACAAATTAAAAATTCAGGAACAGCATTGTACATTAGACTAAAATTAAGGGATCACAATGAATATTGGCCAAAGTTCATAAATTACTTATGTCATCATCCCAAACTTATTATACTTAAGGTTTGACCGAAAACTCAATAGCTCACTTTTTCACTAAATGTATTAAGAATAAATGGGCCCTTTTATTGACTTAGGAAGCAAGACATTGCTCTTCCAAACGTTATTTTCATTTTTGAAATTTAAAGAAAAAATTATCCAATTTCGAACAGTTTTAAATATTTGAAGTGGTGGATTCTAAATTCTAATAACAAGAATATATTTGAGATTCTTCCCAACATCCTAATAATATTCTGTCTTAAAAATCTCCTTTGAGCGTATAAAGAAAAAAAAATGAAGTAAAGAAGAGGATTAGTATATCAACACAATAAGGCTACGTTTGGTTGTCCGGATTTCTAATCGGGATAGGATTGGATAGGACGGAATATGAAATCTTGGGATTTTTTTATATCTTGTCCATTGTTTGGTAAATCGTTGTATTAAAGTCAGATATATTCACATCATATCATATATATTTTTTTTGATATAAATGGCATGTCATTATAAATGAACCTAAATGTTCATAAACGAATATGGTGAAAATCTCTCATAACACTATTCCTTAATTTATTTTTATTTTATTTTTCCTCTTATTTATATTATTTTCTTTATTATTATTTTTTCCCCTTTCATCATTCTTTAATAAAATTTTATCAAATAGTAAACTTTGTACTAACATACGTAAAATACAAAAATACCTAAAATATATAATAAATATAAATATTTAATTTATAGATTGAATATTTATTATAAGATAGAATTAAAGTTGAATATATAAATTAAAATAAGATTAATTAAAAATAATTTCTATTTTTTAATTTTTAATTTCTTAAATTAGAATTCAAATATTATTTATATTGAAATATAATTTCAATTTTGTTAATTTAAAAAGTTTGTTATTCTAGAAAAATAACTTTCATATTATAGGCATTAAAATCTTATTCACCTTTATCGCACCTCTCTCATGAGATAATTTTATTCTGTTTATATCCAACTTTATCCTGTTTTGAGCGAGCATCAAACGTAGGATAGGATAAATCATATTTTATCCCAAATTTTATCTCGACTACCAAACGCAACTTAAGTGTACAACCACATAATGCATCAGTAAAACAGTGTCCACCAACAGACATCTGGGTGTCTCGCATTTTAGATTCAGAGCACACAAATCATCTAACCAAGCATCTGCATCACGCCACATTACAATGATATCCAATCCAATACGATGTTCATGAGTACTCTAAGCTTATCAATGCTCCTGGATTGGATCAGTCACGAATTTGGCATGGACGAAATTGAAGAGCATTGACGGGGTAGCTACAGATCGAAACTGTGGCTGTTGTAATGGAAGACCGGGTGAAGCGCTCCCCTCCTCAAGTTCTGTGACCTGCACTGCTTGGCAACGCTCGACTGAAGAGTTGCGGGACCGCACACGATCACCCCGATATCGACTTTGCCCCAGCGCTCAGACATGGATGTGAAGATTTCTGTGCAAGGATGGGAATGGGGATAATATTGTTCCAGCATTAGCATCAATAAGGGCTGAGTTCTTTAACTACTTCTGAGTTCTTTAGGCACTACTGAGAGTGAGATCATTTCCATCTAAAACATGTATATCGTCTCCCGAATGACATGGCAAAATGTACCTTCAAAGTTTGGTCTGGCGCCGTAATGTGTAGTCCCTGAAACAGCACGATCTTTTGGGCCTACATCGTCCTGCATTGTCTTGAAATGTTCACTCTGCTGCGACCTGTCATCCTTCTCACCATCCTCATCTTCCTCTGCAGCGACGGCTCTTTTTTCCCAGCGATGCCATAAATAGATGACAGGGCCTCCAAATATGATTGCACTGCCAATCATGCATCCTACAAGCAAGAGTCCTTTGTACCACCATGTGGCTATGTTTAAAGGGTTTATGTAGAAGATGTCCAGCAGGGCCATCAATACAGCAAAGCCAACCACAGAGGAGATGACATAAGCTCCGGACCATGTACGGCTTCCTGGTCCAACTAGAACGGACATGCCACTTCCCCTTAATAGAGGAGACACGGAAGTGCTAATGTCCTTGTCCATGTTACCTTCTTCCTGCATCATAACCACACTTAGCTCTTCACTTAATGGACTCGAGGCAAATTGTATGTCGAAGACACAAGTCAGCTTTACCAGTGGAGGATGCGATTCCCTGGTGACATAGATGCGAACTTCAAGGTCCAGCTTATCGGAAAAGTTAGGGCAGATTGACTCCGTATCCAGAGTGGATAGCAGATGAAGCTCATTGGATCTTCTTATGGCCCAAATCAACAGGACATTCTTTGGTAAGCATGGTTTCCCTTGATTTGTAAGATGGAGTATGTCACTCAAGACAGCCAAAAAGGGAGATATCCCACTGCCTCCAGCTACCAGAATGAGATTCTCATATCTACAAGAGCAAATAATTCAAGTATCAATCCGCTAAAAAGAGGGGAGAAGAGTTACAAAGAGATGGAACTTACGGTCCTGATGGGAAAAACCAATTCAATTGGACACAATCTTAAAATACTTCCTAATCTAGAAGCACTGATTTTTTTTATGAAGGATGAGAAGGGTCCAACTTTGCCTAGTTTTACTCATCACCGATGGTTTCATGCGTTGTAGTTTTCTCGCCCTTAATCATGAAAGATGTACTAGGAGATCATAAGACATACGTCAGATGGTAAGGAATTTCATGCCCGTAAGGCCCTTCGACAGAGACTGTTATCTTGGAACGAGATTGGCTCCAAAGTCCGTTTTCTCCTTCTGTGCCAGGCATATGCAATACCTTGCTCTTCAAGTTGGAGGTCCATTCCCCTAGGACCTTTATAAGGACAGAGATGTGTTTCCTTCCAGCCAAAGGACTAGAAGAAACACTAAAAGGATGCCATTGAAGCCATGACAATTCCCGAATCTGAAGGAAGATGAAACTCAGGGCAGTGTACCGCAGATCTGCATCACCAAGAGAATACACTCAAATGGTAGAACATTCTCCAATAGGGTACAGGGAACTAATTAACGATCCACAGATGAAGAAAATGAGAGTTTTAGTACTTGCTGGCTTTGAGAAGACCAATTCTACACTTCCACCAGGGAGGCACGTCGCGGAAATAACATCCACAGTCCTTCGCGATTGGCAGAATCTGAGAAACCGGTCAATCACGAAGAGGAAAATCCCCCCAGCAGCTATACTGAAGATAAAATCTCCAACATGCAGAGCCAGAAAGATGACGAAGACAGCATAGAGTTGGTGTGCATAGAAGAACAACTCAAATTTCTTCTTCCTCACCAGAGGCAATGTAGTCACCCACATCAGTAGACCAGCCAAAAGGCAGATAACCCCGGGTAGAACGGCGATACCTTCATCTGCCCACTGCAGTATCTGAAGAAGACATTCTGAGTCATGGATTAAGAACTTCAGCATGATCAAGTCCCATTAAATTTGATTACAGAAATTTTCAATGGAAATTACGACAGACACCGATCACATATCAAGATACATCTTATAAGAGAGCCATAAATTTGTGCGTGCATTCTCATCTCGTGTTCTGTCTTGACTAGCACTTTCGATGCTCAGATCCTTATACAGGAAACGAAAAGAATGACAAAGATAGAGCTAATTGGAGAGAGGAAAAGATAACCATATAAGCAAAAGCAAATTGCTAGGGCTCACTTCATCTAGCAGTTGACCTTCCATCGCCCATGCAATTACGAAGCATAGCCCATGGAGAGTGAAGAAAGACATTGTGAGATGTCCAAGCCAGACATGATACCGGGTTGCTTGCTCAAAGGGGATATCTATGATACTTAGAAGGACAGATCCTCGAGTAATTGGGAGGAAGAGAAACGCCAAGAAGTATATCCCGATGGAACCAAAGCGAAGTCCGGTGAGTATAAGCATCAAAATCCTGCAAAGAACAATGAAGTACCCAGTGGAAAGTCCTCATTTACTAAGAATCGAGAAGACGCATACCGCAATAACACTGGAGATTTTTTATGCAAAATTTCACTATGAATTTAAGCTAGCACAAGGAATACCATTTCCCTTCAGAAGATAATGAGACCTCTGATAACACGTCGAGATTCTGCATGGTGTAAGCATATAAAGCCCAAATAGCGAACACAACAAACAGGCAAATCCCGATGAACTCAGCTGCTGAGACAACTCCAAATGGTCCGTCAACCAGGATGGGAAATGTCCGCAATCGAATCCTTGGGTATTTGCTAGTCGTCTTCCTGAAATATCTTGTTCAATAGCAATGTATGAGGAAGTGAATTTGTTCAGTGAAAAATGCGGGGACAAAAAATGGACAGTGACTAGAGGTTCAACATACATTTGGAGCTCTTTCTTCCCATCAACCATAACACTTGCTATGGCAAGAAACGCGATGACGAGAATCGGAGCGCTACACAACAACAAGAAGCTCCCTGCCGGGTGGTTCAAGCACCGATAAGACGACAATCATAGCTGGCAGGCCGAGTTCAGGATTGAGGAGAGATAAAAATAGCCGAACCTGTAACTCCGTATACGTTTCCCATGGTCGCTCTGGTCCAACTCTCTACCAACTCAGTCCCAGCATCTGAGGGGAAAAGAAAGAAAACTGCGACCCAGAAACCGAGGACGAGCCACATGGCGACACCAAGAACCCATTTGATGAACGCAGTGGCAAAGGCGGAATGAGGCGGATTCCCATTCTCGGCATCAGTAAGGTTCAGTAGCAGAGGCTCACCAGCAGAGTGGTCATCGGCCATGGAAAGTTGATGCGGCGATGGAGGGTATTCACAGGGGGATTCAAGGACACCTTCAGATTATCCGGGACCGTAGAACATTGAGTGATTCGGCCTTGCATTGCAATTATCAGTCGGGACGACAAGAAGAATCCAAGCCACTCACGTCACAATCATAGTATTCCCTCTCAGCACTTACTCTGCCAGCGCTCTCGGGATGTCGACATTACACAGCTAGAACTCTTTACAAATGAAGAGCCTGCACTGAATGCTCTTCACGAGATAAAAATCACGTCTTTGCCTTTTCTGGTGTCCGATCAAACACTTTCAAACCAAGCCCAGATAAAAATCGGGTCTGGCCATGTTTATCCATCGCTGGTTATCCAGGACGAAGGGTACTCTGCAGAGAAGTCAGGGTGGTCCCCTGGTTCTCCCGTTTCTATGCCCGGAAACCGAAATTCGTATCGTCCTTGTTTTTTACGGTCGTCGTCACCGAGTCAATTCATGGCCACATGCAGTAACGATCGTGCCGGCCCACAATCACTGATCGACAACGATGACCACCGTGCATCACCTGGAGTGCCCGAGGAGTAGTCCCTGTTTTCTTACTCTCCCCGTGAGCTTGGATAGAAACAAAAGTTTCCAATCGCTCTCGCCCACGTGTGTTTTGTGTACTCAACTGCTTTGATAGTCGAAACGTCACCATAGTCCCCCTCACATCAGCAGCCCTTCATCGTCCTTCATCCAGAGCTAAGAGACGGACCGAGACGGACCGGACCGGACCGACCGTCCTCAGCTACTCCTTTTGAAACCTGTGGACTGTGCAGAGCAAAAATAGTCTTGCTCATGGTGGAAAAATAGATAAGAATTATTTATACAAGAACAAATGGTCATCTTGATTCTTTAGAAATTGGACAGATAAGAGCATGTTTGGTAACGTTTTTGTTCCGGGGAACAATCTTTTAATATGAATAGTTTTCTTTTTTTTCTATTACAGTGAACAATTTTTTAGTATAAGAACTTACTTGGTAACTATAAAAAATTTCTACTTCAGGAATAAAAATACGTTTGGTAAACTTGAATAATTTTTTTGTTTCTTTTAATTTTTCAATAATTTTTTTCTATTTTGTTTCTTTTTTCTTTTTTCTTTTTTTTTTTTTTCCTTCTTTCTTCCTTTTGGCCGGCGACCCTAGCAAGGCCGAGCCTTGCTGGCCGGCACGAGGCTTGGCCTCGCCAGCCTAGAGGTCGGCCTCGCCGGTGACCTCGCCTAGCCACCAAGGCCACCGGCAAGGCTTGGCCTCGCCCAGGCAGTGTGAGGTCAGCCTCGCCGAGGGCTAGTGACGCTCTAGCAAGGTCGTCGGCCCTCAATGACCGGTCGTCCGGTGGCCGGGCCAAAAAGAAAGAAGAAAAAAAAGGAGAAGAAAAAAAAGAAGTGTTTCTCATAATTATTCTAAATAAAATAAATGTTTTTTTTTTTCCCGTTTTTACATTAACAAAAAAGTGTTACTAAACGTGTTTTTTTTTTTTGTTAAAAGAATAAAATAACAGAAACAAAAATAAACAAACAGGCCCTAAGCAAATTTTGTAGAGCACTCCCCTTGTGCTTCGTTGGTGGAAGTCTCCTTATAAATAGGGATGCTCTCCTTGCCAACTTGAGCAGAGCAGAAAAAGAAAAGAGTGGGGTGTGTACCAACTACCAAGTGTCGTGTGGAATAAAGAAAGAGGTGGAGAGTGTGTTTGTGTGAGCGTGTTTTGTAATATATGGGTCAGCTCAGCCCATGTTCTTAAAGCCCAGCCCATTTTTTTTTCTCCATCAAATTTGTGCGTGAGCGTGAGAAGCGGCGGACCGAACCAGAAGAGAGGAAAAGGAGATGAGAGTGCGTTCGTCCATGAAGAAGAAAAAGGGGGAAGAAGAGAGAAGGAAAAATTTTCATGCGTAGCTGATCTGAACACCTCGACTAGCCGAACCAACTATAAACCGCAATGCCCGGTAAGTATTCAAGCCGATATTTCATATAGTCGAAGTAATATCGGAAGCTAGGGCACAAATTTAAAGTAATGTAGATTTTTAACTACGATATTCGATTAAGTAGTTTTTGGAGCTACGATTTTTGTGGAAATAGTAATATAGTGCGTCGTGGAGCAGTGGGTTTGACGAAACTCAATTTCGAAATATGGTTTATTTGGAACGAAATTTCGAAATTTTGCACACGAATTACACGTAACAGCAAAAGACAAACACACGCCATAAATGAGTTTCTTCGTGATTTAACGTGATTTAGTCTAGTCATTCATTAAACTTGTGTAATACTCAGTTTTTAATATTATTTTTCAATTAATTGATAGGAATGTGAGTGCAGCGGATTGAGTAACCACTAAAGGTTGGTTTTCGGCTTTTTTTTTTTTGGTTTTATACTCATGTTTTGAAAAACATTATGGATTAAGTATGCTATGAGTTAATAAATAGCATGCATACAACAAGATCGAGCTTTTATTTAGGGGTGTCAAAAACCGAACCGAAAAGTTCAATTCTCATTCGATTCGGATAATATCGAAAATCGAAAAATTTTTTAATCAGTTCGGTTTTTATCAATTCGGTTAACCAAACCAAATCGATAAAATCTAAAATTTTAATCCACTCTTTTCTCAATTTTTTAATTTATTTTTATTCCTTTTTAAATTTCTTTCTCTTTATTTGTATGAGCGTGTTTTGTAATATATGGGTCAGCTCAGCCCATGTTCTTAAAGCCCAGCCCATTTTTTTTTCTCCATCGAATTTGTGCGTGAGCGTGAGAAGCGGCGGACCGAACCAGAAGAGAGGAAAAGGAGATGAGAGTGCGTTCGTCCATGAAGAAGAAAAAGGGGGAAGAAGAGAGAAGGAAAAAATTTCATGCGTAGCTGATCTGAACACCTCGACTAGCCGAACCAACTATAAACCGCAATGCCCCGTAAGTATTCAAGCCGATATTTCATATAGTCGAAGTAATATTGGAAGTTAGGGCACAAATTTAAAGTTATGTAGATTTTTAACTACGATATTCGATTAAGGAGTTTTTGGAGCTACGATTTTTGTGGAAATAGTAATATAGTGCGTTGTGGAGCAGTGAGTTTGACGAAACTCAATTTCGAAATATGGTTTATTTGGAACGAAATTTCGAAATTTTGTACATGGGTTACGCGTAATAGCAAAAGACAAACACATGTCATAAATGAGTTTCTTCGTGATTTAACGTGATTTAGTCAAGTCATTCATTAAACTTGTGTAATACTCGGTTTTTAATATAATTTTTCAATTAATTGATAGGAATGTGTGCACGGTGGATTGATGAGTAACCACTAAAGGTTGGTTTTCAGCTTTTTTCTTTTTTTTTGGTTTTATACTCATGTTTTGAAAAACATTATAGATTAAGTATGCTATGAGTTAATAAATAGCATGCATACAACAGGGTCAAGTGATAACTCTATAAAAATAGAGTTATTTTACATATTTTAGGCAACAGTTAATGCAATATCTATGAGAAAATATTTGGATTTCCTTATGATTATTTGAATTTTTCTTATTTATGCAGAATAATGATATATGGAGAAGATAAGGAAAAAGATGGCAAAACTGAGAAATTTAAATCAAGTAGTAGCAAGAAATAGATATCAAATCAAAATCCTCTAATTTACTCCCTGATTTTGTGTGCAATTGCTTAGAGATAAGAATCTTGGATATATTCTATGAAGAAGAGAATAAAGAGAGGGAGAGCAGCTAGATTTTAGCTAATTTTTCTGTTAGATCGTTTTTCAAGTATTTTGAAGAGAAGACAAAAGTGGTTACCAAATTTTTATTCTTTGATTCAGAGTTTAATTTAAGTAAAAGCTCGACCTATAGGATTTGGGACGTGACATATTTAGTGTCTCTTGCTTGTAATATTCAAGAATGTTATTGCGAGTTAGTTTCCACTTGATCTTCTACAAGTAATATCAGAGTGACGCCACACAACTCAACATATGATTGATGCTTGTGCTTTAGCATCAGCTCAATTGGCTTGTAGCTAGTCATCCTCAAAGAGTTCTTGACGAAACGAAGTTTAACTTACCCATAAAAGAGAAAATAGATAACTTCATCTCTTTATCTCTAACAAAGAAATATTCTTTTATTGTTTATCAACTTTTGTTTACCTATCTTACCAACTCTTATATAAAATTAACAATCTTTTTTATTTACGTGGTTTAGAGAAATTTTCTTCAATTAAATTATCAACTAATTTTGCGTTACAAACTTCCATGCAACTAGTTAACCGAGTATCATATGTTCTTTCTTAATTTACTTACTTTTCTACTTAGTTTGCCACTTTTATATGAACTTCTTGGAAATTATATAATTTTTTTTTAGAAATTATCAATCAAGTAATTATCAGCTTTTCTCTCATCAAGTTCTCAACTAATCAACTCTTATTTGAGTTACATATCAACGTTTATTTTTTTTCCTATTAAATTACCAACTTTTCTCATATCTAACACAAAAAGAAAAAAGCTCTATTATATTTTAGCAACTTTTATTACATTTCTTAAGGATACTTTATTTTTAGAGAAAATGACAGTAATGGTCCCTAAAATTTGACTCAATGTGTAATGTGATCCATTAACTTTTAATTTATTTAATGTAATCCCTAAGCTTTAACTTAATGTGTATCGTTGTTCCTGATTTTTTAAATTATTCAATGTGATATATGAACTTTAGGTATATGTTTAATTTAATTGCTAAACTACATGAAAATGTTCAGTGTTGTTTCTAAATTTGAATTAATAAAAGAAAAATATTGAACATTTTCACATAATTCAAAACTAAATTGAATATGTAGTAAAAGTTTGGGGATCACACTAAACAAATTAAAGGTTCATAAATCACATTATACATTAGAATAAAGTTAATGGATCAAATTTGAATAAATTAAAAGTCCAATGACTATAAAGTACGTTGGGCCAAATTTCATAAATTACATATGTCATCATCCCAAACTTGGCCCAATTCCATGAAAAAGCACGGTTCAAACTTTATTTTGTCTTAAAAAAAAGCATAAAGTTTAACTTGTGTCCAAATCTAGCCGTCAACTCTCCTTCCACGGTCACCGTTGGTCATCTGAGGCATTTTCACGTCACCCAGAAAAATAATGGGAATATTTTCCATTTTCTCGAAGATTTCCGTTCGTTTTTGTTCGGAATCGAGCCGAGAAATCACCGGATTCTCGTCCCGGCGAGCGTGAGGTCGTGATTGCGACGATGAATTCCTACGAGGAAGAAGAGATCGAGTTCGAAGAGGACGAGAAAATTAGGGTCGTGAAGGAGGACGGCGTCCCCGCCGCCGTCGACGAGGAAGAAGAGGAGGAAGACGGCATGCAAAGCCAGGAGGAAGCGAACGGCGAAGGAGATGGGCGCGGCGGTGTGGACGACGGTGGGTTATCGACCCACCCAAGTCTTTTTTTTTCTGTGTCTTCCTCCTACTTCGACCTCGCTTGTCGCAGCCATGGACGGGGCTTTATTTCAGATCTGGAGTTGGCCGTCGAGAAGATGAAGACGAAGACAAATAGAGGGAATCGCGAGCAGATTGTGAATTTCTGAATCAACTTTAGCATTCAAGTATGGGTTTCTCTTCTTCTTCTTTTTTCCTATTCCGGCGATGAGCTGCCATGAATAAAAGGAAACCTTTAGCATTCAAGTTCCTGGGTTTCCTTTTTTTTGTTCCCCCAAGATTCCACAGATTTCCCATGACCCAGCTTCCACAGATTCCGCATAGCTCGAGTTGTTTGCGGCCATGTCTTCTATGTTTGGCCAAAAGGACAAGCCAAGAGACCCACTGATTTTTTACCCATGTTGCTCTGTAAACTCCTCTAGATGTCAGATCTTTTGGCTAAACAGACAAGCCAAGACACCCAATGCCCCTTCCTTGTCTTAAAGATTTTTCCCCAGAATTTTTTTTTTTTTTCTGAGACTTCTACTTTTTCCAGATTTTTGGCCATTTGCTCAGGCCAAGAACGGGTAAAGATGACCACAAAGACAATGGAGATGGAGGACTCCTTCCGGCGAAGACAAAGCTAACAACAAGGACGACGGAGGGGTGGTCTGGTTTGGATGTGTATAGTGTTGGCTTGGACGGGCATCAGCGGTGGATGCGCGGATGTCAAGCTTGGCGGTGACTCTAGCCGAAGGATGTTCAAAGAGAGAGAGACTTGATGGAGCAGATTTTCTCGCGCTTTAGAGACGAAGAAGAGAAAGCCCAGGTTCAGGTTTAGTTTACGTTTATATTCATGTCAGCTTGCTGTGTTCGATATTATTGCTCACATGGAAATGCCACTAATGGTGACTATGGAAGGATGGTTAACGGAGGTCAGATTTGGGATGTTACTAAAAGTTTCGGCTTTTTTTTAGATAAAATATAGTTCGGATCAGATTTGAGGTATACCTAAAGTTGATGTTTTTTTATGAAATTGGCCCCTCCAAAACTATTATACTTTAAGGTTTGACCGAAAACTCAATAGCTTACTTTTTCCACTAAATATATGAAGAATAAATGGGCCCTTTTATTGACTCAGGGAGCAAACGTTATTTTCATTTTTGAAATTTAAAGAAAAAGTTATCCAATTTCGAAGAGTCTTAAATATTTGAAGTGGTGGATTCTAAATTCTAATAACAAGAATATATTTGAGATTGTTCCCAACATCTTAATAATATTCTGTCTTAAAAATCTCCTTTGGGCATATAAAGAAAAATTATGAATTAGAGAAGAGGATTAGTAGATCAACACAAGAAGTGTACGGCCACGTAATGCATCAGCGAAACAATGTCCACCAACATACATCTGGGAGTCTCGCATTTTAGATTCAGAGCACACAAATCATCTAACCAAGCATCGTAATACTGCATCACGCCACATTACAATGATACCAGATCCTGTAAGATTGTTCATGGGTACTCTAGGCTTATCGATGCTCCTGGATTGGATCAGTCACAAGTTTGGCGCGGACAAGATTGACAAGCATTGACAGGGTAGCTACAGATCGAAACTGTGGCTGTTGTAATGGAATACCGGGTGAAGCGCTCCCCTCCTCAAGTTCTGTGACCTGCACTGCTTGGCGACGCTCGACCGAAGAGTTGCTGGACCGCACACTATCACGCCAATATCGACTTTGCCCCAGCGCTCAGACACGGATGTGAAGATTTCTGTGCAAAGATGGGAATGAAGATCATATTGTTCCAGCATAAGCATCAACAAGGGCCGAGCTCTTTAAGTACTACCGAGAGTGAGATCATTTCCATCTAAAACAAGTACATCGTCTCCAGAATGCCATGGCAAATTGTACCTTCAAAGTTTGGTCTGGCGCCGTAATGTGTAGTCCTTGCAACAGGGCGATCTTTTGGGACTACGCCTTCCTGCATTGTCTTGAAATGTTTGCTCTGCTGCGACCCGTCATCCTTCTCATCATCATCGGCTTCCTCTGCAACAACCGCTCTTTTTTCCCAGCGATGCCATAAATAGATGACAGGGCCTCCAAATATGATTGCACTGCCGATCATGCATCCAACAAGCAAGAGGCCTTTGTACCACCATGTGGCTATGTCCAAAGGGTTTATGTAGAAGATGTCCAGCAGGGCCATCAATACAGCAAAGCCAACCGCAGACGAGATGACATAAGCTCCGGACCATATACGGTTTCCCGTACCGACTAGAACGGACATGCCACTTCCCCTTAATAAAGGAGACACGGAAGTGCTAATGTCTTCGCCGATGTTCCCTTCTTCCTGCATCATAACCACACTGAGCTCTCCAGTTCACGGATCCAAGGCAAATTGTATGTCAAAGACACAAGTCAGCTTTACCAGTGGAGGATGCGATTCCCTGGTGACATAGACACGAACTTCGATGTCCAGCTTATCGGAAAAGTTAGAGCAGATCGACTCCATATCCAGAGTGGATAGCAGACGAAGCTCATTGGATTTTCTTATTGCCCAAATCAACAGGACATTCTTTGGTAAGCATGGTTTCCCTTGATTTGTAAGATGTAGTATGTCACTCAAGACAGCCAAAAAGGGGGAGATCCCACTGCCTCCAGCTACCAGGATGAGATTCTCATATCTACCAGAGCAAATAATTCAAGTATGAATCCGCTAAAAAGAGGGGAGACGAAGAGTCACAAAGAGATGGAACTTACGATCCTGATGGTAAAAACCAAATCAAATGGAAACAATCTTAAAATACTTCCTAATCTAGAAGCACTGATTATTTTTATGAAGGTCAGAATGGGTTCTTTCAAATGAGAAGGGTCCAACTTTGCCTAGTTTTACTCATCGCTGATGGTTTCATGCGTTATTGTATTCTCGCCCTTAATCACGAAAGACGTACTAGTAGATCATAAGACATACGTCAGATGGTAAGGGATTTCATGCCCGTAAGGCCCTTCAACAGAAGCTGTTATCTTGGACCGAGATTGACTGCGGAGTCCGTATTCTCCTTCTGTGCCGGACATATGCAATACCTTGCCCTTCAAGTTGGAGGTCCACTCCCCTAGGACCTTTATGAGGACAGAGATGTGTTTCCTTCCAGCCAAAGGACTAGAAGAAACACTAAAAGGATGCCATTGAAGCCATGACGATTCCCGAATCTGAAGGAAGATGAAACTCAGGGCAGTGTATCGCAGATCTGCATCACCAAGAGAATACCGACTCAAATAGTAGAACATTCTCCAATAGGGTACAGGGAACTAATTAACAATCCGCAGATGATGAAAATGAGAATTATTAGTACTTGCTGGCTTTGAGAAGACCAATTCTACACTTCCGCCAGGGAGGCAGGTTGCAGATATAACATCCACAGTCCTTCGCGATTGGCAGAATCTGAGGAACCGGTCGATCACGTAGAGGAAAATCCCTCCAGCAGCTATACTAAAGATAAAATCTCCGACATGCAGAGCCAGAAAGATGACGAAGACAGCATAGAGCTGGTGTGTATAGTAGAACAACTCAAAGTATTTCTTCCTCACCAGAGGCAACGTAGTCACCCACATCAGTAGACCAGCCAACAGGCTGATAACCCCGGGTAGAACGGCAATACCTTCATCTGCCCACTGCAGTATCTGAAGAAGACATTCTGAGTCATGGATTAAGAACTTCAGCATGATCAAGTCCAATTATATTTGATTACGGAAATTTTTAATGGAAATTACGACAGACACCGATCACATATCAAGATACATCTTATAAGAGAGCCATAAATTTGTGCGTGCATTCTCATCACGTGTTCTGTCTTGACGAGCACTTACGATGCTCAGATCCTTATACAGGAAACGAAAAGAATGACAAAGATAGAGCTAATTGGAGAGAGGAAAAGATAACCATATAAGCAAAAGCAAATTGCTAGGGCTCACTTCATCTAGCAGTTGACCTTCCATCGCCCATGCAACTACGAAGCATAGCCCATGGAGAGTGAAGAGGGTCATTGTGAGATGTCCAAGCCAGATATGATACCGGGTTGCTTGCTCAAAGGGGACATCTATGATACTAAGAAGAACAGATCCCCTAGAAATTGGGAGGAACAGAAACGCCAAGCAAAATAACCCGATGGAACCAAAGCGAAGTCCAGTGAGTATAAGCATCAAAATCCTGCAAAGAACAATAAAGTACCCAGTGGAACGGCCTTGTTTACTAAGAATCAAGAAGACGCATACCACAATAACACTTGAGGTTTTTTACACGTAATTTCACTATGATTTTAAGCTAGAACAAGGAATACCATTTCCCTTCGGAAGATAATGAGAGCTCCGATAACACGCTGAGATTCTGCATGGTGTAAGCATATAAAGCCCAAATAGTGAACACAGCAAAGAGGCAAATCCCAATAAACTCAGCTGCTGAGACAACTCCGAACGGTCCACCAACCAGGATGGGAAATGTCCGCAATCGAATCCTTGGGTATTTGCTAGTCGTCTTCCTGAGATCTCATGTTCAATGGCGATGTATGAGGAAGTGAATTTGTTCAGTGAAAAATGCGGGGACAAAAAAGGGACAGTGGCTAGAGGTTTAACATACAATTGGAGCTCTTTCTTCCCATCAACCATAAGCCTTGCTATGGCAAGAAAGGTGATGATGAGAATCGGACCGCTACACAACAAGAAGTAGCTCCCTGCGGGGTGTTTCAAGCACCATTAATGTGACAATCGTTGCTAGTAGGCTGAGTTCAGGATCGAGGAGTGATCAAAATAGCCGAACCTGTAGTTCCGTACAAGCTTCCGGTGGTTGCGCTGGTCCAACTCTCCAGGAACTCAGTCCCGGCATCTGAGGGGAAAAGAAAGAAAACCACGACCCAGAAACCGAGGATGAGCCACATGGCGATGCAGCAAACCCATTTGACAAACACAGTGGCGAAGGTGGAGCTAGGCGGATTCTCGTTCTGTGCATCGGTAAGGTTCTGCAGCAGAGGCTCACCAGCAGAGTGGTCATCGGCCATGGAAAGTTGATGCGGCGATGGAGGGTATTCACAGCGGATTCCAGGACACCTCCAGATTATCTGGAACCCCACAACATTAAGGAATCAGGCCTTGCATTGCAGATATCAATCAAGAGGACTAATAGAATCCAAGCCACTCATGTCACAATCCTACTATTCCCTCTCAGCACCTCCTCTGCCATCGCACTCGGGATGTCGTCATTACACAGCTAGAACTCTTTACACATGGAGAGTCCGTACCGATTGCTTCTCGCGATATGAAGATCATGTCTTTGCCTCTTTTCTTGTGTCCGATCAAACGCTCCAAACCAAGCCCACATAAAAATGGGACACGGGCATGTTCTGCCATTGCAGGTTATCCTGGACGAAAAGTACTCGACAAGTGAAGTCAGGGTGGTCCCCTGTTTTTTGCACGGATAGCGAAATTCTAATCGTCCTTGTTCGTGATGGTCGCCGTCACTGAGTCCATTCATGGCCGCACGCAGTTACTCCTGTGCCGGCCCACGATTTCTGATCGACAACGATGACCACCGTCATCACGTGGAGAGCAGGAGTAGTAGTTCCCGGTTATTGTCCTCCCCATAAGCTTTGGATAGAAACAAAAGTTTCCAATCGCTCTTCTCCACGTGTTTTGTGTACTCAGCTACTTCGATAGTCGAAACGTCGCCATAGTCCTCCCCACATTAGCAGCTCTTCTTCGTCCTTCTTCCCGAGCGAAGAGCCTAAGAGACCGACCGGACCAGACCGACCGTCCTGAGCGGTCACATGAATTACTTAATCAATCCCAATCAGCTCCTCTCATAGTGGAAGAACCGATAATGACTATTCATACGAAAACGAAAGATTATCTTAATTCATTAGAAATTGGACAGGTAAGGAAATTTCTCATTGAGTTACATAGTTAGATAAAAAATGAATAAACTTCAATTCCAAAAAATTATATATTCTACTAAAACATTTACTGAAGAAACAGAACCCTTATTGAAAGAAGCTATCCAAAAACATAAGGAACATTTCTAGACTTGCTTATAGAATCCATGGTTTGTTCTCGTTGCTGAATCTTATTAATGAATTGAAAAGGAACAAGAAGAAGAAGACCCAAAAAATTAAATCAATCCCAATTAGCACCTCTCATAATAAAAGAACAGATAATGACTATTTATACGAAAATGAATGGTTATCTTTTGTTCTCGTTGCCGAATCTTGTTAATGAAATGAAAATGAACGAGAAGAAGGAGATCCAAAAAATTTAATCAATCCCAATCATCTCCTCTCATAATAAAAGAACATATAATGGCTATTTATACAAAAATGAACGGTTATCTTTTGTTCCCGTTGCTGAATCTTGTTAATGAAATGAAAACAAACAAGAAGAAGAAGACCCGAAAAATTTAATCAATCCCAATCAGCTCCTCTCATAATAAAAGAATAGATAATGACTATTTATACGAAAATGAATGGTTATTTTTTGTTCCCATTGCTGAATCTTGTTAATGAAATGAAAACAAACAAGAAGAAGAAGACCCAAAAAATTTAATCAATCCCAATCAACTCCTCTCAAAATAAAAGAATAGATAATGGCTATTTATACGAAAATGAATGGTTATCTCAATTCATTAGAAATTGGACAAATATGAAAATTTATCATTGAATTACATACTTATACAAAAACGAATAAACCTCAATTTCAAGGAATTAGCTGGAACGGTTTCTAGACCTATTTACTAAATCCGCGGTTTGTTCTTGTTGCTGATTCTTGTGAAATGAAAAACGAAGAAAAGAAGAAGAAGAAGAAGACCCCAAAAAATTGAATAGACTGAACTGAGTCGCACAGGTCACGCCCGGTGGGACTCGAACCCACAATCGTCTGATTAGAAGTCAGACGCCTTATCCATTAGGCCACGGGCGCTTTACGGTGTGACAGGTCTCTCTCTATATATATTATCTGTATTTATAGACATCCCCACAAAAACTTCCCTACCCTGGATGAGCAAATGGTAATGAGGATGTCCCGCGCAGACAGCATGCAAAGGTCCCGTGAATAAACGCTACATAATTTTTCGCGGGCCATAATGTCAAAATATTTTTTGAAGTTCGAAGATACAATTTTTGATACCCCGGGCCCAAATCTAGCCTATACTTCATGACTTTTTCTTGAAGACCTTATAAATGATACTTTGCATAGAAAGACTATCATACCAAGTATGCTCTTCCTCCGCACATAGTGTGAATTTCACGTCTTGTTTCGGTCCCGTGTACATAGAAATAAGGGAAAATATCACAAATGATCCCTGAACTTTCATCTAATGTTCAATTTCATCCATAAGCTTTCAATTTGCTCAATTTGATCCATGAACTACCACTTAATGTACAAATCTCGTTCTTAGACTTTTAATTTGTTCAATTTGGTTAATGAATTATTGAAAATGTCCGATTTAGTCCCTAATTATTTGAAAATTGACAAATTTTGTCATTCCGTTAGTTAAAGTTAACGAAATTGGCTTCCATCGCTTTTAGTCTCTTAAATATAAAATAAAAAAGGATATGTGGAATATCCACATGGAAATTGCCTTTAAAACAGGTCAAATTGTGGCTATCGTCCAAAAAAAAGATACATAACAACTTATTCTCTTTGCCTTTGTGATCGATGCTCTCACCTCTAGTTAATCCCTAATTTGTTTTCCTTATTTAAGATACATATTGATTCATAATTCTAGTAATCCAACTTAGTTCCACATTATCAATTAATCATCACTTAACAGTTTGAACAAACAGAATGACTAGATGGAACATTTGTTAATAGTTCAGGGACCAAAATGAACAAATCAAAAGTTCAGGGACAAAATTGGTCAATTTTCAAATAGTTATGGAACTGTTAAAAGTCTAAGGACGAGATTGCTCATTAAGTGGAAGTTTAGGAACTGTTTATGATATTTTCCCTAAAAATAAGTACATTCCCGAAGCTCTTGACGATGATTTTCCCTTCGTGTCTTTCCTCTAGGAAGGATCAATTTGGACAGAGATTGCTCTGGTTCGCTGCCAATCTCCTTGATCTATGTCCATTTTCACAGTCAAAAGAGAACATGGCGAAAGGAGCAACGATCCACTCGATGCGTGATCACTGATTATTCCCGGGATCATTCTCGTGGATAATCTCACCTCCGTCGGAAAGGCTAAAACCTTAATACGACTTATAGTTACCATGCAAAAAGTTTGCTAATTACTCGAAACAAATCAAGTGCCGTTGCTCTTATTACAAGTGATACGCATCCTTTGAGATACAAGATTGGAATAAGCAACGATGCGCAGCGAAAAACACAATGCCACGCTCTAGCAATCGGTTCAAACTAAATACATGTTGTCCGATCCATCAAATCTACCACGGACCTGTCAGCGTCCTCTTCAAGCAACGTTGCCTCTTATCTTCCCGGTACAGTCCGTTCGCCTTCTGCGAGATCTGTTCACAACATATCCGAAGGTGATCATCAGGCCCTCCACCGCAAAACAAGCAGACTATGAGCCTCAAATTTATGGATTATGAATGCTTCACTGAAGTTCTATTCAATAGGGATAAGTTCATCGATGCAGATTGTTCAACTAATTTTTCTTGAGGACTTTTTGGTACACCAAATTTTTGGCCCCGAGTCTTAAGTGTATGGCAGATTCACCGCATAATCTTTATGACAAATGATATGCTCGTCATTTATTAATTGATTATTGAAGGACACACCCAGGACCCACGGGCACTTGCGCTCCTGGCAAGTCCTCTGGAACCAAACAATTTAGTAAAAGTTAGCAGCTTGCTCTGTCTTGCACATGGAAAGTTTCTCGGTTTCTGTTGCGTGAAGATGATTCAGATAGATTAACGATCAATGGGCATAAACAGAGTATGGTGCTATGCAGTATAGTATCACACGACAACACCCATTTACGAAGTAGAAAGATACTATATACATGCAGGTCCTGGTCGGCCAAGTTGCCGCTTCAACATTCCTACCAGGTTTATTAATACCTCAAAACGATATAGGCAATTACTAACTTGCATGAATAAAGAATTTGATGCCCACGAATGTCTTATCTGCTAATTTGCTTAGTCGTGATAGAAGCAATAGGTTCGGATGATGACTATAAGCAGAAGCTAGACATACCTGATTTTTCTGCAATTCCATAATTTCAGCCTGCAAATATAGAAAATATTTGTCATGAAGGGGAGAAAAGAAAATAGTGATCTGCAGTTTGCCTGCGAAGTCATCTCAGGTTGGGTGAATTACCTGTTTTCTAAGTAGTTCCTGATTTATCTCTTTCAGTCTTGCGATTTCTGCTTCCAGTTCCATATTATAGGCCTGCCAGAAATTAAAGAGACTCGGGGGATGAACTATAGATCCATTTCTTAGTAAAATCACCTGAAAATTAAAGCCTAGTCTGAAAACTATACTCCTATTTCAAGCAGAAGACACATTTAAACCATGATGCCATACGAAATATGCATCTATGTATCTAAATAGCATCTAGGAAAACGGCTTATGTTTTAAGGAGTTCAACGGTCACAAACAAATGAACAATACTTGTTCTTCTCAAAGAAACTTTCGAAAGAGTAAATATTCTTTAACTGCGCTCTCGATGATTCTAAGATGATAGTTCCAGCAACTCCTCAGCAGAGGAGCAAACCACGTTAACTGAAAAATAGGATGACAGCATGTGCAGGTTCCAGGCCACATACATGAGATTCCCAAGCACATCACCACAGCAGGATCATAACTCTTTCTTCGGCTTTCATTACATGATGTTTCCTCGGACTTCTTAGTAGCTAAAAACATCATATTTTGCTGGTTGATTCAAAAAACAATGGGCTAGCAAGACCTAGCTGGTGAGCTTTTCCTAGTCTAGCGAAGAGCTTAATCAAAGAAAAGCAATTTTTGAGCATCCTCACCTGCTTGCGAGCCCTTGACCTGGCAGCAGACTCCCTATTTTTTATCATTCTCCTGTGCCTTCGCTCAATTGCTTTCTCCAATACATCTTTGGATTTTCTTCCACGGCCAAAAGCGTAAGGAACTGGTGACAACGAGGATACATCTGTACTATTGTTGGAAATTGCATCCGGTGATACCAGTTTTGCCGGAGATCCAACAGCGAAACCTGTTCGGCCCAAATCCCCCAAGCACAGTCCTCCAGCCTGAATAGCACCACTGTGAACTAATGCTTTGTTGAACGATGAGTGTGTGATTCCAATCGCTTCCCTTGACCCTGGACTTGCTATATGAGCTGTATTTGGTAGATGCACAGGGGTTGCAAATGACACAGTTTCCAGCTTTGGAAAAAGCGGAGCCCGTGGTTCAAGTGGCCGTGGCTGTGGTTGTTGCTGTAGCTGAGTAGGTCTAGTTCCAATAAAATCTAATGACGAACCAGCAGGCTTACTAGAGAATATGCCATCGTTTCCAGCAGCCGCACTACTGGCGAGACCATTACTAGTGAATCGTGACATTTCCCCATGAACTCCATTGTCGCCGGGCCTTGCCATCATTTGTGTGTCCTCCCTCACAACGCCGGCTCTCACTAGGAACTCCTCCAATGTCATCTCTCCCAAAGTCCGTTGCCTCTGGGGCAAATTTACGTTACCTCCTGCTCCACTCCCTTCTTTCACATCCTCCGTCTCTTTGAACAAATCTCTCCACACTTCATCAACTGTTTTTTGACTAAGAGTCCGCGACAGAGTCAATGACCCCTGTCTCAGCAAATTCCCTAGTTGACCACCTCCTTCCCCTCCATTACCAGAAGGCGCCATGTCTTGTAGCTGTAGTTGACTCTCCTCAGCTGTCCATATGTTCTTCAGGAACTCATCCATGTTGATGGATCCAATATCCTTGAAAGTCCACTCCATGTGTTCTGAAACTCATTGAAAGTCAAGGAATATACTGAGGATTGTCGAGATAACGGGGGAATTCCCGGTTGCCTTCCGGTGCTTCTTTCGGCTGCTGGCACATCGGCCAAGTTTCCGAAGTTCATTTGAGGAACCATTCTGCAAGCTAGAATTTTTACACGCCCATCCAAGCGAATTGGATCAGTCCTCAATATTTAATTCGTTTTCTTCCACTCATTCCACTCATGTCATGAATCAGCCACGAAAAATAGAAGCTAGACAGACTGAGGCAGTGAGAGACTATTCACACATCTTTAAGGTTCAGTTCTAGGAAAAAGATGCTCATCAAATCATTATAAAATAAAATAAAAAGTGCGAACGGGGAGAGCAAGTGCTTTTCAACCGGCAGGAAACACCTCGGTTCGTTTCCATCCGACAAAACATTCTGAACTTGAGAATGGACAAATCATCAAGAAGCTTTCGAGCATAAAAGAAGAAAATCAAATTAAGTCCAAAGTACGCATAGAGTATAGAAATTTCAGATAATCTCGAATCGACGAGACTCTCGAGCAGCGCACGGCGCGAATTACCAGACCCACAAGACGTCTCCCTCGACTTCATCGCAGGAAGACGCCGACCACTTTTCGAACCGGCTCATCAACTCGAGCTAAACTAGACAAGACGCCATGAGAATAACAAAAAAAAAAACGTCGGAAATCTGCAAAACAGAGCGACCCAGAACCTCCTCTGACTTCACACCTCGAACTTATCACTCGAAAATCCGCAAACCAGGGGGGTGGATTCAAGAAAGAACACTAATTTCAGCACTTCCCAACTTCAGTAAAATCATTTTCCCCGACGGCGTCGCGTCAGCCCGGGTAGCAACTATAAAAACCCGAGCTCGGCGGCCAAGAACCAGCAAGAAAAACGCGACCACTTTCCAAATGTAGAATCAAGTTGGACTGCGAAGGGAGGGGGGAGGGTGACGGTTTTTACCTGCGATTGCTATATGGGGCAAGTTGGATTTCCCCTTCGAGATCGAACCGAATCTGCGACTCGCGCTGGGAGATGACAAGTGTCGACCTTTCTCTGGGGCTCCGGACACGAGTCGCCATTTAAGGGGGACATCGGCTGTCGAGCTTTCCGAGGCTTATAAAAAAAAATTGGGAGATTTTTTCCTGCTTTTTATTTTATTTTAATTTAAAGCTGGAGAGCCATAGAGGATTCGCGACGTGGACCAATAGCGGGAGGCGTTGAGACTTGATGGTGATGTGACCTGCCGACCAATGAGAGGAAGAAGCGTGGCTCCTTGCCTCACCGTTTGAAAAGCAAGTGTTTATCGGGGGACATGACAGATCTGAAAAAGATTGGGACCAACGAGAGAAAAAGATCTACTAATGCGCGTCGAGGTTTATTACGTGTAAAATGATGTTCGAGAAAGCACCGGCCAGCGTGGTAGGTTTTGAGAGAGTTCCAAAAGTAAAAATTATGAATGCGCCCAGTTGACAACGAGGAGCGCACGTTTAAGAGCGCTGCAGGAAGTGAAATGGAAAATGTACTAAAAAATTCTTAAATATTATATTTGATATCAATTTAGTCATAAGCTTTTTAATCGAATCAATTTAGGTTTGGTTCGTTCACTCGCCCGAAGTTAGTGAGCTCGAGTCTTACTAAATTGATGAGCGACAAGCTCATCTGTGGTCGATTGCTTATTGTCACCATGGTCGGTGATAGGCCAAGGAAGAAGCAAAAGAAAGTGAAAGAAAAAAAATTAATTCAAATTCAAATTTTTTTAAAATAAAAATAATTAAAAATTCAATTAAAAAAAAAAGAATGGACATTTCATTAGTTAATGACTCGAGCTTGAGCATGAACAACTCATGCATGACCTTTGTGGACTTGGGCCTAAGTGCAGGGGACTAAAGCTCAAGCGTCGAGGCCTGAGCCCCACTTTTATGGACATAGTCTGGGGTGTCGGGGCATAGGGCATAAGCACCAAGGGTTCTAGCCTACCCTCGATGGATCCAGGCATCAGTGTAGGGGACTTGGGCCTAGGTGGTGCGAGCCCAAGCCTGGGAACCAACATCTCAAGTTTTGTCTCAATGGACCTAGGTCTGACCTCGATGGACTTGTGTCCGAGCGTCGGAGACCTGGTCCAAGCCTTAATGGACATAGGCCCAACCTTGATGGGCCCAACCCAGGTGTTGGAGACTTGGGAACTAGTGTTTGGGTTTCCATATTCAAACATAAACTTTATGGTTCAAGCACGAAAAGTTGTAGTTTGGAAAATATTTTTCAATTTTTTTAAAAAAGAAGACATTTTCCTGAATCTATGCATAGTTTTTCATTGACCGCAAAAACATTTTTTATCGACTCATTTTTCTAAGCGAAACAAACGGAGCTATCATACATATAATGTAGTAGGATGACGTGGAAATCGCTAACGTTCATACCGCGTGGACATTTTTTAATAATGTTTTTCTTTTCTTTCTTTTTTCTTTTGCCTTCACCAACACTGCAAGCAAGGCCGCAAAAGCCCTTGCCTAGGGCCTTTGTGGTCCCGTTAGCTTTGCGCAAGGCAACCTTTGCCTAGATTTGATGAGGGCCTAGGCAATGGCAATGAAGAAAAAACAAAAAGAAAGACAAAAAATTACTATTATGCCTACATTAATATAGGCTTTATTATGTCAAACGGTCAATGTCAATATAAGCGATTTTCAATATAAATTGATCAAATAGATTGAATTAGTATAAATGTGAAAATATTTATAATTCAATCGAAAGATTGAGAGATAAATTCATATCATTATGACCTGTGTAAGATTTTTTTCGGTTCTCGTCGAGAAAAATGATTGAAGTTAAAGAATGTTGGAACGGGGTGGGCCGTTGGGACGTCAGTGCTCGCTCTTTATCTCTATCTGACGGCACCCAGCGTGCTCTGTCGACAACCTCTGCAAACAAACTCGAGATTGATTGGCAACAAGTTTGTCGGTTTCGACTGTTTTTGCCTTAAATCGACCACTGAGAATTTGCTTTGAACAACGAACGGAATGCTAGGCCAAGAACTGACAGGTCATATCGATCTTCGAAATTGGGAAATGTCACCATGACGTTATTGCTGCTGAGCAGACCGTGGAGCAGGAAGAGGGCCGAACGTGCGGAACTTCTGCCGACAATCACGCCCGTGCCTAGAGATGGTGAAGTTGCAGAGGAGTTGGCACCCACCATGATAGACTTACGGCCACGTGATCTCAAGAGACCCACCACAACATCTTAATTGTACGATGATCAATAATGCAATAGAACCAAAATTCTATGTCTCAAAAAATTTAAATGAAAAGTAAAGTTAGATTAACCTGTCACAAAATTGTAAATTGTCACTTGTTACTAATTATAACTCGATTAAGATAATTTGAAAAATCTAGAAAGGTTTCGCACTTCAAGTACATAATGGGAACTTCTTTCTATCTTCCAATCAGGTACCTAAACCATTTCATCGTCTTCCAATCGAGTGATTGACTTTTCGAATGTGAGTTGATGCGAGGCCTCTGTCGAATAAATTGCCATGCCATGTGCTTTTGCCGTCTTCATTTAGGTATTGAGTGATGAGGAGAGAATAAGTATTGTTGACTCAGACAATCTTGGCTATCCAATATAGTGGGGAGATTACCTAATATTTCCATTGCAATAATATAAATCAAGACACCTACAAAGGGTATGCCGTGGTATTAAATACATAGATTTAATCAAAGAGCGTCATGGACATTTTCAAGTTATAGGAATATATGCAGAGCAGATGCTTCAGAAGTTAGATGCATCTTCCTTTCGATGATGTGATGGGTTGTAAGCAAGTTTCATTTGATTGATACGACACGAGACGAGAGAATGTTCTCTAATAGATGAAAGCCAGAAGCAAGGTTTGTCAATTTTTCATCAACACGTCCCGATCTAATTAATGGGACTGGGGTCTTTGGCGTGCACTGCTAGCCGCATTACATGTGCAGTGCTGATATCCGAGAACATGTCAATATCATATTTAATTGTAGAAATATCTTGATTATTTTATATGTTTTATCTAGTATAGATAGTAGATATAAATAGAATCAATCATTGTGAATTATCTATCATATCCTGGTGGGCTTGAGCTATGTGGTGATGAACAAAGATAGATATAATAGAGAAAATGTAGATGGTTTTATAACAGAGTTCAACTCGTTATTCTGGAAATTGTCCACCCATTTTCAAGCATCCACAAGTAGACAGATCCTTGGAAATTACTTTGAAAATTTTGCAAAGAATAAATGGTTTGAAATATATTTTCTTAAAAATAATCTCATACGAAAATGAATGAATGAAAACTAACGGAGAGTAAATTTGTCACGGGCGTATCATTTTTGGGTTTAATTTGCGATAAATTTATCACGAATGCACCGATTTGAGATTTTTCATGGTATTAACTAGGGGTGTCAAGACCCGAACCGAAAATCGAACCGAATCGCGAACCGGCAACCGAACCGAACCGAAAAATCGAATTTTTCGGTTCGGTTCGGTTTTCTTCCGATTTTCATCAAACCGAAAATTTTTTATTGGTTCGGTTTTTATCGGTTAACCGAACCGAAAACCGAAAACCGAACCACAAAGGCACAAACCGATAAAATCAAATCTAATTCGGTTCTCTCCCGACTTACGTCTCTCAGTCCTCTCGTCTCTTGGTTTTTCTAGGTTTTCGTCTGAGTTCTCTCAATGGCGACGGCGACTGCGACGACGACGGCGGCAGGGATGGCGACTACGACGGCGATGGCGACCGATTGAGGGACAAAGCCCCTTTCTTCTGCAAGTCTCTCCTTCGTCCCTCTTCCTTCTGCGACGGCGACGGCGATAGAGCATGTCCTGCGCGCGCTCTGCTCTAGACTGAGGGGCCGCCATCTTCACTTTGCCGGCTATACACCTCCAGTTCGCGACTCATCCTCTCGTCCGACGCTTCCAGCTCTTTGATTCGCCTCACCGACTTGGCAATCTCGGCGTTCTTGGAGCGGATCGGGCCCTCCGGCACCGGGACGAGGAACGCTGTCTGCTGGGACGACCTCGTGCTCGGGAGCTCGGTCTTGACGTGCGACGGCGGCTTTGGCGATTTCTGGAAGCCCATCGCCATCTTCACTTTGCCGGCTACCATCGGAGGGAGATTCTGGAGCTTGGGTTTCCGGACGACGGAGATTCTGGAGGGAGATGTCAAGGTGGGTCTCTTGAATTCGTGGTTTTCTCTCTTAATGTCTGCAAATCTTAGTGTTCCGCTTTCTATCAGAATCTGAGGTTGGGATTACAGGGTATGGAAGAAAGGGGTGAGTTTGCGTTTGAGGTTAGTGTAAATGTGCAGCATTTGAGATGTGAGTGTTGCTGCTGCATTAGACTCAGGTTAATCTGAGGTTGGGATTATAGGGTGTGAAAGAAAGGGGTGAATTTTTGTTTGAGGTTAGTGTAAAGGTGCAGCATTTGAGGTGCGAGTGTTCTGCTGGATTAGATTCAGTTTAATTTGAGGCCACTTCTAATCCTCTCTCCACCCTCTCCCTCTATCTGTCTCTCTCTCATGGGTAGTTCGAAACATAATTATAAGCTAATAGCCACAGAGCATGATTTAATTGATTCTAAATGGAGCACTAGTAGCTAATGGCCTCTCAACTAGTCAACTGTATTGCAAGTTCGCTACCTGCAGTGCAAGGTTGTATTTCTAATCGAGGAAGAACTTAATGCTAAAACCGACTCTTTCCAGGCCGGAAAGGACCTGGAAAGCAGATCTAGAATTTAAATTTTTTGGCGAGAAAAAGAAGGGGGGGGGTGTGTTATGGGATGAGAAAGGTGGAGCAATAGAGATGGACAGTATTGCAGATTCAGAGATGTTGCGAAACTTGGTCCAAATTGAAGATGTTTAGAGTTAGGTGGTAGTGCAGGATTGCTAACTGAAGATGTTTTGATGTCCAAATTGGGTTAAAACTGTAATGATTCAATTGAACTTGAGAATCTAGTCTGGGGTTTGAGCAATTCGATTTTATTCTGTTCCTATGGTGATGTACCCCTTTCTTCACCTTTGAGGTGGAACTACTTATTTCCCTCTCTTCTTAGATATGTTGAGCTTAAAACAGTCCTGCATGTTCATAGAGAGTGAGTTTCTTCCTTTTCAAGCAATGATGCAAATAGAAAACACAAAAGCGAAAGTATATATTGTGACATCAAGATTCCTAAGTTGAGATCACTAATTTTATTTCAATTGTTTTGGTTAGGGTATACAAAAGAAAGGAGCAGCATTGTGGTTATTGGGCTTAGCGTGCACACAACTCCTAAGGAGATGCGTGAGAAACTTGCCATTCCTGAGGCAGAATGGCCTCGAGCCATTGGAGAACTCTGTAGTTTGAATCGCAATCACGAAATTCTTCGAGGATTGGAGGGGATTGAGGTCTGAAAGTCACATGGATCTGGGATGTGAAACAGATGCACTAACCCATCTTAACCAGTCCTCTGCACTTCGGCCTCGGTGTCGGGATTTACTGCTTCGTGCACAGTCATCTGTTTCCTTCGTGGGGTGCATATACCTCAGGGTAGTTCGATGTAATGTTTCTTTTCTACCTGGGTAAGTTTCATGCTAGGCCTTTTGTCCTAGGGATACCGCCTTGTGTAAGATGCTCATCGACTAATTTCCAATGATCAAAAGTGTCTTATTCTCGAAAGTGTCCGTGAGTTTCCATTACAGCTATGTCTTGTTATCCCCTTTTGGAGGTCCTATGTGCAAAAGATATATTTGATGCTCTTAGTGTGGTTCCACAACATCTCTTTTTTACCTAAATATATCATTGCTTGGACCCTCCATCAAAAGCCTTTGAGTTAAGAAAGGTCTCCAACACCAAGAGTGGCATTTTACCTATGACAACATGAAAGAGAATCGAGGAACCCCTAAAGCAGCGTGTAGCCGAAAGAGGATGGACGAAAAGACAAATTCGGCACCCTAAAGCAAGCCTTTTCTATTTCGGGTTTGATAAAGAAAGGGTGAGTCTATGGCCGGGAGGCATCGCTATTGGATCGAAAAGTGAAAAATTATAATCGTTCGAATCGAGATTAGATCTTGGCCGAGGCTTGTTATATTTCAATTAAATGGTAAAAGATTGTAAGGATGTCTAGATGATCGCAATCATTGACTGTGTAAGTCGTGTTCGGAGGTAGAGAGAGAGTACCATGCGTGACATCTATATTTATGGTAAGCCGTCCCAAAAAAAAAAAAAAAAAAAAACCGAAAACCAAAAGCTGAAAACTGAAAAACTGAACCGAAATTTCGGTTCGGTTCGTAATTGGGTCGGGTCTTATTCGGTTTGGTTTGGAAATTTTTTCTAACGGTTCCGTTCGGTTCAGTTTTTCAAAAAAACCGAATCGAACCGAACCGTTGACACCCCTAGTATTAACCCTTTAAATAAATGCATGGGTTGCCTTGGCTTGGTTTTTCTCTATATTTTGAGAATCCTCTGTAATTAGGCAATATATATCGTGAAAAACGATTGTCTCATTCGTATGATGAAGTTGACTACTTGAAACTGAAGCCTAGTGACTGGATCTACTTGAATTACTTGGTACGAGGATAGGAAATAAATGGGCTCGAGTAGCAATTATTAGGAATTATACGAAATTAGAATGAGAGTTATAACGTGAACTCAACAATCAATCCCATGACACAAAAAATCATTACGTACAATTTGCTATCAATCCCTCATGCCACCTTTTGAGTCAGGGTCCGACTTAATCGGATCATGGCTAACAAGATTTCTATAAATCTCAAGAATTAATGAGATGAAACCCAAATCACTTGAAAGTAAAAAGAAAAAAAAGATACCGCTCGGGCTAATTTTTAGAGCACAGACTTATCTATCAATTTTATTTTTGTTCCCATTAAAAAATTATTAGGGGATTTATTATTTAAATTGAAGAGGGAGGATAATTAAAGAATCATAAAAAGCAAATCGAGGATTATTTTATAGGGGAGGCCACCGGATTCACAGCTCAGCAAGCAGAAAACGGGGTCAACTTGCTGATCTGGACGGAAGGTACCGGAACCAATTCTCAGCTTACATGTCAAGCAAAAACACTAGCGAAAACGACACCCCACGACACGTCATTGACTTCCGTCTCTCTCTATCTCTCCTTAAGTTTAGCCCTAATTTCGGCGCATCAGAATCGATCTGTCGATGAACCTTTTTTTTTTTGAAAAAAGAAAAGATAAAGTTGATCGAGCTGTACATGCCGTGGACTAGTTCATTAGAATTTTTGAATACATTTATAATGTCCCCCTTCGATAAGAAAATAATTTTGAAGGGTTAGTTCGAGGCTTAGATGGGCACCCGATCTGTTTTTAAATCAATAAAGATTTTTTATGACGACATGCAATGTCTGTAAAAATAATAGGAAAATTACCAAATGGGGATTCAGTCAATTTTTTTTTTTTTTCAATTTTATCAATTTGATTATAATTCCTTGTGAGAAATTCAAATATAATCCTTCTAGTTAACTTCCGTCTAAAATCACAAACGTGTTAGCCAAAGTCATCCCCTCGACAGGCCACTTATTAGTGATTTTCGATGAAAAATAGTTAAAAAGACTATCATAATTTCGTGTGGAAGTTTTAGGGTTTAATCGGGAAAATTGAAAAGTACATTAACAAGTACATAATTGATTGTACAATTTCCCCTTAAAAATAATACGCGGGTTAAAGGTAATCTTAATTCTTATTCAAATGACTCCAGCCACATATATATAGTACAATTATAACGTCACTTTTCCGAGGCAGGTGCATATTATAAAGCCACTCCAATTAATTATAATATGGCCTAGGGGATTTGGAAATTGGAAAAAAAAAAGGGAATAATGCCGGTAATCAAATCATGGCAAGTCCAAGCAAGACACAGCTTGTCCCTCGAACAATCCAACGTGGTCATAACGAATTAACGAGGCTACCAAATCCTGGTTCGGTCACAATAAGTTGGCAACATCACTTCGATTGCACATCCCCCAAATTTCTCGACCCCTCCCGTTGTCAAAAACGGCAACTGAATCCTGCGCATCCCTATAAAGCCTCTCTCGCCCAACAGAGACATCCTTAAATCTCGTTCTTTTCCAACTTCCGAGAATCCTGCCCTCCCCGGCGGCAGCAGCCCCACCCGCCGCCATGTCGAAGCCCAGCGGGCCGCCGCCGCCGCCGCCCCCGCAGCGGCCGCTCCACAAGCAGCACTCGTGGTCCCCGGACGTGCTCCGGGAGGAGGCGTGGCAGCGGCGGAAGGGGAGCTTCAAGGGCCGGCGCGCGAGCGTGACGGACGACGACCTGGACGAGCTGAAGGGCTGCATCGAGCTGGGGTTCGGGTTCGACTCGCCCCGCATCGACCCGAAGCTCTCCGACACCTTCCCGGCCCTGGAGCTCTACCATGCGGTCAACAAGCAGTACCACCGGAGCCTGTCGAGGTCGTCGTCGGCCGAGTCGTCCCTGTCGCTGTCGTCGCTGGTCTCGGACAACGACGCCGAGAGCACCGGCTCCATATACGATCCAGGTAATTTACAGATCGATGAACCGAACGTAAAAAGTGCACGCAACCCTTCCTTTTCCCTAACGCTTTTTCTCGGTGCCGAACTGAAGGTGACGATCCGGAGACGGTAAAGACGAGGCTGCGGCAGTGGGCGCAGATCGTGGCGTGTTCGGTGCGGCAATCTTCTTCTCCTTCCCCATATTGATCTGCTCCAGAACCCAAGTGTTGTACATAGGAATTGATCGGTATACAATAGTCGATAGGCTCTTGATTTGATTTTCTCAGTCAAAATTCGTTCCAAAACATTCATTTTCTCCCTTATAATTTTTCTACCCATTTTCGGGACCTCAGCTATACACCGATGAAATTCATTCTTGTCCGGGTACTATTATCTGTAAAGTGCGAAATCTCTTTTTGAATCTCGTGATGAGGATGAATAAAGGAGTCGGAGGGCCGTCAATCGGGGCTGTCGAGCAACTCTGTAATTTGGAGATACAGATTTTATTTCCCTTTTTTGGGAGCACAAGAATGGTAAGACGTATTAATATTTTTGGATTTTTTTGGCAAATTAATTAGCTGGCAGAATAATGTTGGGTTTGCGTGGGATGTTGTTCGTATATGGTCAATGTTCTCATTAGAGGAAATATAGGATATATTACCAAAAAAAACAAAATTGTTTTGAAATCTTGATAAATATGGCAAAACAATAAATGCGATGGGGGTTGAGGTTAACGGACTGATTTCAAATTCAAGCCGATGCAATGCTTTGGTTGGACAATAAAGGTGGAATTGTCGTATATACTCAATGTTCTTGTTATAGGAAATATCGGATATATCACAACTATATCGTTTTGATAAATATGAAAAAATAATAAATAAGCTAGAGGTTGAGGTTAACGGATTGATTGAGATGACTCAAATCACAATATAGTTCTTTGCAAATCCTCTAGATTCACCATGCCTTTGATCAGACAATAGAGGTGAAATTGTTTGGTTTGTATATAATCAATGTTCTTGTTAGGGGAAATATTGAATATATTGCAACAAAACTTGTTTTGAATTCCTGATAAATATGGAAAAACAATAGATACAATAGAGGTTGAGATTAATAGATTGATTAAGATGACTCGAATTCAGCCAACTCAAACCACAATATGGTTCAGTGCAAATTCTCTAGAATCGCTATGCCTTTGATGGGATAAAAGAAGTGAAATTATCTGGAACATGAGGATTAAAGAAAAACTGGATTTAGTTTACCTGTTCTCTAAGGCTACTCGGCGTTGCAATTTCTCGCGAAAATTCTAAGTTGGGTAATGCTCGAACATAAACATTAACTCCAACGATTGAAGAATGAAACTTCGGTTTTTTTGTTGGGGAAGGGGGGTGTTGGGGGCTGGGGAATGTCATGCCTCCCGTCCTAAATGGGAGTGCTATGCCGCTGCTAAACTGGGCCAAGACGTGCCAATACAGAAAGACGCAAAAAGTCTTGGATTGGACCCGCTCGAACAAGGGTGGGTTTCTTGCGCCCAGGAACGAAGCCCAGAAGTCCTCGAGCATGTCTGCCAGGAGAAATGGGCCAGGCTCCAGGCCCAGTTCAGTCACCAGATGTTCTGCTCTTCACGATGACGAGTCGATGGATCGATCCCACCAAGAAATCTATACGTTCGCTCAAACGTTCTGTCCCAGCTAAGTGATGAAACATGCGCGCGAACATCCGCCGGTATAATGTTTCATTCCGTTGTGAAAGCCAATGTTTTTGTGGTGTGTGTTCCTGAAATTCTCGACCTACAATAATGCAATGGACAAGCCAATTTTTGTCCGAATATTTATACAAACGGGTAGTGGAAACATTGTGATTGGAGCACGCTTAATCAAGTCAATCCATCACCATTACTGTGATGAGATCTCCTTGGCTAATTTCTAAACACCCCTCCTCCTATTTCTCTCCACTAACAAATCATCTTTCTTAACAACGACAGATCATTGGATGATCTAGAAAGACGATTTCCGAAAATGTCGAAGTAATCATGCGAAAGAAGCGGACTGCGTTAACACACGGAGCCACAGCATGTGGCTGCGCTGTCAGAAGCCGCCATAAATCACGTCAGTGATCTCTCTAAACTGACCTACTACGCCTTCCTTTCCAACCAATGGATAGAGCGAGTTCGAGTGTTGTCTTCATGATGAGCAGACCATCCATCGCCAGGCCTACTATATAAGACATGACATCCCCGAAACTTCAGATCTCAGGTACCGCCCCTCTCGTCACCAGGCCTTTTACCTACTCTGTCCGTGCGTGGCGCCGCGCGATTTTCCAGGCTCTTGTTTTTATCTCTTTTGCTGAGCGACTGGTAGACCTACCTGATCCTTTACTTTCTACGTCTTTTTGTGGGGGGCGAAGAATCCCCCGCCCGGGCCGGGGAACTTCCGCTTTGCGTGCGGCTTGCGAACTGCGAACAGTGCGCGTATATTTTATGCGCGTCATTTGAATATTCAATCCAATTCCTCGGCTTGCATTGACTTCCGCGGACAAAAAAATCCCTGCTTGGTCGTGCTCTTGACCCTCCCCCAGAACAGTGCCCGCTCCCGTCTCTGATCGACCGATGATACCGAAGAGGCGACGAGGAGAATCATCCCGAGGCGACCCGTCAGGCTCTCTTCCTTGAAGTCGTCGTCTCGATCTCTCTCGAGCTTTCGGAGATGGAGAAGTCGGCGAATCTTGCTTCGAATCACAGATTCTCCCGGCCCCCGCATGCCCACGACTCGTCCCTGCCCATCGCCAACGGGAATCTGGCGGCGCCCAAGAAGAAATGGACCAACTTGATGCCCCTCTTCGTGATTCTCGTGGTGCTCGCGGAGATCGCGTTCCTGGGTCGGCTCGACATGGCCAAGAACGCCGCCCTGGTCGATTCTTGGGCCGACGTGTTCCACCGCTCGCATCCCGGGGGCGAGCTGCCGCTGGACAGCGACGATTTCCCCGTCGTGAAGGAGGGCGGTGACCGGAATTTGGGGTCGGAGGCGGAGAGCTGCGAGGAGTGGTTGGAGAAAGAGGATGCTGTGGTCTATTCTAGGGATTTTCACAAGGACCCTATTTTGGTTTCTGGTCAGAACGAGGTTCGGTCTATGTTTGTTTTTGTTTGTTTAATATCGAATTGATTCTTGTTTGATCCATAAAGTTCATTAATTTCTCTGCATGTCGTCGTAAAGAGAATGAGTAACTGTAGGGGATGCTTTATTTTTGTGTGTTTGGCGACATATAGTGTGTCGATTGAATAGTTTGTGGAGTTTGGATTCTTGGAATTAAGATTTTTCTGAAACTGACTCGGAAAGGACCAGCAAGAAATAAATGCTTAGCTACTGAGTCAAGATACACAATTACAAGAAAGATGAAGGGTAGGAATTGTACCTCTTTATTCTTATCTTTGCTCTCTTCCATGTTGACTTCACTTGTACTGGTCCATGTCTATGTGAAGTGAGTTTATGGAAAACCGAGCATTCGAGAAGGAAAACTGCCGCTATAACATGGCATTGAAGTTGCATATGTGGGGATGTTCGAGTTTGGTAGTTACTGTTTCTAAATCTCATCTCCTCTCTTCTTCCTTTAGCTGGTGCAATTAGTAACTCAAGCAAAAACTCTAGTTCCACTCCCTTCAATCTGGATTAGTTTTAGCTATGTGCTTGAGCATTACAGTTGAGATATTGGAGTTCCTCTCAATGCTTGAATAGTTGGGGTTCAACTCTGTTTCTAGGAAATATTATCATGAGTTTTCAGTGTGTTTTGGTTGGAATCCTTAATTAACATTCTGTCTTTATGCTTGTTACGATATCAGTCTAAATTCTAAAAATCCCTCGGCATCCTTAATTAACACAGGATTGGAAGACATGCGCTGTTGGATGTATGTTTAGGTACGGTTCAGATAAGAAACCTGATGCGCAGATGGGATCACATGGGCAAGCCGGAACAGCTACTATACTTAGATCGATGGAGTCTTCACAGTATTATGCAGAAAATAATGTTGCTCAGGCACGACGGTGGGTAAGCACTATCTAAGTTGACTTGATCGTACTTTTGAAATGTGTTGTAGGCTCTAGAAAATCGTGTAGTCCCTATATTGGAGTTCCTTTATCATTATCATATGTTGGGCAGATGCTGATGCGATATAAGCCTTTTTTAAGAATTAAGGGAAGCAATGACCATGGTATAATTCGCCCCATGCATGAGCACTTATCCATTATTCCATTATGGAGAGAGAGAGAGGAGAGAAGGGGGGGGGAGGCAATGGTCGAGTCTGTTGTTTGTTGTTTAGAACTGAATCATTTGCTTGTCATGTGTCATCTGATATTTTCATTTATGATGACCGTGGAGAGAAGATGTAGCCTTGGGTCTTAGGCTGCTACCAGCATATAGCATGGGAAGATGGTCAAAAGTGTGTAATTCTGAATAGCGTGCAAGTAGTTATTTCACTAACGAGGGGTAAGTTTGTGTATTTCACAATTGTAAATCTCATTTATCACCAAGTATCTGCTAAGTAATTTCCACCTAATAAAACTGCGACATCAAATCAAACTCCATGATCCGTAAGTGGTTACCTGATTATTAGATCTAAACTCAGAATTACTCAGATCTCTGCCAAACAATCTCATGCAGTGAATTAGAGTTAGGAATTGGTCATATTAACATGCATAATTCCGAAATCATTGTGTTTGTTTTACCGATCCATGAGGTCAAACTTTTGCTGTTACTAAGATAAGAACGGGTGATGGAAGGGACACAATTGTTAATAGATTAATCACACAAGATACTTTATTATTTTTTTTTTTTATAGATCACACGATTATGACTGATGCTGCCTCTATGTACATGCGCCGGATTTTCATGCTAGCAGAATGGCTGGGTTGCATGCATTGCTCTCCATTCCTTTTCTTGTTATCTTTCTTTATTGTGATCTTAGATGTTTTGTGTTTCAGGAGGGGTATTGATATTGTGATGACAACTAGCCTATCCTCTGATGTTCCAGTTGGGTATTTTTCATGGGCTGAGTATGATATTATGGCTCCTGTGCAGCCAAAGACTGAGAAGGCCATCGCAGCTGCCTTTATTTCTAATTGCGGGGCTCGAAATTTTAGGTTGCAAGCTCTTGAGACTCTTGAAAAGGCTAAAATAAAAATAGATTCATATGGTGGCTGCCATAGGAACCGAGACGGGAGAGGTGAGCGCTATTATTTTTAGCTGCTCAATCTGAAAATAGTAACTGTTATATAATAGAAATATTTTGTTAGTTTAGGTTGTATAACATCGTGTGCGGAAAGATTGTCATTGTCACTACACTGGACAGCATCTCTTCCTTTAAATCCTGGCGGCTTCCTTTTGGCCTTGTTCACATGACAAACAATGGATTTGGAGTGTCATAAGCAAACTTACACTTCTGTTAGAATAATGTGGTTAGGTCTATGCTGTTCCATGAATCTGTGCATTTTGCTCATGCATTTTAACATCTGAACGATTCATCTCTGAATTTTCATATGGAACATGAGCAGTGAAGATTTGTTTTAAAGAGTAGGGCCAGCACCAATCAGCTCTCTAACCAACGTAATGAGATTACTGTGAGAAATTGAACTCCTAATGAGTCCAAAAGTTGAAAAGCATATCGTCCTGCATGAAGTGTTGGCACTCAAATGTGCGAGAATCCTATATCTGCTAGTTATTTTGACCAGTGATATTTTAAAAGAGAACAGAGTTGGATGGAGCTAATGATATCTTCTGTAACTGTGTTTATTGTATTTTGCAGTGGACAAAGTGGAAGCTCTGAAGCGCTACAAGTTTAGTTTTGCTTTTGAAAATTCTAATGAAGAAGATTACGTCACTGAGAAATTCTTCCAATCGCTTGTTGCCGGTAAATGGTGTTCTTTGTCTTTTTACGTTCTCCCGATCGATATATTTTTATTGAAAAGTTGACCCTTCCTCCCATTTGATCTCCTCAGTGGTTCTCTCTTTTTGGCATTTCCCAAATTTGAATGCCAAGTTATCCAGATTTCAGTACACAACTTTTTCTCCTTGGGTCAATCGCTTAGACTATTTGGTCCATTGAGCAAGTTTGTCCCATACAGACAGTGGCAAACATATCTTGTCTGTTTGTAAAATTTGAGGAAGTCGATTACCTATTAACTGTGTTGCAATGCTGAAATAGTTGTGAAATAATGAATTCTGCAGGTTCTGTTCCTGTGGTTATCGGTGCACCAAACATTGAGGATTTTGCACCAGCTCCTGGTTCATATTTACATATCAAGGAGTTAAAAGATGCTTCAGAAGTTGCCAAGACAATGAAGTACCTCTCAGAGAATCCTGTTGCATACAACAAATCATTAAGGTACTCTTTAACAACCCCAACCCCACACCCCCCAAAAAAAAAAAAAAAAAAAAAAAAACAAATGCCTGCGCACATAATAACTTCTGTTTGTTCTGTTTCTTTTCTGAAATGCTCATTTTGTTCTGATTCTGAGGATATGTGGCTGGAGTTCTTCTGTGGTTTGGAATTGCAACTAATATTGTTCCTGGAGGACTTCTAATATGAATGTGGCTCTATTAGGTGGAAGTATGAGGGTCCATCCGATTCTTTCAAGGCCCTCGTGGATATGGCAGCTGTTCACTCATCATGCCGTCTTTGCATTCATATTGCTACCACGATTAGAGGGAAAGAAGAGAAAAGCGCAGGTTTCAAGAATCGTCCATGCAAGTGTACTCGAGGCTCAGAAACCGTATACCATTTGTTCGTGAGAGAAAGAGGGAGGTTCGAGATGGTATCCATTTACTTGAGGTAAGCGCCTTGATATGCATAAAACAATTGCAACACAGCAGCAATTTCTCTATACATCTGACTTGTAAGATAAATCTATCGGTTCATCCCGTTGTTAGTCTTCCTCGATGTTTCTTGTTGACATGCCGGGAGAATTTTCAAGATATTTAAATGCTCATACAGAAAACTCACGCTGGAGGCCCTGGAGTCTGCAATTTGGACGAAGTTCACTTCTATGAACCATGTGCCAATTTGGAAGGAAGAAAGACCTGAAAGCATAAGAGGAGGGAATGAACTTAAAATTTACAGAGTATACCCTGTTGGCATGACGCAGAGGCAGGCTCTGTATACGTTCAAATTCAAAAACGACGCAGAACTAAGGAGTCACGTGCAAAGCAACCCATGTGCGAAGTTTGAAGTGATTTTTGTCTAAGTAGTTTCTCATCCTGGCAACAGTTTGGCAGAGTGGGCCATTTGTGCACTTCCTGCTGTGGGAATTTGCGAGGAGGTGAATATGAAATTAATCAGATCGATGCCTCCCGGTGCGCCATCCTCTTTTGCATATCGTGCTTATGCAAGTGATGGATGGAGCGATAAATTTAGCAGAGAACTGACGGAATATTTATCGGGCCAGCTGTGGCAAGCTCAGATATTTGATCATTGTGTTTGCCTGTGACGGAAGCTGGATCTAGATTATTTCGGTGAAGGGCGTTAGATTGATTCTCGGGTCATAACCTTTGATGTATTTCTTTGACTCTTTGAGGTGTGGCAATACAGAGATTCACGTTTCAGATCTTGATCTTCCTACATTTTTTCTGTCCTAAGTAGCTATGAACTGGAAGAGTGATGGACCTGCTCCACCACTGTCCATATTGGGGCCTTTCGATGTCCAGGTTGATGTGTTGATACCATGCTTTGCCTTTGAGATTGACAGTTGGAGTTGAACTTGGGTCTGGGGCAAAGTCTATTTGGAAGTTTGATAACATTTTTTTTTTTTGAAAAATAATTTTTTTCAATTTTTTTTATTCTCCGAAACGATTTTTGAGTAAAAGAATGCGTTTGATAAATATACAAAATTTATTTTGGAATAGAAAAAGAATACGAATGCATTTGATATGACTTATAATTTTTTTTGAAACGTTGAATCTCTTTCATTTTTTAATAATTTTTTTAGATCTTGCATTTTTTTTTTCCTTTTTTCTTCTTCTTGCTCCTTTGCTCCAAGCAGCCAGTGACTAGCAGTGGTGGACTAGCCATTGGTCGGCAATTGGTGACCATGACGGCGGCTAGTGATCGGTTGGGGAGGGGGGCAGCGGATGGCAGGGAATAGAAAAGGCAAGAAATAAGAAGAAAAATAAAATAACAAAAGGACTTATTTTTAGAAATTGTTATAGGAAACAAAATGTTGTTTTTTTCCACTTCTTATTTCTGTTCTAAATCTATTTTGCATTTATCTTTTTATTTCGGAAATAAAAAATTTTGTTGACGTTATTGTTCTTTTTTTTTGTTTCAAATAACAAAAAAATAGAAAATAAAGAAACGGAAACATTAACAATCAAGCCTTAATCGTCTGAGGAACACCTCAGAGTAGGGAAAAGGTTTAAGGGGAAATAGTCGGAAGTGATATAATTGATCTTCTTTTAGAAAAATAGTTTTAAAATTATTTATTTTTTAAAAAATAAATGAAGTCAGATCCCCAAAGACTTATTCCTTTTATCATAGTTGGAGCCAGACCTAATCAGGGTCCTTGTGGCTCACTTGGGCTGCTCAAGCACGCCGGGTCCAAAGTACAATTTAATGGTTGTGGTAACGAAATTTCCCTCACTTAGGAGTTAGGTCCGTCAGGCCTGCTCGAGTCCGGACATGTTACATAGAAAGCTCATCCGTCAAAACCCACAAAAACTTTAAGGTCCAAAATTCCATCCAGTGCTCCATCGTTGATCAGGTCAATGTTGAAGTGGGCGCGTTGCAGACTCTGACTTTTCTCCTGTGGTTGAAATCATATTCCATTTAAGATCTGATGAGATTCCTCCTGGACTTTATCGTAGGACCGTTTAGATCCGGAGAGAATCCCCCCGGACTTGATCAGAGGACCGTTCCACCACAAATGATGATATGTCCTTTCAAGAACATGGATGGGTGTACAAAAATGGTGAAATATCCCTTGAACCTGGATGGATCGACATGAATAGTTTATTAATTTTGGATAAAAAAAAGTAAATAATAAGAAAATTAAAGGTGCATAAATTAGAAGTAGTCGCCGCTAGTCATGTAAAATTACAAGAAAGTAAAGATAAACGTAAATTTACAGAAAAACGTCAATTTTTTAGATTGATTGGAGATTCTTTATAATGAACACATTGGGTACTTATAACTCTCTACAAACCGTTGCATATAGTGGTTACTAATCTAGCAACACTTATCTACAAAAGTTACACAAATCCTAAAATAGCAGCAATAAATATAACCACATATTAGTTAGTTTTTATGTCGATTGGCCACTGTCGGTGACTTGGTCGATCAACTTTCCAAGTTTTGATGAAAATCCTCTGCAATAACTTTCACATTGTGTATTGTCTATTTCATTGGCAAATTGTGGATTCTTTCGGTCATTGACTGTTTTGATCATATTGTTTTCATCGATTGAGGTTGCCACTTTATAGCTAATAACCAAAAGTTGATCATTTTATGATATCGCCAAGGACATTATCGGGCCAAATCGAACTTAGCAACGGATGAATAGAATACTCCCATGTGCGCATCTAACTCCCGGGAATCATCATACTTAAATTTGCTGCTGCTGCTGCTGCTGCTTAAACCTCGGCGATTATTTTAATGGTGGGCTAACGAAAAGGAAGAGGAGGAAGCAGACGCCACAACCAACTCGTCACATTAAATTAGCCTAAACCCCTTTCTTTAATCCCAAGACCAAGACAATTCGTGCCTCCATAGTTGAGGAACCAATCAGTATCGATCCTTTCATCTAGGAATCTGTCAAACCATGGAATTTTCATTTTACATTAGTCAAACTCTCCCTCGACTCGTGAAAATTTGACCTTACGAGCAGGCGGGGAGCTACTTCTTTTCCTTGTCCCTTGGATTATCTTCTCTTCATTAAAGTCCGTGAGCCGCATGTTGTGAGATTTCCATGTGTGGCGGCTATCGCAGGGGGTGACCTTTGGCTGCTTTGAAAAGGTGCACAGCTTCTCAATTCCTGCCTGAGCCCACGTGTCCCTCAAACCATTGGGTCCCTCGAAACCGCGGTCATGATTTTCTCGAGTCGTCGCCTTTTCTCTTATGTTGTCCTCTCCCCAAGCCAAGGGGGACTGTCCTTTTCATAACCTAATTGATTTTTGGTTAAGAAGGTACCTCGCCATGGCCAGGAACTTCCCCCCTCCAAGTCTCCTGCGCCTACCCATTTGCATTGCAAGGACGGCCATCTGATGTGTTCATTATTTTCATACGTCGATGCTCGCAGGCCTCGCAATTTTCAATTGAGTTAGGATGAAGCCTTTTAATGGCTTACTTCGGTCGGACCCGAAGCGGACGAAGACTATCATCTTCATAACCTAATTATGTCACGACCATAAGACTTTGGAGAGAATAATGAAATAGTACCCAGAAAAATACAGAGAGTTTTGCTGCATGGAGAGATTGTCACTTTGCTTGGGAGATACTGGAGCTGAGAGTTAATAATTTTGAATGAGCTGGAAAATGAGGGGGGAAATCCCAAAGTAGAGAGCATTGTCATTTGGACTCTCTTACAGACTGAACTGAAAGTGATCATCGACCATTTTGGAGTCAGCTAGAGGAAATTTTACTGGAGAAGATTGTGTTCACATCCTGATTGGTCAATAAGTTGTGGGCAGGGAACGATTGCTTGTCTTTTCTTTTTGCCCCTTTTCTCAGGCTAGACCACTGGAATAAAACGCGCTCTCAAGTTCCCATTGAAGTAGGATCCACGCAAGGAAAAACACTCGCCATTCTTTGGTTATAATAAAGATTTCTTTGGTTTTGTTTCCCCCATGGTGGGACAGTCCAGAGGGAGAGCAGACTCAAAAGGCCAAATCAGTTGATCAAAACGAGTTGGCGAGACGCGAAATCCTATGTCGGAAAACCAGAATCGGCAAATGACTATTGGCCCACCGGTTGGTCTCTCACGAGTGGCTTCATCACCTCCTTTTACAAATACTAATGGAGAAACTAAATGAAGCTTAGCTAGTTTTAAAATGACCCCTTGACCAATAGCAAAAGTCACTTGATCCTGCAGCCCAAGCAGCAGCCACCTCCTCCTGACCCTGATATAGTAAAGACCAAAGAAGCACAAAATGAAGCGGCAATAAAAAATACAACAAGTACTTGGATAATACCATGCAGTAATAAGGACAACACAAACATTTTATCCCTTTGCTCGCCGTGCATTCTCCGTCTGACCTCAAGGGGACCAAAAAAAGGAAAACTAATGAATGACCTTTAGCAACACCCAAGAGGCCATTCAATCAGAGCTCCTCTTCCTCTCCTTTCCACCTCTCCTAAGGTCCCAACAATAAGCTTCATAAGGCCTTCAAAATGCTAACATCTAGATCTCACTCCATTGAAGCACATCACAAACAACAACTTCTTGATCTTGAGCAACACATAAGCATTGCAACATGTCTTCCATGTCCATCCGCTTTCTCTCATCTCCCTTGCCATGTCAGAAGAGTTCAGCTTCTCTCTCCCGGACAAGGGTGTCCACAGATGCCACCCCAACGGCTGCCCCACCTCCGCCGGGGGTGGGGGCGGACGCGGCGAGGCTGGAGCCGAGGGTGGAGGAGAGAGATGGGTATTGGGTGCTGAAGGAGAAGTTCAGGCAGGGCATCAATCCTCAGGAGAAGGTGAAGATTGAGAAAGAGCCAATGAAACTGTTCATGGAGAATGACATTGAAGAGCTTGCTAAGATGTCGATGGAAGATATCGACAAGGCTAAGGTCACCAAGAATGATATCGATGTAAGGCTCAAGTGGCTTGGCTTGTTTCATAGGAGGAAGCATCAATGTGAGTCGGCACCATATTTCACATGTTTGTATTCCAATATGATCTGCCTATATTTCCTTTCCTTATATGCTCTATTGAGTTGCTTAGGACTTTGATGCACTTAAAGGAACAAAGACACGACAAGATAATAGAAGTAGTCATTCTTAGCGGAGGAAGATAGTGCTTGAGGATATGTAGGTCAAGGTGTCGGTAATTAGCAATACACATATGAGCTTTGGTATTGAGTGTTGATTAATCCTCCTCTTCATAAGAGGTCGTGTCCAATTCAATCTGAATAACCTCACAAGCTAAGAAATTACTCTTCCTCTTCTACGCATCAGCACTGATATTTGCTCTATTTGAATTCTCAAGGAAATGTGTGGCACGTCAGCTGCAGAAAATCTTCGACATTTATGTGACCCTGCAAAAGTAAGAAAATTGATAGACCAGTCTTTACCAAAGTACCGACCTTAGGGATAATAAAGGTTATAATACTTGCAAATAGTTTGCTGAAAAAATGGCCAGGTCACCTGAAGTGTTAATCTAGTCTCGTTATAATTTGCGTCTTTGGTGTTTAGATGGTAGATTCATGATGAGGCTGAAGCTGCCAAATGGGGTGACAACAAGTGCACAAACCCGATACTTGGCGAGCGTCATCAGGAAATACGGAAGAGACGGGTGCGCAGATGTGACCACCAGGCAGAACTGGCAGATCAGAGGGGTGGTCTTGCCCGATGTTCCGGAAATACTCAAGGGCTTGGCTGAAGTTGGCTTGACCAGCCTCCAAAGTGGCATGGACAATGTGAGGAATCCTGTTGGAAACCCCCTGGCAGGAATCGATCCTGATGAGATAGTCGATACACGGCCTTATACTAACCTACTGTCCCAATTCATCACCGGGAATTTCCGTGGAAATCCTGCCATTACAAACTTGTGAGTTCTTTCCGTTTCAGTTCATAGCTTTGACATTCTTTAGCATGATCTTACTTTGTTATGACCGACTCACTTCAGGGGTAACTAGCTATCATGTTACTGGAAATTGGTGGCAATTAAGTAGTGCATATATTGGTCAGTGAATCTAAGAGAGCTACTAAAATGACTTAGTTGGAAAGTTTTTGACTTTACAATGTTTTAATCAACAAGCTCATGTGCATCAATATTGTCCAGGCCTCGGAAATGGAATGTCTGTGTGATTGGTTCTCATGATCTCTATGAGCATCCTCACATCAATGACCTTGCCTACATGCCTGCAATGAAGAATGGACAATTTGGATTCAATTTGCTGGTTGGTGGATTCTTTAGCCCCAAGCGTTGCGAGGAGGCAATTCCTCTCGATGCCTGGGTCTCAGCAGATGATGTAAACCCTGTGTGCAAAGCTATTCTTGAGGCCTACAGGGATCTCGGAACCAGAGGAAACAGGCAGAAGACAAGAATGATGTGGTTAATTGATGAACTGGTAGGGAATGATGGGGTTAATTCAAATTGGATGTTCTATTTTTCTTCTGAGAGGTCTTACTGGTTAAAAAATATTAGTATATTCATCTTGTTAATCTGATGAACATGTGAATCTCCAAAATAAATGCAGGGTATTGAAGGATTCAGGTCAGAGGTAGCAAAGAGAATGCCCCAGCAGATACTAGAAAGAGCATCGCCCGAGGACCTGGTTCACAAGCAATGGGAGAGGAGGGATTACCTAGGGGTCCATCCACAGAAGCAAGAAGGGTTTAGCTTTGTTGGACTTCATATTCCAGTTGGTCGGGTCCAAGCAGATGACATGGACGAGCTAGCTCGGATAGCTGACAAGTACGGATCAGGTGAACTCCGGCTCACTGTGGAACAGAACATTGTCATTCCAAACATCGAGAACGCAAGAATTGGAACCTTGCTTAATGAGCCTCTCTTGAAGAACAGATTTTCCCCCAGTCCACCTCTTCTCATGAAAGGACTTGTCGCGTGTACCGGCAACCAGTTCTGTGGTCAAGCCATAATTGAGACAAAGGCTAGGGCTCTGAAGGTGACTGAGGAAGTGGAAAGGCTTGTTTCCGTGACCAGACCTGTGAGGATGCACTGGACCGGATGTCCCAACACTTGTGGACAAGTACAAGTTGCTGATATTGGGTTCATGGGGTGCATGACAAGGGATGAGAATGGGAAGATTTGTGAGGGGGTGGATGTTTTCTTGGGTGGTAGAATTGGGAGTGACTCGCACTTGGGAGACGTTTATAAGAAAGGTGTTCCTTGTAAAGATGTGGTGCCCCTAGTTGTTGACATACTGGTGAAACAATTCGGAGCTGTTCTCAGAGAGAGGGAAGAAGCTGAAGATTGATTGTATGCTGTGTAGAGATCGACATGCTGTCGATACAAGAACCTCTGGTGGGATGCTAATAATTGAAGAGATTGCAAACTATACTCAACATGGGGAACTCCACATGATTTTCAGTGAACTAATCAATTGCCAAATGATTGGTATCAGTAGTCGCCTCGCTAGTCGGAGAGTTCTTTTGAAAACCATTTTTTGGTTCACTGTGGGAACAAAAGGTGTGATTTTTCCGCTCTGAATAAATTGTCAGCCCTGGGAAAAGACGAGAGATATTCATGATGTAACAACCTAATAAGACTAATTTTCGCTGTTATGATTGCTTGTCAGTGTGAAAAGGCACAAGCGTGAGAGGACTTGTGCGAGGGCAAGCTTGATATGTGGAGGCTTTTCCACTGGTATTTGAGTCACCTTATACATTTTACTTCTCCAGCTTTGATTTTCAAGCACCATTATTCTTAGGATCAGATAAGGGAAGGGGGGAAAAATCACCTCCATTCAATTACTCGTCACTTCTGCTCCGTGGTCATCAAACTAAGAATTTGATTGATTCGACTTCCAATCCCGGAAAATTTGCTAACATAGATGTCTGCCCCTCTTATTCACCACGTATTTGAGTCAATTCATGCAATTACTCAAAGAAAGCGAAAAAATTATCAGGAATCAATTATGTATTCCCACTTTGATCTTCGAAATAAAGATACCAAGCTTTCTGACAAAACCTTAGATCGCATCAGCTCTTGCAGTTAGCCACTCAGACAGAAGTATAGTTTAATTGAAAGTGTAGATAAGAAAAAAGAAAAAAACTGATATAAACTCCATTCAACAATTTGACAATGCAATACGCTCGTCATCCAACATATAAAAAAAGCTTGAACACGGCAGAACTCAACCAATCTGAGGTGGAGGCAGGTATTATCTGAATCAGCACAAGAGTTTCTTAGAAATCCAGTGGCATTCCGAACATCTTGTTGATATCATCCATGGCCTGCTTAGTAAAGACAGTTGGCTCAAACAAGTCACTTTCTCTTATTTTGCTGGATGGCTGTGGTGCCAACTTGTGTTTAGGATGTTCTATGTCATCTGAGAGAATTGAAAACCCTATATCTTTTTCCCCGTTGAGAGCTTTCACTGCTGATATTCCTGGGTCCACAGCTGCTTGATGTTCCAATTCATCATCAGGAAGTATCAGAAATCCGCTATTATTTTCCTCCTTCGCCAATATTTTTTCCCGCTTCTTTGATCTTCTAGATCTTACAAATTCTATTGGCTTTCCAAACATGTTATTTATGTCCTCCATGGCCTCTTTCAAGTTGATCGTGGGCTCTACTAGGCCATGGTGGCAAGCATTCTCCACCACTGGCTCATCTATTATGGTTGAACCAACAAACTTGCGAACGACTGTATCCTCTCTGAACTTTCCTCTGGATGAGCTTGCTATACCTAGCTCATCAGAGTTTTCAGAAGCAAGATCTTTTGGTCGAATGAACACGAAAGCATTCGCATGCGAATTAGAGACATTTTGTGCTTGATCCTGCTCCGATTCTCCATTCTCCTTTCCATCATCATTTCCTTCCTCATCAATGTATATTTGAAATCCTTCCTCTTGAGGCTGTGCAAGTGTGGATCTTGTGTGCTGAAGTGAACAACTCTTATCCCATTTCTGACCTTGAGATGCTTCAACTTGCTTCTCTGGGTTTTCATCAACAAAAACCTTGAAATTGCTGCTGGAACTCTGCTTTTCCCTTTCGTGCCTCCTAAGCGATCCTCTGCCAACTGGCATCTCAATTGGCTCTCTGAACATGCTGTTGATGGCATTCATTGCCTCCTTCATGTTTACTGTTGGTTCCACCAGTCCATGATGGCATGCATCTTCTGCCTCAGGCTTTCCAAGAAGGGCAGTATCTACCACTACAGTATCACGGCAAGATATGGCAGGTTCATCCACTTTCTTTTCCTCTGTCAATTGCAGCTTTGATGCTTTTCTAAGTTCCATCCTCCCACGCCCTTCCTTCCCCGCAACCACATCTGTTCTTGATTGTACCAGTGGCTTACCATTTTGAGACTTTTCCTCCCAAATTTGGTCCACATCTACATTTTGGTCCTGAGGAACTGATTTCTTAATGTTATTGTCATGGCATGTCCCATCATGCCTTCCATAAGAGTGGCAAATGTTTTCTTTGGTGACTTTCCTTTCTTGATGCTGTGGAACATCTGCCGTTTATTAGATGACTATGACCATGAGAAGGATTGCTTAAAGCTCCAACAAGCAACATCAAGAGAAGAACATACGATACCTGGATCCTCTTAATCTTGTGTCTCTCCAACCGATGGAGAAATTGCTCGTATGATTTCTGCAGCTCATCCACCGGCTCAGCAAGGCTGCCCAACAGTTATAAAAGAAGCAGCTTTACAAGCCAAGAAGAGTAAAGTCTCCAGAAAGTCGTACCTCAAAACCGAATTATCCATACACAAAATGGCTAACAATGGTTCCGCCAATTTGCTACACTAGCACAGCTCCACAGTTTGTGTTGTGAAATACTCGTTGCTTGTTAACAAGCTATCTCCTTGTTTTTCTGCTGACTAACCATGCATCCAATAGAGGTACAAATAACAGGGCAAAAGCTTACTTCTGCACTCCTAAATGATAAATCTTGTCAGCTTCCTCGAACTTCTTCATCTTCTCAAAGTAAAGAGCATATGCCTGGTAGAAGAGAGACCGCTTCATCCCAATGCGATTCATCTCCATTGCCCTCAAAAGCACCTTTGGATCATCGACATAATCCATCTGCACATTTATTGACAACGAAATCTAATAAACACCATCTGATCAACGATAAAAGAAGACTCGATCTTGTGAAGTGCATTTCCACACGATAAAACAACAAACTTGGCTTACTTTGAGCAAGGCTTGCTACATTCATGGAAAGAAAACAAGGAGAAACTAATGATTCTCGCAATTCGTTCCCGACATATGCACATGTCACTAGCATTCAGGCATCCTTAGCCTGCTCCTTAAAAAGAGTAGAGCGACGAATGCGGTCGAGAAAAGGAATTACCAACTGCAACCAAACGCGAAGGTAACGCAAGTCGTTCCTGTAGCGGCGGTCCGACTGGAACTTCTCGGCGCACTTCTGGAGGAACCTGGGGAGCTTCTCCTTCAGGACCAGCGGCGGAAGGCGCTCCTTCATCCTCCTGATCCCGCTGCCACGACATCGCGAAAACATCAAAAGGCGTCAATCTACAGTTCGAGCGAATGAGGAAGGCGATCCGGGAAAATGTAACGGCGGGGGGTTGGATGATCCGGCGTTTACCGGAGCCAGGGGAGAAGCGGGTCGTTGCCGGCGTAGGTCCGGATGTCGGAGATCACGGTGGAGAAGAGGTCGTCGTGGTGCGGTTGGGCGGCGCCGGTCTCCGCCATGCTCGCGATGAGAGAGAGAGAGAGAGAGAGAGAGAGCGTCAGGTGTCCGAAGCAGAGGAAGAAGCAGAGTTCGGCGAATCTCTTTCAATGGCGGTCTTGACCTAAGATTTGAATTTTCCGGGTGGGGGCCGGGTCCATTTCCTTCGTCTCCTTTAAACGGGAGCGTTTTGGCAGCCCATAACTATTTTCGATGCTCAATTGAATTTAGGGGAAACAACATAAACAACATAAATCAACCCACAACTTTTATTTAATGTATAACGTGATTCCTAAAATTTAAATTTGTTCAATGTCATCTTTGAAATTTTTTAATTTATTTGATGTGTTCTTTGAATTTTCAATACACAAATTTTTGTTTGATTCGTCCATAAATTTTTACTTTATTTGCAGTCATTAACTTTTGCTTTTGTTTGGTCGAAAATGCCATTAACTTTAGTTCAATATGCGGTATCATTCATAAGATTTCGATTTATTCAATTTAGTCTATAAAGTTTTGACATATTGGACTTTTATTAAATCTAATCCTCGGATTATATAAAGATACTTGCAAAAAAAAAATCAAGGGACGATTCGATTAAAGTTCTTATTGTTATTTTTTTTTTTAGTCCTACTCTACTCCTATTCTAATACTCACTCTTAGACTTTTGCACTATCTCCTTGCAGGATGTGGAAGTCGAAACTCACTATTGAAACTAATTCGTCCCCACCCCATCCCTTGAGAATATGAAGATTCGAACCTCCGTCTTTTTCTTTCATGTTGGAAGGGTGGCCACAATGGTTGATCCGATTAAAGTTCACTTATCACAATAAAGAAATTAAAAATTTAATGACATATTTCTTAAATTTATCCAAAATGAGACATTCCTCCTCCCGAGGTAGGCGGAGAGTTGAGCTCCACGCATCTCGCTTCTTTTAAGCGGGGAGGCGAAGTCGAGGCCGAGGAGCCTCGCCATTTGCGCCAACTCGGTCGCCAACTCGGTCGCGTTCGGGCGAGTGGCGACGAGCCGGGATCGACTCGGCGTCACTTCAGTGGAAAAAGAAAAGAAAAGGGAGAACGAAAAGACCGAAGGACAGGAATCGTATCTCGTTCCCCTCGGCCGTCGCCGGATCCGCTGCCGCCGATCTCTCGGCGGCGCCGTCGGTGTTCAGCTCCGGTGGACTACGGCGAGCCGGAGATCCGCCGCCCCGCTCGGCATTGCCATCTCCCGAGGGAAGCGCTCCGGGATGCGGCCGGAGGAGCTCGGGGGGGACTCGATCTGCTGATTGAGCGGTTCATGCTGCTTCCGCTCCCTCTCTGGTGAACATGGACCCGAACGCGGCTAGCGCTGTCGATTTCCTCATCGCAATCTACTTCGCCGTCGCCTACGTCGCCGCTCGCTTCTTCTTCGACAGATTCCTCTTCCGAGTGAGCTGTCCCCTTGCCCCTGCACTCTGAGCGCATGGCGTTTTTTCGAACTTGTTGAGCTCTCGACGGTGTTTATTCGCGCTGTTGTGTGTTTGCTTGTGCTTCTGCGTGGTGCTGTCACTGTACATTTGAAGCTAGTGTGGACTGGATAAGGACTTCGTTTTTAGATGCGCTCGGATCAGGTCTCTTTAGGTGTAGATTCAATGTTGCTCTTCCTTTAATCTCTTAAATTGAGTTCGCAATCTTGTCCGGTCAAGTAGGACTCAGTCGTTACTAGCATTGTGGAAGCGCTTTTGCCGGTCTCTCTCGCTTTGAGAAGTATCTGTGCATCTTCCTTTACGAGCGTTTTTCTCCTGTATATGTCCTGCACGCATGGATAATGGTCGGATGGTCGCCGATAAAGTACTGCATTATCCATTGAAGAAAAAAATCATTCTATTGATCCTCTGTAGAGGCAAAATCTCTCGCAGAAGTTGATTATTTAGCCTTGGAAACACTAGTTCTGGCTCTTAAGCTTTACGAGAGAGAACATTTCGAGATCATTTTGTCCCAGTAGAAATATGACCGTTAAGGTGGACTTCTGCTAGTCGTTTACCCTTCCAAGCCATGTTGATCTCATGCGCATTACTCGGAGATCTAAGTAATATAAGAGATGCCTATTGTCTTGGATCTGACAACAGAACTTAAATCGGTAGATCAGAAAAGAATCTGATTGAGTGATGCTTCCTCCTTTTTGAAATCTTTCACCGTGCTCACTTCCTTTTATCTATGAATTAAGAGGCTTGCCATCTGGTTGCTGCGCGATGGTCCTACTCCACTTAAGATTGACGAGGCTGTTCAAGCGAAGGTCAGTAAGATCTCGGAATCTATGTGGAAGTTAACGTACTATGCTACTGTTGAAGTGTTTGTTCTGTCGATCGCCTATGAAGAGCCATGGTTTAGAGACACAAAAGAGTATTTCAGAGGCTGGCCCAATCAAGAACTGAAGTGAGTAATTCGTTTGCTCGAAAAACTGACATTGATCAATCATTCCAGCAACATGAGCCTCACTCAACAGATTTTAGCATGCATCAAACTTTATTGCTTTGTTGGAAGAGTATGTGCCAGATTCAAATGTGCCTTAAATTTTAGCTAAATATCCTCTTGTGATCATCTGCAGCTCTCTCTTTGGATCCCTACACAGTACATGGGAATAGCAGGGCCTTCTATGCTAAAGACTTGATTATTGACCAAAAACTTATTCAAATTGCTAGAAGGGATATAACATCCCCACGTTTTGACAGGAGTTGAAATTGCTATAGCTTTGATTACTAACTTGTTAGTTGAGCTATGTCATGTTTTTGGCTGTGTTTTTATTAGAATAGTGGTCTGGATACCAAACAGGAAATGAGATAATCTTACTTAGAAAGAATAATTTAAGTATTTGCCACTCCAAATCCAAAGCACGGGATAAAGTTTGAGAGAATAGATTTTACGCTTGGCTTTTATGAGTGGACCTTCAAGTTGGCATGTCCAAATCTTTTTACGAGAAAGGCAAAATCCCCTTTGGATAAGCTTACATATTATTTCCTTTATTGTCCTGCTGATATAAATGCCCTTTTGCACCATAATTTCTGAAAAAGAAAAAGAAAAAGAAAAAAAGAAATGGCACACAAACCCTGGAGGCTACAAATTATTTTCTCATTTCATTTCAAGTAGGCATAAGATCAATAAGTTTGTAGTTGGCCACTATTCACCTTAGATCGGCAGATAGCTATTTTTGACGTCTTAGAACCTAAACTGAGATGTGTGATGGAGATTCTCAAATTAGGTCAATATATTGCTTACTGTTCTTTCCTCTTAGAAAAAAAGGTTCCTGCATGAGATGTTATTTTTGCGGACATGCTCTAGGCCGGGACCTAGGTTACCCTAATGAGGTGCACTTAAGACATCAGATACTCTCTTTATCTTCCGTCCTTCTTCACCAGTGAGAAGAGCAAGGCTGCTGTTTTGGCCCTCTCTTGACTTTTCAAAATGAATTCAATGTCCAAAGTGAAACTTGAAAGTCTACATCAAACTTGTCAGAAAATAAAATCGAGATCAGATAATCAAATTGACTATCCATTTGTTTCTGTGTGTCAGGCTTTCTCTTCGGCTTTTCTACATGTGCCAATGTGGTTTCTACATCTACAGCATCGCTGCCCTACTTACATGGGAGACTCGAAGAAAGGATTTTGCTGTCATGATGTCTCATCATGTAATAACTGTCATCTTGATTGGTTATTCCTTCTTGACGAGGTAGGCTCTCACTGTCTCAGTAATTCCTTGTTATGTCCAGAGCTAGAACACCATTTTACTAGCACCGGTGAGACGGTGCTCATCAATTGTGAAGTAATCTGTCGGTTTCCTAGCTTTAGCCTTCCACTGGGGTGGACCTTACCTTGTTTCATAATATGTTCTTTCCGTGAGCATGTCTGTCCTGTAATGCCCTTCTTATAGGTGGGAATGTCTCTTGCATGGAAAAGAAAATATTGTATTATCTCTTTCATCCTATAAAAATGGTCAATCTGCATCAATTTTCATAACTTATGATATGTATTTGTTGGATTTTTCTAAAAAGGAGTCTTGTTCACTGGTTACATTAGCTTCATATGGACGAGCTAGACCATATAATCAAACAATTTTTCCTTAGAATGCCAATTTATTGAGAAATCAGAGAAGGATGTGGAGGGACTGGAGTCTGCCGCATTCTTTTTAGATCTTGGGACCTTTCCTTGTTACAGAATGTTAGTTCAAGAAATCTGCAGTCTTAGCTGAAGCACTGTGTGGCTTACATTACCATGTTAAACTAAGTCATCTCCAGGCCATAGCAAATTATAGTGCCCACTATTTGGTCATTTTCCCACTGAGTTTCTTGAATGCTTTTACTTTACTAAAAACTGATAAAGGAACTCTGAGCTTTGAATCCGCCCCAGGAGCTGCAATCCCTGTACTTGACTCTGAGGATACTTAAATATCAATATGTAATTCACCAATATATATATATGTATCTCAAACAAAGTAGCATCATTTTATTGAAATTCCAGCGTGATGTTGATTAGTGCTTGACTGGATTCAGAAAAGCTGGCAAAACTGCTATCTACTTTTTGTTTCAAAAGATGATTGCAAGTAAGGTCATGCCTTTTCTTTTTCGTCTCTCTTTTTGAGTTAAATGTTTTCATGCGGAGAAATTAGCTTTTGGGGTTTGGGGAGTTGACATTCTTACCAATCAATGAATTGAAAGATGGACAACATTGGGGATTCTCTTCACTGTATGGTGGACCTCTGCCAGATTCTGGAGGAGCCATCAGAAAGGACTACTTAGCGGTATTGAAGCATAGAGCTTTCCGTGGCACACAAGAAAATTGTGTGCACACTGGTCTTCGAGAAGTTTTCTAGTATATTTTCCGTTGGTTGATGTTTCGAGTCATGCTTTATGGCTATTTGAAGAAGAAAGTTAACAAAAGCTGTTTATTGGTGAAACAGGTTTTTCCGGGTAGGCTCTATTATTCTTGCCCTCCATGATGCCAGTGATGTTCTGATGGAAGCTGCAAAAGTCTTTAAGTATTCTGAGAAGGAGTTCAGAGCAAGCCTGTGCTTTGCATTATTTGCCATCTCATGGCTCGTACTAAGGCTTATATTCTTCCCCTTTTGGGTCATCAAAGCATCAAGGTTGCATCCAATGGTTACTGATTTTTCTTTTAGCTCATCTATAATGGCTTCTGATACCTTGTGCTTTTTGCTTTTCAACAACCAGCTATCACCTATGTGAAGTTTTGCCCCTATCAGAAACCTATGGCTGTGCAATGTACTACATCTTCAACACGATGCTTCTGACTCTGCTTGTGTTCCATATTTACTGGTGGGTTCTTATATGTGCAATGATCATGAAGCAGCTAAGAAACAGAGGCAAAGTGGGAGAAGATATAAGATCTGGTAAGCATTTTAAAGTCCATCTAGTTTTAGTCTGACATTGTTTTATTCTAGTGGTGATGCAATTCATTCAACGATCATCTGTTATGCTTGAACGCCTACTGAAACTTCATTGGATAAAAAAAAAATTGATTGAATTGAGTTGACCAATATTGATGCTTATGACTAAGTGAAATTTATCTAGAAAAGGTTTGGAAAATTTTCATATAACTAGTATAGTGCAATTGCTTCTGTTCTACTTCTTGAGGAAAAATAATGTACTGCTCATTGTGCTTCGTGAAGTGGCATATTTATTGCTATGTTGTTTATCTATTCTCCTACCATACTGCCATTAGATAATGCCGTTGGTTTATTTGAGAGGCGTATTGGTAAATGGGGAAGTGCTAACGAACTGAAATGGTAACTCATGGGTCACTTTGATTATGAGTTTGTCACATCTTTGATCGATCTCTTTTCAGTTTATATTGTTGTGGAAGGAAAAGAATTCCAAGTCTCTTCTTGCCGAATTATCTCACTTTTCCCCGATCGGAATGCAGATTCGGAGGATGATGACTAGATGGAAGTCTTGGCTCATCCAAATGTGTTCTTGATGAGGAAGCTAGTTACGGGAGCGTGGCATCGTTGCCTCTCTTGTTGGTCGGCCATTTGTCATTGATTGCAAGAGGTTGAAAATTCTATGGTCCCTGATTTTTGTTCGGCCCCTTTTGGGGCAGTATTGGAGAGGTAGGGTAACGGAGGAAAAATCTTTTATTTTCTTTCCCCTTGGGGTATATAAATCATAGGCTATTCCTTGTGTAATCTCCTTCCACTAATGTGATAGACAGATTCAATTAATTGAGATTGTCCCAACATGGACAGGAAGAGACAACCGGCGTCCTTTTGGGAGAGTTGTTTGTTCCTTCATCTCCCATTTCATGATTTTTCAGCAGGGGTGAGTATGGTCCGAGTTGTGCCGGTTCACCCCCTAACCCTATAACCAACCCGCACAGTGCCGGTTCTCAATTTTTGGGACCAGGGACCGATCCTATTAAGCTTGAGATTAAGGATTGGACCGACCCAATGGGTTCGGTCTGGTTCCAGTCAACCCGGAATCAATCGATAACTTTTTTATTTTGTTTTTTGTACTCCTTAAAAAAATGATTGAGGATCGGATTCATCCAATGGGTTCGATCAAGTTTTCAGGTCAATCCAGGATCAACTAATAAATTCTTATTTCATTTTTTGTATTCCTTGAAAGGACAACCGAGGATTGTATCGATCCAATAGGTTCGATGAAGAGCGAGGTCAGTTAAGAAAGGCAAGTGATGAGTGTCAAGTGGGATGAACATCGAATAGAATGAGCATTGAATATCGAGTGGGGAGCAACAAGCCAAGCGAGCATCAAGCGGCACAAATGACCCAAAGTGAGCAAGGCGAGCGTCGAGTGACGAGCGGAGAAATCGATTTTGGAAAATTGAAGATTAAGAAGACAAATAAGACAGAAGATAATGAATACTAGAGAATGATGCCATAAGGAGCTGCTTATGCCTTTTTGGACACTGAAAGGACTCATCACAAAAATATTTTCCTCATTCGTAAATTATGATTATTGATACTGTAAAAGACATTAAAAATTTAAGTTATTAAAGAATAATGTAAAATTATTTGAACTCCTTACTAAATAGCTATTTAATGCCGTTGATGTTATTTATTTTAAGGTTTTCTATATATAAAAAAATTATAAGTAATATATTTTATATATAGTCAGGGTTGGTTACTTGAATCCATCGGAACTCTCGAAGCGAGGGCCGATACGCACGGTATTGGTTCGGGAACCCATGACCAATGATCGATCCAGTCTCCCTGAGAATTGAACCAAGACTAGCAGGGTTGGCCCGGTCCAGGGTCGGTCCAGGATCGGTCCAGAATCAACCCTGAACCGATGCTCACCCTGTTCTTCAATGCATAATTTATGGTTTTGTTATCAAGTTCAGTGTACTGAGGCGAAGAGAGAGTGTTGAAAAGACATTCGACGGCCCAATGATGGTTTGCTGAGCCTGCATGGAAGCATCCGAAAATGATCTGTACTTGGCGTATTTGCACGCGGTTATGCTTCAAGGCGAAGTCAAGGCGATTCCCTGCGGACTCGGTGTGACTTTATTATTGGTGGCGACCACTCGGTAGTTTTTGAGAAAAGCTGCGTGTTGTGTCTTGATATTTATAGGTGGGGGCATCGGATTGGGGCGCACCTCTAAGGAACGAGGATGGTCCACCTAGACGTCCTGTCTGTGATGCAGACCCTCTCTGCTGTCGTCTTCTGGACTGTATGGCAGGTTTTGCCGGTTACAGGTCACTGGTCAATTCCTCGAGAGGATATTCCTCGATCGGAATGGGCGATCGAGAAAGTGCCAGATAATGATAAGAAGAACCCTCGGACATCGAATGGAACTCCCCCAAAATACAGCTGGCGCCGTGTGGTGCATTAGGCCGTTGGACGGTTTAAGATTTGGTCAAAACCTCATCCGTTTCTCGTCGGCGCTGATTCGTGCGGGAACCGAGTTAGGCATGGGTCTGGACTCAGTTGCGCTGACTCGGTCCAAGGCCCTCGTTTACACTGGTCTGCGCGTCCCTTATTCTTTTCTTAGCTTAACTTGAATTAGAAAAGTCAGTTTTTGGCTTTTTTCAGCAGTTAGGAAAAGGACAATTTACCGACCAAAAAAGAGTAAGCATAATTTTTCTCAGAAACTTATGGATAAAAAATGGGTAATATATTTAAAATCAAAAACCCTAAGCCGAATTATGATTTCGTGGATTCCTTGATTTTCCATAGAACACCATCGCACGTGCCCTCTGCCCAAATAAGAACTGCCGCCATATCATTACATTCATCAATGGTGGAACCTCGACTCGAAGAACTTACAACACTTGATAAACTATGAAAGCGTCCACATTCAACAGTGAAAGCTACATGAGCCCCCGATGACAAAGACTGAACATAACCACCCGCTGCCCGGTGGAAAGTACATACTTCACACCATAAAATGCCTTATCCAAAGGATGGCAAATGCAAACCCACCAAAATTTCACATCTTACCCTCTCCTCCATGAACCACTGAATTCGATTTGCGGCTTTTTGATTTTTAGTGTTTTGGCCATTCTTCACTTAGTCAGCACGAACCCTAGCTTCAATTTAGGTAACATTATAATAAAAATCGGACAAAATTGCCCTACTTTGTTCGCCAGAAAACACCGACTCCCGAGTTCAGACTGTTATTTGAGACTAAATTATCGAACATTTAATTGGGATAAAATCTATTTTAAACTCTTTATTTTGTGAAAATTGCTCAATTTCAAGCTCTTACTTTTAATTTTCCCTCGAATAGAGGCATAATTTGATGAGGAATATAACTCATAGATTCTCTATTTCCTAATATTTTATGATTCATTATTCATCAAACACGATACCAAAAAGGAAGAAAATTTAAAAAAAAAAAATTGCGCGTGAGCAAAAGAAAAATTGCAGCGTGAATAACCTGACGTTCACATTATAGTCCGCAGCATCGAATAGATTCCTTGGTATTTCTTCCAAAAACTCTTCTCCATTCTATAAAAGAAAGAAAAAGAAAAAAAAAAAAAAAAAGAGAGAAGAAAAGAATCCGAACCTCTTAAGCCGGAGTCCTGTTCTTGAAGGGGCCCCCCACTGACCTGACCTCCGACGTCAGCGCAACCCTCAGCAACCGTCGCTTCCGAGGAGGAGGGGCCGCGGAACTTCCGGGGCCCCACTCCAATGCCCTACACCTGAACCACGTCATATCGCCACATGCTCGGCCTGCGGCACGTGTGGGCCCATTAAACAAATAAAACACTAATATTTTCCCACATTCCAAACCGTGTGTGAACGGTGTTCCAGCTGGCAACCACAGCGTATATAAACCCGTTGACCCTCCCCCGCCTCGCTATCACTCACTCATTCTTCCACCCGCCAGAAGAAGAAGAAGCAGAAGAAGAGCAGAACCCACCAGAGCAGACAAGCTTAGAGATAGAGAGAGAGAGAGATGAGCAGACTGAATCTCCCAGAATCAGCCGGACAGCCGCCGCCTCTGCCGCCGCGCCGCCTCACCGAAGAGCAGGAGCTCTCCATCATGGTCGCCGCCCTCAAGAACGTCGTCTCCGGCTCCACCTCCTCCGACCCGGTCCCTTACCTCCCTCCCACCTCCGCCGCCGGCGATAACTACTTCTGGGGCGGCGACTGCGTGGCCCTCTCCGACCTCGAGACGTGCCAGGTGTGCAGGATCAGCGGCTGCCTCGGGTGCAACTTCTTCACCCCCGTCGCCGACCAAGCAGAAGACAGGATTAGCAGCGGCAGCTCCACCAAGAAGAGGCAGTCGTCCTTGTCGCGTGTGGCGGGTAAGAAGAAGTACCGGGGCGTAAGGCAGCGGCCATGGGGGAAGTGGGCGGCGGAGATCCGGGACCCGAGGCGGGCCGTCCGGGTCTGGCTCGGGACGTTCAACACGGCGGACGAGGCCGCGCGGGCCTACGACAAGGCGGCCATCGAGTTCCGCGGGGCGCGCGCGAAGCTCAACTTCCCGCACGAGGACCACTCGCTCTTGCTGCCGCCTTCACCGCCCCCGCCCCCGGCGCCGCTTCCTCAGAGACAAGACCCGAAGGCTTCGAGCTCGGATAATAACAATTCGGCGATGCGGTCGAACTCGGAGGAGAACAAGGGGAAGGGGAAGGTGGAGACGGAAGCAGACGACTTCTGGAACACGTTCGATAAAGAGGAGATGGAGAGGCAGTGGAGGACGATGTGAATGGAAATGGGAGGCGATTCGTCGGACTCGAACGGGCAGACGGTGCACTCACTTTGATTCATGAATTCGCCGTATCGAGTATAATTAGTTCAACATCATTCATCTTCAATGTATGAGCACAGTTTTAGTATCGCTCAATGATAGAGATCTATTCGTTCTGATTGCTCTTTCTTCCTGAACTACTACCACACCCTGCATGATTGATTACGTAGAAGAGTTACAGCTCCAAGGTGACGAATCCCGCTTGAAAAAAAAAGACAGAGACGCGTTGCTTAGATCAAACGTGAAATCGTGCGCGAAGTAAACGTGACGAAAATGGTGGGAATAAGACGAAGGGTATATCCAGTTCTCAAAAGGCCAGGGGGCCAGTTTGAGTTGAGGCAAAATGACTTATGGAGTGACGTCAGCTGTCCTCGCCTGCTGTTTGCTTGCCACAAATGTGCTGGATCGAAAGTTAAAGACGCGAAGGCTTTTGACTAAATGCGACGTGGGAACCTCGTTGACTGCGTTTTGGTCAGACGGCGTGTCGCGGATCGCCTTTTTTGTCTCTCCACGTCACTCGCCTCCTTCTCCTTCTAGCAAGTTTCGCCCCCCCGCCCCAATTAAATAATAGAATAATAAAAACCAAATCTCCACGTCACTCGCCTCTTTCTATCCTGTTTCGCACCCCCGCTACAATTAAATAATAGAATAATAATAAAAAAATCAATTCTGGATTTTCGGACCTCCTCCTCCTCCTCCTCCTCGTTCTTCTTCTTCTTTTTGTGCTAAACCCGACGCGCGGCCGCCTTCTCTTGTCCGAGGAAATGATCTGCGCACTGTAGAAATACGATCCGACGACCGGGTAGAATACCTCGTCGCTCTCCAAAACTCACCACCGATCACCTTGTTCCTCTCGCTTCCGTTCCGTGGCTAAGAGTTGCTCTCCTTTTCCAGGTCCTTCCGCGAGCCGAGCTCGGTACACTGTGAGTGGATTCTCTCCGCGTTGATGTTCTTCGACTCCGCACGCGGATGTTTTCTGGCTGTACGCTTGGTGACTGGGCCCTTTCGTTTCCCGTTCTCTCCCGAGGTTTGGGTTGCTGCTACGCTTTCGTTGGGAAGAAATAGAGCCGGTGCTTCGCGCTTATGTGGTTGATCTGGGGCATTTCCTAGATGTTTCTTTTTTAAAAAAAATTGTGTTTTCGGTTCGTCGGTCGAAGTTCGTCGCTTTCTTTGCCCTTTCTTCCGTTTTAGGGGAACCCATAAGCCATGTTGTGTCTGCGGGGCTGCGGCTTTTCGGGCGGGTGATGCTCTGCTTCTTTGTTCTGATTCTGGGTTTGAAAGGGCTCGAATTTGATCGTGTCGCGATGGGGATTAATTCATTCATAGCCGCATCCGTCCCTTCATTTTGTTCTCTGGGATGCTTTTCGTGTCCGTTGGCATTAATCAGGTATTCTGACAAATGCGGACACCCCATGTTCTAGAAAGGGGAAAAGAAACGCAATCTAGCTACATGTTTTATGAGCTCTTTAGGCAGGTGAAACTCTGCTTTGTGGGATTGTGTCGAGACAGGACGCAAATTTGGTATTATCATAATCCGAAATGATTTGGTCGTTGGAGCGCATGTGTTCCCTTATGTGGTTCTATGTGATTATGATCTGGTACAAAGTCCAGTGTCTGATGACAAGGGATGAGTATGGTTCCAAGGTAAAACCAAGAACCGAATAATCAGTCCAATTCCAGGTTCTAGGGAGAGATGTTCTAGTTCCCGCTTCCACTTTTTAAGGAACCGGAACCACGAAGGGAATTGGACCGACTTGCTTTGTTTTCTGTGGTGTGTTTCCTTTCCACTTCTCATCTTTGTCTGTCTTTTCTGTGACACTAAGCCCTTCCATGACGCTGCATCTCATCTCTATCTTTCTCCTCTGAACCCTAGCTTGAAATTGCTGAGGTGAGGAAGGTACACCTATGCTTAACACTCCAACCTTTAGAACTGCAATCAATCCGCGAGTCTTTATAGTCTTAACTGTTAATACTTAATACTAAGCTGAATCTGTGGACTCACTTTGTTTCCACTTCTCAACAGTTGCTGAGCCCTTCGTTTGCTGTCATCGCCACCGGCCTCGGCTCAGACCCGAGGAGTTTGGTGAAATCCTCCCCCCCCCCCCTTCTCTCTATCTGTTGAAGTTTTCGCACATATTGTTTTGGGTTTGGGTTTGTGATCGTGAGATTGGATTTTAGTTCTAAGCTCCTCTTGGTCTATTGCCGACATGATTGTTGTTGGGTTTGCTGGTGTCTGTTGATTCCATAGCCTACTCTTGGTTGGAGTTTTTTGAGATCTATAACTTAGATTTTCATGGGTTATTCATGCATATGGATGCTCTTTTAGTTCAGCCTGGTCTGGTTTTGGATCTAATTTGGGCGACATTTCGTTATCCTAAATCGAAAGTATTCGAATCACTGTTATAAAACATCTGATTGTAACATTCTCCCAATCGTGATAAACTAGAGTCCCTTTAGGGATTTCGATGCTCAATTTCTGTACTTGGCCAATATTGGATATGTTATAGAATTCTGAGGAGCTTTTTTTCTTTTAGCACTCTAATTTGACAATTAATTGCAACTAAGATATGGTAATGGCTATTCTGTTCTTGTCTTGTTTGTTTATTTTTTTTTCCTTAGTGCCGTAATGACCCTGTGACAATGTTATGTGATGCGACTCTCATAAATGAGAAACAAAGTGTATGAAGGTACTTCACGTGCTTAATTACATTTAAGGTGACATAATGAAAATGATGTGTTTGATCAGTAAATGTCTCTTGTATGATCCAATTTTTAGAACATTGTCTCCTGTTAGCATTATCCATCTCTAAGACAAGCATTGCCATCTTAGAAGTTGTTGGGACTCATGGCGATTATGCATTTGTTGGGGATCGATTTTTGGTGATTTGGATCTTGAGTTAAGTGCTACACTTGAAGTATTAGATTCAAGAGCTAAATGCTACTTTGGCTTGAAATTTGTTTTGCTATTTTGTTAATGTTTGACTTTATTTTGAAATTTCTAATTATATTATGTTATTTTTGTACATATGTAAAGTTAATGTATCAAGATAACATGTTAATAGAGGTGGAGGGATGTGAGGAGATGACTCCGATCATTGAATTCGAATCGTCGAGCAATGAAAGTGAAGGAGAGCCATCCTCGACCATGAGTGCAATAATCAAGGTACTTAGTTCTCGTCTTCCTCCTCGTGATGAGAAATTTACATTCGATTGCTGCAATCATTATGCGAGAATCAAAGATAAAGAGGGCGAAAATTCTTTGCATCACATAATATAGACGTGGCCTGTAAGCAGGGGGATTCTAGTACTAATAGTGTCTTATCGACATGGACGTTTAATCAAGAACATTCTAGGCAAATGCTTGCTCGGTTCATCATAGTTGATGAACAACCTTTTTTCTTGGTTGAGCATGTTGGATTTCATGAGTTCGTCACTGAGTCACAACCTCTCTTCAAACATATTTCATACTCTATAGTGACTAGAGATTGTATGAAGTTGTATTTCTATGAAAGAACTTATTTGAAGACTTACTTTCATAAACTTAATTGTAAAATTGCACTCATGACTGATACATAGAGTTCTATTCAAAACTTGAATTATTTATCCCACTATACATTTTATTGATGAAGATTGGAATTACATAAAAGAATTATCAATTTGGTGGTGATGCATAGTTACAAGAGTAGGGAAATTGAAAAATGATGATGAAATGCATTTATGAGTGGGGAATAGAAAAAAATGGTCCACAATCACCGTAAATAATGCTAGTTCAAATGATATTACTATTGGTTATTTTAAAAAAAAAAAAACTTTCAAGAGAAAGATTGTTGATCTAAAATAGTAATGTTTTGCACATAGAGGTGCACCGCTCATATATTAAGCTTGATTTTGAGAAATGGCTTGACTATAGTATATGAATCTATTGCACGTATTTGAAATGTGATTAAGTATGTGAGGAGTTTTCCCATGAAAGTTAACATTTCAATTTTTTATTGAGAGTGAAAAGATCACTCACAAGAGTTTAGTTATTCTTGACGTCATCACTAGATGGGACTCCACTCACTTTTTTGTTAAATACTGCCATAAAGTTCAGAAAAATTTTGAAATGATGGAAGAAGATGATTTATTTTTTGCAATTTTGCTTGGTTCATCATCGTTGATGAACAACCTTTTTGCTTAATTGAGCATGTTGGATTTTTTGAGTTTGTCACCGGGTTACAACCTCTCTTCAAACATATTTTATGTTTTACACTGACTAGACATTGCATGAAGTTGTATTTCTATGAAAGAATTTGTTTGAAGACTTACTTTTATAAGCTTAATTTTAGAATTGCACTCACGACTAATACATTGGAAGTTGCATAAAATAATTATCAATTTGATGGTAATGTATAATCATAGGGATAGGGAAATTAGGAAAATTGTGAAGAAATGCATTTATGAGTGAGGAATAGAAAAAAAAGGCCTACAATCCTCATGGATAATGCTAATTTGAATGATGTTGCTATTGGTTATTTCAAGGAAAAACTTACAAGAAAAAGGTTGTTGATTTAAAATGGTACTATTTTACACATGATGCGCACCACTCAATTGAACTTGATTGTGAGAGATGACTTGACTATGGTACATGAATCTATTGTACATATTCGAAACGTGATTAGGTATGTGAGCAAATCTCCCATGAGAGTCAACATTTCGATCTTTTATTGAGAGTGAAAAGGTCACTTACAAGGGTTTAGTTATTCTTGATGTCGTCACTAGGTGGGACTCCACTTACCTTTTGTTAGATACAACCATCAAGTTCAGAAAAGTTTTTGAATGATAGAAGAAGATATATCTTTTGCAGTTGAGCTTAATCATGATCTTCCTAAAGATGATAATTGGAAAAATGCCATTATTCCTTTAGAATTTTTAGAACTTTTCTATGATGCCACCAATTAGATGTTGGAAAGTTTATATGTTATTTCAAATGATTATTTTGAAGAGATGACTCTTTTGTAAAAATATATGAAATGTGCGGTGGATGCTTTGGATCATAAGCTTCAAGCTATAAGTACAAAAATGAAAAGGAAATTTGACAAATGTTTCAAGAGTTTGGATAAAGTGAATATGATGTTGATTGCAGTTGCGTTAGATTCTACAAAAAAGTTGCATTGTGTGAATCATTTGTATGGAAAAATTTACGATAATGAATCAAAAATTAATGAGATGCATTATAAGGTGAAAGACGCGTTCGTTTGTATGAATCTTATGAGCAATCTTCTCTTGTTTCGAGTGATTGAAATTTTAGTGTCCAAAGTTTGAATGCTAGTAGTAATAGTTCCAATGCCAATGCTGATGGTAACGAATGTAGCAAGAAGTATGATGTCCAAGCTTGGTGGAGAACCTTTATGTACTCTAACCAAAAAGTGTGCGATAACAACAAATCTAAGCTTGATCGGTATTTCAAAATAAAAATGAAAATAATTTGGATCTTGACCTTTTGGTGGAAGACTAGTGGCTCAAAATAAAATCCTATCTTTGATGGCTTGGGATATTTTTTCTATTATTGTAACTACTGTTGCTTTAGAGTTGACTTTTAATTTATCGAGTCATATGCTTGATGTCTTTCAAAGCCCAAGGTAGTGGAAGCTGTAATTTGCACTCAAAGAGTGGTTGAGAGCCGTTCTTGTGCTGATTAATGTTGAAGATCACATGAATGAATATATGTGGTGAAACTTTTAATAATCATTTTAGTTTAGTCAATAGTAATTGTTTTGAAATATGATGGGCTACAAATTGTTGTAATCCTTGTTTATGTCAGTAGAGCAACTATTTTACTCTAGTTAAATCGCATACCCTTCTCCATCATGTTGATTTTCCTCACTTCTACATATGGCTAGATCTAGTAGAGCGATTTTGGTCACTGCTATTTCTTCTTCTCTTGTGATTACTCTCTGCAATGTTTATTATAGATGGGTTACAGCTAATGGCATTTTTTCTGGGGCAATGTTTAGTCACTACCGTTAGTGAATAGTAGCTTGATTCGAGTCATTTCAATTGTTGAAAAATTTCATTGCTATTTTCTTTGTTACATTTGAGTTCTATGATAAATCTGCTTTTGACAGTTTTTGTTCTAGTTTGACATGGCACCGCAGACTGGAAGGTCAGCTGCAACTCAAAGGAAATTCCCATGCATTTGAGCGTGTAAAAGGAATGGATGCATCACGAGATGCATTCGGTCAACAATACCATTAGACACGAGCAGGGTGGCGGCAGCTAGCTGGGGCCAGACCTGTGCAGACTGCAAATCAAAGGGATGTATCTCAGGAGATACAACAACAGTGTGCTGGTATTCAAGCTCAGTGCAGGCGGCAAGAGCATCATAATAACTTCGCAAAACTAAATCCACCGACTTTTTTGGGGGGTGCCAACCACTCAGGTTGTGGCTTGGTTAATTAAAATGGAGGAACTTTTCAATGTATTTGGATGCTGTAATGAAGAGAGGGCCCGTTTGATTCGGCTTTGAAAAATCTCTTGGGAGAATGCAAATATCTTTGGGATAAAAAGGTTTTAAATGCTAAATAATTTGGTAAACTATAATTGAAAAGTACTTTAGGAAAATGCAAGACTGTTTGGTAAACATATATTTTAAAAGTCTTTTAGTGTGATCAAATTAAATTTTTTAGTTTTAATATTTTTAAAATTGCAAAAAGAAATAATAACTATATAACATTTTACATTTTCATGTTGAGAGTAATGTAAAATATATATATTAGTAAATTTATTTAAAAATTATATTATAAAAATTTGATTATAGATTAGATGCAAAACTTAACTTTTGGCATAGGGTTTTTTAGGTTTGTTTTCAACTTTGAATATTTTTTTTTTAATTATTGTAGTATTAATTATCTTTGTTAATTAATGATCATTCTAGTGTATTGATAAAAAGTTGGGCTATTGATTGTCAAAAGATAAAAATGACAAAAAAAAAAAAAAAGGTGAACTCAACATCTATAAAGGGCTTTTATTATTTTTAAAAAAAGTAAAAATAAAATCCGATGAAACTCCGTCGCCGATCAACGGCGGTTGGGCTATGGGGAAGATGATCGGTTTTTAAAAAAAAAAAATCAACGGATGAATAGTAGAAATAGATTTGCATTTCCGAAATGCTGAAAGCCCAAAACAGGTTCCCACTTGCTTTGGGCTTTCAACATTTGGCTAAGGACATCTCCAAATGCTGAACAAAATACCTAAATTTTTTTCCCAGGACTTTTGAGGCTGAAAGTCCCTTGGGAATGTTGAACCAAACGAGGCCAGAGTAAATCATGCCACCTATAGGTTGAGCGGGACTGCTATCATCTGGTGGCAACTTGAGAAGAGTAAGTGAAACACGACACAGAGCTATGTACTTGGGATAGCTTTGAAAATGCTTTCTGTGCACAGTACATCCCAAACAGAGTTCAAATGGTAGAAGATCTCATCAACCTGAAGCAGAAGAAATTGACTGTATTCAGTATGAAGCTCAATTTAGTAAACTGGCGAGGTTTGTGGCACCATGGGTGGACAGTGATGAGGTCCTTGCTCAAAGGTTTTAAGGGGGATTGAGGCCTCAAATTAAGGCATTGGTGATGCTGTTCAAACTGAAGGCGTATAGGGATATTATGAGAAAAGCTTCTTTAGTTGAGAAATGCCTCCACGAGGTAGAAGGGGATGGGCATGATGTGCAAAAGAAGAGGCATGCCATCGAGGTACCCCAGCGAGAACAGGATTCATATAATTCAGAGGGCAGTGACTCAAAGTACTTGCGCCTTCATATGGAAAGAGACTTGATCAATCAGAAACAAAATAACTTGACAGTGGCCGAATATGAGGCGCAGTTTCATAGACTAGCAACTTTTGCTCCTTCCCTGTTGGCAGATGAGGTGATTTGTGCATTTAGATTCGAGGAGGGATTGAAGCATCGGATCAAACTTGCAGTGGCCCCATTTGAGCTGAAAACTTTCAGGCTGAGATGGTAGAGAGAGTTCTCAAGGAGGAAGTTGGACAGGGACAGATTTGAATATGCTTGATCGGGAGTTCCTTCACCCTTTTTTTGCCTCATCAATCAGGACTTGGGATGCTTGTGCCATAAAGTAATGTATAGGGCGCTAGGGACATTGTGAATAGCACGGATCATCTTTTCTCTTTCATTTTTGCCTTGTTATTAGGACTCATCCTAAAGAATGTGGATGGTCTGTTTTGAAAGGTTCATGAGGACTAGTGGGAAGACAACAAGGAGCTCCTGGATGGCGATTAGCTTTTTTGAGTTATTTTTGTTCACTTCCAAGAGGAGCTTTCCATTTGGGACAACCACTGCCATAAAATGAGCATTTGGCTGTAATTTGGATGAGTGTAAGCATTTGTCTTTTTACAACAATTGCCCTGTATTATGCCCAGAGTTCGTTGTAGCTAGAGGTTATGCAGTTGAAATAATCTATAATTCTAGGCATGGCACGACAGTGGGAGACCAAGCGCATTTAAGTTTTCATTTTGGAGCATTGTGGAAGTTACCGTTTCATAATGGAATGGCACTCCCCTTGAGTTTCGTTGTTCAATCCTAATTGTGCATTCTGAATAATCATTTGCCTATTGAGATAGTTGCATGCATACGAGGAACGTGCGTGAAGATTTCAGCTTTGCTTGGTCTTGTAGATTGCACTGACCAAGAGATTACGGCATTGCTTATTGAGACGACCAAGCTCTCGTGGAATTGGACGAGTTCCTTAGTCTATAGTGTGGATTTTGTTAGCTACCAGGCATTCGGGTAGGACTTGATCTGTCGCGAGCGAAAACCGAGAGGTGTTTTTGCTTCTTTTCTGGAGCTCGGGACAGCAGGTTTTCCTGGAAGCATTTATTCCAGCGATGAATAGCTTAAAACTTCATCGAATCTTCCTCTCAACAGGACCCTCGTATTTGTTTAAAACTTAAAATAAAATTTTATCACCACTCTCAAATCTTGAGACAAACGTTTTAAGTCATCTACATTCACACTAGGGGAAAAGAGAGGTAAGTCAGAAAGGTACAAGTAAACTTTATGCATCACAACTCGAAAGTCAGAGAAGGATAAACTCAAAAAAGAAAAAGAAGAAAAGGGTGATGTAATTACATCATTTGCGCGCCACAAGGCAACAAAAGAAACTTTTATTCTATACATGATTCAGAAATCAACAGACTGTACTATCTCCTGCCAGAGAGACTGATGGAGCTAACTTTCATGGGGGTTGCCACCACTAGTGGAGCTTCTGGAGAGTCGCTGACAGCGAACTTGTCGTGCATGAAGCGGCTTTCAACTATGGATTCATCCTTCAGCACAATCTTGTAACAATAACAGCTTTTAAGGCCTTGCTGATTCTGGTAGCACTGGTGTGCGCTGTTCTTCACTTGCTGGAAGTCCCATATCACGCTGAATTTTCCCACCGTTGCTACTAGATGCCTTTCTTGTCTACCATTCTCGGTAACCTGAAACAAAAAACAATTCAAAAAATTAGATGAAAAACACGTGAAGTTATATTCAAGTGCAGACAGATGCATTTTCAGTAATAAAAGAAATGACAGCCCAAAACACACTATCAATGCAAAAACATAATGTTAAGTCTGGAACATAGATCCAGCTATAACGCATTGGTTCTCATACCCAAACAGTAAGACAGCCTGCCTTCTTGACAAGTTAATAGATGATGGCAGCATATTGAAATAGAAAGCTTCCAACTTCCCCACAATTTTTAATGGATTTGACTGAATTCCACAAGAATAAACGTTGCAACAAAATTTCTATTCACAGAGATATGGACTGCATGATGCAAAAGCTCACGATAGCTTAATAAATGACTGCTAAGTGAACAAATCACAGAGACCCATATATCCAAAGCCTAAAATGGGACAGATAGCGGAACTACAAATAACACAATCCACCAATGCATTCATCTGTAGATGAATCAAAGGCAACTCTACTGCACAAGGTAAGTGTAAAAGAAAGAAATGAGGTTTACCCATGAGAAGTGGCCACCATGGAACTTATTGTTCCCGCCGGCCAAATGTGAATCCAACGGAGTCAGCTTCAACAGTCGAGGAGCTGGAATCTTGTTTCCCATGCGACCAGTAAATCCAATTTTTGTCCTCCCATCTTTGTCGGTGAACAGAGTGCATATAAGAATCAAGTACGTGTCCGTTGTTCCCAGCACCCACTTTCCATCGTAAGTCACATCAACATTTGTAATCGGAGAACCAAGCCCGGGAAATGCAGTTTTGGCCTGCCTCATTGAAGTCTTGGAGTACAACCTTATCTTACCATCAATGGAACCAACAGCAATCGAGCCATCCCCGGTGGTCGCAAAGCACTGGAAGTTCGTTCCCCGTGAAAACTGGTGACCCTGAGTCCAGTGCAAAACAGGAGAATTCGAACTCGCAATATTTTGCACAATCCCTCTCCTATCTCTCATATCCCACTGACAGAGCCTATTATCGTCCAACCCTAAAAATGTCGATTCCGAGGGATCCAGCTGTGAGCCTTTAGTGTCATTTGTAATATCTGTCATCGTAATATCTGCCCCATCCTTCTCGAACTTCCATTCAGTCACAATCTTCCCCGTTTCAATATCCAATTGCTGAAGCCCCGTAGAATGGGGTTTCCCTTCCTTCAAAGGACTCATCAACATCATATTAGTCTCTCCCCTCATTAACATAGCCTTCTTTGGGGTCGTCTCCGACGAGCTTGAACCTGCTTTCTTGTTCCCACCGTCGTATCTCACATAAACGCCTTTCCCTCTAATCCCATGCGCTGAATTCCTATACACCTGAACACCCAAATCATTGACTAAGAAGCTATTATCCAATGCGCCGAGAGTCAAACTCTGGATTCCGCCATTTGCAGCCTCCTCAAACTCTTCCATCAAGTCCGGATTAGGATGCTCACGTGACGACAGCTCGGGGCTCTTCCTCAGATCATTCTCCGCGTCCTCCCACACCGAATCGTCCGCCACCTCGGGCTTAACCCACCCAAGGAACTCCTTCCCATAAACCTTCAATTTATTCTCCTCAGTTGCCCTCAGCCCGTACACATTCTCAAACAAACAATCCTGAAACCTCGTCACGAAGCTCCGATACTCCTCGTTAGTGAAAAACTTCATCGCCCAGACACCATTACTCACAAAATCCACGCGCCTCTGCTCGCCGAACATCTTCAACTGCATATCACTGGAAACCCTAACGCGCACCTTCGACCCCACCTTCAAAGCCCACCAGGACCCCTTTCCACCGCCAACCGCCTCCTCCTCTTCTTCCTCCTCTTCTTCCTCCTCGTAATCATCATCATCATCACCACCGCCGCTGCCGCTGCCGCCGCCGACTCTAGACGTCCTCACGAACTTATAAGACGTCAATTTATTGGAGACGATCCACTTCGCCTTCGGCGTGTTCCCGCCGATGTGGAGGTAGAGCTTGACCGGATTCTTCAAATCCGGCGCCGCCGCCGGGTACTTGACCTTGAGAGCCTTGAGCCTCGCGTCGATCTCGTCGAGCGAGCCCAGGGATTGAGAAGCAGTGCCTGAGGAGGAAGAGGCGGCGGCCCGGCGGGGCTCCATCTGGCGGTGGTGCTCTTCCTCGGCGTCCTCGTACTCTTCTCGACCGGAATCGTGGTCGCCGCCGGCGTCCTCGTCGTCGTCGGAGGAATCGATCTCGAGATCTTCGCGGCTGTGCGAGCCTCCCATGGCGATTGGACTGTCAGTTTTCTCGGGAATTGAAACGAAAAATGAAAAACGAAAATGACTGATTTCGCGTTGACGAAGTGAGAGAATTAGAGAGGATTTCGAGAGGAATGATAGTTAGTTACAGCCGCGGGGGGATAAATAGGAAGCTAGAATTACGAGCTGTGACCGAGTAGCGTCAGCCAAACGCCGGCGTTTGCTTCGCTGCAAAGCAAAGTGCAAATTAGCGGTGGCCCCGTCTCTTTACCGTCTCCCTCTCTCCCGAGGTGGCCCCCCCCCCCCCCCCCCCCCACACTCCCCCCGCGCCTTCCGCGAGCCGGACACGTCACAGGCGCGCTTTCCAGCTCGGCGTCGTCCGGCCGAGCCTTTCATTTCATTGCCTGGGCCGGGATTGCTGTTCTGGGCCGGCCCGAATCACCCAATCAGGTCCGTCTTCTAATTGGGCCAGTCCATGAAAACATCCGTGGGCCTCAAATGAGCATTTCGCATAGAGGATTTCGAGCTCACTAGCACATGCGTGATTTGCAGTTAACAGCCAAATTTCTTTCAGAGGAAAAACACATGATTGACACAGAGAAAATCATGCACTCCAGTGGCCATAATTTGCATTGCAGCAATATTCACAGCAACATTGAGATTCTAATATCTGTTTGAACATAGTAACTTTTTTTCGCAGCACTCGGCATTCTCTCCATATCTCAATATCTAAAGACTAGTGTGCAAAGGAAACATCTGGAGTGGGAACAGTAGAGCGGGAAGTCGCATCTGCTTTCATAAGGCGTCCCTTGCAGCGATGCGGCAGGTAATGGCATCTGCGAGCGACGATATTCCCAATTCTGGGCCTGGTATCTTGTAGTGCTGCAGTGAATAAAAGTTTTGGATCGTTTAGCGAGGTGAGCATCAAAATCCTGACAAAAGGAAAAGCACTAGTCTATAGCATATTAAAAGAACGAACTGGCACACCTTCTGTATCTGGGCTACGTTTGCTTTCCCTTCCAGTTCTTCTAACATAATTTCTTTCCCACTGATAAGTGCAGCAATGGCCTTCATCTGACAGTACAAGGCGGGAATGAAGTCATGGCCAAAATTGCTGTCATGGCCTAATTCGATGAAAAATTCAAGATATTTGCAGCAAAACCAAATGATAGAACAAGATACCTGATCGGGTGATCCGTTGAAGCGAGCAGCAAGAACATAGGTGGAGCTGTCAGAGATGCCACATCGTTTCAAGGATTCTGTAATCTAACAAAAATGAAATCACCAGGAGGTTAACAACCACACTAACCCTCAATAAAGCAGAAGAAAACTTTCACTCTTCATCATTTTTTCCCAGGTGAAAGTTGCGTGACAAAAAAGAAAAACAAGCTTACATACATGCTTAGACCCTGAATAGTTGTAAACAAGCTCTGAATGGAGAGTGCGGGTAGTCAGTGAACCTCGAGAATTGGATAGAAGAGTCTTATGTGCAGCGGCTAGAACAGGGAAGATATCGGGAATCTGTCAACATAATTTCCATAAGAAACAATGATAAGCACAACAGGTGGAGAAGAAACATCACAAAAATTCGAAGTCATGCCCACATAACACATACCAGCAGAGCATTGAGAAAAGCAACCTCTGGTTCCAAAGTTCCAGCCTGCATGGACTCCAAAAGTTCCCTGCATTTTGACAAAAGGGTCAAGTCCTTTAAAAGAGCCTCATCTTCAAGTAAGCTCATGGCGCATTACAAATATGGACAGAAAATACCCACCAACTGAACGCAGCCTAGAGAAGTTAAATCCAGCTAACTAATTTCAATGAGGGCTAGAAAAAAAGAGCGGCCAGTGGCAAATGAGTGATGATTCAGTTGAGCATCCTAGACAACAGGTAGACAAATAAGAGGATAAACAATACATATACATTCATTTCCACCTTCAGATGCTGTATTGGCCGAAAGTAAAAGAGGAATACAGAACTTCCTACGGCTCACGTAGAAAAATAATGGGTCGATATCTTCGGAAAATAGCCAGAGGGTGGAAATCCATCAAACACAAACACACCAATTCGACGCTCTCGGGGAGACTGTAAAATCGTGGGTCTAGATGAGAAATAAGAAGTTTTTAAAGTGACTGGTGAACACTTCCAGGGACCTAAATCTGCCGAGGACATGGCATTGACCGGCTCGACTTCTTTAGGTTACCGCCACCAAAAGAACATCCCATCCTACTGGCAAGCTAAACCTCAGCTGCCGTCTCCGATGCCGCCCTCTCCGCTTAATTATCGCCGCTACTGTTATTATCTCCGTAATTTCCGCAATTCTACTCGCTCTTCTCTTCTCCGCTCCCCTTAATTTGCCAACAACAATAACTAGAACCATCACCGAGCTTTCTCTCAGCGCATGCCATGAAATCACCACGAAAAAAAGAGCAGTCGAATGTTTCTTAAAGTTCCTCCCTCCATTTCTGACGCACAAACGGTCCGAAATCAACGCAACCCGGCGAGCCAAGAGAGTTCCACGGTTTCCAGATGCACGATACGTCTACGTCTACGCCGATTCTTTCAAGCAACGAGAAGCAGACACCGAATAGGAGAGAGAGAGAGAGAGAGAGAGAGAGAGAGAGGTGTACTTGCAATTGGCAACGTCGGTGAAAAGGGCGACGGAGAGGGTGTCGCCATTGCTGACGTCGAAGGCTTTCATGGCTGCGGCACCGGCGGTGGCGCTGAGGTTCCCAAACCGAGCTCCCTCAATCCGACAAAAGCTAGGGTTTTTCGAGCCAAAAACAGGAGATGAGATCGCGCGGGTTTTTCTTATCGCATGTGTCTCCAGTTTCCGACCAGACGCTGCATCCGCCTTTCCTAGGGCGCCACGTGGCCCCTAGTCAACGGGACTCGAAAATCAAAATTTAAAAAAAAAAAAAAGGCTTCCTTTTATACGACTTCGCGCCAGGTAGGGGTCGAACCTACGACTTTCTGCTTAGGAAACAGACGCTCTATCCACTGAGCTACAGGCGCTCCTCGATGTGAAGTGACGACTTCTCATTATATAACTATTATAACTTATCCAAACCATGCTTTGACATAATTAAATCGATTGATTTACGAACATAATTGATGGAGGATTATTTATCCGTTGCGTCTGAATTTTTCGACATTTAAGCATGTAAACACACAATGGGATGAATGTTCATGAATTTTTCGATCTTGAAAAATAAGAAATGACTTTCATGAATTTAAGTGATAAAAAAATTCACGATAACAACAATATATTCTTAATCAGATAGATCACGGGATGGTAACGATGGAGACAATGACAAGGGAAACAAAGTAAAATCAAGATGCAATGCCCTCCATGACATTGATGAAAGCCAATCAAGCTTTGTCCCATCAATCTATATGTCTCCCCTTCAATTTTTAGTTTCTATCTTCAAGCACAGCCATTGACGTGTCCACCAACCTGCCTCGACAATCCTGGCCATGTCCATCACCTTCCTTCTCTCTCTCTCTCTCCCTCCTCCCTCCCAGAAAATAGAACTTCCCATTTTCCATCAATCTTTTTCTTTTTCCGGGAAACTATTTTCCCAAGAGAAAGATGTGCCTCTCCATCTTCCTCCTGTGGCTTGTTAGCATCCCTCTCTTTGCTCATTCAGGCCCTGCCCCAGAGGTAACCTCTCAACACATATCTTATGATACAATTCCAATCACATAAACATGGAAAAATGGATCCATCTTCTGAATAAGCACTTTTTCTTCTGTATGTTCATCAATTTTGGGGAATAATTGCATATATTTGTGAACGTTTAATCCAAGGAAAGATATGAAATTCGAACAATTCTCCTCTTTTATGACAAGGAAACAAAAGAGGGTTCTTGAATCCCATGATTCTTGGGTCCTGTTGGTTCATCCATGAATGGCCAAAATGCAGGCTTTCAGATCAACTGTGGAGCATCAGAAGAGTCATCCTCAGGCAGCCTCAAGTACATTCTGGACGACGGCTTCATCTCCGTGGGGAACAAAACCGCCATCAAGACTCCCAATGTGTTGCCTGAATTGACCACATTGAGATACTTCCCCGACAAGTCGGCGCGGAAATACTGTTACGTGATCCCGGTCATCAAAGGCGGGAAATACCTCGTGAAGACGACGTACTTCTATGGAGGTTTCGATGGAGGGAAGGAGCCCCCAGTTTTCGACCAGATTGTGGACGGTACCAAGTGGAGTACGGTCAATACCACGGAGGATTATGCCAATGGACTCAGCTCCTACTATGAGATCCATGTGGCTGCTTTGGGGAAGACATTGAGCATCTGCCTCGCGAGGACTGAGCATACGGTCTCCGACCCGTTTATTTCGGTCCTAGAAGTGGAGTATCTTGATGATTCCATGTATAACACCAACGACTTCAAGAAGCATGCGCTTAGCACAGTTGCTCGGAGCACCTTTGGTGATAGCGAGGACATAATTCGGTAAGAAGTATAACGTCGTCCTTATTAAATTCATTCCTGGTTCCCACTAGTTCATTACAAATGTTTTGCCCTGCATTTCTACTGCTTTCTATTCCCAATTGTCGAAGCGTTTGCAGACATTGCTAGCTGATTTTTAAAACTGGCATGGAGAAGCTAATGTTCAGACTACGAATGAAGGAAATCAAAATTTCCTGCGTAAGAACACTCAGAACTGGTGTTGTTTTTAGTATAATTAATTAGGGACTAGCACAGACTTGGAAGGTGAGGTCGCAATCATCTTGGAGCTACTTTTAGGAGAATGTTATGCAAGAATAGGTTCAATGGGATAGGTACCGTCAGTTTAAATTATAGGATTCATTTCATGCCGTATTTGTTTCTCTGAAAAAGAGACAAAAAGAAAGTTGAAACTGAAGCTTGAGGGTCTTTCTGATACTTTGATGTACTAATTTGTGCAAACCTAGGTATCCAGACGATGAATTCGACCGTTTCTGGCAACCGTTCACAAGTGAAAACCCTGTCGTCAAGAGCCAGTCCAAAGTGGACACTTCTGATTTCTGGAATCTCCCACCAGCAAACGCATTTGCCACGGCAATCACGACAAGCAGAGGGAAGGCCCTTAAAGTCCAGTGGCCACCGGTATCTCTCCCTAGCAGCATTTACTATATTTCTCTCTACTTCCAAGATAACAGATCGCCGAGCCCCTACAGCTGGAGGGTCTTCGATGTGTCCATAAATGGCAAGAAGTTCTACTCTGAGCTCAATGTCACAACTAGTGGAGTGATGGTTTACGCAACACAATGGCCTCTCTCAGGGCAGACCGAAATCTCCTTGACTCCAGGGGATGAGATACCTGTTGGGCCGTTGATCAATGCAGGCGAGGTCTTGCAGATACTGCCCCTAGCAGGGAGAACTCTCACAAGAGATGGTACATTTCTCGAACTTATAATCTAGCATTGCAGCATGGCCTGTGTTTTCTGATGTTTTTGCCAGGTAAGAGGTACCATCCTCTCGTGGTCATGTAAATATAGTAGCTTATTTTGTGTTCTATAGTGATGGCCATGGAAGAACTAGCGAGAAGCTTGAACAACCCACCTTCTGATTGGAACGGCGATCCATGCCTACCTCAACAGCACTCGTGGACTGGAGTCACATGTTCTAAAGGAAAGCTAGCCCGAGTCATCACTCTGTAAGTTCATCAGATTGTGAATGTGTCAAAATCTTAACTTCACTCTGCTGGCCGCCAGCTCTTTCTTTTATAAGATTCCAAGTTCACTGAAAGTAGAAATGCACGAACCATTTGAAGGAACTTAACAAATGCTGGATTGTCCGGGTCATTGCCGCCAAGCATATCCAACTTAACGGCACTCAAGAATCTGTGAGTAACTTTCTCCTTTCTTTCCGCGGCATATTCTATTTTCATTCATTCTCGCCACTTGGTAATTTGATTACTTGCTTTTTAGCTGGTTAGGAGGGAATGAACTGTCGGGGACCATCCCAGAGATGGAGTCGTTGAAGGCACTTCAGACGTTGTATGTTGCCCTAAAATAATTATCCATCCTAATCACATTCATCAGTTTACATGCAACTAAATTTGTTTTCTTTTGCATCATTTCACATAGGCATTTGGAGAATAACAAATTTGAAGGATCGCTTCCCGAATCGCTAGGCCAACTACCAATTCTTCGCGAGATGTAAGTTTCGGCATTGTGTTAGAGAAACTAGCTTTCAGTATATTTCCACCGAATTTCCGTAAGATCATATTAATTCTAGTGACTTTCTTTCATTTTCACAGATTACTGCAGAACAATAAGTTGAATGGTAGCATTCCCGATGCCCTACAGGACAAAAAAGGCATAAATCTACAGTAAGAACGTGCACATATCTTCATCCATAATTTGGATTAATAGCCCATTCAATTCAGCCCCTTGAGTGATTCCATAACTGAAAATTTTCTCCTTTATCAGGGTTTCTCCCGGAAATGATTGGTCCGAATCAAGATGATGATAGCGTGATTGCTGTAGCATCTCGATCAATTGAGTGATTGCTATGCTTACAAGCTTGAGATAGAAAATGGGAAGTCTTTGCAATTTAACATGACACTGATTGAACGACAGGATTGTATGCTAATGTTGACAATGCCATTAATAGAGTTCTCTGGGAGATACCAGAGGACCGATGGAGCCTTCTTGGTTCCCTTCATAGCGTGGCAAGAGAGAGGGGTCAACCGGACTGTATGCTAAAGCTGATAATGCCATTGATGCTCACGCAACTTATTAAAGACGATTGATTATAGTATAACTATCAATTCTTTTTAGAGAATCGACTGGCAAACCACTTCATAAGCTCACTTTTTTCTCCATATAATGAGCTAACTCCATTGATACTGCAGGGAAAAAATTTGAAGAATGAAGAGATACAAGTTCGTTACAAAACACACCCAACATAACACAGGAAAATGCAACCACAATCATTATTTCTCTTCGTCGGATTCACTTGTCTCAAACACATATACAAATCAACGATTGACAATTGACAGAGTACAAGAACACTGAGAACAGCTGCTATGTGCACGATGATTTTGGAACCAATCTTAATATCCCCTAACAAGGCAGTAAAAGCAACTGTAGTAAGACATTAGCTATTGTAGAATTTCTTCTCTTTCCTTACTTCTTCATCCCACTTCAGAGATTCAAACGGACATTCATCAGGACAAGTCGTTTTCATCTTGTCATGCTCTGACCCATAACAGGAGGCACCATAACACCCCTCTTCTGTCTATCCATGTTGGCTTCCCATCCTACGTCACTCAAAAAGAAGACAACTTGCAAGTCAACTTATGAATTTCAAACATCTCACTGAACATCAATACAGAAACACATGAAAAACACTGAATTAGATGAATAAGACATACGGAAGCAAACATCGATTGTTCTATTATGCGTCAGAATATGAGCCAACAATGCTAGTGACGTGTGGGAAGAAACTACTCAAGCATATAGTAAGGCCCAAGTTGACCCATGTTTTGTTTCTGCTTGCATCACCGTTTATAAAATAGAGCCGCAGGTGAAAAGTTTACATCAGAGAAGGCCTATTGCCTAGTCTTAATTTCGTTGAGGCTAGATGTTTCAATCCTAACTACAGAAAGAATTCCTTGTCCATGTCTAAGGATATCCATGCTTAGGCATAGGGATGCAAGATCACTTTTCCCATTGATCGAGGCCAGCACAGAACTGGAAAAATGTGGCAGCCATGTCTCTTAGGTTTAAATTAAACCCGATCAGCGTAAATACCTTGCCCTGGCTTGCCTATGATTTAAATTACCTTGCATTTTATTCAGAATACATTCCAGACCCTCCGGCTAAGATAACTTCTGAATACAAAAAGGTAATGGATGGAAGTGACTTACCAATTCCCATATCATAGCCCCGGTTCCTGAGCTCTCTGTATTCTTGACACAAAGCACAAGCTTCACAGAAGAAATGGACTAAGCAATCAACACATGGATCCTCTGCCAAGTCATATTGCCCCCTCAGCTTTGATCGGTAAAAGCATGAGTATAGGCATGCAAACCCGGTCATCGCCAGTAGCCCGTACACCGTGCCATTCGCAGCACAATCTAAAAGTCATGCGATTGCAAACATCAATATCTAGTAATAGAAACCTAGAAAAATATGTCCAGGTAACATTACATAGCTAGAGAGATCATCATCAATTGCAAGGCTTACTTGTGGAACCTCTGTCCACTATCTCAGAAATCTGTCCGAATGTGATGCAAGGGCAAAAGCAAGTGATTATACCTAGAACGAGAAAGCAAGAACGGAAATTTTTGTTAGCATATAGCTGAAATTGAATACTTTCAATTCAATAAAACAATTCTTCACACGGGCTTACAATTTGCAGGATCATCGCAACAATGGCAAAGATTAGTGGACCATTTGCCAGCGACCTCATGACGCTGGAAATTGGAGGCAGGATATGGAGGAGCAACTGCTTGGACTGAGCTCGTCATCGGGTTGGGATACCCAGAAGTGGGAATGTGATGACCCGGATGGCCATCTACACTGTACTTCGGAGGCTCGTTGGGCGAGGGATACATATTGATCTGTTTGTATGCGACCTGTGATCTGAATTTTTGAATGATGAAATTCGTGGATGTAACTCAGCTCACAGCTCAACTTATGAAGAGACTGAACAGTTGAGGTCTTTAAATATACAAGGCCAAAGACGCTACTTGGTGGAAACTGCAACTAGTGAATCCATTCCAAGTGTGAAATAATTAAATCCTTGTACTAGTCTTGGTCAAGGTGCCTCGCATCTTCCCTCCCACCTTATTTTCTTGTTTTGTCCTGCATTGAATTATTGACACGGAGGGCTTGTCCAAGCATTGGGGCCCTGCTTTCTTCGGACTGTAAGAATCAAACGGCTAAGAATCATCGAAAGTCTTCTTTGTTTTATTTAGGGTTTATGTGAACAGGATCCCGCCGATATCTGGTTGTTAAGTGTGTGAACACAAAGACCTTGGAGTACTGTTCTTGGGTCAACCCAGACCGGGATCAAAGACCTATTACGTCATTTATGTGATGTCATTTCTGAATGCAGTGCAAGATGTTGTCTTGAGTAACTTTGCTGTTCTGGTGTATATCATCAACCAACCTACCAACTCTCCCACCCAATATGGGAGGGAAGGTATATACTGCATTTTCTGCACCTTGTTTGACTTCTCTGTCTTGATCACGTCTTTGATCCGTACTTTTAAACCCAGATCGTATGATCTTTCTGCAGTATCGACTTCGATGGCCAGATGTTCATTCAGTTCGGTCGACTTCAATTTCTGATGTAAATGCCATCGACTGGGAAATTCAACAGCATTTGCCATTCTTGATAAGATCAAGGTAGACAGGCTAACCAGTAACAGGGAAGCAACTGCTGCGAAATTGTTACTTTATTTTGCTATTTGGGAGAACAGATGCACCCTCTCATATTTCAATTATTATTGACCTGACTCCTGACTATGACAGCATCCAGCTGGCAAATAAAAAACACGTTGAGAAGACTAGGAGTTGACTGCCAGCTGGTTATCGTATATTGGTAGATGGCATGATCATCTACTAACTTAACCGATTAATCTTTTCTTGTTTGTAGCGTCATGTAAGAAAAGTGTTTCACGTTACACAAAGATTGTTAGGAGTAAGTAGCATAAACTTCTACAAGTCGATCTTGAGAAGAACCTGTGCAACCCCAAAATTCCCATAATCAGAACAAGAATATAGATAATTGAGTAAAAAGATGAACGACCCTATTTTGGAATCTATCGTTTTTTATGTGGAAGCGGAAAAGCGATTATTCACACGCAAGTCATTCTATTATATTGCCCCCCGTAACACTGGCTTAATGAGACGATGGCCACTCACTCTTTAACTCTAGGTAAACGCTCCTTATGTGATGATACAATTTCCAATCATGCCCTATTATTACGAGTCAGGCTCAACTCGGCCTATACTAACCAGCCCTATATTAGACTAATTAAAAAACATTCTACCTTACCTTATACCAACCCCATAAAACAATATCCATAAAACGGTAAATTACAATATCAATTAATGTAGTCCACATTAGAAAAACTCTTACGAAACCGACTTAACTAAACTTTCAATAATGCAATTAATCATTGATTCACTAATGAAAAAATTAGCTAGACTTGCAAATGAGTTTCCGATTAGGATGAAGTGATTATTGACAAGTTTATTTATGAGGAATAAATGAAAAAGAGCATGGATCCCACCGACCGTGAAATGACCTGTGCCATACTTTCACGACAAAACCTGTGCACTTTGGGCAGGCCGCAAGAATCGGGCTGCCAGCTGAGTGCCTTTCTTTTGCTGCAGAATACTTGGAGGTCTCCTATTTTATGGGCAAAAGCACAGAACAGTTCATGGCATTTGGCCTTAACTTGAACTTTGGAATAAGATGGTGTCTCTATGCCAACTAGATCAAATTGGCATCTCAATTGGTCATGCAGCAGACAACATAGATGGTTCAGACCATAGTTAAGCTCTTCTATTTGCAAAGGGAAAATTATCTAAAAAGTTTTAAATTTATTATACTTTTATCAATATAATTTTAATTTTTTTAATTTTGATAATTCAGTCATAAATCTTTTTAATTTTTACCAATTTAGTCAATCCAGTCAATTCGATCGGAAATTACGACATGGATGCCTGTCATGCAATGTAGAATAGCGGACGCTGATGTAGATAATTTCTAATAATATTTTAATATTTTTCAAATTTTTATAATTTTTTTACTTCTCCTTTCTTTCTCTCTATTTTCCTTCTTTTCTTTTTCTTTTTTTTCCCCCTTTTTCCCTCTACCAGCCACCATTGAACCTCATCAATGAGTGGTGGAGGTCACCGGCCTTATGTGAGGGACACCCTTGTGGGATTGAGCAAGGGTAACCCTCACTTGGGTGAGGCTTGGGCGAGCAACCCTCGCCCTAGGCGAGGGCAGCCCACGCTCGCTATGTCAATGGGGGCAACCCTCACCCTCACCTAAGGCCGGCAAAAGTAAGGTCTGGCCATGATGGTGGCTAGCAGAGCGAAAAAAGAGAAAAAGAAAAGAAGAGAATAGGAAAAAAAGAAGAGTGAAAAGATGAAAAAAAAAATCGAAAAAATATTAAAATTATCCACATTAGCACCAGCTAGATATGTCAAAATGAAAACCCATTTTGAATCCATTTACATTGACATGGATATATAGGTTAGTTAAGTTTTAATAAATGGATTTGGATTATATGTAAGTCTAATGATATATAGGTTGTAAATGGATTTGTCTTTAAACCCATTTACAACTCATATAACTTATAAAGATTATTAATTGAGTCAACTCATTAACGAGATATCATCCTCTTGAGCAATATTTATAATTTTTATTTTTTAATAATTTTTTATGTTATTTTCTTTTTTATTATTTTCCTTTCTTTCTTTTACCTTTTTTACCCTACGAAGTCCGACAATTGACCCTCGCCTGCAGTAGGTGAGGTTCATGGCTCTCGCCCAATCGCTAATTGTACCAACAAGCCTCAACTGCACTAGCCTATATGTTGGTGAGACTCTAGCCTCTCCGATCTGGCCAACCTCAAGCTTAGCAGCATTGGGATGAGCTCGACCTCATCGACTCTAGTGAAGTGGAGCCTCACCCGAGGATGGCGAGGCTCAACTCACCAGAATCGGGTGAGCTCAAGTCTCGTTGGCTAATGGCAAGGCTTAAGCTCACCCGCTACCAACCATGACGGCGGCCATGGCCGACAAGCGAGAGAAGAAGGAGGGGAAAAGACAAATGAAAAATGAAAAGAAATAAGAAATAATTAAAAATTATATTTAAAAAAAAAAACTTAAAGGGAGTGCACTGAAAATCAAATTAGATTTTCTATACTAAGCGGAAATATTTTATGATTCATTTTCAAGTTTTAACTAATAAATATTGGAAAATATCATCATTTTCAAAATACCACTTTTTCATGACATAAATGGTGCCTCAATTTTATTTTTTTTAAAAATTATAAAATTTATCCATTAAATTTGTAATTGTATGGAAATATTTTAACAATATAATTTTTTTTTAAATCATAGATTTGATTAAATATGCAAATATCTTAGCAATATGGCTAGGGTTGTGTATGGATTACGTATAGGTTAATAAATTGACATTGCTAATAAACGGGTTAATGGGTCAGTTTGAGTTAAACCAATTATGACCCCACCCAAACCCAACTCAACTCGACTCATCCATTTGATAGGTCTAGCGTCAGCCATCTTACGTGATACGATCGTGTAATTGATTGGATATATTTAATTGGCAAAAAGTGAAAATATTTAAAACTCAATTAGAAAAAATGAAATGTTTAGAGCTAAATTGGCAAAAGTACATAGGTTTAGGACTTTTTGGAGAATTTTCCCAATTTGCAAAAGTTATTGAGAGAAAAATGCTCTTACAATATGGGCAAGAAATCGAACAATTTCTAATTTGAGATATTGGGCTATGTTAGTTAGATAACCCATTTCTGGGCCAACAAGTCTAGCGAGCCACTTGAGAAACAACTACTAATCTGTCAAGGCCCAGTAAAGAAATCAGTGAATTGGATCTTGGGCCATATGCAATTTAATCAAAACTCGATCAAACCGAATCCCTTGAAATGTCTAGAGCTGAATTGGCAAAATTACATAGGTTTAGGAATTTTTGGAGAATTTTCCCCATTTGCAAAATTTATTGAGAGAAAAATGCTCTTACAATATGGGCAAGAAATCGGACAATTTCTAATTTGAGATATTGGGCTATGCTAATTAGATAACCCATTTCTGGGCCAACAAGTCTAGCGAGCCACTTGAGAAACAACTACTAATCTATCAAGGCCCAGTAAAGAAATCAGTGAATTGGATCTTGGGCCATACTCAATTTCATCAAAACTCGATTAAACTGAATCCCTCCTTTGGCAGATTCATAGTTGAAACAGTCAAATTTCCATCACTTCAGCTTCTTGTTTTCCTTTAATTTCTGGGTTAGGTAAAGTTCCACTCATCTTCATGATCAAGTACATCGCTAATGGCAGCTTTCATTTGTAATCACAAGAACGGAAGAGCATGCAAATATTCATTTTTGAAAGTTACTTTGGACAGGCAAAAAGAAAAAGCTCAAGGAAAAGGCAAACCTCTCGAGTGAATAGAAAGTACGAGCCTCAGACAACGTGGGGAAAGCCTCATGACAGATTGACCTTCATTGGTCAATGGAATTATAATCATATTAATATCATAATTTGCGCAAATAATGCTCGTGGAAACTAATGAAATAGCATTCTTATCTTCTAGTTCCACGCAAAGACCAGACCCCATTCAAATAAATATACTTTCCTAGGTATATAATGAGCAAAAGAGGAGAAAAAAAACTATTCAAGTCTCAATAGCCATATGTGGAACTTGAGCTACATTCAAAGCACCCGACTAATTAAGTAAAACTCAAGGACTGTGTTTTCCATCTGATCTGACATTGTAAACCGAGCCTTCAGTTTTTTAAGAAATTTTGTTTTGTGCTGTTTAGGATTAAACTATGGAGGTGTTGCTAACCAAATGGGAGACCAAGACAGAGACACTGTCTATAGTCAAACTTAGCTTCTTTCGCTCCTTGTAAGCTTGGCCGAATGAGGATGAAGCATTTTTTTACTTGGGAATCACGCCACCTGTCCCATGAGTGAGCAATTGAAAAATGTTGGGAACTTTAAGCTGCATGTGAGGATCATTACGACTATAAAAAAAAAACTGTATTAGAATTTAAGGTCTCTGCAAGAGAGATCAAGAAAAATAGTAGTCAATTCGAAGTTCTAAGTAAAAGGGGGTTTTGGTTTTGGCTTTTTGCTTGGTTTAGTGTCGGTAAAGAATCCAGTAAGCTTCGTGATTTTTAAACTCATTCTGATAGTGAACCACTCCGAGTACGCATGTGCCGTTCATGGCTAGTGTTTGGGTCGTGGTTGTGGAGATTGAAGTAGGGAGAGTCCTAGGCTGAGTTGGCCTTCTCCAGAAGAATTGGTACTTGCATGAACTCACTGTTGTTGCATGTGTATTCGGCGAACAAGAACGATCTGATCAAGTGGAAAATGAGTGAGGCCCGCCTAAGGAAGGTTTCTTATGTATAGCAGTTGTCATGCGTATCTAGTGCATAAAAGTACCTCGACAATGTCATGGTGACATGAGAAAGAGCATAACATTTGTCTTAAATCATTGAAGCTGCAAAAGGAAGAGATTGCAGCTCATGGGAAGATAGGCTCTATCATAAAAATCCTCTGAAATCAGATTGATGAAATAGCCTTTGATTCTTGGAGATGAGGATTTGGAAGGGGTGATCCAGAAACTTGTGAGGACAAAGACAAAGAAGCAAAACAGACATGCAACTAGGACAGGTCTGCTGTCATGAGAGCAAACAATGAGGATCCAAGGAAGTGAAAGTATCAAAATTATTCTATCAGTTGGCTTTTTAGGTGGTTTCGTTCATCTGTAGAAATCTTGTTTGATTTATAAGCGTTTTGAGCCTGATGAAGGTATTTATGGACAGTAATTAGTCAGATGATATGTTTATGTACTTTGAAAATAATTGTCTAGGATGGTCATATATAATGCAAGAAGGCATCTAAGGTAATCCTTGTCTCCTTGTTACCCACGGTTTTGCCTTTTCTCTTGTCTGATCTTTTTGTTTCTTTCGTTCCCTTCTTCTTCATGCAAATCTAGCATTCTAGTCGCTACTCACGAGCCAGCTAAGCAAGCAGAACACAAGGGAACAGAGAAGTTAAATTGAATATGGTTCCAAAAGACTTTGCAATCACTTTACTGGATTCACATTAGACATCAGCTAATATAATATGTGAACACTCTTGTGTTTTCGAGATCGGTTTTACCCTGTCAGAGAGCAGCTATGGTGTAGATTCTTTATATTTGCAGCAAGTTCAAAAACTTCTAATGGAGATCAATGTTATTGTGCAAACATAAAGAATGTTTCTGTACTGTCAATTTATCTTAAGGAGTGCATGTGTAATTTAAACCTGTCCTTTGGTTTGATGCTGCAAGTTGGTTTTTACAACTTAAAAACTGGCTAGAGGAGTGACTGCTAGTATGACTACTTTACTCTATTTCAAATTTGTAGAGCAAATTAAACTGACAAGTTACACAATTTAATCGATCTATTATACATTACGTCTTCTGAAATTGATCCTTTCATATTAAATCTATAGTTTTAAGAATGCCAATACCAACACGACATGATCATAAGAATTTTCACCCTTTAATCGGATATATCAATCGAAGAGGCAAGGAAGTAAATATTATGTAGTTACTCTCAAAAGTTTTTATAAGTCATCCAGAAAAAGGAGATAAAGCTGTTCAGATAGTGAATGCATGGTCCATTTAAAATATGGTATTGGAAAGGGGCAAGCTATGACCTTCATCTTTTTTATCACAATGTGGACAAATCTAAGTAACATGAGCTGTCTCCTAGACAGACTCCCGAAAACAAGCTCACTCACTATATAAGTCTAACATAGGCATGTGAATTCTAACAGGGAATTTAGACATTAATAACTTAGCTATTAGCCCTAGATCTTTGAATCTTCTTGTCTCCTAGAGTGCATGCTTAAACATGTTCAACAATGAGCAGGAAGGTTTCTATGCTCCCTCCACCATGTTGGGCCCAAGGATTTCATTTTCCCATGATTTTGCAGACACGCAGCAACAACCACCCATCAGGCATGAAGGCAGAAACTATAAGGAAGCACCGGTCTCTTCAGATTTCGAGTTCTCGGTGAACAACAACTCCATGATACCTGCCGATGAGATCTTCTCCAAGGGCAAGTTACTGCCTCTAAAGAGCAATGGGGCCAACTCCTTGAGGAAGATGACGCTTCGGGATGAGCTGCTTGTTGATGACGACCACTCGAATGATGCATTGCCAAGGTTGACCAGTAGTCCGGGCCGGTGGAGAGAGAGGTGGGGCTTGAAGAGGAGTCACTTCGCATCGAAGAAAGGGGATAGGAGCGAAAGTTCCCTGGAGAAAGTGGTGGAGGACAAGGCTTCCATCTTTGCCTATACCAACAAGAAGTAGCAACAGGTAATGTTTGGGAGTGTTCCCTGAAAAGTTGATCTCAAAAAGGTGTTTGCAGCAATCAAAGAGGGAAAACAATCTCTCAATTAAAACAGTACGTGAGGTCGATTCCAATTTGAAAATTTTTTGGGCCAAGTAAGATGACTTTGGATATCTCATTTCATTTTTCTAGTCACACCTTCTAAATATCTCTCATTCCAAATGTTCTTATCGAGTTGTCTCTAATCTTCGGAAACAAATAAGTTGACAGAACTAAGACCAGAAACTTGAGCTTCCCTCTTAAAAGAAGGGAATTCGGAGAGCTGTTTCATATGAATAATACAGTTTGTTGCATGGCATTTACAGTATTTTGCGTATATAACCAGAAAACCTTCCTTTTTCAAGAACGATGATGAATGGCCAGTACTTATGTTTTGACCTCGTACTTCATTTTCTACACTGAGTTATCTAATTTACCATCTGCTCTTGCAGGATCTGATGCAAAACAAGTTGGGGCAGAGGAAAGAAAACCAAAGAGAGAGACATCAGAAGGATTTACCTAGGCGCCTCGTTTGTCTATTTGCTTGTGAATTATCACAACCGTGCTATGTCCGGGTGAATATGTAGAAAGCACTTTCTAACTTCTGTTTTTGATTTTTGATTTATTTGATCTAATGGAAATTCTTTTCCTCGAGCATTAATTCACCTTCCATCATTTTTCATTCGTTAATTCTATGCATTGGAGTCTCTTTTTTTCTTTTTTTCCGGTTGTTGCGACTGAATTATCCAGTTTAAATCATACCAGTGACTAAATCCACCCGGTAGATATGGAAGTAAAAAAAATAACACAATCAACCTCAAGAAAACGACCACTAACTTCTTCAAAATAATGACCGATCGGACTTTCTTCTTAACGGAACCAAAACCGTTGCCAGTTATGGACATAATTCTTTAAACAAGACCATAATGGTTGCCCAAAACAGATAGTTCCTAGTACGACTAGAATGCCAAGTATACTAGTTCGAAGTGCTGGTCTTCGTATTCTTTTCCACGGAGTGCATCGAACACATCACGAATCAAGCACTTGCTGTCTGCAAATCTTGAGCAAATCAACACATTTTCCACGGGAAATGCTTACAACAAAACATCCGTACATGCACTATGGCAGCAAGAAGACAGCACTGTCATCAAACGAAAGCATTATCACGGCAAGCCATGTATTTCTCAAGTAATTGACAGAAATTCCCCAGACGCGCCCTTTCCAATGTGCGATATGCTCCAAGAATCAATACATACTCCAACAAAACTGACAAGTCCTCAGTTACAGGTACCAAGAACTGTGGCATAAAAAATAACATTTTGATATTATGAAAAACTGTCTATCATACATTACATTAAGGCTTTGGAAAGAATGGGCAACTGTTTATGTACAACTATGCAAATCAAGGCATTGCAATTACAAGGCCCTCCTATGTGGGTGAAACTAGGATACAAAAAATATTTACACTTCCTAAGCAATAAAAATGTACACAATCGTAGATAAAGGAATGATCCTCCCTCTTGTATTGTGGGAGCAAAAAGAATGTTGACAGTAATCCATTCTATGTTACCTGCAACCAATAAGTTTGTTCATGAGGTGCTGAAGTACAGTGCTAACCAAGAAAATAGCCAAGAATAAAAACTTAAGTAAGAGTATCAAGTTGACACCAAGTCAGAGAACACATTCAAGACGAACTTTCTGCTATGAACCTACTACCGCCATAAATCTAGAACGATGAGAAAATTTAGATAAGTCAACTCACAGTTTGGGATTGGTCTAGAGAAGTGGACAGCCCTTCCACAGTCCCCTTTCTCCCAGTGAGGAAACTTGTCAATATTTCTTCAATCTTCAATCCTGCATGTCGAATAAGAAGTTGAAATTTCAGAACTGCTATATCGATATATTCCAACTGAAAGATACCGACTCACTTATGAATCTACTCTTGCGGCTGATTAGGACCCATATATTTCTCTATAGACTCCTTTTTGTGCTCTGGATCAAGGCTGAGATCATAAGACAACAAATTAATCATTGTCTCAACATAAAATTATATAACAAAGAATTAATATAAAGAGGGTCTTTAAGTAACCTATTTCTGATGCCAAGAAGAGCATAATGTACAGCACTTGCACAAGCAGACACTGGAGCTATGGTGGCTGCAGGAACTGCCCGGAAAGCAGTTGATATAGCTGCTCCAGCACCAGCTCCTCGCTGGTATTTCTTCAAGGGGGTTTGAACCAGCGCAGAAGCAGACTTGCCCAAGCCATCACTAATACATTCGTAAGCCTGCATGGAGTACACATCATTTAGGCTAATGTAAAACAAGAATTAAGCACATGTTTCGTATTCTTGCCAAAGTCATAATCGAATAGATATATGGGCCAAAAAAGAAAAGAAAACTAATGAATAGACATAAGAATCCTTGTGTATGACAACTGATATCCAATCGCATTAGTAAAGCAAGGTCCCATGCCCTCTGACTTGCAGAATATTAACAACATGATAGAAGGTCAATTCATTACAATAGCAACTCAATGGTGACCAAAGACTTTGACCGGATTATTATTCAAAGTCAGTAATGCTTCGATGGTCTCACAAACATGCGTCATCATCAACTAACAGAGAAAAGATTAACTTACATGGGGTGCTTACAACACAACACATTGTTTGAACACAACTAATGAGACCACAGCCAAAAGGAAGATTGGATATAGCTGTGAGGCACTGAAGCTATCAAATCAAAGGAAATCTAAACATCAGAATCAACTGAGATGCCATCACTAGTACAGGCATGACGTCCCATGAATCCTCACTTGTAGATTTGAATGAACAATTCAAGTAAGAAACTTAAGTAGTTATGCACAAGCTGCACCAGAAGATTCAAAAAAGTAAACCATAAATCATCAAATAAATATAAACCTGCTTTATTCCATGCTGAGCGTCCTTAGGCTGATTAGATCTGACATTTGCATTCGCTGTACTTTGCAAAGGCCACGGAGAAGAAGGTGGAATACGTGCAAGAATATACTCTGCTTGCAGCAAGATATCATGAGCACCTGCTGCCAAATGTACCCCTAGCCCAACAGCTTCAAGAGATATGCTTCTTAGAAATGCTACTGTGCCTGGATAAAGATGATTAGTAAGACTACTGGGCAAATAACATGACTAGAGAATATAAAATAGAGAAACACAAACAACAAGCTTCGTTAGAGGCTGAACTTATGTCCTCTTTGAATTACTACAATATTTAGCATAACAAACGGAAAAGCATTTAGCTAAATAGAAAGAGGGAGACACAATAAGCTACCAAACAAGAAAATCCTTAATCCAAATGCTCCACCAAAATGCATTACATAAGGAAAATTTCTAACGTAAGATTGTCACACGAAAAGAATTATTAAAAAAGACATGAAGATTTATGCATTCGACCTTCCTTAAGAGAATTCCAGCTATTACTGTCCATTTTAATCAGAAATTCTGTCTATTTGAAGGGGAAAACACTGTGCTCCTTATTTCTCAAAGCTTCCAATCAGATTTTGTTTGCGGCTTTACCTCTTTGCAATCCCTTGAGCACTCTACGATCCTTCTTGTAATTCTCAACTGGGCAAGAAACCAACTTTGCAGCAGCACTTCCGACAGAAATGAAGGACCGGATGGTAGGTAGGCCGTGTAGTACTTTATGAATCTACACGTGTATATACATTCAAGAGTATATCAAAAGGCGAGGTAGAAAAACAAACAAAAATTTATACCAAGCAGAAAAAAATCATAATGAAACCTGATTTTGAGATATATCTTCCAACCATTCCCCTATGATTGTTTCACAAACATTATTCCAGCCATACACACCAACAGCTTGTACGGGCTTGAGATGTAGCTCAATTCCCTGTAGCACAAATTACATGGCAGAATGAGCTTAAAAATTGCAAAACAAGCAGCAGCACCACCAGAAGCAAATGTGATGGTCTCAGGATTCCTTATAACCAATCTCAGGACATAACAAAGAATCCAAATTGTGACTACTAACACTAAGGCAGCATCTCTTTGGCATCCATAGACAAGACATACCCAGTGTTAGATTCACACATTTATGAATCAATTTTTACCCAAAGAAAATAATAACACGAAAGAAAATTACATATCAAAAGAAACATGAGATAAAAAGAGGGATGGTTACGTGTACATGCATTACCACTTTGGCCAAGAACATCAGACAAGAGCAAGTGAAAAGGGGACAAGGATGCTTACATTTCATTAGGACAACAAAGAGATCATTCGCCAAAGGAAAAGGACCACAATTATCATTTGGGCTAAAATGAAGACAGTAAAGTACCAGATCAACAACAAACTTGGCCATATGCCACATAAGAAGCCATGACATATAAAAGTGCTTTATCCCAGGAGAGCTATTCAAAAGACAAAATCTCATTGAGCTCATGACAGTAAAGACCTACCTTCCAGGGAACCAGGTTTACAAGCTCTACATACTTCCCACCTCCTAGTGCAGCTAAATCCACACGCTGTGGAATGTAATCAACCCGAACACTGAAAGGCTTTATGTCAAATTTCTGTCAAGAACATGATGTATTAGTTTAAAGTTTCACCATATGAAAGAAAAGGTGCACATAATGAAAGCTGCCCATGTTAACAAAGCAAAACATGTAAGGAGTATACAGGCAGACAGCTGAAGGACAGTTTCTTCTCAATAGGCGATTGTATTTGTCTAGTCATATGGTAAGTATCTCTGCTTCCACCATGGATTATTTGCAAAACGGCCCAATGGTGGACCCAGGTGTACATAACCAAACCCGAGACTAGATCAAGACTCATGAGGTAAATTTAACGCTTCCACACAGGCAAAGGTAAGGACCAAGGACAGCATTCAGAAAAGCAACATGTGGAGTTATTCTAGCTAACAACATCAAGGGCCACAATAAGAGCACTTAGCAGAAAGGATGCATTTACCTGAAAATATGGAAGCAATGCCTCATCAACAACTGCATTCCGCATAGGAGCACGTTGGGCATTTTGCGGCAACACTTCTGATCCACCCAGATCATTTTGAACACCTGAAGACCAGTCCTGCGGAAGGTCCTCATTTCCGAAAAAAGAAACAAGGAAATCAAGCTGGCGCTGATGGAGGTGCAATCGCAAAGGAAGTAGAGCAATGCACAACCTAAAGATACAAGAACAATTAATATGTGATAAGTCTAAGTAGGTAATATAATAATACTTGAGCATGACAAGGTGAAGAGGACCAGCAAAAAGCAGTTTGTCAGATTGTCAACATAACATTAAAAGAACCGGCTAAGGATTCTAGAATCAGAAATGGATTCAAACCCCAGACATCATGCACACATATCTCAACACTTCGGAGCACGACACAAACACCGCATGCACTAACTCTGGTTGATAAGAAAATACACATACATATGATCAATGAATCCCTGCAGTGCCCCCAAACATATGCAAAAGAACAAATACGCAACAGAGGATTTCCTCTGTTTTAAAGATTGACTTTGTCAAATTGGGAACAGCAAGTGAGGAGGAATACATGCTTTGTCTTTAACTGAGGGAAGCAATGCGCTATTAAAGCCGAACAACATTCTAAACCAAAGTGAAACCAACCCCAATAAAGGCTAAAACCAACCTATGCACCAGTGAGTAGGCTACCATCTAACTTTGGCAGCTATACAGTACAAAAACTCCTACTGAACTCACATCAGAACTCTTCTAACATGATCACTGCAATTGACGAAAGGGCTTTCCTTTGAACAAGGCTCCCAGATCGCAGGACTGCACAGGGTCATCTCATCTCTAGCATATGCAACCCACAAACTCCAAGTTGCAATGGCATCATCAGCATAACTAATCCAACCAAGTTGTTCCATCATGGATCACTAAACCTTCTGTACACTATACTCTATCTAGCTTATGTGCCACAAGAAGGACATTTCCACCAAAATAAACCAGAAAAGTATTTGTCCAAAGTGGAACATTTGCCCTCCCCCACTTAATGGGTAAGGCCTAGTTTGTTGTTGTCGAAGTTAAGAGTATATCTTAAATTATATATATTAAGGGAGTTCGTCACCACTCAATCTCATTATAAGTATCCAGATGCAACCGCTGGAATCCACAAAGATTAAAGTGCACAAAACTATCTACAGACACTGTCATTAAATCCCAAGCAGATTGACCCAGTGGAAAACAGAACCACAAATATGCACAAAACAAGTTATACAAAGGCTTTTACCAATATGCCTATCAACAGAATAGCATACCATATATCAGTCACAGGATAAGTGAAAACTAAAATAAAATGAGTTCAAAGCCTTTTTACCGATACTCCTCGAGAGGAATCAAAGGGTCAGGTCTCACAGCTTCCAAATCGAGCTTGAATGCCTTGGAAGATGATTCTCTAGGATGATCTTTTGAGTTATAATATCCAAGCACCTTGAAGTTCAACAATGAAAAATTTAGAATTGCACACAAGAAAAGAATCAGAGTAATTCTTTAGGAGTCAAACTTCCATTATTACCTGTTTAAGTGGTGAATCTTTGCTTCTATCATAAAGATGAACATCCTGCAGAGAGAAAGAAAGCTTAGACACGCAAAATCCACCGACCGGATAGATGTCATACTGACATTCAATCCCAGAGAGAGCAAGTTCTAGGCATATTGTCGTATCCCTCCAGCAATTTTTTCCAGAATGTTCATCAGTCACTTTAGAGTTATCCCAGTCAGCACCAGCAAACATTTTCCATCTGACATTTATGTTCTTGACGGTCACTCGGCCCACAAGCTTTCCAGGAATATCAGTATCTTCAGAACTAGTACTACAAGGTTTGCTTTCTGCTGATCGTTTTGTGCTGGAGATCTCACAGACGTCTACCATATGGTTATCAAGAATTCTTAAAGAATTATCTCTATACCATCCACTGTCACCTCTTCCAGCATTAACATTTTCTCCAGTTCCAATTGTGCGTTTGACACTATTCCCTGAAAGATCTCTGCCTGCAGATAACTCTGATAGAGGGCGTAGGTCTGATATACAATAGCCTTCTATAAATTCAGGAGAGTAACCTTTCCAAATAAATGAGGCCTGACTGCTTTCCAATCCTACCAAAGGCACTGACCCACTTACTAATAGATCTTGAGATAATGTTTCAGGAGCTGCAGTATCAAAATCACATTTCTCTCCAAGAAAGCTGTCCTCATTTGATTCAGAATCATATTGGCAAGTCTTACTCTCATCTGAAGAAAAAGCATCCTCACATATCTCATCCATCAATCCAATCATCAAGGCTTGACTCTTTGCATTTGCACTCAAAGAGTGCGCCTCCGGAGTTGATGGGGCAAGATCACCAACAGAAGTTCTTACTTCAGCTTTCAAATGGTTCCTCTCTTGTTCCTTTTGAACGTTATCCCACCTACTCTGCAAGTGAACAAGAGATTCTTCCAAATCAGGAGCAAAAAGCTGTGAAAGTTGTGTGACCAATTGTATCAGAGCCAAAGTTGAATCACGACATGTCTCCACATCAATGTGAGAATTAGACCATTCTAGCTCCCACAAAGTGCTGTTGCTGCAGTTAGTCGTCAAATTTGCCAGGACAAGCGCCTCGTGAGCAACTTTAATGTAGCCAATCTCGTTTAGATGTTGCACACTGTAAGTGCCACCGAGAAGCTGGAGTTCTGATGCTGAGCAAAGGAGAAGCCCAAGATCTTGCACTCTTATATTGTGATCAGTGTCAATGGAATCTCCAGAAGTCGCATTGGAAATACTGAAGCAAGATGCAGCTATAATACAGGCAACATAATGGTTGTCCAAGGATGACTTGACACTTGAATGACTGAATCCAAGGTCAACATTTTGTGAGGTGAGCATCAGGTTCTTTAGATAAGGTTCATAGCTCAAACCTGTGTCGACCAAGTTTAAAGAAAAAGAAGATCCAGGAAGCTGTTGGCCATTTCCTTTCAATGAAGAACATTCACCAGAACCTTCAGTTTCAGAAGCTGGCAAAGTAAAGAAGGACGATATTGCATCGAACCAATCCAATCGACCACCTATAGCAACAAACGTGCCACATCTGACAGTGATGGACAAAAATCCATGGAAATTCACCGGATCCCACATGTATACAAAGTCAGAACCAGCTGATCCCGTAGATAAAGCATTGGAACCTCCCCCATCACCCCGTTTCATTGTTGAATTGCAACATGAGATCAAAAGAAACTCTTCATCTGGTACACCAGTGATTGAACCCCACAACTTGCCTTCCCCATGAGCCAGCCAAAAAAAATTGGCGCCATTAATACCCCCGATATCCGAGACATTCAGTAATTCAAACCTTCTAACTTTCAATTTGAGCTGACACCATGACCCAGGAAGTTCATTCTGTATCGAGCTTTTAATGTTGTCAATCTTATCAGGGTGAATAACAATCTCTACAGAATCACACTCGATGAGTATTGATGTCTGACCTACAGAAATTTCTTTCAAAGAATCACCATCCTCAGAAGCCACTCTACTAAACCCTTTTATCACTTGACTTAAAAGACAGTTGAAGACTCCATATTCATGGCTCTGAAGAGTAACTGCAGCAGAGGATAAATGCAAGTGCATAAGGAAACTTGAGCTCATAATTATCTCTTGACGTATTTCGGAAGCAGTATCACCAGAATCTCTCAAAGTTGTTACGGAGGCAAACTCATATCCTTTTCCCATGAACTTATTTCTGCTCCTCTCCTCTGAAACAGCTAAAGACTTTGCTCTCTCCGCGACCCAAGCACCAGTAACAGGACCGTCCTGCCAAATCATACTGAGGATGGAAGAAGGTGTGTCATTGGCAACAGACAGAATCTTCAGAGAAGAAAGTTTACACCCTTTAGCAGTGCAGCAGGACTTACCCCCATCATCAACCTCTTCACATGCAGTACTGACTAGATACATGTCAAGGTTACAGGCATTCAGATGCACAGAAGTTGTGACCATCGAAGAGAACCTTTTCTTGGAATCTGAATTGCAAAAGGGTTTCAAACTATCACCCTTCCCTTCTCTTGTAGAAAAAGGAGAATAAAAGTCGAGAGCAATGAACTGATCCCAATCAAAATAGCTTCCTACGTCATTTCTGCCATCAAAAGGAAAGCAGAGAATAACTCTTGCATCAGAGATTGATAGGACACCCTGTAGTCTCTCTCTCGAAGATGTGGTTCTAATACAAGTTCTAGGCCCTCTGTTCAAATCCTCAGGAGATACTTGCTTAACTTCAGATTGAGAGTTATTCACGAAGTCATTTACATCGAGAAACTTCTCCATTTCCTTCACGAAAGCCAGCAGCTTGAGGATAAGCTGGAAGTTAACCCAAAAAACAATTGGCGGCAGTGATAATGAGAACAACAATGGGCCTCTTGAGCTTCCATCAGACAGGCAAGAATTACTGGCTAACTGGAAACGAACAAGTCCGGAAGTTCTAAGCAGCATTATTCTGATCACATCATTCCGCTTTGCAAATGGAACTTTTGGAGCAGATTCCCCAACCAGATCATTTTCAGGAACATCCATATAAGAGGCACGCGGAGGAAGAGTGCCTAGAACTTCTGTTTGCAGCCGCCGAATACAAGCGCTTTGGCCACCTATTCCACACTTAATTCTCTCGTCACCAAAGAACGTGCAATTTTCTCGATGACTTACATATTCATTCACCTCAATATGTTTAACTGTTCCTTCAAACTTCATATCTTGAGGACGTATCTGTTAATCTTTCAAATAGTTTAAATTAGTCTAGTGGAATTATGCAGAATAAACAGTGTATAGCCCAGAATCTGAAAGAAGAAGGTGTACAATTTCAAGAATCCTCATTCTTACCTGGACCATTAAAGATACATCCTTGCATTCTGCACCTAGACAATGATAATCAAAGCCAACGTTTTCTTGATCATTGGCCAACTCCTGAAAATTCCCCTCATCTTCATCATGGAGAGGGAACATAAGAGACATTCCAGCAATAGACACTCCGAGATTAGTTTCTACATGCTGCTGTTCTGCACATAATTTGACAATTGAAAGTGGAACTTTGTCAGGCATTTGCTCTATAAGATTGTCTTCCATTCTCAGGCATTTCTTCTGAGCAAGATACAATTCATTTACCATTGTCGAAAAAAAGTAATGAGAAGGTTCAATTGCACCACAAATGCTACATCCACTATATATAGGTAGAAGAATCTTTTGACCGTTTCCTAATGGAAGAGGTTTACAGCTAACTTGACAGTAAAGCAGTCTACTTTCTTTTGACATAAGCTTTTTTCTTACAGGCACCTGCCCAGCATAAAGCAATCAATCGGACACTATAATAGCTATAGCTCAAAGCATACATACCAGAAGGTATAAGCAACGACCCAGAAGCCAAATTGGAGGCTGCAGTTATTGCACTGAAAACAGAACATGTCCAGTTCCACATCCCACTCCCACCTAGGGCTGACTGAGAATTTCTGATTTCATCAAAGCACTCAAAAAATTGATCCACACTGCGCAAAAGCCAAGAGGATACAAAAGGCACATTAAAGTCATTCAAATTATCCCGAAACTATATCTCACTGTAAAGACTTTTAAAAGAAGGACAAGGATGCCAAACGTGTTGGCATTCCAAATAGAGAGAAGCAAGATGTTGAAACCAAGTAGAGTGTGAAATTTATAGGACAACTAATTTAGTTCATAAGCCACCGCCATTTCCTTCACTGGCCAAATGATGGAGTTATACGTCCCTTCACAGAAATCTGCAAGTTGGGTATTGCTACTATTGTGCATGTATTTCCCCAGGAGAGGTATATTTTATCAAAAGCATGTGTTAGAAACAAGATCGAGATCGCCAACTTAAGACAAATGAAGAATTGCTGCATTTATTAATCCACCCCAGCAGGCCATAAGCACAAAATGAATAAAACAACAGGAAAAATGTCCAACCTTGCGCCAAAATCATCTTCCTCCTTATCCGCAACAAAAGGAATCCAATCTGAGATGACATTTGGTAAGTGGAGATCAGACCCCGTTCCCTGCCTCAGAGAGGAAGATGGCTCCACAGATAAGCCACCATAGAGTGGTGATGCTTTGTTAGTGGCAACTTCACACGACCCAGTCGCTGGTGAAGGGCTACCAGATGTGGAACTGAAATGAACATTGTTTGCTGACTCATGCTGCATACCACATTGACGATCCTTACCCAAATTAACAAATGTTCCCCATGAAAACAAAAACCATTTGATTGTACTAGGTTGGAACCGTAACTCTACAGGATCTATAGAAACATCTGCATCCACTTTTCTGATGTCTAAGGAACCATTCTTCCAAGGAATACTTAACTTTATAGTCCCTGAAAATCCTCCTTCTCTACCGATCATTATTGGCACCGTAGAACTTACTGGTGGTAATTTTGAAAGTAATTCGCCAGAATCTGTCCCTGATACACTTGGAGGGCATATTTGCCTATCAACATCATCCATGTGAAGCAGCTCGAGAATCGCTCCTCGAAATGTTACATAGTTTGTCAGGCGACTGATTCCAAGGAAGTTCTCAGCGCCTACATTACCCATCAAATGAGAATCCTCAGAAACACACGTTCCACACACCAATTCGGCAACTCGAAAAACCATAGATCTGTGATGTGTATATTCTCCTCCATTTTGGCTCGAATATGGATCAAATGCAACAATGACTTTCTTTATCGTTACATTAAAACTTGTAAGCAACCATTTCACCATCTTTGCAATTGCCTTAACTCCTTCGTGAACATCTCCTGAAGAAGGTATAGCTGCATTCCCCATCGTCTCTTTCTCCAGCTTGCTCTGGCTGGGACAGACACTCTGGTTATCATCTGGGCAGGAACCTTGAGAACCAGCTGCATCTGACGTACAGTTATCCACGTAAGGTGCAAGCACCAATTCAAATTCGTCAACCTCCACCTGGCACCCTTTACCCTTCCAAGGCATTCTAACTAATAGAGAGCCAATAGATCCTTCTTTTATCATTAATGAAGATGCTGCACCAAACTGGAAAGAAGAACATATAAGAACTGGCTTTACCTAGAGAGCAAACTCGATACTTATGCAAAATGTCACTCTTTCATGATGTTCAACTATAGCACTAACTTAGTCATTCAATATAAGAAAATAATGTTCAATCCTCCTGTAATGGCAAGCAGGTCGTTCCATAATAACATGTAGCGTCTACGCTAAAGGCTCAAGCAGCTCACTTTTTATCAGCAACAAAATCTAAGCGTCAGAAATCATAAATACAAGTCGGAGGCCATTATCTATCAGGAACCGGCAGATAGCCCCGTCCACAATTATTTCACTTTCCTCAAGAATCCATCAGTATACCGAGAACTCCCAACCCTTAAACATCAACATTTTCAGAATAATCGATGCGATATCAAATTGGCCATAAGAGCTACTGAGATCATGAAGAAACAAAAGGGTTCTACTTCCACTTCTAACGGAACAAATTCCATGCCCTCAATGCAGAATCAGACCCGGCCAAGCACAATTCAAACTTTCTAGCCTATAAAACAGAACACAAACTTCCATTCTATTAGCCAACATAAATAGAAAGTCAAGCAAACTCAAGGGCGCACACCTTCTTGTTAAGATAGTCGACGTTGAGCGCGACGTCGTTGAGCTGAATCGTGCCCTCCCTCAGCTGGACATCGAGCTGGTCCAAATCGATGTCGCCCAAGAGGAGCTGCCCCAGCTTCTTCTTCAGGAGGAACTTGCAGACCCTCTTCACGGCCCACCGCGAGAACACGGCCTCCGCCGACTTCGCTATGCCCCACCGCAACATCTCCCCCTCCTCGGCGAAAATTCCCCCCCTCCTCCGATGATTCAGCGGCGGCGCCGCCCCGAGAAAGACGAGGGGGGCTCAATTCAGGGGCGTCGCGGGCGAGGAGCTAGGGTTTCGGAGGTCCGGGACGAGAGCCGCCTCCATGCAGAGAGCGAATCGAGAGCGGAGAGGGAGGCGCTGATCGCTTCCTGGAATGCTGGGAGGACGACGGAGAAGAAGGATGAGATTAGCAGGTGATTGATTGATCGATCGGTTTTTGTTACTTTCGTCGGTGGATGTTTTTTGTTTCGATTTGATTGATGGGAATTCTTTTTGGGGTGTTTTTTGGGTTTTTGGGTTCCGTGTCGGGTTCCGACTCTAGGGTTTGCCCCACCTTTGATTGATTTTGTACACGTTTTTTAGATTACGTTTAATATATGTCACCTTATCCCTGGTCTTCGTACGAAAAAAATAATTAATCCCCAGTCGTTTTCACTTCTTTGCCGGCCATTCGAAGTATAATTTTGGAATTTATCATGCTTCGAAATGATAAAACAACCCTATTTACAATTCTCAACCTGAGAAAGTTAAAACTTAATTTATGTTTTGTCATCAAAACTTTTCCCAGTACTAAAAAAAGAACGACTTTTGATTTCCAATGCACTGTATGCACCATACCCAATAGCTTGGTTTGGGGGTTATGCATGAAAAGAAAGTCGGCAGCCAATGATAAGGTATAATTTTGTCCATTATCTCTAAACCAAAATGATAAATATAATAAATTAATTGGGTGCACGATTAAATTAAAGAGCTTCGTTGAGAAGGAATAATCTTGAGATGGGACCAAATGGATTCTCTGTCTTTAGAATATCAATGTTGGTTTACCATGATTTTCTTTTTCTTTTTTGGTTTTTTGTGGGATTTACCAATTGGAAATCTCATTTTGTTGGATCTTGGCAGCTAACCAAATTCTAATTTTTCTAAAGATAAGTGAAAAAGGCTTTGGAGGGGGAGACGTGTGCCAAATGGGTCAAAAGAGGGCATCTTCATTGCTTTGCTTCAAGAGCAAGGATGCAGCATTGAGAAGAAGATTCCTACAGGACAAGAAAGGGGAGCCCATTTAAAAAGCCAATTAGTGGTGGCTGTTCCACTCCTTATGACGCAAGTTATTGATTATTTGAATGGACCATAGAAATATCTGCGCTTCTTTCTTGCTTTACGTTATATACATATATCAAAAAGACAAGTCCATTTGGTCTGGCAGATTTATAAAATTTTGTAGGGCAATTTCCAGAGTTTTGTTCCGTGCATAGTATATTTGAGTAATCAATATTAATATTTCACATATCAATGGCAAATGAAAAGTCATTGACAACTTATTAATTCAGTCAACTTACAATGATATAGCAATTTTATGGCCCACGAATTTAAAAGCACATTACCACATACTTTTAACGATTGCAAGTGGACACATAATTTCGTCAATAAAGTATGAGTACCCGCGTATCTTATTAGTAGTGTCATTTGAGAGTAGACAAAAGAAACTTGAGGGACGTACCTGACCCTAATCCTTTTTCTTGATATGAGCAACTTCACCTAATCTTTGGTAGCTCTTCCATCATGGATTTTTTGCAGCCATTCTAAGCACTGGAGTTTGAACCAGCAACACGACACACGATCTCGTCCAAAATAACAGGCCGATGATCAATATTAAAGTCGAACAAGATGACAATGGCGAGAATAATCTCATGTAGCGACTGCATACGCTGTCGGAAACATCATTTTACGTGACTCGAATTCTCACACATCTCGCGTCACCATCGCTTGTTAGCCTAGCCTCCCTCTGGAACTATAGTATGTTCGCACCTTCGGAGATTCCATATCAACATCGAGTCTTCTCTTCAACTTCGAAAGGCCGCGCTTGGGAGATTGGGCCAACTTTTCTTCTGTCATCAAAGGCCAGCGAGATGCTATGTTGCTGCTGGGCTTATGGAACAGTCTGATTTGGGGCAAATATGGCATTTTCCGCTTGGCTCTACTCAGGTAAAAAAGGTTGAATTGTCTTTTTTTTTTTCACAAAAAGAGTAGTGCCCTTGACACATGACATTCCCATCCACTCAAACCAACCGTGACAAGCCGAGTGTGTTCAATGATAATACTTCCCACACGTTAGTGTCAAATTAAATGAAAGCAAACGTCATATTTTGAACACTTGAAAGGCTATTGATGTTGATGGACTCACTTGACTCCATTATAATCTTCAAAACATTTTCCATTCTTTTTTCTCAACTCAGATTGTTTCTCACCTTGTTGAAATCATATTGGAAATTGATTTCACTTATGATTAGTATATAGCTTGGTGATAATTGAAATTTAGAATGACGTGATGATAATATCAAACTAAACTTACTACAGAAACATCTAGCATAGTTGCTCCAAATAAAATTATGATCTCCTAAACTAATTATTTATCCCGAAGACCATTCCGTGCACTTTGAATTACATCTATGTTCATCCATAGAGTCATTCCATTGCAGCATCACTTAAGCAATTGACAGCTTTTCTAATAGAACACGGGGCAGTGGGATAGTGACGAAAAAATATTTAGAGTTTGGATAAAATATTAAATAGTGCATCAAAATTGAATTTAGGGCACGAAAAACTAGTACAGGTTTAGTAGTTGGGCCCCGGGAACTTTGGCTTTGAGGGTTTTTGTTACATCTTTGATTGAATACCATTCACACATATTTCTAGACAATAAGAATAGAACCTACATATTATGACCCAAAAAAAAAAAAAAGAATACAACCTACATGTGCTGGAAGCCTGGAATGTCCATCTTTATGCACATGCACGAACTTTTTGCTAACTTGGGTGCTGCTGTTGTTGGTACTATCTTCATATGTTGTTTTTCTAGCCACAAATTATTTCATCTGTTATAAATCTCCTAGAATTTAACTTCATTATTCTCTATATCGAGTTTAAAAAATGTGTGCCTTTTATAAATTTTTAGTTATGTCAGGACCAATTTCTCCTATCACCATGCTACAAAATTTAATTACCCGAGTGATTCTCCATATACTTCTATCTCTCATTCAAAGAGAAATTTCAAAAAGTTGAGAATGAGATTCCCCATCACATAGCAAATCATTTTTCTCCCATCATCTACCACGACCCATTCCATCACCAGTCAAATTCAAGTTACAAATTCATATCCTAACGTATCATTGTTATATTTATATCGAACGCGAATACGTCGAAGGAAAAGTCAAGAAATCCGCACGCTTACCCTCGATTTTCGCACATTTTTATAATCTAACCTCTATTTCAGTGACAGGGAAGGATGGTCACAGAAGAACCGTGGGAATTGGGAAGGTGTCGGCTTGAAGGCCAGTGGAACGCCTAAATTCCACCAAAACCGGCATGGAAATCAACAAAACGGTGGCCAACTCGAGCACCACGTGCTTCCCCGAAGCAACATTCCATCCCCCGATCCCCACACCCTGCCAACCGGCCATCAGGTCCAAAGCGATCCGATCCGGGAGGACGCCGGACCACCATTCCAATTCCCCTACCTAGCGATCGGTGCTCGCTTCGATTCTACCCATCAAGTAACTCCCCGAGACCCAAAAAAGTGAAAAAAAAAAAAAAATGAAGGCGAATCGAGATGGCACGTAAACACGCATCGGAGCAGAAGCAAGAAAATACGAGTAACAGCGATAGTAGACTGCAGAAAGAGACGAATCCGAAGTACTACATCTCCAGAAAAAAGGACGCAGTGTCAAAGAAGCCAGAACATCGGTATCGTGTGGATGTTAGTAACGAAAGGCATCACGCGTTGGTTTCGTTTCGGTACGTGTCGATCTATATACTGAAACGAAAAACAACTTGGGACATCTTCCATGAAGCACGAAAAGAAAGACTGTACATCCTTTACCAGGGTAGGAGGAAGCGATCGAGTGGCGAGTTTCCTTCACCTTTCTCTAATTTCGTACCATCGCCAGTCACTTTAGCGTCTCCTCCGCCGCGCCCACGTTGAGGGGGATCCACTCGTAACGGCCTTCGAGCGGCGCGTCGTTGACGACGTCGTAATTGTACCTGCCGAATTGGGGAAGAGAAACCCCAAAAAACGCCCCCCCCAAAAAAAGAAAGGGAAAAGGAAAAGGAAAAGAAAAAGGGAAGGAATAAACGGGTTTGTTAAGTTCGTTTCGAGTAATGAAACCTCCAAGCGAAAGCTAAACTGCGCACTGCTTATCCTGCGCACACTCACCTCTCCGCGAACCGCCTCTGCTGCTCCCTCTCCGCGGCGGACAAATAGGCCTCGATCTCCGCCGCGCGTGTCGACTTCACCTTCGCCGCGTCGGCGCCGGGTGCCGGCGGCGGTTGCGTCTCCGGTTGTCTTCTGCGGGCATCCAGCGACGCTGGAGTTTCTCTCCTGGGAGGTGTAGAACGAGAGAGGATTTCAGCTTCAGCCATGCGTACCCAAGAGAGATTCGTCTCCCGATGGAAGCAAAAGAACAGAAAAGGAACGATGGAGGATATAAACCTGAGGTTGCCGTCGGCGCACGTCTTGTCCTCGCTTTCAATTTTCAAATTCTCGGCCTGCAACGGTACGTTCACAAATTTTTAAGACGGTGTGAGCCGTTGGGAAAACGAATAAAATCGCACTTGCTGGCCAAGAAGATCCAGTGAAGCAGAGCCCTACGATCACGATGATGGAAAGAAACCGGAAATGGAGTTTCAAAAATTATTCGGCAAGATTGCGTTGGCTAAATCGCTAATGGAAACTATACACCCCTCGTATTTTGAAGCAGATGAAGAGAAACATGACAAAGGTTCCCCCATGATAGGTCAGAATCCGTAAATTCCGGGCGAGAAAAAAGATCTAATCCCTAATCCCGAGTGATTCAAGGAAGGAGACAGTACTCTCTTAGATCAGAGATATGCATTTGCTTTCCTTATGAGGAATAAAAACAAAATCTACTCGAGACCGTTATTACTCGGCGAGAGAAAAACGGAACGACCTTTCGGAAATTCGAAGTTCCGAAGTTTACCTCTGAACCTGAGGATCGCTTCCTCTTGTTCGAGTTTCCCCTGGATTTGACGGCGGAGGGGAGCTGGCCGCACCGGCAGCAGGAGGGGCGGCCGCCTCGACCGGGCGGCGGCGTTCCCTCCCGCGAGGCGGAGATAGGGGGGCCGGTCGCGACGGCGGGAGCCGAAGGAAGCGGCCTCGGCGGTTCTTCGGAGGCGACGAGTGACATGGCTCTCTTGGACGTACTTTTGCAGGGCGTGGGAGGAGCAGGCTCCGTTGCAATTCTCTCGTACTTTATCACGAGATCTGCCATCTCCCTCTCTCTCTCTCTCTCTCTCTCTCTGTGGAGGCTTTTCCTATTTCCGGTTATGTGGAAAGAAGGCGCACTCTCGATTTTGCAGGGTTTTTGAGGATCAAGGCGTTGGGGCGGATGGCCATCGTCCGATTGATGAACAATCGTTAGGGGTAATGAGTGACATAAATTCGATTGAACGACTTTCTCTAAACTCCACGTGTCGCCCGTTTAAAGGGTGAGTGCTTGAAAACGGGGTTGGGAGAAAAAAAAAATGATCGGTCCGACAGAGAGTTTTACCGCATTTGTCGAACTAAATTGTGCCTACAAAGTAAGAAATCTTTGGGTTTTGAGAGATTAGTCTGCTTAAACTTTAAAATAAAAATAACAGGGAGACTCTCCTATGTTAATTTTGACTTATCAATACCGTCACTTGTTATTGACTTAAGATGCATTACTTCTCTGTCAATCAAAAAGCATGGATCTTTGTAAAGCTCGTGATTGACTTATTAAACATACGTGACGTGTATACTCTTGAGCATTGATCAAAATCAAACTTGAGAAAAGATGATGTAAATATAAGAGCAACCAATTATATTCAAATACTTATCAATTAGTTGCCACTTGTGTTTTGATTCGGTAAATTTTCAAGGATTTCCAACGAAGAATATATTTCTTCAGCTCATCACAACGGATAAATTTCAAATGTTACATATAGCATTCTAAAATTATGGTTTCAAAAAAAATCTCATATCCAATTTATACTTTCCTCTTCTTCCTTTTTATTTTTTTCCGCAGGCTTGCTCTTTTCTCACAAAGTAATGGAAGTTACGAAAAGATGTTCAGACTTCAACCATTATCAATTAGTCACGAAGAATACTGTGCACAAAAAGTATCCCGGTAGAAAAGCCAGTTCACCTTTCTTTTCCGTCCTTTAATATAAAAATTGGAAAAGTTCATGCAGCTGGAAGTACAGTTCATCCGAGAGACAATGCATGTACCATATTACTCTTTCTTTTTTGGGGGGGCACAGAATACATGTTGGTCTTTCCACAGGGTTAGGAGAGATTTTAGGATAGAGTCATAAGAAGTTCCTTGAATTGCGTAGAATGTCATCACGCGCATAGACCATTTAAGATAGGATTGAAAAAAAAAATTTACTAAAATATCAAAAGAAAATGAAAAGTTTAATCTCTTGCGACCACACGACGACCACGTCGATCGCTGAGGTGGCTGCGATTAGAGGTGTGGTGGTTGCCTCTATCGCGATTTAATGACCACAACTGAATTCGGGCAAGAAACCTCTCCCGCTACAATCCACGAGACCGGTGACCAGAGGAGAGCAACCATCGCGGGTGGTTACCTTCGGACGAAAAACCTCCTGCGCAGGTGTCAGATCTTCGACCCGAGAAAGTTTTTCGACCGCGGGTCGCTTGATAGTGGCGACCACCACCACGACGGCAGCGTTTGCCTCTACCGCGGACAACGTAGGACTCACCAACAAAAATCAAGCGATCTTTATTGAACTCGAAAGTCATCATTGCATCACATCAGCAGCGTCGGAATTTATCACCTCGACAAAGCTAAACATGTCCAATAATTTACCAAGACGAAACCAGACGAAACCAAAAATAAGTAGAGTCCATAAAACAAAATAAAAAGGCGTACAAAAGCGACGAACCACCGTACCAATCATTTTACCAGACCGGAGACGCCATGTTCTTCACTCGTTCAGGAAATTGACCAATCTCCTCATCAATTCCATGGCGTTCTCGCAGCTCGGATTCATCAGATGGAACACGTGATCCTCGCCTTTCGTCTCCACCACCTCCGACCTCCCGTTCCACCCGCTCTTCTTCAGCGCCTCCTCGTAGTACCAACCCCTGCTCCTCAGCCCGTCCTTCTCCGCCACGAACACCAGCACCTTGTCGCACCCCAGGGCCCCGAGCCGCTGATCCGCACCCGGGTTTATGATCGGGTCGTCGGCCCCGCTGATCGTCGGGCACAATATCTCCAAGAACTTGACCGTCCAGGCCCGCCTCCCGGCGTCTGTCGTCTCCGTACCCACCGGCTCGCTCCCCCAAAAGAACGGGTGCACCAGCACGATCCCCGCCACCGCCAGGCCGTCCAGCTTGTCGGACCCGATCCTCAGCCCCATGTGGTGCGCTATGTTGGCTCCCGCGCTGTCGCCGGCGAGGAACACCCTCTTCAAGTCGGCGCGCTCGTTGAGCCACTCGTCGGGGCCGTCCCCGGCGGCGTGGGAGGCCACCCACTGGAGGACGGCCCAGGAGTCGTCGTAGGCGGCGGGGAGGGGGTCCTCGGGGGCGCGGCGGTAGTCGACGGAGATGACGACGACGCCGGCCTCGGAGGCGACGGCGTTCAGGTAGTTGTGGTACGTCGGGGATCTGGCGGTCTCGATGCAGAAGCCGCCGCCGTGGAAGTAGACGAGGAGGGGGAGCTTCCCTGGGCGGGGGGCGGCGGCGGGGAGGTAGAGGCGGGCGGAGAAGGCGGGATCGGAGGAGAGGGGGACGTCCTTGGAGGCGACGCCGGTGGAGTCGTCGAGGGAGGCGGGGACGGTGGCGGTGCCGGCGAGGCGCTCGATGCGGCCGTCCTTGTAGATACGGAGGAAGGGGGTGAAGTCCTGGGAAATCTCGGAAGCCATTGAATTTTCTTTCAGGGGCGTGGGCGAGTTTGGGGAGGAGACTGGTGGTGCGACTGACTGTTGTCGAGTGAGCGTGCGTACTGCGTGGTTGTCGATGGAAGATATCGGCCAGGTGGATGGGGTCCAGTCCCTCTTGGGGATGACGAAAGTGCGTGTGATATGCGGACGAACGACGTGCCCATCCAAATAATGGAGGAGGCACGTCGTGAAGAATTTTGGACGCGATCGGACGGTCGGTGGATCTCGTTCCGGTTTTCTATGGTCTTCTAGAAAAGGATTTGCTGAAAATTACTCACCTGTTGAAATGGACCAAAAAATTAAAAAAGATTGGCTTTCTGCACTACCACCGTCAAATGGGTGAATCAGATCGAAAATGGCCAAATCTAAAACCTATTATATTCATTTTGACCTATTTATATATAATACAAATTCAATAACCCGACCCGACCCTTACTCAATCCGTATTACTAAAATATTTCCATATTTAGTCTAACTCATAAAATTCCATATCCATCTAGTTAACTCACTCTAAGCTCTTCATTTGTATATGTTAATTAAATAAAAATCTCTATTTCAACTATAAAATGCTAAAGAATTGGCTTTTAATATTGCATAAATTTTTCAATTTTTGTATTCATTCACAATAACGAATAAATAAAAGAAAGTTGGCAACGTGGAGGAATTGAATTTTTAATTACGTGGAAGTTAGATTTTGAATAAGATGATTTATGATGATCATTGATTGCAATAACAAGAATTAATATTAGAATATCACATAAAAGTAACAATGCTGAATACAATCAAGGAAAAATATATTCAGTAACCATTCAATAACTAATGGATGAAATTTACGATATTAATAAAAATAAAAAGTAATGGTGGGAAAAAAGAAGCAGTCTCGATATTTCTCGATATTTTTAACAAGGATAAAGTTAGGCCCATTTTGCGGGCCCACCAAGACTTCTCTAAACTTAGAATACCCCAATGAGACCATTATTTTCTAATAAAAGATGAAGAAAGAGTCATAAATGTGGATTGGTTCAAGTAAACTGCAAACCCATTTAACATTTATATTTTTTAAATTTAACTAGTCCATATGATAATTCAAACTATCATATTATGGGTTAAAAAGAGGTCTATGACCCAATTTTATAAGTCTAGCCTCCACTATAAGAGAACACTAGAATGGATTGTCACTAGTTTTTTTTTTTTTTTCATCAAGGGTATCAAAATTAAATTCATTGAACCATGTCCATCTTAACCATTAACCATGTATATAATCAATGAGTGAAATGGACCCGATTACGTGGATCTAATGAAAATGGCATTGAAATATGTTTCTAACCTTATTATAAGGGCCTGTTTGGCAACTTGCCAAATAGTGTTTATTTATATTTTTTTGTTCCCAGGAGTAAATTTGGAACAAAAATGCGTTTAGTAAAATTTTTGTTCCCAACAAATTTCTTTTTTTGTTCCCAAAAGTAGATTTGGAACAAAATCCATAATAAAAAAAAAAAAAGTTGATTCTTTGTTCTCGAGAAAAATTCTAGAATCAAGTTAACATATTTTCTCTTTTTCCTCTTCTTTCTTCTTGCTCTTCTTCCCTTTTCCTTGTTCTTCAAATGCTATCGCCACCGCCATTGCCATATGCTGCCGTCGCCACCGCCCCCCGCCATCTGCCGGTCGTCGGAGGCTTGCCAGGCCAAGGTGAGGTTTGGCAAAGCCTAGGGAGCTCACCAAAGCCTTGCTGGTGGCCAAGCAGGCCTCGCCCAAGCCTCCCTTGGCCACCGGCGAGGCTTGGTCGACGAGGCACGGCCTTGCCGAGAGCCGGTGACGCTTCGGTGAGGTCGCCAGCCCTCGTCTGGGCGATCGCCGATCATCCCAAAGCCAGCGACCGACCAGCTTGAAGAAGAAGAAGAAGGGGAGAAAGAAAGGAAAAAAAAGAAAAGAAAAAAAGGGAAAAAAATAATAAAATTATTTTTAAAAAATTAAAAAAAGATTTGAAGTAGGAATTGAAATTTTGCTATATATAGAATACATATTTAAATTTTTATTTAGTATTTAGTATTTATATTTATAATTTATACTATAGTTTATTATTTACTATTTAATAAAAATTTGGTTATAATTAATTGATAGAATTTCTATGATTTGATATAATTTTAGAATGGAATAGAATTCTAAATTTGAATTCTTTTGAAATTGAAAACATACTAAAATATAATATGATTTGTTCACTCATAAGAAAACAATTATATTGGTGAGTGGTCCATGATGATTCAATATCAAATTTACATTCATCTAAAAAGGTAATTGAAAAAGAATTGGAATATAAATTTTATGCAGTTACCAAACAAAACTCTGTTCATTTTCTATTCCAGAATCAGAAATTTTGTGTAGTTATCAAACGCGTTCTTTTGCTTAGAAATTGTTTTTGGGAATAGAATAAAAAATGATCATTTCTGATGAGAAATTGTTCCCGAAAACAAAATGGTTACCAAACGCACCATTAGTCTAGCCTTTGCTATAAGAGAACATTGGAATGGATTTTCATCATCTTTTCTTTTTTTGGTTCAAGATCACCGGGGTTGAATTCCTTGAACCATGTCCATCTTAACCATTAACCCTGTACATAATTAATGAGTGAAATGGACCCAATTCCGTGGATCTAATGAAAATGGCATTAAAATATGTTTCTAGCCTTATTATAAGTCTAGCCTCCACCTAAGAAGCACCGACACTCTTCGGAAGCCTTCGTATTGTGTCCGACACTCTGACATGTATCCGACACGCTCCGACACGCAAGTTCGAAATTCCAACATGCGATTCTGACACACATGGGGTCAATTTAAAAAATTTTCAATACTCGAGGGGTCAAAATATAATATATGAAAAAATAATGAAAATAACAAAAATAAGGGGAAAGAAGAAAATTCTTACTTTCGAGTTTCTCATTTATAAGTTCCAATCTTCTCGTGAGTGACAATGGAATGCTCATCTTCTCATCGGCGTCATTCCGTTGCCCCCACATACTTAAAGTTATAATTTTTTTTGCTTCTTTTCACCTCTCGCAAGCATTGCTTGCGAGTTATCTCTTTTGGTCTATGTTATTGGTTTGTGAGTTATCTCTCACATTTTCCATAACGAATTTAGTGATTTCATTTTCTTTTGGTCATATTTCGAGAGTTATTGTCTTGGATTTTCATTTTTCTTGAAGTTTGTCTCCTCTCTAAACTAGTCTATATCATGAATTCCGAATTCTGTCTAGGACTATAAAAAATCTCACTAATCTCTAACAAATATAAGAAAACATGACATGTTCCTTCAAGTTTACTCTTTCATGTTTGCAATTTTTGAATTTCTAGTTCAATTTCTATCAAATTAAAACAATAAATGATAATAACAAATGTTGAATTAATATTTTTAGTATAAATTAATTATATACTCTTTTTATTATTTTATTTATTTTTGCATTTATATATATAACGTGTCGGAATGTGTCGGAATTTTTTATTTTTTGAGAAATGACGTGTCGACGTGTTGTGTTGCGTATCGTATGTCCGTGTCGGTGCTAGACAGGCCTCCATTGTAAGAGAACACCGCACTGACTCTCTTGGACGTACTTTTGCGGGGCGTGGGCTCCGTTGCAATTCTCTCGTACTTTATCACGAGATCTGCCATCTCCCTCTCTCTCTCTCTCTCTCTCCGTGGAGGCTTTTCCTATTTCCGGTTATGTGGAAAGAAGGCGCTCTCCCGATTGATGAACAATCGTTAGGGGTAATGAGTGACATAAATTCGATTGCACGACTTTCTCTAAATTCCACGTGTCGCCCGTTTAAAGGGTAAATGCTTGAAAACAGAGTTGAGAAAAAAAAATGGTCAGACCGCTAGAGAGTTTTATCCCATTTGTCGAACTAAATTGTGCCGACAAAGTAAGAAATCTTTGGGTTTCGAGTGATTAGTTTGCTTAAACTTTAAAAGAAAAATAACAAGGGGACTCTCCTATGCTAATTTTGACTTATTGATACTGTCACTTGTTATTGACTTGAGATGCATTACTTGTAGACATTACTTATCTGTCAATGAAATAGTGTGGATCTTTGTAAAGCTCGTGATTGACTTATTAAACATACGTGACGTGTATACTCCCGAGCATTGATCAAAATCAAACTTGAGAAAAGATTATGTAAATATCAGAGCAACCAATTATATTCAAATACTTATCAATTAGTTGTCACTTGTGTTTTGATTCGGTAAATTTTCAAGGATTTCTAGCGAATAATATATTTCTTCAACTCATCACAACGGATAAATTTCAAATGTTACATATAGCATTCTAAAATTATGGTTTCAAAAAAAATCTCATATCCAATTTATACTTTCCTCCTCTTCCTTTTTTTTATTTTTTTCCGCAGGCTTGCTCTTTTCTCACAAAGTAATGGAAGTTACGAAAAGACGTTCAGACTTCAACCATTATCAATTAGTCACGAAGAATACTGTGCACAAAAAGTATACCGGTAGAAAAGCCAGTTCACCTTTCTTTTCCGTCCTTTAATATAAAAATTGGAAAAGTTCATGCAGCTGGAAGTACAGTTCATCCGAGAGACAATGCATGTACCATATTACTCTTTCTTTTTTGGGGGGGCACAGAATACATGTTGGTCTTTCCACAGGGTTAGGAGAGATTTTAGGATAGAGTCATAAGAAGTTCCTTGAATTGCGTAGAATGTCATCACGCGCATAGACCATTTAAGATAGGATTGAAAAAAAAAATTACTAAAATATCAAAAGAAAATGAAAAGTTTAATCTCTTGCGACCACACGGCGACCACGTCGATCGCTGAGGTGGCTGCGATTAGAGGTGTGGTGGTTGCCTCTATCGCGATTTAATGACCACAACTGAATTCGGGCAAGAAACTTCTCCTGCAACGATCCACAAGATCGGTGACCAGAGGAGAGCAACCATCGCGGGTGGTTACCTTTGGACGAAAAACCTCCTGCGCAGGTCTCAGATCTTCGACCCGAGAAAGTTTTTCGACCGCGGGTTGCTTGATAGTGGCGACCACCACCGCCACGGCAGCGTTCGCCTCTACCGCGGACAACATAGGACACGCCAACAAAAATTTTCACAAGACAAGCGATCTTATTGAACTCGAAAGTTATCATTGCATCACATCAACAGCGTCGGAATTTATCAGCTCGATAAAGCTAAACATGTCCAATAATTTACCAAGACGAAACCAAAAATAAGTAGAGTCCATAAAACAAAATAAAAAGGCGTACAAAAGCGACGAACCACCGTACCAATCATTTTACCAAACCGGAGACGCCATGTTCTTCACTCGTTCAGGAACTTGACCAATCTCTTCATCAATTCCATGGCGTTCTCGCAGCTCGGATTCATCAGATGGAACACGTGATCCTCGCCCTTCGTCTCCACCACCTCCGACCTCCCGCTCCACCCGCTCTTCTTCAGCACCTCCTCGTAGTACCACCCCCTGCTCCTCAGCCCGTCCTTCTCCGCCACGAACACCAGCACCTTGTCGCACCCCAAGCCCCCGAGCCGCGGATCCGCTCCCGGGTTGATGATGGGGTCGTCGGCCCCGCTGATCGTCGGGCACGCCATCTCCAGGAACTTGACCGTCCACGCCTGCCTCCCGGCGTCCGTCGTCTCCGTCCCCACCGGCTCGCTCCCCCAGAAGAACGCGTGCACCAGCACGATCCCCGCCACCGCCAGGCCGTCCAGCTTGTCGGACCCGATCCTCAGCCCCATGTGGTGCGCTATGTTGGCCCCCGCGCTGTCGCCGGCGAGGAACACTCTTCAAGTCGGCGCGCTCGTTGAGCCACTCGTCGGGGCCGTCCCCGGCGGCGTGGGAGGCCACCCACTGGAGGACGGCCCAGGAGTCGTCGTAGGCGGCGGGGAGGGGGTCCTCGGGGGCGCGGCGGTAGTCGACGGAGACGACGACGACGCCGGCCTCGGAGGCGACGGCGTTCAGGTAGTTGTGGTACGTCGGGGAGCTGGCGGTCTCGATGCAGAAGCCGCCGCCGTGGAAGTAGACGAGGAGGGGGAGCTTCCCTGGGCGGGGGGCGGCGGCGGGGAGGTAGAGGCGGGCGGAGAAGGCGGGGTCGGAGGAGACGGGGACGTCCTTGGAGGCGACGCCGGTGGCGTCGTCGAGGGAGGCGGGGACGGTGGCAGTGCCGATGAGGTGCTCGATGCGGCCGTCCTTGTAGATGCGGAGGAAGGGGAAGAAGTCCTGGGAAATCTCGGAAGCCATTGGACTTTATTTTCAGGGGCGTGGGCGTGTCTGGGGAGGAGAATGGTGGTGCTTTTGTTTGTTGGGGTGCGACTGACTGTTGTCGTGTGAGCGTGCGTGGTTGCCGATGGACGATGTTAATTAGATAAAAATCTCTATTTCGATTATAAAATGCTAAAGATCTGGCTTTTAACATTGCATAAAATTTTCAATTTTTGTATTCAGTCACAATAAAAAAATAAATAAAAGAAAGTTGGTAACGTGGAGAAATTGAATTTTTAATTACATGGAAGTTAGATTTTGAATAAGATGATTTATAATGATCATTGATTGCAATAACAGGAATTAATATTAGAATATCACATAAAAGTAAAAATGCCGAATAAATCAAGGAAATATAGATTCCAATAACCATTCAATAACTAATGGATGAAATTTATGATATTAATAAAAATAAAAAAGTAATGGTGGGAAAAAAGAAACACTCTTGATATTTCTCAATATTTTTAACATGAGTAAAGTTATGCCCATTTTGCGGGCCTAGCAAGACTTCTTTAAACTTAGAATAGCCCAACGAGACCATTATTTTTCTAATAAAAGATGAAGAAATAGTCATAAATGTGGGTTGGTTTAGGTAAACCGCAAACCCATTTAATATTTATATTTTTTTGGGTTTTGCCATTTTTAATATATTTTTTAAATTTAACTAGTCCATATGATAATTCAAACCATCATATTATGGGTTAAAAAGAGGTCTATGACCCAATTTTATAAGTCTAGCCTCCACTATAAGAGAACACCGGAATGGATTTTCACCGGTTTTTTTTTTTTTTTTTTGGGTCAGGATCATTGGAGTTGAATTCATTGGACCATGTCCATCTTAACCATTAACCATGTACATAATCTATGAGCGAAATGGACCCGATTCCATGGATCCAACGAAAATGGCATTGAAATATGTTTATAGCCTTTCTATAAGTCTAGCCTCCACTATAAGAGAACACCGGAATATATTTTCATCAATTATTTTATTTTATTTTTGGTTCAGGATCATCGGAGCTGAATTCATTGAGCCGTGTCCATCTTAACCATTAACCATGTACATAAGCAATGAGCAAAATGGACCCGATTCCGTGGGTCCAATGAAAATGGCATTGAAATACGTTTCTAGCAGGGTGTTTACCAACTGATATTGTTATTTAGGAACGAATTAGCGAACGCAGCTGCTAGCATTCTCCTTAGTTAGACTCGGGCGAGTTGATGCGTTCGGCAACGAGGCCATTGGAGGGATCCACAGTTTCAGTTCTTGGGTCTGAAAACCACCACCTTCCACCGTGCCTCGCCGAGCTAATTCTGCTGCACATGGCTTTGGCTGCTTTTGCTTTTTGCAAGAATCTGGTTCGGAGGTTTTGCTGGTAGAGTACCGCTCAAAGTTTCTAAGTGTCCGAGTTCCGTAAGATTTGATCCGACAGACTTAAATCGAACTAGTTGTATTCCGTTTTCACGGACCAATGCTTAATCCTTGATGGAGCAAGAAAACAAATTGTCGCGATTTCCTCTGCGAATTCACGGAAATGGGTTTTGATTTGGAAATCCATTAGGTTGGACTCAAAAAACTCACCTTCGCAGCGAAAAGGACACCTCCCGAATGCGACCGAGCACGAATCGCCATTCGTGTATAGAATACTAATTGCTGGCGAAATGCGTCTTGTTGTCCCTTTGTAGGAAGTTGATTCGAAAGCATTTCTGTCATCTTCAGGGAAAGAGAGAGGAGGCCCTGTAGTTGCACTTGCGTTTCTCTTTGGAAGACTAAAGGTTACACCTATGTTTCTCTTGTCTTTGTTTTTTTTGTCAAAACCTATTTCTCTTAGGGAGTCTCAAATGAAACTTCCTTTTCCTAGCAAGCATATGGACCATACAAGTCTTTGTAGAGTATGCATGATTCGACCGCTCGAGCTAAATTAAACTTGTACATGAGGTTGATGCAATCGATTTTCTATTATTGAGTCTATTCCCTCCATCATTTTTAACCGCCTATTATAAGCAATCTAAAAAATCGTAAAAAGTTGGGTGAAAGGCTATATTTTCTATGCATCTAAAAGGCAAAATCATTAAATTTGAGAGCCCCAAAACCCTATATCGCCGAGCTTTGATCTAGCTTTATAATCAAATTCACGTAAGGGTAATTTATTTCAGGTAAATGAATAATTTAGAAAATATTATCCTAAAAACTAATACTTATGAACACTTGTATCTCTTACAAAAGTGAATAAACGAGAAGTATTTTTATCATTTACAAACATATTAAAATATAAATATTGTCAATAAAAAAATTATTTTTTTATTAATTTATTATTTCAAATGATACAAATGATTGTCTTAAAAAATAAATAAATTCAAACCATCTAAATATAACTTAAGTTTGAGCAATGATTGCACCTAACCAATTAAACATAGCTTTTCCAATGAGAACGAACAAATCAACTTTGCCTGATGAAGGATGAAAATTTGTCCACCAACTCAGCAGCCTTCTCGTACCTGAGATCACTTATGTGGAAACAATGCTCTTCTCCGAAGTTCTCCACCAGCTCCACGCTCTTCCCTCCCCACTCGCTCCGCCGCAGCTCCTCCGCGTACCACGCCCCGACCCGTCTCAGGTGGTCCTTCTCCGCCACGAAGACCAGCACCCTCTCGCACCCGACCCGGCCCAGATCCTCCGTCGCCGGCCTCAGCCTCCGGTCCTCCAGCCCGCCGTTCTCCGGGCACATGTACAGCCACATGGCGTCGTCCTCCGTCCCGCCGAAGTACGGGTGCACCAGCACCATCCCGGCCAGCCTGACGACCCCGGGCAACCCGCCCGCCCCGACCCGGACCGCCAAATCGTGCGCGATGTTCCCCCCGGCGCTGTCCCCGGCGACGAAGAGGCGGCCCAGGTCGGCGTGGCGGTTGAGCCACGCGTCGGGCCCGGCCCCGCCCGCGTGGGCCGCGACCCACCGGAGCGCGGCCCAAGAGTCGTCGTAGCAAGCCGGGATCGGGTGCTCCGGGGCCAGCCGGTACTCGACCGAGACGGCGACCGCTTCGGCCTTGGCGGCGATGGAGCTGACGTAGTTGTGGATGTCGGGGGAGAAGGCAGATTCGAAGGAGAACCCGCCTCCGTGGACGTAGAGCAGCACGGGGAGCTTGGAATTCGGGTCGCGGATCTCGGGAAGGAAAATGCGGGCGGATACGGGGGGTTCGGGCGAAATGACGACGTCCTTGGATCGGACGCCGGTGACCGGGTCGTCGAAGGGAGGGATCTTGCGGGTCTGGTGGAATTTCTCCACCCGGCCGTCTCTGTAGACCCGGAAGAATCGGAACTCGTGGGCTACTTCGCCGGCGGCGGCGCCGCTGCTGATGCCGCGGCAACGGATTCTTCGAGGTGGATTAGAGATGGAGTTGGGGAGGGAACTGAAGCGGGAAGGGAATGAGACGCGGTTTTGTCTGAGGAGGAGGAGGAGAGAGAAGGGGCGAGAGAGGGACGCCATTTTCGGGCGGCTGAGGCGGCGGAAGCAGGGGAGCAGGATTGAAGTTTGGTCTGGTTCTTTCTGCGACTATTTGAGGGAGACGAAAGGTGGGCTCAGATTCAGATCCGCCTAATGGGCAAAACGACTGGGTGGTGGATGGGTATCCGGCCCGATAATAATCGGGTCAGGGTCGTTCTGTTTCATTGGTGTTTAGACCCGATTTTGCATGTCCTTTGTTAAAATTTCACCTGTGGATCCACAGATGCCGAACAGATCGATTGGATACCCCAAGAAACAATTTGAGAACTCTACCGAAACTCATGTTCGTGTTCTTTCGGCCATACACCAATGGCACATCTCAGCTTGGGATCATCTTTGATCAACAATTTATACCCTCTGTAGTAATAGCAAAACGAGCATCATACACTAACTAATCACAGTAACATAGGTACTTGGTAAACCTAAACAGGGAGAATAAATTGATCCCGCGGATCAAACATCACTCGAATTTCATGGCTCAGATGAATCAGCTGTGTTTGATGAAGGAGACGATCTTGTCCCTCAACTCCACGGCCTTCTCGTACTTGGGATCGCGCAGGTGAAAGCAGTGCTCTTCCCCGACATTCTCCACCAGCTCCGCGCTCCCTGTCCATCCACTCTTCTTCAGCTCCTCGTGGTACCCAATTCCAGCCTCCCTCAGGTGATCCTTCTCCGCCACGAACACCAGCACCTTCTCGCACCCCAGCCTCGCCAGGTCCTCCCTCGCCGGCTTCAGCCTCGGATCCGACAGCCCGCCGTTCGTCGGGCACATGTGCATCCACATCTGGTCGTCAACCGTCCCCCCGAAAAACGGGTGCACCAATACGATCTCCACCACCCGCACGCCCTGCGGCAGCCCGATCGACCCGACCCGGGCGGCCAGCGTGTGCGGTATGTTCCCCCCGGCGCTCTCGCCGCCCATGAAGACCCGCCCGAAGTCGGCGTGCTCGTTCAGCCACGGCTCCGCCCCGTCCCCGCCGGCGTGGCCCGCCACCCACCGGAGCGCGGCCCAGGAGTCCTTGTAGCAGGCCGGTATGGGGCGAGACGGGAAGAGCCCGTACTCGACGGAGACGGCGATCGCCCCGGCCTCGGCCGCGACCGTGCTGACCAAGTCGTGGTATTTGCGAGAGAAGGCGGACTGCGTGCAGAACCCGCCGCCGTGGGTGTAGAAGAGGAGGGGGAGTTTCCGGGCCGGGTCGGGGATGCGGGGCAGGAAGATCCGGGCGGAGACGGGAGGGTCCAACGAGATGACGACGTCCTTGGACCGGACGCCGGCGTCGGGGTCATCGGAAGGAGGGATCTTCTCGTCGGGAGGCATGAGGAATTCCAAGCGGCCATCCTTGTAGGCTTTGAAGAACGGGAACTCCTTGACCACCTCCTTGCTGTCTGAAGCCATTTTTGGGGAGCGATGATGGGAAGTACGATACGAGGATTGGAGAAACAGAGGAAGCGGTTCATTGTAAAAAATGGCGGTGAAGACTTTTTGGTTTTGCTTTTCTTTTTCGTTGACCCGAAGGAAATATCTTCACGGTCGGTAAAATTGCGTATCCAGAGAGTAATCCTGACGACCTCAAACTGATTTCAACACGACACATTTACCTATAAATTTAAAGTTCGCTTCATAGGACGCGTCAACATCCTCAATTAATCTTCGTTTCACAAGAAAACTCATCCAAATTATTCTCCGGTAACATTACATTTGATGTCTTGTCATAATGTACATGAGCCAACAATCGACATCGATTTCCATATTCACTTTTATTTCGTCATTGGCCAACTTTATTTTTCCTTACCGAATAACCTTCAGAATCGTTTTCTTAAGAACAATGTAGTTAGCTGTGTTATGACTCTAGAAATCATGCCATTTGCAAAATTCTTATTCACCAAAATTCTTTATTCAAGATAATCTGGATCTCTATTACCTTTATTAGGCCTTCTTTTAAGATTAAGCCGAAAATCTCCAATCTATTAACATCGAATTTGTAAATTTAAGTATCTTTAGGAGTCATGATTTATTTATTTTTTTAACCTTAACGGGGTTTTAAAGTTGGACAAAGATATGGCTTGTCAAGCATCATTATAGCCACAATAACTTTAATGTTCTCCTATTGGTCTAATTAACTTTCAGGTTCATAGTTTTCAATGAAAGCTACACATTGCTTAAAGTCTTTATGTTGCATTTTTGTTTATTTCAAAAAAAAAAAAAAACAAGTATTCATAATTATAAACTTTTACTGTCGGTTGGAACAAATCAATTAAAGTTTGCCCTCAAATTAAACTTCAAACCATTGAAAGCTAAATCCACCAACTCTTCTTCCGAGAGTGAAGTAAGGTATATATTTATTTTTTTCTTTTAAATCGAAAGATAAATCGATCAACGAATTCACTATTATGGAAATAGAGTTTAGCTAAATCTACTACCGTTACCTAACGTATCATCCTATAAAACTAATAATGGAATTGTCTTTCCATCTCTATCTATTTATACATTGAATTAGGTGATAAGTTAGTGTACCATGTAAAGGTGATTTGTGATAAAGACAAAAGAAATAGTCTAAGTCCTAAGAACTCGTTAGTTTCTACTTCACCACATTAAGCTACAAATATGTTCAACAGTTGATTGGCCATCTACTAAGAGGGCAAGTCCGATATTTTGAACCCCCTTCGAAAAGGCTGGTTGTTGACCCATTCGGGATATGCTTTCTCGTGGACGGGGCCTAACATTCCCCTTATCCACACTTATCTGTTGTAGTACAACTTCAACGATTCCGAGGCCCACTATTCATTATATTGACGTTTATGCCCCTAGGTGGAAATGTTGGTTGTGTTTGATCATCCATATTGGAATTAATCAGCACATTTGACCTCCATGGGATATATATCACATTTGGTGGTATGGTTGCACCAAGTGGCCTTTATTCTCAGCATTTGGCATTGGTCCTATTTGCCGGTCATTCTGATTTGCCAAGTCATCAATCCCATTTCAATTATTTTGACAAGCATTATTCTGATTATTTTTATTAACAAGGCCAAACAAGTCTTGGATATTCCGACCAATATTATTCTTGTCTGGAGTCTCAAGTGTTTGCGATATCCTCACGGCTCACGGGAGGTGGAAAAATGTCGCCTGTGTTATATTAGCATTACTAAACTGACCAGATGTAGAAGGAAGGTACTCCAAAACCACTGGATTTCCTTGAAGTGAAGGTCTTCCTTTTTTTAGCAACTTTTCTCTTCAAATTATTGTCTTCAAAGAATGGCGGCTCCATGAACCGACTTGTCAAGTTGGTGAAAGAGTTATGGATCCGATCATGGACGAGAGTGCAAAGGCGGTGGTGAATTCCGACCTGAACCATCTAGAAATCATAAAATGGGTTCATGCTTTGTTTTGTTTTGTATTTTTTAAATATACTATTAGCGATCTTAAGGTATTAGGCTTGCCCGATTTACATTTCTCTTGAGAAAAGAAAAAAAATGAATCCATGCTGTTTTATCTTCTTTTATCATTTTCCAAATTTACTCACCTTAGGGCAATAGACTTTTAGCGCTCAAAGAAGCTACGGTGTCTCTAACCTCTGTATAAAAGCAAAAGAAAAGGCCTTCACTTCACTTCACATTTATAAAAGGAAGAAAGAAAACACAATGCATAATCCATCACAAAAGCAAAACATCACTGTCATGCGACGGTTAAATTATCGTAACGATTTCCATGACTCCCCCTAAACAAAAGAAAAATCATCGAATTTCATTCAATTAAATAGAACAAGGGACTTAAAGTTCCTGCCATAAAATTGGAGCTTCTTCTTGAATTTGCTCGAAGCTTAATCTGATCAACGACGACTGTTCAAAAGAAGAAAGCACAACTATTAACACATGAACGATATCTCAAACTGCACAGAGCATTGAAAAACCGGAACTCACCGAGTGCTAAGCTCGTCCATCATCGAGAATTACTTGAGCTTTTTCAAGCACAAACTTAAAAACCAAAAAGCAAAACGCATAGTTTTAATTTCTATCTCCAAGAACGAAAAGCTATGGATTTGGAGGGACTTTGAGATTGATTTGGAACATTGTGAGTGCAACTCAAGAAGGTGTTTTTTTTTTTGCTCTAAAGGGAGAAAAGGACAAAGAAATCAAACGCAGACCTTTCAATAACAACCAGCAATTGCGTTTTTGCGAGAAAAAACAAAGAGAAGTTAAGCCATACCTTTGGGAAGAGAAGTGCAATTTGCCACAGAAGTGTGAAAATTACGAGCTACAGGTTGAAGAAAACTAATGCTGGCGAAGGCAGAGCGAACGATAGGAGAGGGTCGCGAGTCTCGAAATCGAAAAGGGGTAGAGAAGAGACTAGCCAAGAAGGATCAAAGTGAACTGTTTCTGATCTCTTTATTAAATGGGTCGAAAGCAGGTTCATAACAGATCCACTAAAATCCATTCATTTTAGGTTTTAAACTTTAAAACCCATTATAGTCCATACTTTAAATTTGAGGTGATCCATTTAACTAAATGTGGGGTTAGCATGTGATATTGTGACCATTTCCACAACTTCAGTTATGAGCAAATGACAGAGTGGGGGGTGGGCAAGCGGCCCAACAATGATTGTGTCGGGGTCGCCTTGTTTCAACAATGATTGTGTCGGGGCCGTCTTGTTTCAACAATGATTGAAAGCAAAATGGCGTTGTTTACTATTTCACCCGTGGATCCATAGATGCCCGACAGACCAATTTTAGATACCCGAGGAACAATACGAAACTCAACCAAAACCCATTTTCAGTTTCTCGGTTCGGGATCATGTTCGATCAGTTTCAGCATCATTCTTATTTGGTCGGGATGATTTGTCTTCGAATAGGCAGTACCGAATTAATGAAACCCGCTGTAGAGACTAGAAAACAGATACAGAGCGTAGGCTACAAATGGCTGGAAAATCGGATATTCGCAGCCGGCAGAAGATCACTCAAATGCAAATTACCAGAGGAACTTACAAGGATTGATAGATATCCAGTTATTCAGATTCATCACGACAAGCCATTGAAACAAAGCCGAACGGTGAGAATCGATCGATCCCGCGGATCACACGTTACCCGAATTTCATGGCACAGAATCAGATCAGTCAGTCGTTCTTGATGAAGGAGACGAACTTGTCCTTCAACTCCACCGCCTTCTCGTACTTGGAATTGTGGATGTGAAAGCAGTGCTCTTCCCCGACATTCTTCACCAGCTCCACGCTCCCTTTCCATCCACTCTTCTTCAGCTCCTCGTAGTACCCGATCCCGACATCCATCAGGTGATCCTTCTCCGCCACGAACACCAACACCTTCTCGCACCCCAGCCTCGCCAGGTCCTCCTTCGCCGGCTTCAGCCTCGGATCCGACAGCCCGCCGTTCGTGGGGCACATGTACAGCCACATCTGGTCGTCGTCCGTCCCGCCGAAGTACGGATGCACCAATATGACCCCCGCCGCCTTCACCCCCTGCGGCAGCCCGATCGACCCGACCCGGGCCGCCAGCGTGTGCGAGATGTTGCCCCCCGCGCTGTCCCCGCCGATGAAGAGCCGCCCGAAGTCGGCGTGCTCGTTCAGCCACGGCTCCGCCCCGTCCCCGCCGGCGTGGCCCGCCACCCACCGGAGCGCGGCCCAGGAGTCGTCGTAGCAGGCCGGGATGGGGCGAGACGGGAAGAGCCCGTACTCGACGGAGACGGCGATCGCGCCGGCCTCGGCCGCGACCGTGCTGACGAAGTCATGGTAGCTGCGGGCGAACGCGGACAGCATGGAGAACCCGCCGCCGTGGACGTAGAAGAGGAGGGGGAGCTTCCGGGCCGGGTCGGAGATCGGGGGCAGGAAGATCCGGGCGGAGACGGGGGGGTCCAAGGAGATGGCGACGTCCTTGGATCGGACGCCGGTGTTGGGGTCATCGAAGGGCGGGATCTTCTCGACGGGAGGCATGAAGAATTCCAAGCGGCCATCCTTGAAGACTCTGAAGAATCGGAACTCCTTGACCACCTCACTGCTCTCCGAAGCCATTTTTGGGGAGCGATGCGAGGGTTGAGATGAAGGGGGTGATATATAAAATGGAGGAAAAAGCGACGGCGCTGAAGTTTCTTTTTCTTTAACCTTTCTTTTCTGTCGCCTTCCACGAGGAAAGGACGGTGTCGAGCGTGATGAATGGAGATGACGGTTAAATTAACATCTGATGTTCTTCACCTGTCGGTCAAATTGGGCTTTGGGAGAGCGATTCCTAACAATTTCATTTTAATTGCAGCACTTTGCAAGACTTCCCGTTTGCAAGAAAAAAAATCTTTTCAAGCTTACGACACGGATTAGCCATCGATATTTTAAGTTGGTAATCGGAGAAGAGCGATAGAGAGACTTGGTATTTAAAGGGCAGAGATGGCTTCCGCATCTTTTGGATGAAGTAATTTCACCGGTGGTCTCTATACTTTTGTCGATAAGTCAACATTATCTCTTTACTCTTTGAAAAATATCTTATAATATAGATGGTGGGAATACATGTGTCATTTTATAGTTCGCTAAAAATATTATAAGGTACCAAATGAGCATCTCATCATAAAATCTAAAGAAATAGCAAGATTGAGGGAGAGTCATGGCCGCCTGAGACAATGGAGGTGGCGATGTTGTTCGAGCTCAAGCTCACCATGGCCAAATTAGTAGATAAAACTAACAAGATTGTTAGACATCCGGTCATCTGGATTCGTCACACCCAAGCCATTGAAACGACTAAACAATGAGACATAATTGATCTCACACATCAAACATTATTTGAATTTCCTGGCCTGATGAATTAGTTGTGCTTGATGAAGGAGACGAACTTGTCCTTCAACTCCGCGGCCTTCTCGCTCTTCGGATCGAACGGGTAAAAGCTATGCTCTTCCTCCCCCGCCGGTTTCAGCCTTGGATCTGATAGCCCACCGTTCGTCGGGCTCATATACAGCCATATCTGGCCGTTCCCAGTGCCAACAAAGTACGGGCGCACGAGTATGACCCCCACCACCCTCATGCCTGCCGGCAGCCCAATCGACCAGACCAGGACGGCCAGCGTGTGACCCACCTCAAGTCGGCGTGCTCGTTCAGCCCCATCTCCATCGGCTTGCCCTGCGACCCATGAGTCTTCGTAGCAGGCTGGTCAATAGAAAGGGCGATCACACAGGCCTCAGCCGCAACGGTGCTGATGAAGTCGTGGTGGTCGAGGGAGAAGGCAGAAGCTGCCGCCGTGATGGTAAAAGAGGAAGGGGAGCTTCCGGTCCAGGTCGGAGATGCAAGGCAAGAAGATCTGACCGGACACTAGTCGGTCCAATGAGATGATGACGTCCTTGGAACGGACGCCGGTGTGGGGATCATCGGAGGAGGGCGGGATCTTCTCGACCGGAGGTCCGAAGAGTTCCACGCGGTCGTCCCCATAGACTTTGAAGAATGGGAACTCTTTCAGCACCTCCTCGGTTTCCGATGCCATTTGGGGGAGTGACGAATTGAGATTGATGCCCAACAGATCAATTGATACCCGAGAAATGATCTGAAACTCAACCAAAACCCATTTTTAGTTTTCTTTCGGCCATTTATACATGAGACGTCTCGGTCTGGGATTATCTTCGACCAGTTTAGGTATCATTCTATTTTATTTTGATTGGGATGATTGCGCGGTATCGAATCAATGAAGCCCACTCTAGAGATTAGAGAATAAATGACGAATGTAGACTGTAGATGGATGGCTAATCGGATATTCGTGACAGTACAAGATGATAGGAAAATCGACTAATCGGGAAGAACAATGAAGTCAAATTTTGAGGTGTAATAATGTTCTCTTTAAGGAATTACTTGCCTCACAACTTTCCTAGTGGTTACTAGAAAATACTTCAGTCTCAATGAGAATACCATATAGCAATTCCGATATTTCTCTAAGATTTCTCAAAATGAAACAATTGAAAACTATAGTTGCATATTTTCGAAAGAAAATGAAATTGGAAATTGGAAGTATTGAATAGAAATGTTGAAATTTTTTTTTTTGAACAGATACAACCTTTTAAAGAACAATGAAGTCACATCTGGAGCTGTGATAACACTTTTTTAAGGAATTAATTGCCTTGCAATGTTGCTAATGGTTACCTGCAAAAATCCTCTACAATATAATAAAGTTTCGATAGTATACTATATAACAATTATAATATTTTTCCAAGATCTCTCAAAATGAAACAATTAGAAGTTGAAAGTATTGAATAAAAATGTTGAATAGAAAATATATTGAGATATGGATACGCGGATTCCTGAAGTGTCATAACCTACGAAAGATACACTTAAGTGCCACATTTTAAGAAAAGTGGGACATCTAAGTGTCATCTCCAGCGAAGTTGGCCGGAAATCATACGTGGCATTAAAATATTAATATTTCTCACCGATGTGTCTCACCGGAGAGCTAAGTCAGCTCGAATTCACCCCAAACAATGTCGTTTTGGGTATTGGCCAAAATAGAACTCTTAAATTGGCCAAAACGACGTCGTTTTGGCATAATTTGAATTTGAATATAATATAAAATTTATTTAAATTAATTTTTAAATTAAATTAAAAAAATAAATTTATTTAAAAAGTTTATATAAATAAATTTTAAAAAATTAAAAAAATTTACAAAAAATTTAAAAAAATTACAAAAATTACAAAAAGTTTACAAAATTTACAAAAATTTCAGCCCTCAGCCGCCTCCTTTTTCTATTTTTTAAAATTTTTTGTAAATTTTTTGATTTTGTAAAATTTTTTAATTTTTAAAATTTAATTTTTAATTTTTTTAAATAAATTTATTTTTAAATTAAATTAAATTAAATTAATTTTATATTAAATTTTTTTACCACGTCAGCACCAAAACGACGTTGTTTCGAGTGTTGACCAAAATAGAGCCCTTAAATCGGCCAAAACGACGTTGTTTTGGCATAAGTTGAATTTTAATATAATATAAAAATTAATTAAATTAAATTTGAAACAAAATAATACTAATATAATTTATATTTATTTTAAAAAAACGGAGGAGGAGGAAGGCAGCTAGCAGCTGAGGGTAGAGCCGTCGCCACCGTCGCCGAAAGGCGGGGAGGGTCGGCGGGGGGCCACCTCCCTTTTTTTTTTTTTTAAAATTTTTTTAAATTTTTAATTTTTTTTTTTAAATTTTTAAATTTTTAAAATATTTAAATTTTTAAAATATTTAAATTTTTAAAATTTTAAATTTTTAAAATTTTTAAATTTTTTAAATTTTTAAATTTTTAAATTTTTAAATTTTTAAATTTTTAAATTTTTTTTTAGTTTTAAAATTTTTTAAAATTTTAAAATATTTTTTATATGTTTTAAATAAATTTAGTTTTAAATTAAATTAAATTAATTTTTATATTAAATTTTTTACCACGTCGCACCAAAATGACGCCGTTTTGTACTCACTTTGCCGGAAAATTAACACGTCAACGTTTTGGCCGAATTGGCACTCAAGAATCCATTTTGCTCTGATTTTGGCACTTAACCGTACCTTTCGTAAGTTATACGACTTAAATATCCCTTTGTCCAAGTTATGGGAGTTGAAGCATTCTTTTGCCTTGAGATATGTGTACTTGGAAGTCCTAAAACTTGTTAAGAATGTGTAATTAAATTCTATAACTTGCAAAAATTGCAATCAAGTTTTAAAATTTGTTAAATTAATTCAATTAAATTTATTATTTTCCCAAGACACGTGGCAATGGCGTGGCGCTCATCAAGTGCCATGTCATTTTTTTTTAAATACAAATAAAATTAGTTTAAAAATAAATAAGACAATTAAAAAAAAAAATTCTCACTCATGGCTTGGCGAAGCTCTCATTGTTGGCCATTGCCATAGCTGCCGAGAATGGCCAGCAGAGTTCGCTTGGGCCTTCCCAAAGCTCAGCGACCTTCATTGGCCCCCAACGAGGGCCTGTTGGCCCACATTTAGGGTGAGGGTAGGGGAGGGCATAACTCTCGCCCCAAATCTAAGCGATGGTCACTAGTCCTCCCTAGTGTCGGCCCTCAACTTCCCAAAATTCAAGCTAGTAAGCCCTCATTGGGGGCCACCAAAGCCTCGTTCAGGGTCAATGGGGGTCACCGAGCAACCTTTGCCGCCCCTTCCTAGCAGTTGTGATAGCAGCCATTGAATTAATTTAACATATGCTAAAGTAGGATTAGAAATTTACTTGGAGGTAAATATTAATCAGCCTGTTTAAGTTCCCTGAATTCGTGGTGAATCCTTCCTTTGTCCCGGAAGCAATCAATGATTAAAAATGAAGCGTGTCTCTTGACGTATGCTAAAGTAGGATTACAAATTTCTGGTTGACTTATTGCTTGCGGTTGACTCTGAACATGACTATTTTAAACAAAAGAGGCGAGTGCTCATCCACGCGTGGACTTCGTTTTTTGTTTCTAATAACAATATTCTACTCCACCGAAATTGTCTAATCAATCCTAAATTTATTATATGGACGTTAATTCAATTTGAAGTTTTCGAATTTTATCAATTTAATTTTAAACGTTTATTTACTCGCAATTTAAAAGTAGTCATTGCGGTCAATATTCGCTAAAAATCTCTAACTTGACAGCGTGCCACATAGGATAGCCATCAATTATTGGATAGTCATGTCACTAATTTTCGATGAAAATTAATTGAAATGATTAAATTGAAATTTCACAGAAAAGTTTACAATTAAATAGGTAAAGATTCAAAAGTTTAGAACTAAATTGACAATCCATATAATAAGTTTTAGAATTAATTGGACAATTTTATTCTTATATTATTACTTATATCGACGACAATAATGATTGATTTATCAATAATTTTTTCCTCGACCTTAGAAAATTTCACTTAGCGTCTAATTCTAGGAAAGATCCAAATCCATGGCGCATGAACTCTTGTGAGGCACATCAAATGTCAGATTTGCGCATCATATTTATCATGCCTTAAAAATTAAGTAAAATTTCTTATTGGATTGACTTGCATTTAGGGTGAGGGTGGGGGAAGGCGTGACCCTCGCCCTAGATCTAAGCGATGGTCGCTAGCTCTCCCCTAGTGTCAACCCTCACCTTCCCCAAATTCGGGCTAGTAAGCCCTGTTTAGGGGCCACCAAGGCCTCATTTTGGGTCAATAAAGGTCATTGGGCAACCTTTGTCGGCCCTTCCTAGCAATTGTGGCGGCGGACATTGATGAGGGCTTGACCATAGCTTGAGTTTGCTTTTTCTTCTTCTTTTTCATTTATTTTTTCAATTTTTACCTTTTTATTTTTTAATCTAAAATTTTTTATATTTTCTAATCTTCTAATATTTTTGTAAAATGGCACTTGGTGGGCGCCACGTCATTGTCATGTGTATTAAGAAAGTAATGAAACAAGACATGTTAGCATTTCGATTAAACCAATTTGACAAGTTTTAAGTTTTGATTGTATTTTTTACAAGTTTTAGGACTTAATTACACTTTCATGATAAATTTTAGGATTTCTCATGAACTCAACCCAAATATATTTGAATAGATACAACCTTTCAAAGTCGAAAAAGTTATGTTTGAACAGACCTAACTTTTCAATTGTTAAGAAGTTATGTCCGAATAGACACAATATTTTAAAGGTTGTAAGAATGCCTAATAATTGTTAGACCAAAATAATAAATTCAAAATTAAATAATAATAAAATAATCATAACTTTAACATAACACAACAAACACACTCACATTCTTCCGATATGGGATAATGCACCACTTAATGTATTTTATAAACAAAATACCAACAAAAGAACCCGGAAATTATTAGATGGACTTACAAGGATTGGTAGATATCCAATCATCCACATTCACCACGACAAGCCATTGAAACCACCCAAGCAGTGAGAATTAAATGATGCCGCGCATGAAACATTACTTAAATCTCATGGCTCAGATCAATCAGTCGTTCTTGATGAAGGAGACGAACTTGTCCTTCAACTCCACAGCCTTCTCGTACTTGGGATCGAACAGATGAAAGCAGTGCTGTTCTCCAACATTCTTCACCAACTCCACACTCCCTTTCCATCCACTCTTCTTCAACTCCTCGTGGTACCCAATTCCGACCTCCATCAGGTGATCCTTCTCCGCCACGAACATCAACACCTTCTCGCACCCAAGCCTCGCCAGGTCCTCCTTCGCCGGCTTCAGCCTCGGATCCGACAGCCCGCCGTTCGTCGGGCACATATACAGCCACATCCGGTCGTCGTCCGTCCCGCCGAAGTACGGGTGCACCAATATGACCCCCACCACCTTCGCCCCCTGCCGCAGCCCGATCGACCCGACCCGGGCGGCCAGTGTGTGCGAAATGTTGCCCCCAGCGCTGTCCCCGCCGATGAAGAGCCGCCCGAAGTCGGCGTGCTCGTTCAGCCACGGCTCCGCCCCGTCCCCGCCGGCGTGGCCCGCCACCCACCGGAGCGCGGCCCAGGAGTCGTCGTAGCAGGCCGGAATGGGGCGAGACGGGAAGAGCCCGTACTCGACCGAGACGGCGATCGCGCCGGCCTCCGCCGCGACCGTGCTGACGAAGTTGTGGTAGTTGCGGGAGAAGGCCGACTCAATGGAGAACCCGCCGCCGTGGACGTACAAGAGGAGGGGGAGTTTCCGGGCCGGGTCGGGGATGCGGGGCAGGAAGATCCGGGCCGAGACGGGCGGGTCCAAGGAGATGACGACGTCCTTGGACCGGACGCCGGTGTCGGGGTCATCGGAGGGCGGGATCTTCTCGACCGGCGGAAAGCGGAATTCCAAGTGGCCGTCCTTGTAGACTTTGAAGAATGGGTACTCCATGACCACCTCACTGCTCTCTGAAGCCATTTCTGGGGAGCGATGCGGGCGAGGGACGAGGATTGAGATGGAGGAAGGAGGTCCTTGATATGATGGAGACGAACGAGGCCGGTCAAGCTTTTATTGTTTTCGTGTTACTTTTGTCGATTTCGACGAGGAAAGCGAGGCGTCAAGCATGAGAAATGCTGATCAGGAGTAAGTGGACATTCGACGTTCTTCACCTGCCGGTCAGATTAGGTATTAGGAGGGGGACTCCCGACAAATCTTTATTTTAAGGGGTTATTATCATGAAAAAAAAATAAATTAAAATTTTTATGATAAATTCATTCCAAACTAATATTTTAATCACTGAAAACATTGAGTTGTTATATTTGAGATAAATTTATCATTCATTAGTTTTCGTTAAATTTTACCATCACATTTATCAATTTAGGATTTTGTCTCATATTTATCATATATATACCAATTTGTGGTTTTTATGATATTAATCTAATTTAACATAAACTTATAGAGGATATATTTGTTACAAATGTGCCGATTTGAGTTTTTGATACAAAAATTAATTTAAGGTAAATTTGTTGCAAATATACCAATTTAAGATTTTTAGTAATTCAAAAATTAATTTTGATAAATTTATCTTTGAGATTTTTCGTGACATTAACTCTATATTAATTGCAACATTTCGTGGTTACAAGCAATAAGTTATTTGGGAAAATTATCCAAAAAGTCTTAATTTTATTGCACTTTTATCAATTCAATTATAAATATTTTAATTTTGCCAATTGAATCATAATTATTTTCACATTTTGCTAATTGAGTTTATTTGGCCAATTTTAATTGGAATTTATTGACATTAACATTGGCTGACATACATGGCAAATCAACATAAACATAAACAATTTTTAATTATATTTTAATAATTTATATTTATTTATTTATTTTATTCTTTCTTTCTTTTTTTAAGCTTTCTTGTTCCTTTTATTGGTGGCTAGTCACTGGCTACAGGCTATGGACGATGGTCGACTACTGACTATAGCCTCACTAGGGCGAGGTTGACCTTTACCAAGCCAGAGTGGCCTCACCAAGCATTGCTTAAACAAAACACTTTTCCTTTTTATTCTCTTGGTAAATGCCCAAGCAATTGCATGATTACATTTGTGGGGTGGATTATGGCTAATTTGTATGATTTAACGAGTGATTCCAAACTTGAACCTACCTCTCCTCAAGAGGACCAATGGGACAACTTAGGTGAGAGATTCAATGTAGATCCACCTCTCTATTCGCTCGTGAGATTCAAGTGGTCCATCTAGTAGAATAAAGGGTTTTGATCTTGTATGTCGTGATGAATTTTGGTTCCTAACCTAACTAAAGGAGCTAATCACCTTGGGCAACATGAATGAATCTTAATCGACGGTGAAATTGAGAGAGACTCATAGGTTGTTGACCATCCTGTCAAGGCCGTGAGTTCAAGCTCTATGATCGAGGCGGCCATGCTGTTCGAGCTTAAGCTGACGACTGGCCAAATTACTAGATATATAAACAAGATTGTTAAGACATACAATTTCATCTCACACAAGCCATTGAGGGCTTGTATGATAACGTTTCTATTTCTCCTAATTTCTGTTATTTTGTTTCCTATAATAAAAAAAGAATAGAAATCCGTTTGGTAAAACTTTTGTTCCCGAGAACAATTTCTTTATTTTTTTGTTCCCGGGAACAGATTTGAGACAAAAATAAGAAACAAAAAAAAGTAGTTTCTTATTCCTAGGAATAATTTCTAGAAATAAGCAAATTTTTTTCTTTTCTTTTTCTTGCTTGCTGCGGCCTTGGGTGGCCGCTTGCCAACCATCGGCCACTTCTGGCCGGCCGTAGCCACCGTTGGCCGATCATCAACCATTGCCAACTGTCACCCCACCGGTGGTGACCATCGTCGCTGTTGCTGTCCAATCATCGTCACTATTGCCCATCGGCCGCCACCCGTCGCTCATCACCGCTGGCCGCCGTCACAGGAGGCGATTGGCGACGACTGGTGGGCTGTGGGTGGCGATCGTGCGACGGCGGACAGCGACGGTTGGTGGTTGGCGCCGTGAGCAAAAATAATAAATAAATAAATATAAAAAAATAAAAAATTATACTAAACACATTTCTATTCTTTTTTTTATTTCAAGAATAAAAATTTGGTGTAGTTACCCAACACCTTATTTTACTCAGAAATTGTTTTTCGGAGTAAAAATAGAAAGGAACTATTTCTGAAAAGAAACTGTTCCCCGGTTATGTTCCCCGGTCAAGAAGCGTTACCGTGTGCGTCTTAAAACAACTAGACCTAATCGATCCCGCACATCAAACATTATTCAAATTTCCCGGCCTGATGGATCAGTTGTGCTTGATGAAGGAGGCGAACTTGTCCCTCAACTCCCCGGCCTTCTCGCTCTTTGGATCCAACGGGTAAAAGCAGTGCCCTTTTCCAACGCTCTCCACCAGCTCCACACTCTCTCTCCATCCACTCTTCAACTCCACGCAGTACCCAATCCCAACCTCCTTCAGGCGATCCTTCTCGGCCACGAGCACCAACACCTTCTCGCACCCGAGCCTCGCCAGATCCTCCTCCGCCGGCTTCAGCCTTGGATTCGACGGCCCGCCGTTTGTTGGGCACATGTACAGCCACATCTCGTCGTTCCCGGTGCCGAAGTACGGGTGCACGAGTATGACCCCCACCATCCTCACGCCCGCCGCCAGCCCCATCAACCCGACCCAGGCGGCCAACGTGTGCGATATGTTCCCCCTAGCGCTGTTGCCGCCGACGAAGACCCGCCCGAAGTCGGCATGCTCGTTCAGCCACGGGTCGGGCCCGTCTCCATCGGCGTGGCCCGCGACCCACCGGAGCGCGGCCCACGAGTCCTCGTAGCAGGCGGGTAGGGGCCGAGCCGGGAAGAGCCCGTACTCGACAGAAACGGCGATAGCGCCGGCCTCAGCCGCGACGGTGCTGACGAAGTTGTGGTGGTGGAGGGAGAAGGCGGATTGTATGCAGAACCCGCCGCCGTGAAGGTAGAAGAGGACAGGGAGCTTCTGGTCCAGGCCGGAGACGAGGGGAAAGAAGATCCGAGCGGACACGGGCGGGTCCGATGAGATGACGACGTCCTTGGAGCGGACGCCGGTGTTGGGATCATCGGAGGGCGAGATCTTCTCAACCGGAGGGCCGAGGAGTTCCACGCGGCCGTCCTTGTAGACTCTGAAGAAGGGGAACTCTTTGACCACCTCGTTGGCTTCCGAAGCCATCTTTGGGGGAGCGACGAAACGAGATTGAGGAAGGAGGAGGTCGGGCTTCTCGTTCACGAAGCTTCGGCTCAAGGACCGAAATTTGCAATTTTTCCCGTAATCAAGGTAAAAAAGATGCGCAAAAGAAAGGAGTGGTCGAGCACGAACTATGCTGGCAACCTGCGGTGGGCTATAGTGGCTTTGTTTTTTTTTGGTAAGGTAAATGGTATTATAGCTTTGAACAAATTTACAAGAAAACTCGACCGACTCCTAATCTTGCACTCTCAATACAAATGCAGGAAGGGTGGAAGGGAGCACAATCAAGAAGCCGGAAAAGAAGAACAACACGAACTAAACAGAGCAAGGACCGAAGGTCCAAGAGAGACAACAAAGAGCTAAGACTAGCAAAGACCCTCCGTTGCCAAAAGAAAAGCCAACATTCGGACACCGAAGAGGCGGGATGTTGAAGGACGCCGATCTAAGCATGCTTCTGTCGATCGCTGAAGATAGCTGGGTGGAAGCCCCAACTCCGCTGGAGACGTCTATTCCTCGGGCTATAGTGGCTTTGTTGTTCATCGTAAGGGGGAAGAAACCGAGGACGGGGGATGAAGGCAAAGGGCAAATTATTAGAGAGAGAGAGAGAGAGAGAGAGAGAGAGAGAGAGAGAATGAGGGTAAATTTGAAAATCTGACAGGGTGACGCTGACGCTCGTGTCATTCGGGGAGATTTGGAAATCCAAGCACTTGCGAAAATCTGGAAATCTGAGAGCCTCTCGGGGCCGGCTGTATATTAGAGGTTTGCAAAGAAACCGAGACTCGCTCCGGTCATTCGGAATCAGACCGAAACTAAGGAAATCCATACAATTGGAAACCGGTGGATAACAATCTAGTTTTCAATTCCATGGGTGGATCTGCTCATCCGCCCATTTAGATTAGGCCTGTTACATTAAAATAATATATTAATTTTAATATTTAAAAAAATTATTAGAATTAATCTCTGATTTCGGGATATTCCTAGATTTGAGTACGAAAGATGTGCAATATCCCCCTCTCGGTCCATGCCCGCCACGTGTTCGAAGAAATGCCTAAACCAAATCTTAGGAGTAATCTCTAATTCCGAATTGCCAAAAGGAGTACGTGAATATATGGTGTGTGGTATTTCAATAAGTTTTTGGTTATCTTTGTTTTGTGCTTTGGCCATATCTCTGTGAACGTCCTTTGTATTTCTGATGTGGCTACAATCATAAGTCTTGAATGGATGATGATGAGGATGAATGTCGGAAAATTCTCATCTGGTGGTCGGAGGCAACCGGAGATGGAGGTTTGACGATGGGTCTTTTGTTTGAGTGTACAGTATTATAGGAGCTATGGTATTCTGGGTTTAATATCCTATTTATGGGTAATGGGATGAAGAATTTGAAAAAGAAATAAAATAAAATTAAAAAGGGGGGAAAAGCTTCTTGATGGAACCTTCACCTAGGAACTCGATCGCGAACCAGATCGGACCGACGATCCAGTTCTTGAATGAATTCATGCAACTAATAGATGGTTCCCAATATCAATATTTCAAAATCAGTCTTTAGCAGGTGGTTCCTGATTTTAGGGTGGGAATCATCCACCTGTACCATATACACTCTTATTGTGTATGGCTTGGAACATAGTGGAATTATGTCCACATTGGCAAATTGTGGCAATTTTTGGTTGGATTTTAACAAAAATGCATGCCACGTCGACTTATAACTCGGTTCAATGAAACTACCAATAGTATTTCGAGATTAAGATAAAGTCAAGTCGTCAGCTTTGGTTTTGGGAAAATAAAGAGAAATCTCCGACCAGCGAAATTTCCAGCTTTGGTTTGAGAGGGAAAAAAAGAAGAAGCTCGCATTAAGTGATACTCAGCGGCGTTAACACCACCTTAGTAAATTCCGCCCTTAAATCGACTTGGGGAGGATGATGAGTCGATGACCCCTTTTAGAAAATATAGCTGACGCTTTCGAAAAGAAAACAATAAATAGACGGTTTTGATTTTTATAAAAAGGGATTGTTGATGATATTAAAGCTAGGATGGGAAGCATAATTTATAGAATATCTTTGTAATATTACCTTCCTTTCACTTATTGATTCCGTTCATTTTACAGAAAACAACTATAAGGATTTTTTTCCAAATTTTTCGGTGTTCATTTCATGGAAAATTAATTAATTAGGAAAAATATTTTCCATTAGGAAAAAAAGTTTTCTAAAATAGGGGAAAATATTTTCCACTTCTTAAGACGAGGAAAATATTTTCTTTACTCACTCTCTCTTATCTGATACTCTATTAGCCCCTCTTATTATTTCTTCTTCTTCTTCTTCTTCTTCTTCTTCTTCTTTTAAAAAAAAAAATTGAATGTTTAATTAATTTTCTATTTCTATTTCTATTTATTTTTCTTTTCCTTTTATTTTTTTCCACCTTCTTCTTCGGTTTGTTGCCGGCCACGGTTATGGCCAATGACTAGCCATAGGCGAGCTCGAGGCTCACCGAGCTCGCCGCTCACCGATTGGCGAACTAGTGGTGACGTGAGCCTTTGGCTCACCGATCCGGTGAGGCCTAAGGTCAGTGAGCTCAAGCTTGTCGCTTGCCAAATAGGCGAGCTAGTGGCAAGCACAAACCTTTGGCTTGTTGATTTGGCGAGGCCTAAGGTCAACAAGCAGCGAGCTCGAGCTTGCCTTTGACAGGTGGATGGCTGTCGCTGTGGCCAATGATCAGCCAAAGAAGAAGAAGATAAGAGGAAAGAAAAGAAAAAGGAAAAAAATTAAATTGATTTTCAAAAATTATAAATAACTAAAAATCAATTTTAAAATATAAAATATAAAAAAAATTATTGAAAAAAGTGCATGGACAAAAGATTTTCCTTACTGAACATCAAAAAAATTTTCCACTTTATTTGTAGATTTTAATCAAATATCCAAAATAATTATATTTTCCTAGAAAATGACTTTCTAGAAACATTTTCGAAAAATGCCATATTTTCCGCGAAATGAATGGATAGTTAAAAGAGGTGGGGTTTTAAAAAGAATTAAAAAGGACAGAAAAAGAAGAGTTATAAAAGATAGGTGCACCTACTAAGTGAAAAGAAGAAAGAAAATAAAAGAGAAAGAAGGAAAAAAAGGTTTCTCGTTACATATCGGAAGATCTCGTCAAGCTGGATTAACTTCATTTTGCAGTGTCCAGTAAGGATTTTCACCCTTTGTCCATCTAATTAGAGAGATTTTCAACATCGAGCCCTAATTTCGGATCCTTGTTGATTCTGAGCCGGTGGGTTGAATCTAGGAGTTAAGATGAGAAATCATGGAAAATCGATATTTTAGGGTGTTGTGCAACTGTGAGATTGTACAAAACTTGATTCAGACTTATGATTTGCTTGAAACAAATTTTCAAAGTTATGCGCACATGTTGGAACAATAGCAAAGTCCCTATTTTAGTGACAGTTTTGGCTTATCTTTCGCTGTCTTGAGAGCCAAGCTTAAGATATCTAAGTATCTCGAAAGCGTTTTTATTTGACAGTAGATTTGCTAGTCAAAGTTCATGGTGAGAGTTGTGACATGAATAAGTTTGATGCACAAGCATCACGTAAAGGACAATAGTGAACACATGCTACAATGAGCCTTTTGTTATTGTGTAGGAGTCGATTAATAGATGAATAAGCGTAGTTTAGTCGATTTGATAGCTAAAATAGTGTTTTACAATTCTCATTTAATTGACAAGATTGTAAGATTGTCGGCTTGAATAGCTATGTTGTTTGGTATTGGACATTCCTAAGTAAGTAATGTTATCTCCTCATTGAATTTTTAAATTCATATTTTGATCAAGTATGAGACGAGAGAGAGGGAGGTACCACAGCGACGGCGGCGACCGCGAAGGAGGAGCGGCGTTGAGATGGAACATCGAAGGCAGAGCATGGGGACGTGATTGGGAAAAGAACACAATTGAAAGACCCAATTGAAAAGTGAAAATTTCGAAGGCTCGATTGAAAATAAAAAAAAAGGCATATACTCTGGATCATGACGAGTTCAAAACGACGTTTTGTAGTTGATTACGACAACGGAATCGAGATCAATTATGCTTGATGAAGGAGACGAACTTGTCCTTCAATTCCACGGCCTTCTCGTACTCGGGATCGGCCAGGTGAAAGGAATGCTCCACCCCAACGTGCTCCACCAATTCCACGCTCCCTCTCCACCCACTCTTCTTCAACTCCTCGCAGTACCCAATCGCCACCTCCCTCAGGTGATCCTTCTCCGCCACGAACACCAGCACCTTCTCGCACCCCAGCCTCGCTAGGTCCTCCTCCGCCGGCTTCAGCCTTGGGTCCGACAGCCCGCCGTTCGCCGGGCACATGTACAGCCACATATGGTCGTCCTCCGTGCCACCGAAGTACGGGTGCACGAGTATGACCCCCACCACCCTCACGCCCGCCGGCAGCCCCATCGACCCGACCCGGGCGGCCAGCGTGTGCGATATGTTCCCCCCGGCGCTGTTGCCGCCGATGAACACCCGCCCGAAGTCGGCGTGCTCGTTCAGCCACGGGTCGGGCCCGTCTCCGTCGGCGTGGGCCGCGACCCACCGGAGCGCGGCCCACGAGTCCTCGTAGCAGGCGGGTATGGGCCGAGCCGGGAAGAGCCCGTACTCGACGGAAACGGCGATCGCCCCGGCCTCAGCCGCGACGGTGCTGGCGAAGTTGTGGTGGCCATGGGAGAAGGCGGATTGCATGCAGAACCCGCCGCCGTGAATGTAGAAGAGGAGGGGGAGCTTCCGGCCCGGGTCGGAGATGCGGGGCAAGAAGATCCGAGCGGACACGGGCGGGTCCGATGAGATGACGACGTCCTTGGAGCGGACGCCGGTGTCGGGATCATCGGAGGGCGGGATCTTCTCGACGGGAGGCCTGAAGAGTTCGACGCGGCCGTCCTTGTAGACTTTGAAGAACGGGAACTCTTTGACCACCTCGTCGGTTTCCGAAGCCATTTGGGGGGAGCGAAGCGGGTGATGGATGAGGCTCGACAGAGTGAGATCGAGGAAGGAGGAGGCCAGGTAATAATTGAGTAGGGAAGTGGACAGTGGGACCCCCAATGTAGCACTCACCCGTCGGTCAAAACTAGGAGTCAGGAGTTGTTGTGAAGGAGGAAACTTCGTTGAGGTGGGAAATTATCTGCTCCGATTCAACCAAATTCTACATCCTCGTCAATCATTTCCCTAGGAATTGGCGCATAAAAGATTCATACGTTGTATTGAGAGTTCACCGGAGTAGAGAGCCTAGAGAAAATGAAACTCCATCCGAGTCCAAGTGGCATCTCTCTACATTATGCGCCAATAGAATTTTAGACTCTCGAGGCATTTTAGGTGGGAGAAGCATCTGGTTCCTGACCTAATCTAACAGTTGCAGCTGACAATCTGCTCCTCGCTAGAACTCTTTCTTATCCCAATCGAAGTTCACGAGCACATTACGGGGCTTGGACTCACATTCAAAAAGGGCTCAAAAGGAAAATAACTGTCTTTGCTCATCCCGGTGGCGATGAGCGATATTTCACGCACAGGGAATGAGATAGAGAATGCGGTATTCATCCTGAATTCACTTCATGGAGAATTAAGACACGCACGATTATGGATTACAAGCTGATAAAACACATGCATACATGAATTAAGCTTCTCGTGCGATCGAGCATCCCCGTTCTTAGTAAGGGGGATAAAGAAGAAGCAGAGCAAACTCGATCCACCAAAGCTTTGATCCAGTGATGCAGGCACGAATCAGAGCTGAAAAGATACACAACAGCAAAAGAAGCTCCACAACGATTCTCACTTCCGACGACTGTCAACTGATGATCGATGACTTATTGTTAACCGAACCAAGATTAAGTAGACGTTTAACAACGAATTACAGACACTGCCTCGCTCCCGAATCTTGATTCAGGAAAGAAGCAAACTTCTTCACCAGTTCCGCGGCCTTGTCGGTACCCGGCTTGAACAGGTGAAACACGTGATCCTCTCCTTCGGTCTCCACAATCTCCACCGCCCCCTCCCACCCGCTCTTCTTCAACGCCTCGTAGTACGACCGCCCCCTCTCCTTCAGATGGTCCCTCTCCGCCACGAACACAAGCACCTTCTGCGCCGCCATTTTCTTCAAGTTCGGGTCGTGCGCCGGGTTCAACCGCGGGTCCGTCGCGCCCGAGCTCGAAGGGTATATGATCTCCATCAGCTTATCCGGCTCGTCGTTCCCGAAAAACGGGTGCACCAGAGCCACGCCCGCGATCCTCAGCCCCGGCAGCCCCTCCACCCCGGCCCGCGAGGCCACGTGCTGAGCGATGTTGCCACCGGCGCTGTCGCCGGCGAGGAACACCCGATCGAAATCGGCGTGGTCGCGGAGCCACGGCTCGGCCTCGGCCCCACTCTCCCCCAGGGCCTGCGCGGCGACCCACCGGACCGCGGCCCACGCGTCGTCGTAGGCGGCGGGGAGCAGGTGCTCCGGCGCCCACCGGTAATCCACGGAGACGGCGACGACGCCGGCGGCGGAGGCGACGGTGTTGAGGTGCCTGGTGTAGATGGGGGAGAAGGGGGACTCGATGCAGTAGGCTCCGCCGTGGATGTAGACGAGGAGGGGGAGCTTGCGGGCCGGATCGGAGTGCCCGGGTAGGAAGAGGCGGACCGAGAGGTCGGGGTCGGAGGAGAACCGGACGTCCTTGGATTGGACGCCGGTTTGGGGGTCGAGGGAGGGGGGGACGGTGTCGGTGCCCTGGAACCTGTTGATTCGACCGTCCTTGTAGATCCGGAAGAAGGGACAGTCGAAGGCGATTTCGCCGGCGCCGGTGGTCGAGTCCATGGTCGGCGAGAGCGAGTGAGAGAGCAGCTGGAGATCGTCTGTTGGAGTAGATATGGAGGGGGATGAAACTGGGTCGGGTCGAGTGGGGGCGGTGACGTCGTGTTTTTCGTGTCTTTGCGTTGGTTTCGGCGACGTGCCGTGGTCAACGGCGAAACGGTTGACGTGTCACTCAACGTGGGGAACGGGCCAAGTTTGGTTGGTTGGTTTGGTTGGTTGGTTGGACCGGGCGGGACATGTTTGGTTGGAGCGGAGGGAAGCCCAGACGTGCTAGTCAGTAGTCACGACCTTTTCGTCTTTGTCAGGGAAGGCCCAAAAGTCTCGTCGGACCCGTGGGAAGTTTTTGTATCCCGAGCGGATCTTTCCGCAATCGTCTAATGTTTTTTCCTTCCCCTTCTTTTCTGTTTGCTATTTTCAAATCGGAAAAGCATTATGAAAAGGCCATCGAGTGTGCTCGAAGCGATCTAAAGAAAAGTGCGGATGGAAATGGGAAAATCTCTTTATGGTGGTCCTCTTCCCCCTTTTCTCTTTAACCTCCCGACCCCCTTATTATTAATATAGATAGAGATTAATAGCATAGACAAGAGGATAATGGGTTTCTATCTATTATCGCGTCTTTATCCGTAAAATTGAAAGTTGGTCATCCATCATTCATAATCATATCCCGCATTCATGAGATTTAAGATTCGGTCTAATAACTTCGACGAATGTCGTTGTGTGACGACGATACTGGCCATTTAACCACAATAAAATATTCGTACCTAAGAGGAGAAAAATCGAGCCACTTTTCCACGAGCGATTGAATCATTCAAAGCGGGACAACGTGAGAGCGAAGACGCTAGTTTTCCACGCAATCGATCGGCAAACAGTAAAAAAATTACCCGAAAAAGGGAAAAGTCAAGCCCAAATTGCCGCACGGTCGGGTGGTGCTCGGGGCATTTTAACTGAAAAAGAGGACCGAGAGAGAATCAATGCCCGACGTGGCACGAGGAAGAAAACGACGTCGTCCTGCACCTGCACCGTCTCTTTTTCCCCCGGACCCCCTTCGTTCGTTCGTTTCTCGAGCTGTTGCCGCACAGCTCACAAAAACGGAAAAAAAAAAAAAAAAACGAAAAAGAAAAACAGAACGAACGAACACTACTTCAGATTGCGAAACAGAGAGATCTGTTAAAAAATCCGAGAAGCAGCAACAAAGCGAAGTGAGCGTGCAACGGTCCTCGATGCATCTAATCATTCCCCTCCCTCCTTCACGAGAAAAAAGCTGTCCCCTCCTTTCTCTCTCTTTCTGTTTCTCCCTCTCCGTCCCTCTCTCCGCGCTCCTGTATTTTCTCGAGAAAATGAGGGGGGAGAAAGCCTGAGGACATTTCGAAAGGGAAAAGGAGAGCGAGCTTCGGATAACGAAGGAGGAGGAGGAAGAAAGGAAGGAAGGAAGGAGAGAAGACGCCCCTTGAGCTGCCAGATGCTTTTTCGTTCTGCTTTTCTCGAGCTCCCGCGACGATGGCCGACGATCTCTGTTCCTTCACCAAGGTACGGCCGACGGAGTGCCTCCGGCGGGAATCGCCGGCGGAATTTTGTGCGCGGAGCACGTGGTGTTTGTCCGTGTCCGTAGAGCTCTCACGTTTTTCGAGCGGATTGATGATTTTCTTATTTTCCCCTGATCTGAGCAGCTGATAATTTAGCTCGCAATTTTTTATTTTTTTATTTTTGGTTTTGTTTTCCCCTCGATATCCATTTAAAGCAAGCGAATCCAGCTCCCGATTGATTCCGTGGCTTTCCCCTTTTGGCCATAAATCGTTCGATCGAGTCCGATTCGATGTTCCTCCGCCCGCTTGCATAAATCCTCGCCCCGGCATTGCTCTTTCTGTCGGGCCGTCCCACGAATCGAGTTCCTACGTGCTGCATAACCCTAAGTGTTTTTGTGTTGGCTTTTATGTTCAGGAATCTTTTGGCATCAAGTCTGTGAAGAAATCCCCGCTGGTGCTGCGGATGGTTGTGCTGGCCTTCGCGACCATATGCGGCGTTTACATTTGCTCGATTTGCATCAAGCAAATCGGCTTTCAGACCAAGTCTGTCCTTTTGAATGTGGAAGTGATCAATCGTCCGTGTCCGGAGCCGATGATCCAGCCGTGGGAAATTCCTTATCTGCACTATCCCAAGCCCAAAACTTACAGTAGGTACGTCATTGCATACAGTGGATTGGGTTCGGATCTTATTTAATTTTTACTGATCAGTTGCTTCTTATGTATTAAGGGCTGAATGTTCGTGCAATCCTGTGCGGTACTTTGCCATTTTCTCGATGCAGAGGTCCGGTAGTGGGTGGTTCGAGACGTTGCTGAACAATCACACGAATATTAGCTCGAATGGGGAAATTTTCTCTGTTAAGATTAGAAGGAGCAACATTTCCATGATAACGGAGACTTTGGATAAAATTTATAACCTGGACTGGATGAGTAGCGCATCAAAGAACGAGTGCACGGCTGCAGTTGGCTTAAAATGGATGCTTAATCAGGTGATTGCACCTAATAAAGTATTGTTTTATTCCGATGTTTATCTCCGTTATGTATCTGTAATAAAGCAGATTTCTCTTGGATATTATACTGTCCGTATAGCATCTGTGAACTTCTTAATAGATATAATCCAGCCTTAGTTATACAAGCTTTTGGCAAATCATGTATTGTCGGATTTTCTTATTCCAGCTGCAAATTCCAGATTCTCTCTAGTCAACAATGCGTGCTTTTGCTAGTTAGTAAGAAAATGTGAATAAACTTATTAAGTATAATTTCCGTTCTTATTTTGCTTCTCTAGTTGGTTATTTATGCTTCTTTTCAAAGAGGTATAGAATCTCCTCTCATACTCAATCTTGTCTATCTATATTTATCATCCACACTTTATGATGGCTCGTTATAAAGATTCTGATATTCGGATATTCCTAGTTTGACAAACTGAGATATTTTATGCCCAGAAATACTGATTAAAGAAATCAGGGCAAATCTTGGTCAATCTTAGTGACAGTGCCAGTATGTGCGTTAAAGTGGTGCCTGGTTCCAAGGATTGATACCATTGAGAGGGGCCAATGAGTTAACCTTCAATTTCCTGCTCTGTTACAAATGCTCGAGAAAATTTTCTGAGTATGATTTGAATTCTCAAGAAACAACGAATGCGATAAATCCTAAATGGATTTGCTAAAACAATCCAGGAATTTTCCAGTGACCTTACGTCTCAGTTTCCTCCAACTACCTGATCAGGAATCCCCTGTTCAGATTAGAAGGATCGCCATGCGTCTAGAATGCCAAAATGGCATTTACAAGGGAAATAGCCAATTGAAGATATGCTTTATAGAAATGTTATAATTTTCTCATGAGATGGAATGATTTATATGTTCCTTTCACCCTTTTTTCCAACCATTATGTTTCTTTTATTTTGATTCAAAAGAAACTGCAGCCTTTTTTCTGCCATTGCTTTTCCTGTTCTGGAACTTTGGCGCACCAAGTATGTGCTCTTCCAAATCAAGAATTCAGTCATTAAAGTAGAAATGGTTTAATTAGCTTGATAATGCCATGTGATACAATTTGTTTTTCTGATTCTCAGTAATATTTGGGGCTGCATTAGTTGAGACCTATTAGGACACTTCTTCTTCAATGTTTGGATGATTAAAATGTAGATACTGCAGAAGAGTTATTGTCGTAAACCATGTACCTTTTTTGCTTCATTAAGTAGCATATTGTTGTATAAAAAGCAAGGGTTGTAGTTTCTGCGTAGAATATCCTGTATCTCCTTTAAGATTTTGCACAGAACACAGCTATTCATGTAAAACTGATTTGATGGGAACAAATGTGATTGGTCATTTGTTTCCCTCATCTATCTTTCGCACATCTGTACGGACAAAACCAGGCCCTTGTTACTTGTTGATCGATGTGCGATTGCTAATTCACGGCATTCAAACATATCCTCGTACTCCATTTAAATAGCTTGAAGTTGTCTTTTTTATTTGTGATGATTTATGAGACAGTGAGAGACTTTCTTTCTGCCTCCATTATTAGCTGCTCTTTCCTTTTACTGGATGGAATTTTCGTTTTTGTGACTTCTTATGAGGTTGCCTGACTTTCTCCTGGTGATTTTAAGGGTATTTTTCTACCGATGTGTAATGCAGGGTTTGATGCAGCATCATGAAGAAATAGTAGACTACTTCAGAAACCGGGGTGTTTCAGCTATTTTCCTCTTCAGAAGAAATCTTTTGCGCAGAATGATATCAGTGCTCGCAAATTCCTATGATCGAGATGCCAAGCTACTAAATGGCACTCACAAATCTCATGTGCATTCACCCCACGAGGTGTCTGTCCCTCCCTTCCTCTCAAACCATCTGTGTACATACACTAACAAAGCTTATTTTGTGATGGATATCTCTAAGCCATATAGAAGAAGAGAAAGAGTCTTACTTAGTGGATGTGTAATGCTTTCAGGCCGAGATACTAGCAAGATATAAGCCTTCGTTGAATTCTACCTTGCTTATAGCCAACCTGAGGCAAGTACAAGAGATGACAGCAAAAGCCCTGGAGTACTTCAAGAGCACCAGGCATATCGTCCTCTATTATGAGGATGTTGTGAAGAACCGCACTGTAAGGAAAACTGTTTTCCTTTTGTTTGTTGCTTGTGTTATCTGCTGACATCCCAGATTTTATGGATGAATTCAATTGATGACACATATCGTGATCGGGAAAAGAGTAAGGGAAGAACCATTTCTTTTGTGTGCAGAAATTATTAGATGTACAAGATTTTCTCAAGGTTCCACGCCAGGATCTGAAGAGTCGCCAGGTCAAGATACACAAGGGCTCCTTATCTAATCAAGTTGAAAACTGGAATGAGATTGAAAAGACGCTGAGTGGAACGCAATTTGAGAGCTTTCTTCATGCGGATTATCGGAAATAAAGCGTTAGGATCGTGTACATATTAATTCTTCTCCTTATTCTGTTTCTTCATTTTTATTTTTTTTGTAAGCAGGTGCCCACAGGTCAGCCACCCTGTTGAAATTTTGTTCATGGCAACTGCATTTTGGTCATCCTTCTTTCTTTCTTTATTTCTTTTAATTTACCTTATCTTCCCACCAAAATTCTAATTATATTCAATTAATTCTTTTTTCCACTGTCTGGGTTCCAATTGGGAATCTTGAAACTGGGCTTTGATTGATTGGGGCAAAAGAAAATTCAGTTCTACTTCGTTTTTCGCTTAAATGTTTTGCTGCCATTCCCTGTTTTTCCCTTGCAAAAGGAGTGGTTGACAATCGGTTTATCTCTACATCTGCGCACCATGGAACAGAGAACGCGGAGGATTAAACATTTGAATTTGCGATCAGTATCTATTCAATCGCCCGCTCAGGGGAAAGAATTTTCATATTCGTGGATGCACCGGATGTGTGTGAGCTCAATGCGTTCCGATACTCGGACTGTAAATGCATTGGCATGATATTAAGAATATTCTTTGTGCTAATCGCATCATATATGTCACCAAGGTAACATTGCAATCAGGCGCGCCGTTAAAGAAATAGCAGGCCTCTCAATATCAAAGCTGCTTTCTCAACAGCTTAATGGTCAAGTGAATGACATCAACGTGGAGAGATCAACAATTTAGATTCTTGTCGAACATAATATATTATTATCTTCACGCACGAGTCTATATTTCGGTGCTTTGAATGATATAAGTCAAATTAGATGGATGGGAGGTCCCGGCGTCAATGATTATCCTCTGAAATATTCGCTTCAGGCCAGTTTCGACCGGTGAGGGGCGTGTCTCCGTTTCGAGCCCACCTCAGTGCAACGGCGAGGAAAGCTTCTTCGTGGCGTGCTTGCGAGTCAAACTCGAAAACTCAATTCCGTCGAATCTTCCCCGGTTCAGCGATCCATCCGTCCCTCTGGACTTATCTTTCGACTATTTTAATGAGGAAGAGCGCGAAAACAAAAACGTGATGCTCCAACAAACGTGAAAGAGAAACTCCATGCATGACGGTGACTTGCTCTCCTGCTAGTGCTCATAGAGTCGTGGTTGAAGTTTCACATCAGTGCATACTTGATGGATGTTCATGTAATTCGGGCAGATGGAACGGACAAATGGGAAGGGAGCGAAGATACTGAAAGAGGACGTCATGGAGAGCCGGCCATGATAACCGGATGATATGTCCTACTGTTGGAGCATTATGTGTCCACATTCATCATAATAGGGTCTCCAAGTAAATAAGACGTGCTATTCAAATGATGTCGATCAGATAATCCATGCCTGCACCGTTACGACCCCAGTGACGCTTTTCGGACAACGATTGATGGAACTTTTTTATTCTTAACCTACTCCGAGCTGATCTCATGAAGTTATTCATTAGCGTACTTAAGTTGATCGAGATGCCCCTGATCTCCCTCGCCTCTCTTCTCCCTCACAGTGACGTTTTTTCTCTCTCATTCTTTATGTTTCGGAAAAAGGGTCGTTCTCCAACCAACTTTATGATCGGTGCTTCACTCATACGGAGAACACCCACCGATCGAAGGCCACTTTCTTCCAATCAGAAATGGTGGGAATTGACATTGTTGTTAGAGATATTCAATACCGACGCCTTCTCTTCCTCTCTCGTCTTCTATACTTTGGATATATAAAGGGCGATATTTTCTTGAAAAGTTAATTGGGGAGATAATGAAAGGATTAGTGTCAGTTATTGGGAAGGTACATATTGAAGAGTAGTTTAATCTTCTTCTTTGTTAGTGAGCCCTAATACTCACTATATACATTGATGTCATCCGTAATTATAATAATAATAATAATTATTTCTCCTCTTTCGATTACAAGGTATCAGAGCCACAAAAATAAATCTTTTATCCTAGCTGCTGGCGGTCACCATTATGTTACCATAGAAACTACCGTTGCTGGACGATGACATCCATGGCGCTCTAGCCACTGTCGCCAAGGCTCGGTGACCAGATCTGGCATCGTCTGAACGTAGCCGTGGTCATCTATCCTCGCAACCAGATCTGGCGTAGCGGACAAGGTCTGTTCCTCCTTCCTCACTCGGGGAGCATCCAGTTTGTTAGACTTTCAGAGTAGTTTGATGGGGTAGGACATGAAGTTCTTCTAGGTCATGTGCGTGTACTTACCCATTTGTCAAGATATTCTCTTTGGGCATCTAGGTTACCATGTGAATGTACATGTCCAAAGGGAGAAATGAAAGGTCCTACTATTATTGGCCCTATTGGAAAGGAATGCGCCGATATATGCCGAGAATTGCAAGTGCAGCGAATGCAATCGTTTAAAAGTTTGGTTGGTTGGAAATATATGATGATTAGTGGATTCACTTCACAACAAAGAGTGACATGGGTTTGTTTGCAGTTATAGAATTTTGATAGGTTTTGTTGTTGATCTAGGACTTCATGTTCAATGGTTTAGTGTTGATGCTAGCTTTGGATATCTGAACAGTTTAATGCCTTAGGGGATGATTTTATGTTTAAAGATGTGATCAATGTTTAGTGAATTTATGTTTAGTGCCAATTTAAGTTATCTGTTTATTATTGAGTTATGGCTAGAAACTCTAAGCTAGTGTGAGCATGAATACTAGTTTTACCAATTTGAAGTTAAGTTTTATCAAGCTAGATGGGATCAATTACCCTTCTTGGTCTGTGGTGGTCAATGTGTACCTCTTGGCTACCAGACAATTAAGTTACCTAACTTCACCTCCACCTTCAAATAAAAAAGATAAAATGAAGGTAGATGATTGGTGCTCTGACGATGCTACCATTCGAATATTGTTGTGGAATATAGTGGATTCTAAGACTAGTCCTCAGTTTGTGCGATGTACATCAGCCAAAGCCATTTGGGACAAGTGTGCTCTTATGTTTGTAGGTAGAGATGACTTGATCCGTGTTTGTGATATTTGGGAGGAGTTATTTGATCTACGTGCGGGAGACAATGTCTATACCTAATTACTATTCCAATTTTACCACTCTTTGCGAGAGACTGGACACTTATTTGCTTGTCATTAATGACATTAGAGAGTTGACCAAGCGTTAGGCAGAAAAGAGAGTTATGTTATTTCTCTGGGGGCTTGGTCTTACTCATTCTTCTCTTCAACAACAAATTACTTCTCAGAGTACTCTTCCATCAATTGATGAGGTCTTCTCTCGAGTTATTCGATACACGCTTACTTCATTATCTGCACTCTATCCTGCACCTATAGCAAGTGTTATGGTTTCTCAGTCTTCCGATGGTCGTGGAGGTTAGTGGCATGGTCCCTATGGCCATGGTCCTTGTCGCCATGGTAGACCTGGTTTTTCTCCCGATTGTGGCCGTGATGGCGATAGGGGTGCTAGAAGTTCACATTAGTGAAACCATTATTGGTGAGTTGACCATACTAAGGCTTATTGCCATACTCTACATTCCGAGCTTTGTCCACACGCTGCTTATGCCGATGTGGTGGGTCCCCAATGTAGAAGGTTCTCAATTTAGTCATGAGAATTACCTAGCACCATTTAGTACTTCCCCACCGGGTGGTGGATTCCTCAACTCCTACTGCTATTTCAGGATAGACTTTTTCAGGTAGTTCGTCTTGTTTACTCTCTTATGCGTCTACTTCCTAGGTTGTAGACTGGGGTGCACCAATCATATGACCAATAACTCTAACTTATTAGCTGGTATTACCTCAATGTCACTTAAATCTGTTGCACTTGCTGACGGTTCATAATCTCATTTCACTGGTCAGGGGATGTAATCTTGAGTCCCTCTCTCTCTCTCTCATCTATTTACCATTTACCGGTTTTCCCATGTAACTTGCTTTATGTTAATTCCCTTACTAGAGATTTGAATTGTTCTGTGACATTTACCTCCATTCGTTATGCCTTTCAGGATCTAAGGACTGGACAGATGATTGGTAAAGGGCATGAGCCTAACGAGCCGTACTACCTAAACAAAGATCAACAAAGATCTTATTACTGCTGCCATTTAGAAGAGCACCGCTTCTGACTTCTTTCGGATGCATTGTTGTATGGGTCATCCACAACCTGACATATTTTGTCATTTTTCTCTTATTTCATCATTCATGATTTACAATGCTTGTCAATTTGGCATACATCATCAAGTATCTTTGCCTTTTCGTGTCAAGAGTCGTGTGTTAAGTCCTTGTGAGTTAGTCTATTATGATGTTTAGAGACCATGTCTTGTCAATGATATGTTTGGTTATAAGTATTTTGTTACGTTCATGAATGATTATTCCTGTCTAACATGGTTTGCAATGTTGTACCATGGATTATTCTGTGTTTAGTTCCACTTCCTCTATAGGGTGTGTTCTCCTAATTGTGTATGTGGACGATATTATCATGACGTGACTCTATGAGCATACGAAAGTTGAAACAGTTTTTACAGACAAATTTAGTACAAAAGATATGGGTTGTTTGTAGTATTTCTTAGGCATTGAGGTGACCTACTCACATGATGGTATCTCATTATCACAACGAAAATATGTTCTAGATATCCTTAGCGAGATTGATTTTTCTTGGAGCTAAGCTTGTCAATACTCCAATGGATCCTAATGTGAAACTCGATGCAAAACATGGAGACTTACTTTATTATCCAAGTAGGTAAGCTCAATTATTTAACTATCACACAACCTGATATTTCTTTTGTTGTTAGCATGATTAGTCAATTTATGAGTGCTCCTCGCACTACACATTGGGAGGTAGTACTACATATTTTTAAGTGCTTGAAAGGAGCACTAGGTGAAGGGAACTATTCAAGATCATGGACATCATAGTGTCCAATGCTGATTGGGCTAGATGTCATATTGATAGGAGATCGAGTTCTAGCTATTGTGTCTTCCTGGGAGGCAATCTTATGAGTTGGAAAAGTAAGAAGCAATAAGTGGTGTTATGATCAAGTGTAGAGGCGGAATATTGGGTCATGGCTCATGTGACTAGTGAGTTGCTTTGGTTGAAAATGTTGTTATCCGAATTTTAGCATACCATCTTCAACTTCCTTAGTTTTGTGTTGTGATAACCAATTTGCTATGCATATCACTTCAAATCCAATTTTCCATGAGCGCACATAGTAGATTGAAATGGAGAGAAAAGATTCTAAACAAGGATTTAACACTTCAATACACATGACCAAAGACGAACTTGCTTACCTTTTCACTAAGCATTGCAAGATCGTAGAGTGACAACTTTATGTATGAAGTTGGGGCTTTTTAATATTCATGCCCCAACTCGAAGGAGTGTTGAAGGATAATTTAGTCTTCTTCATTGTTATTGAGCCATAATACTCACTATATATATATTGATGTAATCCGTAATTATGATAATAACAATTTCTTCTCCTTCAATTACAGCACACACCAAATTATCTCGTCTTGCTTCTGCCATTTCAATTTTTCATTGAGGAGTCAAGAGCTGGGTTGATTGCTGACAAATTATATTTGCTTCAATCTGAAATTCCAAATTCAGGTCAGTAAAGGCTCCCCTGAACATTATGACCAAAGAATCATATCTAATCTTGGAAACTTGCAATTTCAAGCTCCTCTGAACGAATTCCAGACTCACTTTGTCGTGGCATGATTCTGCACCGATTGAAAAAGGAGGGGGCAAATCATGCAGCGTTCAAAGATCTCCCTGATTTTTCTCATTAAACAAAAGGGTTTCTGTGTAAACCCACAAGACTTACCAATTACCCCCTAAGTCAAAATCCTAATAGGATCTGAAAATGGGAAAAGAAGAAGGAAATTCCAGATGGATCGTGTCCTCTTATTCTTCTGGTCTGCTTTGAGCTGCGTGCTTCACGACATCTTGTCCTGCGCGACTATAAAAGAGGAACACCGGCTTTTGTCATTAACCGAACTCTGTGTTCCCACAATGACTAACGAGGAATGACATCTTGTCCAGCATTTCTCTCTCTCTGGTCTAGCCTTTTGGGGATATTAACGTTGGATTGAAACTCATTCGACGTCACCAGTAAGAGTAAAGCACCTCTCGTTTCGGGGTCTGCGCAGGGCGAAATTATCTTTCCTCTCAAAGGAAGGCTTTTTGAATTTTGAACGGAGATTCCACTCACTTTGGACCAACAATTGCTCCACAGATCGAGTTCATGTCCGTCCGATACGTTGTCAAAACTGTTGAATGATACGAGTTGTGTTGAAAGAGCTGCAGGAAGAAGAGATACAGGGAGTCTTGGGCTCCTCAGTCGAACAACAATGGAGACCTTTCCTTCGACCAAAGAGCTACGCTCTCACATGTTGCAAAAAAGCTACAGGTTGACGTTTCCAGGAGGCAATATACAACAAGTCTGTTGCGTAATGACAAGAACCCAATTAGCATTTTACGACTGAAGGCGAAATGGCTGACCGGCTTCATTAATCTATCGCCATAAACTGAACCATCATCGGCACCTAGTAACCCCTCGGTCCCGTTCATTACATCATCAAATATTTTCAATTCCTCTGACCTTTGAAGACTATCCATCGCATTAAACCTAACCTTTTTCTAGGTAAAACAAAGCCTAATCATCTCATTGACTTAACCAATCACTTGACTAAGTTCATTGGACAAATGTAATTTGTTAATTTAAGATGTTCTCCTAGATCGCTCGATGAGTGCTTTTGAAGTTGTGTTTTTGTTTATAACATGCTAAAAAGAGAATATATTTTCGACATTTCATGTTGGTTAGCATGCACTAAAATTGTTTTTTTTTCCCTTTCTATTTTTAGGTTCTTATCAAGTACCCATAAACGTATTTATAATTACAACTTTTTTGGCAAAATTCAGAATTAACTAAAACCGGCCAATTTTTCGGGCACCCATAGTCTTTCTCTGGAAAGAGCTTTCATTTTCTTATTAAATCTTTAGCTATCCGTCACATCTCGAACGACCATGCCTCCCACTAAAGATCACTCTTGAAAATTTTGCTTTGTGCCCATGATTTCCTTGAATGCACTCATTACCTTGAAGAAGGACATAAAGTATACACTGCATAATGAATCCCAGTCCTGCTGCTGAATCTCCAAAAGGAGCAAGCCATGAATTTCTCTACATTCAAAGTGTTGAAAACAAGTTCTTCCAATTGCGCAGTGTTAGTATAACATGAATATGCACGGACACTCTCGTTACAATAAACTGGGAAAATGTCATTTTCAAAAACAAATAAATATATAGATATATCTTTCTAGTATATATCTCGAAATTAGAGTTCTAGAGGATGAATTCGATGTTTACTACTTGGGTTGCATCCAAACCATGTAAACATTGATCCATGTGAATGTGATTTTATTAATTTTCTTAATTGATTGTAGTAACGATTGAGAAAACATCAATAAATATATGGGCCATATTGGCCATGTTGGATAGAATTTTATTTTTGCTTGATCTATTTAGCAGTTGATGTATTTTGACTTTTTTCAACCCTAAAATAATAAATATTGATGCGAAGATTCATATATATTTGATAATTTTTAGATATTCAAATAATAATTTTTTTAAAGAAAAAGCAAAAAAAACTACTTTTTAGTCGGTCAATTCTAAAAAAACAAGCGCGATGCATGGATAGGGGGAAATCTTGGTCCGGATTCCTCTCGCCGACCAAATTTTGCAGATCATTCGAATTTCGAATGATATGTAATGCCCATACATTTTACCTAAGTATATATAATCACATTGTAAAAGGAAAAAAAGAAAAGAAAAGGAAGTGACTAAAAAAAGGGGAAAAAAAACAAGAAAAGCCTTGGCGAAAAAAGAAGGATAAAAATACCATTTTCACCCGAGGTAAAATTTTAAAAGCGAAAGCGATAAACAAGGAAACAAATCACCCAAAAATCTTTCCCAGGTCCTCAGAGTAAACGCCAACCACTCGGACACAGACTGAAAAATGATTATGTCACTCGCAGCAAGTAGGTATAATCTTATATAATTTTCAATTAATTATAAAAATAAAATAAAAATAAAAAGAGGCGGCTTCGTAATTTCTGACCGATCCCTTTCTCCAGTCAATCTCTCCCCCCATCATCTCCTTCCTCCCTCCTTCCCTTCCCTTCCCTTCCCTATAAAAAATCCTGCGTACCCACTGTTCTCCATTCTCGAATCCTCCTCAAACCACCGCCATGGATATGGAAGTCGCGGTCCCGCTGCCGAACATGGAGTTCAACTTCGACAGCACGTCCTCTTCTCCGTTCATCACCGCCCCCTCCAGCCCGCAGCGCTTCGGCAACTTGTATTTCAGCGCACCCACGAGCCCCACCAGGGACTCGGCTTTCCTTCGCGAGCTCAGGAATTCGAGAAAGTCCCTTTCCTCGATACCCTTCGCCTGGGAAGAGAAGCCCGGCGTCCCGAAGGGCCAAGGGAGCGAGCTGAGCGGCGGCGGCGACGACGACGACGATTTCGAGTTCGACTTCAGTGGTCAACTGGACAGGGCTTCGGCTTCGGCTTCTGCTGATGAGCTCTTCGATGGGGGCAAGATCAAGCCTCTCAAACCACCGCCGAGACTGCAAGCCAGCTCGGGCGACGCTGACTCGGCGATGAGTTCGCTTCCGGCGTCCCCGAGATCGCCGTCGAGATTCGCTCAGGGGAAGAAGATGGTCCAGGAGGCTCTCTCTCCTCGCCACCACAAGAGAGACTTCGACCCCTTCTCGGCAGCCTTGGAAGAGACCCGGAAGCGACAGATGAATCTCAACCAACACGAGGCCTCAAGCCGTCCTCGCGGAAGGGAAAGAAAGGCGGGATCTTCTTCGTCGTCGCGGATGTCTTCGGGCAGTTATGTACGTAAAGGGACGAGATCTTTATCGCCCTTGAGGGTTTCCAACATCATGGAGGCCGATCGAGAAGCCGAAGATCGCGCAGCGCCCTCCTCCTCCTCCTCCTCATCGAGCCATGCTTCCTCATATTTCTCTTCCCTTTTGTCGTCGATATCGTTCTCCAAGGGCTACAGGAAGTGGAGCTTCAAGGACTTCCTGCTGTTCCGCAGCGCATCGGAGGGGCGCGGCACGGAAAAGGATCCACTGCGCAAGTACGTGGGTCTGTCGAAGAGATCGTCATTTAATTACGTAGCAGCGGACGACGCGAAGAGCTCGAGCTTCAGGTCGACGGAGAGCGTCGGCTCGGTGAGCTCGAGGAGGAGATCAGGGGCCGCGCCAGTGTCGGCGCACGAGCGGCATTACACGGTGAACAGAGCGGTTTCGGAGGAGATGAAGAAGAAGACCACCTTGCCATACAAGCACGGGCTGCTGGGTTGCTTGGGGTTCAATCCTTCTCCGGGCGTGCACGACTTGGCCCGGGTACTGGGTCGCTAACGCGACCGCGATCCGAGTTAGGCTCTCTCTCTCTCTCTCTCTCGCTCGTTCAAGAGAACTGTAGATTTTTGTGGTCCTGTAATATCTCTCATATTGAAAGCATATTAAGCATACACAAGCGATCTCGATTCGATTGTTTCTTTCATGTTTGTCTTGCGCTCGTAGGCCTTATCCCTGAATTGGACTCAAGTGTACAAACCTTTGTAATTAAGACTGAACGGAAACGTTGAATCAGTCCACGGCGGTTTTCTTCTGTAGGGGAAGCTTGCCACGGCGGCTGTTCATTTCCAAGAATTAAAGCACGACAAGAAAACAGTTCTCTTAATAAACGTCGAGCGTCACCCCACATGTAGTCTGCCGACTAGTAGTTAGTATCAGGCGTGACGCCACGAGTGACGAGGCTTGGCTGCTTCTTTTTACATTATGTATGCAGAACGGAATCGAAAGGGCCCTTAGAGGCATGTTTCTACGACCTTTGGAGGCAAGCATCGTCGAAGCCGCTTGGAAATTGTCGGGTTTTTCAAGATATACGGACACATCACATCCCTTTCCTTATCTCTCTGCATCCCTAGTCCGACGGAAATAATTGTTGAACGGCTTCAAGATCGTAGGGTAACATGAGAAAGCACTTGGCGAAATCAAGAATGCTCTTTGAATAATATTCCCGTTCACACACATCTCCAATTGGATACGTGCTCGAGTCTTGTACTGAACTTCACGTCCATAAAAGATGAGTTGACCTTGCCATCTGAAGCAATAACACCAGCTACATTTACGGATATTAATGCGGGAAACCCCCAACAACAAAATTAAATTGAAAATTACAAATATCCTCAACTTTGCTACATATGTATAATCCATCATCATCGCATTTTAAAACCTACAATTACCATCCTGACTAATGATTCACCAGGTTGCCATTTTCTCTCCCGAAACTAAATAGAGAGAGAAGGAAAGACAATTTTAGTGTGTGGAAACAGGGACAAAACATGGATTAGCCAAGAGAAACAGGAGCAAATCCCCACCCCACGGGAAACAAAAGTTCTCGTGCCATAATCATTGGGTTTTAAATGATGATGCTGCGTTAGGTATGATAAAGGCGTCGTTCCGCCTTTGATTGGCACCAAATGTCTCGGGGTAAAAAAGGTCCATTTCTCTTCTTCCTCGGGAGAAAATAAAAGTTAGATGGCAATGATGAAGATTTATTCGAAAGAGGCTTTTGATGTTTAGAAAAAAGTTCGAGGTCCCTCCGAGCAAAGACCGAACAATTTCTGATCTGGCGATGGAGTCCTCTTTTCCTTCTCCTTTTTTCCCCTCCCCATTTCTATTTTCCTTTCTAAATATAAGAACTCTATTTAGATCCATGAGGAGAATACTTAACAGCATTTCTCTTGCGAAACACGCATTTGAAAGCGCCACACAGAAACTTCCACAGAAGAGACTATAGAAAATCAGGCTTAATAGAGCTCGAGATTAAGAGTGAATTCGGCTTTTGGAAGACCGTTCAAGACCCAAAATTCCACGCATAATGTGATATTATACAAAAGTTAGGCACATACGGGCTAGATGAATTCTTCAAGTTTAACTAACTTCGGCATGGAGAGATAAGGCGACAACGACGGTGAACGCGACAGCAAAATGGTCGCTCATTTACAGAAAAAGGGATTATTCGTTAAGAAGAACCGAGTCAGCAAATAAACAAATCGAAGGTGCCAAGTATGCAATCGCATGGCCAGTATTGATGATCGACGAGACAACAGTAGAAAAAGTAAAAACAAAAGAGGTCGATTTGTATCGGACCACGTCACGCGGCATGCTGCACGACGATGGGGACGCTCATATGGGCGAAAGAGAAAAGGGGGCAAAGCCAAAAGACGTGCATGCAAAAGCGCCTTTCTTTTTTTTCCCCTCAAAGCATATTCGAGGTCTATCCTTTTGTCTGAGAGCAAAATGGACCCACTGGAAATCGAGTGTAATAGAAACGGTCTTCGTAGATTTGTTGCTGGTTTTTTTTTTCCTGAGGTTTTGCTTTTCGTGAATTGAAGTTGTTGGAATAGCATTGCTCGACGTGCTTGAATGAGTGAGTGTGCTTCAAATCAGCAAAGGCTCGTGTATGGTGCCACTCGCCCCTTGTTTCCGTTTTTTTCTCTATGGAAATCTATGTAGCATCGATCGACTAGAGAAATTCAAAATGACAAAAGTTTTGACAGCATTATTATGAAATTTCTACATTTCTCCTTTTCTTTCTTCTTCGTTTTTTTCCGTCTCAATTCAGGTTTTCAACATGAGGTCCCACCAACAAGAATTGATGCCCCTTCAAAAATCAATTCATTAAGAAATTTGGTGGAATCCCACTGACTATTCTTTTTAATTCTAACATCCACCTAGCAGAATTGGTTACGGGGTCCTAGAATAGAAACCGCTGCAATGCTTGTCCGAAAGAATTTCATACCCTCTTGTTTCCCCGTCTTCCACCCGCGAGTTCTTCCCTCGAGATTGACTGATGAGATGGTGCCTTGTCCCGAGTCTTGAACCCTCGTCTTGATCTCGAACACGTTGCGATCCACGAAGGAACCTAGTCAACGTTAAGCACGAGAAGAACCACGGGGGTCCAGAACCGAGATGGACGACCCAAGTCAAATAGCGGGGCAGGGAAAACCACGTGGAAGCCCCAACGTTGACTAAAAATTATATCGACCGCGGATTTCTACCTGTCCTGTTAAATATTCCGCCACCGCCACGGCCGATAAGCTTGACTTTCGAGAAAAAGAAATGGGAACCGAGTCAAAGTATGCAATGGGCACGTGCTGCGCACCGCTAATGGAAGTACGCGTTCTTGAAATGATACCGTCAATGTACGAAACGCACTATAGGGTCGTGTCGATTCTGACGACTTGAAATGATGCAGCAAATGCAGCTGTCGAGAAGAAGAAAGCACAGTAACAGATCCGCTTCAGTTGCGTATTGCTATGCCACGTGATGACGCTGAACCCACTTCGGCATCTTCAGCAAGACCCCCGTATAAGACCTCGTCCGATCAGCCTTCGGAGTATCTGGACGGGCAACGTGGAGAATGGAGAGAGACTTGAAATCAAAGAAATCAATTCAAAGGCTTTCCGGCTTTTGTTTGGTGCATGTCGTTTGATATTTTTGTCTCAATCTCCAGTCACTCCGTCGTCGACTTTGTCACTTACTGCCGCCATCGTCAGCCAAGCTACCACCATCAGCTGACGACCCACATCAACCCCATGAAACGCTGGTCGGTCAGGTTTTTTCAAGGAACCAAAAATGCTTTTTTCATGTTGTCGAAAGATCCCTGACCAGAATAAAGAACGAAGTTCTTGAAAGATCACACAGGCACAGCTTCCCAATGGGAAGATAGTTGCCTGGGTAAATAAATGAGACGAAAGCTCCATTCAAGAGATAAAACCTCCATAAGTTTGAAGGCTCTGTTAATATAATGTTATCAGTAAATCATCCGGTCGACTAAAAGTGGTTAAGATACTCATGCAGTAAATCACAGGCAAATGGATACCTGTTTCAAGACCATTGCAACACCTTAGCATAACACATCTACGACTAAATCGTCATTGATCAAATCAGGCAACGGAATTGTCTAGATGATGAAAACACACACCGTAAAGTACAGGAGTGTTTGCTTTATCATTTCCAACTTCCGCTGTAAAGACCGAGCAATGGTTTCTCCCTCTCTTCAACTCTCTTTTTGGCAGCCTCCCTTGCTTTTAGCGCTGCTTCTTCCTCCTTCGATATGGCTTTCGGCTTCTCGTGTTGTCTCTTCCTCTTATTAACAGCAAGAGAAGAGGTGGCTCCTTTAACTGATCTCATGGGATTCAAGGATTTCGAAACCACTGGCCCAGGCGCTGGTGCATTTTGTGGTTTAGCCATACCTCCTCCTGAATCTTGAGTTCCCTTCAAAGATGACGCCAATTTCCCAGAGACAGGTTTCCCACGTTTTGGATTCCCTGAAGTTTGGACCGCCTTGTATGCCTCTTCCTTTGGCACCCAATTTCCTGCCACATTAAAAAGCAAAGTTTAATATTAGTGATCCAAACATCACTCGTGGTTAGTTTCTCTTCTTAAACTCCCCTTTTTCCATAATTAACTTTTCCCTTAAAATTGATTCAGTACCTATAGATTCAGAATAGTAGAAGCCTGATTTAGGATCGTAGTAAAGCCCAGTGCTCTGGCTATAGTAATACCCTGAACTGCTGTCGTGCTCCCATTCTGCAAAAGTTTAGAGAGGATTTCGATTGGAAAAGCAACAGTATTGGAGAAAGATAGATATCCTGATAGGACTATTTCATGCTTGAAATATAAACGTCAGATGACTGCCAAAGCTCAGAGAGTTCATTAAGAAATTCTTGAACTATAGATAAGTTTTGGCTCTAGGCATCACATGCTCCATTTGCCTATTAGGTTAGCACGAAATTGAAAATGCATACAAATGAAAATGCCAAACAACTCGATAGACACTTTAGTCAGAACACAAAATCAAGTCTGAAATAATGGAAAAACATATGGCTGAAAGTGTGACCACATGTCAGGAAAATTATTGATCTGAAGCTATTCGTGCAAACTTGGCCTGCTAAGAAAACTGTGCCAATAATAGTCTAGTTTGTTTCCCTCTTGTTTAGTTAATGAGATAACCCTTAAAGGATCACAGTGACCTCACTTTTCACTTTGTGGGATCAAACTTCAACAACAATGTGACAATGCTTTGATTTCAAGCTATGACGATAGAATCAAGGTAATAGACAGAAACTTCTCTATCAAAAGCTTGCCGAGAACACCAAGGGCTAGAAATGCTCCGAGAGCATGAATTCCTCTTAAAAGGTTGAAAAAAGTCCAAGGGCAGGGGCATTCCCCACAAAAAAGGTGAAAGTGATCTTTGAAAAAACATTTGATTCATTCCTGCAGCTCTCAAGTTCTCAATACTTACCCTCTTCACCGTCTGCTTGAACATCTAGTACACGGGCACTAGTCTCCCTAGCCTCCTGAAGATTTGCAACATCCTTCTGGTAGCTACGCTTTGCTTTCTAGCATGAATTATAAACAGCAGATATTATTATAATAAGTCAAGAAAACATTTTCTACGCATGTCGTACAGCTCCAGGAGCCATCTTATCTCAAGTAATTTTTTGTTACATCACAGTGGAAGTGGAACGACACCTTTAAAAAGTAAGGGTTAACCCTTGACCTGACCACAGGCGAAGCATAACCTCTTTATATGCTGAGTGCGGAAGAGAAGTCTTACCAACCAATACTTACTGCTTCAATTTGTTCAATGGCGCGAGCTGCTTCCTTCTGCTCCTTATCCTTGGCAGCCTTCTCCTTCCTCATGTCATTGAGCTTCTTGGTCACATTATCCTTGTGTCGCTGACCAAGTTCATGGTTTCTAATGGTAGATGGATTGTTTGATATGAAGATTTTGCAGAAGTCGCACCATTTATTACCCTGGCTCACCCAATACTGGAAAAGAAAAGGAACGGAAAGAATGAATTCCCAAGATATAAAGATACCGAACAATCTGTTGCGAGATGCAGCATCCATATTTGTCTAGTTGAACGTGAGAAGTACAAAAACACATTAACTACTAATCAAGTGCAACAAATATAGGGCAATCAAAACAATTCAAAGAACACAGTCACAAGAATTCCGACAGATAAAAGAGGAGTTAGCCCAGATTGTGTCAGAACCAGATCCTAAAATTTGGACATGTTCCCTAATACGTAATTCATTCGGAAGAAAATGTGTCTATGAAGAGCCCAAGGGCAGTCAAAATACTTCAACCATCAGAAAGAATCGTGGCCATGAAAATATCAGAAGACAGCGGGTCGAGTGAACTTGGATATCAAACGGAATTAGATTGTGAAAGAGAAGTCCCGTCCATGCCCTGGGAACCGGAGCTCATTTATTCTCTCCAGACTTGAAGGGAAGGAACGTGTGAGCTGATGACTTATAGATAAATTGAACTCTTTTGATTTATCACGACTCCATAATGCATTACAACACCAGACACAGAGCTATCGCAACTCTTCCGATTCATTTCACTCATGGTTACTCGATGATCCCTAAATGGCTACAAAGACGGGCAGTCTCGTTCCGTCGATATGAATGAGCAGCTCCCATGATGCAATCGAGTCATTAAGCGGCCATGTCGGAATCCACAAAATCACAACTTCCAGCTAAATTGCAGATCGTTGTCGCGAATAAGAAACCAAAGGGCTAAGAATTTCAATATTACCTCAGTCATTGCTGCGAATCGGGGTTTCTCGGCTTCCCGGTGGATGCAAAAGGGGGCGAAATTGCAAGAATTAGTAAATCGCTTGATGAATTTGTGACGATGCTACAAAAAGTTGCTGAATCCGGAATCTGACAAAGGAAGATTGTTTGAGAACCCTAGTCGAATGGCGGGCGAGGTTTGCGATTTCTACTGTGTCTTCCACGGGCACGCCGGGAGGGCGCGGGGGGTGGCGGAGCGTGGAGCGAGAGGCTGCACCGGGGGGTGGCGGAGGAGGCGGAGGGAGATGGACTGGGAGGGACGTTGGTGGGGTCGACGGCGGTGGTGGAGGGAGGCGGCGAATCGCGGGGACTCGAGGGCGGTGTCGTGTAGAGGAGGTGCTGCTATGCTATGGCCTTGACTGATGACCGTAAGGTACATATTTACAGATACACAACATATATGGCAGGTACCAGGTTTTATTTTGGGCCATTATAAAAAGAAAAAATTATCGATTTTATTTTACTCTTATACTCATTTTTAAACTTTTGTCATATCTCTTTAAAAAACATGAGAATCGAAACTTATATCCGAATTCCAACCCTTTGAAAATGGAGAATTTGAACTTCCACCTTCCCCTTCTCACGAAAATATAGATAATTTTGCTTTGGCAAAAACTGATATTTTTCAAAATGATTATCCCTTGGGCATTACATATTGTAGAGGCAATGAATTAGATTATAGTGATACGTGATACAAATTTACTAATAATCTTTATATGACTATAAAGAATAACAATTTCGTTCTATAATATTAATAAACAGATTTCGTGATATAATCAAGTCATTAACAGGTCATATCATAATCTAAAAAATCTTTAACTTCATGCTAAATCCAAGATCATTGCTAGGCAATGAAGTTTCTCAGCTTCCCAAATGAATGTTAAAAGGGAGAGGTTGTAAGAAATTATAAATCGCATTGATATATTTGAATGATGTCATGAACACTTATTGAATTCAAAAAAGTATGATTATTTTAAGAGTTCTAGATGAAATTGTTGACCTATTTTATCACTTGTTGTGAGAAAGGGTGATAGTGTGCGTTTTCTCTTTATTGTGGTATCATAACATAAGCAATTAAAAGCTATTATGATGTCATTTGAGGAAAGATCCACTTATTTTGCTGACAATTAGAAACCAACTGAAAAGCTGGAAATGCACAATAAGGTTGAAGTAGAACAAAAAAAAGATTGGAGAACATGACCGTTGAGAAAGAGACCTTGATCAAGGAGAAAGAGGCTGCTCTGAAAAAGATTGAAGAGGGAGACCAAATTAACAGAGACTTGAGAAACTTGATTTATTACAAAAAGGATTGAAAAACCAGCTCCGGAGCTGCAACTAGAATTCGTGAAAGGCCACGTTTCAGGTATGAAAGACCATCGAGAATTAGCAGAACGGAAAATTGCAAATCCACTCCCTAGGAAGAAGGGTCTGATTTCATGGTCTGGAATTTTTACAAGCCCAAAAAGGTTTAAATTGGACGGACGGATCGTTTCGTAAATCGAGGGAGGATCTGGGCGAGTCTCTAAGATAATGGATCAGGTTGACACGTTGCGCATTGAACTTGGATTTTTGGGAAATCAGAAAACCGAATTGGAGCTGCAGCTTGAGAAATGTCTGAAGAGCTTTCAAGGAAAATTGGTTCGAACAAAAAGCTTGAAGTTTGAATTGTTCGTAAGCCAAATTGAATGATTTGACGGGGTGAATTGTAAACCGTATAACACGTCTGAGCGGATTGAACCACGAAAGCCTGTGAAGTTGGATTAGTAAGAGAAAATGGGAAATTTTCCGAAAAATAAAATTTAACTTAAACATATCTTCTCAAAAGAGCCTCAAACTGATATCCATCTCAAATGACTCTTTAAATTGAACCAATATGTTCCGAATGACCCCCGCCTCATTGCCAGCATAAAACACACCTCTCAATGACTGAATCGAAAACTTAACCAAATCGAAAGGTTAGATTTTTTTGATTTAGTTCTCATTTGATTTAGATAATATTAAAAAAATAAAAAACTAACCGATTCAGTTAACCGAACCAAATCAATAAAATCTAAAATTTTAATTTTCACTCTTTTCTTTGTTTGTTAATTTCAAAAGTGAATATACACGTTTAAACTTGAAGTCCCCTATTAAAAATTCAATTTCATGTCTACAAGACAAAAATGATTATAATTTTTTACATCACCGATAAAATTTGGGAAAATTATTTAAAAAGTCCTAAACCTAGTATACATTTACCAATTCAGTCCCTAAATATTTAAATTTTGTCAATTGAATCCTAAACCTTTTCACTTTTTGTCAGTTAAGTCCATTCGATCAATTTTGATAGAAATTTGTTGATTTGAACATTGTCGCTGATATGGATAATTATTATTAATATTTTAATATTTTTTCAAATTTGTAAACTATTTTGTTATGTTTATAATTTCTTTTTTTTCTTTTTTCTCTCTTTTGTTTTTATTTCCTTCCTTTTTTTTCCTCTGGCCGATCGCCGAGCCTCCGGCGACTGGCCAGAAGCCACGATTAGCGAGGGTTGGCCTTGTCAAGTCTAGCGAGGTCGAGCCTCACCAAAGGCTGGTGAGGGCCGGCCTCACGGGCTTCAAGCAAGGTCGCCCTTGTCGAGATCCGGCGCCCATGGGCCTCGAGTGAGCCTTGCTTGCGACTAGCAAGGTCACCCCTCGCCAAAGATGAGGGCAACCTTGCCTAAGGCCATTGAGGCTAACCCTCGCCAATCGTGGCCTTTGGCCGATTGTTGAAGGCCGGATGACTCGCTAGAGGAAGAAATGGGAAAAATATATATATATATATATAAAAAATATAAAAAATAATTCAAAATTCAAAAATAATAAATAATAAATTTTATCCACGTCAACATCAATCATGTCACATAAAATGGTTAATGTCCATAATAGTGAATTCCAGCCAATTCTTAATTGGCAAAATGTTGAAAGGTTTAAAACTTAATTAGCAAAATTGAAAGATTTATAACTAAATTGGCAAAAATACAATAAGTTAGACAATTTTCCTTATAAAAATGTCACTATCACAATGCCGAGACAATCAATGAAACATTCATTTGCTTGGGCTCTAACATTAGTTTCACTAATTTTAGACTACTCCACCATTTTGTAATTTGTACATTCACAGTTAGTAAATTACGATAGTATAAAATTCATTCATTTTTTTCGTAATTAAAATTCATGCATTGGTGCCATTGATATTCCTAATTATATCCACGGAGATATGCAAGACCAATTCTTCTCCAAGCCTATTATGCGAATTCATAATCCAAAGTACGCAAACATGGATTGTGTCCTTGCGCCTTCATTATCTATTATATATATATATTATACACCTAATATGTTACATTGGATTTCATGCAAAAAATAAGGATTTTGGTGTCTTTTAAAGTGATTACAAAATTAAGTAAAATGCTAATAATAAGGTAATTGAATCGCTATGAAATTTAATATTGCATTTTATTTATTTCCACGTGGTAACATTCGCAAAATTGTTTTCATTTAGAAAAGTAATAGCGGTATATTGAATTTATTTTTTCACCTAATTAAAAAAAATGAAATTCTTATGAAAACCAATGAAGATTTTATCCTGGTGGGCAAAAGATAATTGATTAGAAAACTAATCTTATAATATATAATAGCAAAAAAAAAACAAAAACAAAAACCAAAAAAAAAAGTGAAAACCAAAATACGAACCAAACCGAATTGAACTAGGATTTCCATTCGGTTTCGAATCAGATTGGATTTTGGTTTAGTTCGATGAATTTCCTTATCGCTTTCCGTTCAATGAATCGAATCAAACTGAATCGAACCACTTACACCCCTGCTAGTTAAGTAGCACTGACACCAACACGCTATATGTGATATGACATGGTGACATGACAACATTTCATTTTTCAAGAAATAGAAAATCCGACATGTTGGGACACGTTGTATATTAAATGTGTATTTTGATATATACATAATAAATTATCACTTTATTAATAATAAGAAAAGCCTAGAATGAATTTACAATAAAACCATTAATCCACAATTTATTAATAGCATTAATTGTTTCAATTTGACAAATTCAACTCTATTACGATAATCCATAAAACTTGGAGAAAAAAAACAAGCAATTCACATTTTGAACTCGTGCGTAAAACGTGTTAGAAGAGCAGAGAAAAAAATTTGGGGGCGTGAATTGTATATCATGGTAAATGAGAGTCAGAATAGAAGAGAAAACTATATATTTTTTTTATTTCCCCATTTAATACTTTTATTATTATTCTTATATTTTCATATATATACATTTTACCCTCATTTATTAAAAATTTAAAAAATTAATCACGTGTTAAAAACTCGCATATCAAAATATTAACTCGAGTGTGGGAGAGTGTCGGAAAAGTTGACAAAATGTCAGATTTTTTAATACGTGTGATCGAGTGTCCGAAAATGTTGGACAGTGTTGGAGTGTCCGATATGACACGAAGACTCTCGAAAAGCATTAGTGATTCCAAGTCTACCGATGACCACGTTCCCCTTGCAGTTGCATGGTTTGTCCCAAAAATGCATTTCCTCCCAAATTTGCCAAAATTCAAGTGGGTTTATGTGGCGGGGAATTAGGATTTGGGAATTTTAAAGATTTTGTTTTAGTTTTTTTTTTTTTTTTTTGGTTTGTTGGGTGGTGTTGGTTTTAATCGGGGGGAAATGAACTTTCAGGACAAATAAGGAACACGTGATTAGCACGTGGCCGTCGCGAGGTACTTTTCTTTGTCGGCAGTAAGGTAACGGGTCGTTTAGAACACGACGGTCCAATTCGGAAATCATTTGGGATAAATATTACTCGGAGAGTCGTTTTTGAAAAAATGCGTTCAATCTGGGACGCATCTCGTAGTTTTTCGAAAGAAAAAAAAAATAGAAAAATAGAAAAAAGAGTTATCAAGGTGGGAGCGGGAGGCCCGTCCCGGGTCGGCCGTTCATTAGCGCCGAATTGACCCGACATCGAGAAATCATAAGAAAAAAAGCGTGCGGCCGCGCCTGCGGAGATCGCGAACGATAACCGCCGCGGTGCCGCCGCCCCCGCCCGCGGTGCCGCCGCCACCACCACTATGTGACCGACGACCTCCTCGCCCCCATTTCAAAACCCTAGTTTAGCACCAGGATCAGTCACAGAGCTCGAGAGACATGGATCAGTCGCTGCTGCTGGTGCTCTCCAACCTCCTCCACCTCCACAACCACCTCGACCCCACCACCTCCCTCCTCTCCACCACCTCCTCCTCCGCCGCCACCCCCTCCGCCAGCTCCCCGACCTCCCTACTCTCCTCCTCCTCCGCCGCCCCGCTCCTCTTCTTCACCATCGCCTCCGTGCTCTCCTACGTCGCCTCCTCCTCCGCCGCCTCCGCAAACCCTAAGTCCAAGGGTAACCCTAATTCCGGTCCCTCGAAGGCCGGCCCGCCGTCCCCGTCGTCCGACTTCTCCGTCGCCGCCTTCCGCGCCCTCTCCACCGAGCACATCTGGTCCCTCGAGCCCCCGCTCCGCGACGCACGGTGGCGCTCGCTGTTCGGCCTCTCGTACCCGGTCTTCACCACCGTCGTCGACAAGCTCCGCCCCTTCATCGCCGCCTCCAACCTCTCCCTCCCCTCCGATTACGCCGTCGCCATGGTCCTCTCCCGCCTCGCCCACGGCCATTCGGCGAAGGCGGTGGCGTCCCGCTGCTCCCTCGACCCGTTCCTCGTCTCCAAGATCACTAACATGGTCACGCGCCTCTTGGCGACGAAGCTGTACCCGGAATTTATCAAAATCCCGGTGAGCCGCCGCAGATTGGTCGAGGCGACTCAGGCCTTTGAAGAGCTCACCGCTTTGCCCAACGTTTGCGGGGCTGTTGATGGGAGCGCGATCAAGCTTCACCGACTTCCGCGAGACCGGGTTTCTTCCAGTTCTTATAGATGCAAATATGGTTATGATTCAGTTTTGCTACAGGTCGTGGCTGATCACAAGAAGATTTTCTGGGATGTTTGTGTTAAGGCACCTGGTGCGACTGAGGATGCTACTCATTTTAGAGATAGTTTGTTGTACAATAGGCTCACTTCAGGGGATATAGTCTGGGATAAGGTGATAAACGTAAGGGGTCATCATGTTAGACCTTACATAGTTGGGGATTGGTGTTATCCCTTGATGTCTTTTATGATGACTCCCTTTAATTCGAAAGGGACGGGCACTCCGGCTCAGAATTTGTTCGATGGGATGCTGATGAAAGGGCGGTCTATGGTGGTGGAAGCCATTAGACTTCTGAAAGGGAGGTGGAGGATTCTTCAGGACTTGAATGTGGGTCTCAATCATGCACCGCAGACGATTGTGGCTTGTTGTGTGTTGCATAATTTGTGTCAGATTGCTAGAGAACCGGAGCCGGATACTGCCAGGGAGCCTGATGAGATCGGTGCACCAGCTAGGGTGCTTGAAAGCGAGAAGTCGTTCTTCTATCATGGGCAAAACTTGAGGCAGGCGCTGGCCGATGAGTTACACCAGCGACTTTCGTCAAGATAAGGAGATCACTTGTCATCTCCTTTTGTGCTGCGAGAATAAGGTCTCTTAGTCCTATTAGCTTCAACCTGTTCCCGGTGATGGGTTTTTTTCTTACATTTGTTGACCTATCAGAGGGCATCAGAATATCTTTTGTGGAGAGTGGAACCTACATCTGGTGCAACCTCTTTGTATGTCATTAGGATGCTGATGCTAACCTAGGAATGTACTTTAAAGATTGGTGATTGTATGTACTCTAGAATGCAGTAATGGCAACCACTTATCTGCACCTGAGAGTTCTTTCATCATTTGCAGAAGTTCTCTATGAACTACTTGTTAACTTTTATGATGTTCTCTTACTTGCTAAAAAGAATGTTATTAGCTTCCCCCTTGTAAAGGAAAGGTTGTTGATGTGTTAAGTTGTTGTTAGATGCATGTGGTGAATAATAGTTTAGAATTTGGTCTTGGCAAAGTGGCCGTAATGATGATGCAAATATGGTATATTTCACTTAGCCATTCTTTCTTTGTCTGGGGTTGAATTAGCGATCGCTAGAGACTAGAGGTCTTAAGGGAAGGGAAGGCCATTTTTCCTCGTGCGGCCCTTTGGTTGGAATTGGAAGCATTTTATGGATTTGTGATATTTATTACATCTCCAGTTCTGCCTTGCTGGGTATTCATGAACTAATCATAACTGGTCTCCTTGAGGATCTGGAATAGATGGAAGATTTATGTCCACAGAAAGCATTGAAAGGCTGTCTTTATTGCACTCTGCTTGTCTCAGCAGGACCAATGTATGGGTTTTCACTGAAGCAGATCAGTTATTTTGTGTGGAGCTAGTTTCACTCCAACATCTTGGACACCTTGTTGAGCTGTTTACTTTGGCCAATTGGCCAAAATGGCTCATTTTCGCTATAACCTTCTTTTTGCAGTCTTAACAGGATGCCTAGCTTTCGTTTGTTGTGTGCATTCTAGTGCTATTGCCAAGTTTGGGAAAGGTTGTGGACAGCAAAGATGACATTATCGAATGCATTTATCCTGGATACAGGGTAATATGGATCATAGCTTACTTAACGAAGGACTTTGTTGTCACCTGAAAAGATCATCTTCTGATGTGCCATTGATTTGTCATTGCAAACTCAACATGCATGGTAAATGGTATTAGTGGCATACACTAGGTGAGAATCTTCCAATGTGCCGCTGTAATCACATATTCACTCTTCAACTGTCATTGCATGCAATCCTCATATATTAGAAGCCTTCTCTGTAGAGCCAATCTAGAATCTACACAAACATTGTTGTCTAGCTTCTGCATGTGAGATCATATGCCTGTGAGCTGAGAAATTGACCTTGTTCCCTTCCATCCCCATAAAGCCAAAAAACAGGTAGCAAATATTTGCTTGCCTGAGCATATTGATAACAGTCCAGGATCCCATTCAAAATTTACGCATTACATAAACTTCCCCATCTAATTTTCTATGCCTAATAGGATCTCAAGAAATTTTTACAATCACCATCTGCCTCAATGAAGAGCTCGTCAGTTATCTATGGGCAGCCGAACCTAACTAAAGAAGATAGTGTCCTTGCTTTCACCGACAAAGGGCCTTTCTCAAGTTCCTCAAACTTAAAAAATTTAAGAAATAACACAGTCCACAGAGGATGAAGTACCTTTGGTAGAGCAATATTGTACTGTCTTTATAGGTCCAGTAGAAAGGGCAACTGAGACATCATGATTTGGCCCATTCATCCTTTTGAAAGGTCTGGCTCACGATGCACCTGGATCTATCATGCAGAGCCATGATTCTTACCAATCAAAATCATAAAAGTCCATGCCCGTTGTGAACCGTAGTCCTCTCTCTCTGTCAGCAATATCTCAATCTGCATAGCAGATTAGAACCACAAAGAGGAAGTTTACTCCACTCAACCATCGATCCAGCCACAACTAATGGAAACCCAAATTTTGTACCAGTGAATGGGGATATTGTTCTGGTCATGGAAAGGTGGCCATTCCCTTGCATATTTTGAGGGTGAAGGATGTAGAAGTCACCTGTCTACTGAAAAACATGCTTTGGATAAGCACAACTGCTACTCAGGGGAAGATCTGCAGAATCATTCTGACGCAATAAAAAGGGTAATTTAGAAGACATTATGATAACAAGAGATGATAAGCATGAGTCCAACAATATATGCACGTGACTCCTATGCTTCATGAATCACTAAATGATAGTGTAGATCTGCTTCTCCATGAGCAGACACTGACAGAGCTAGGAGATGTCCAAAGGACCATGAGAAAATGGAACAGAGGAAAGATTCCATGGAACACTTGTCCACAATACTAAACATGAAGCTTCGCTGCTCTGCCACAAGGCATACCGCTTGTTGGTGATCACTTCAGAAAGTACATTAAACACTGCATTTGTAGTCCTTCCTTGTGATAATGTACATGCTTTCTCTAATGGTCACTAATGAGTCAATTTTTAGATAAGAGTGTGCAATCAACAAAGTCACCTTCGAATTGAACAATGAAGGAAACTTGCAGAAACTATTCATGAAGCTTTTTTCTCACAAAGTCACAATCAAAGTCAGCAAATGAGAAACTTACAAAGTGAAAAACATGAAAATAAGTTCGGGAAGGACGTAAAATAAGGGATTTTTATAAAACAATTATCACTTCAACTGTAGCTTGATGAGATTACGACAAATAGACAGAACAAGAACATGATCCTATCACGCTCATTTGGAACCAGAGTCCAGTGAATTTTACATCATACAGTCATGGATGGGAGAATATGCAGATTTATCAGAGAGGAATTTTAGACACGGTCAGACTGCAGAAACATTACCAATTTTTAAAATTCATTCGTTGATTTTTTGGTGACAGTATGTCAATAAATGGATCGGGTTTAACCAAAATCAAAATGAAAAGCCAAAATAGTATTGGAGAAGTGATAGTAGGTAGTTTCAAGACCAAGATGACCTTCATCTGCTCGGACTATGTGTCTGGGATTTTCTAGCGCAAGCTACTCACTCATTTCACTACAGCATCTAAACAACATACCCTAGAAGGAATCGAACTTACACGAGATGCCAGCTTCTTTTCTCACTGAATGCAACCGCTTGTGCAACATTTTCTTTTACGATCACAGCTAAAAATACACATTTGACTTCGATGCTTCAAGAATCACTTCGTGAAAATTCTCTGATTCTCTGTGAGTAGATGCCAACAGAGCTAGGGGTGTATAAAGGACCATGAGGTAATGGAACAGAGGAAAGATTCCAGGGTCGACTTGTCCAGAATTTTAAACATGAACCTTTGCTCCAAAGTCATGGTCCTCTTCCACAATGCATACTGCTTGTTGGGGATCATCTCCCAGCAAATCATCCAGCATAGGCAGTTCTTCCACTATTTGGAAGGAGGCCATCCTTAGCCATTTCGGAAAGAACATTAAATACTGCATCCATATTCCCTTCCTTATGGTTGATATCAACAAGCACTTTAGCAACTTCTGCATCAGAAAGCTTGCAGCTCTTCATTGTACTGTGTATAACTTCACTCAACTTGTCATTCATCTCCCTCTCGTGAAGTGCTTTTATCAGGGCAGTGACAGTTACAGTATGAGGAACTAGGCCAGCCAGCATCATTTCTTTGTACAGATTGAATGCCTTTTGTATATTCCCACCTTTACAGTGCCCATGTATGATTACATTATAAACTGCTTCACTAGGCCTATGGTTCCTCTCAAGCATTGAATCTAGCACTTGATCTGCTTCCTTCATCAAACCCTTCATACAAAATCCCTTGAGAAGAGCTAATGCACTTTTAAAGTCAACATTAGTGCAAGTCTCTATAAGGGTGTTGTAGGTAACATCACCCGGAACAGACTCATTGTAAAACAACTTGAGCAAAAGCCTCTTCGCTTCTCTGGTCCGAGCTTGTCTATTGAGTCCATTGATAAGAACGCTATAAGTAACCACATCTGGAAGAAAACCCTTTTGTATCATTTCGTCGTGCAAATCAAAAGCAGTCTTAATATTTCCTTCTGCACAATGAGCGTCTATGAGGGTAGTGTAAGTAAACTCATCAGGAACCAGGCCCATCCGAAACATTTGTTGAAATAGTTCACAAGCTTCAGTCAATCTTCTTTGTCCGCAGAACCCCAAAATGAGTGATGTGTAAGTGATTGCATCTGGTTCTATGCCTCTCTCGATCATCTCTTGCTTCAATTCCAAAGCCCTCTCGAGATCTCCATGTTTGCAAAACCCGGATATGATGGTACTGTAACTGACCACATCTGGTGAAATACCCTTATCCCCCATTTGTTGAATCAACCCTAAAGCCTCTTCCATTCTTCCCATGAAACAGTGTCCATTAATTAGAGCATTATATGTCACTATCGTTGGTGAGAACCCCTTATGAGTCATCTCATCCAAGATCTTATATGCCTCTTTCAACAATCCCTGTTGTGAGAAGCCGTCGACTAATGTCGTGTACGTCGTTTGATTAGGACAAAGCCCCCGAACATGCATTTGATCAAAAAACTCCATAGCTCTGTTCAAGTTCCTAGCTTTACACATACTATTTATCAAGGAAGTATAAGTGACAACATTTGGCGACAACCCGTTCCTCACCATTTCCGCATGCAACACAAGCGCCTGATGGAAGTTACCATCCTTGCAATAGCCATTTATGAGTGTATTATAGGTGACTTCGTCAGGAACAAAACCCATTCTGCTCATCTCATTCAAAACCTCACTTGTCTCTTTCATTTTCCCTTCTCTGCACAGCCCATTAATGATCACATTATATGATATCACATTTGGTTCCAAACCCTTCAACGGCATTGATCGTAACAACTCGTATGCTTCATCCATTCTTCCCGACTTACAATATGCATTGATTAATGTGTTATACGTAACCACGTTAGGCAGACAACCATGCTTCTCCATATCATGAAAGAAGTGCAATGCCATTTCCAAATTACCAGCCCCACAAAAACCCCGCATCAGCACGTTGAAAGTAAACACGTTTGGCGAAACTCCACACTTGATCATATCGCCATACACCTCTTCGACTAATTTAACCGGTTGCCTACACCTAATCATGGCATCTAGGATCGAATTGTAGGACAACACGCCCGGCATAAAACCGTGCGACTTAGCGAAATTCACCATTCGCAAAGCCTTATCGGCCATATTGACATGCGAGTAAGACTTCGCCACCAGATCAAACACGGCGGAGCTAGAATTGCACTGATCGTGCGATTCTTTGAGGTAGGTGAAAACCAAATTACCGGTCTCATCATCGGTGCCGAGAGCGAGGTCCTCCGCGACCGCCTGGGCCGATTTGTACAGCTTGAAGCGGGTCAAGATGTGAAGAGCGAGGCACTTGCACCGGGGGCCGAAGAACCCATGCGGTTTAGCCCAGCGGAGGAAATTCAGGACCGAAGTCCGGTCGTTCTGGCACTTGAGGAGCAGGTACGAAGCGGCTTGAGGAGTGAAGGCGGCGGAGAGGGAGTCGAGGTGACGAGGATGGCGCCGGAGAAAGGTGAGGGCTTTCTCCGCGAGGACGGCGTCGGACGGCGAAGGAAGGGAAGGGAGCGGACGGAGGACTTCGGGATTGAGAGTGGGCATTTGGGTTCTGCGAATTTCTTCTTCTTCTGCTTCTTGCTCGAATCAGAGGGCTCTTGAGGGTTTTATCAGGGGCTGCTGCGGAGGTTGAAGACGGTGGTGGAACCAGAATCTTGCATCGTCCTCGTGAAGTCATTAGCAATCCCACTTTATTACATCATCGTACGAGGGGAATGACAAATTTAAGGTAAAGAGCAAATTTAAGTTTCCATACAATTCCATATATCCCTCCCGAACAATTTGAATCCGTTTCAGCCTGTTATACTTTTTGATTTCTTTTGGTTAATTTTCTGATTTAAATATTTCACAGAAAGATCATTTTGCTTGTTATTTGATAACACAGTATTATGTCTCAAATCCTTTACACGTCACATTAAGGTGAGTCTTTATATTGATTTCACTATATTACACTTACAACTTCTCTTCCTCTTGATTATTCCGAGTGAAAAAGATGTGTGAAAATTAAGCGGATTCCTCAAATTTTGAAGTGCTCAATACTACAAATAGCAATAGAATACAAAACATTAAAAGTAAAAATTTGAAAATATAATTGAGTACGCATCTATCTATAATTGATGCCCGTGGATCATGAGCATATTTGTTAATATTTCATCTTCACATGAGCCGTCATATTTCACATTAAGAAAAGATGATGTGTTATTTCATATAGTAAGTATCAATACGAGATGATAGAAAAGTTTCTAAAGTGATTGATATTTTAAATAACTTTTTGATATATCAATATTTAATAATTATTTAAACATGCAAAGTAATTAAAGTTAAAATATTCGGATGCTTGAGGTTGACAGAGATGGTTCCTCCACGCAATTGATATCATTGAAAAATAAATATTAACGATTAATGTTACTAACCCTTTTCGTGATGCAATTAATAGACAACTCCTCTTTATGTATCTCGTCGGAAGAAAGAAAAGGACTGGATGCCAGTACACAAATTTCACAAAAAAGAGTTTTTTTTTTTTTCTAAAATCTACAAAGAGCATGCAATTTGATTTTTAGGAAAAAGATTTACTAATTAAAAATAAAGAGCAAATGCCACCAAAATCGTTCTAGAACTATTTTTTGGTTTTTTGTTTTCTGGAAGCGTTAAAACTAAAAATCACTGGCGATGAAATCTACTCAACAGTCAACAAAACGAATTAAACAAAACTAATTGCAAGAAAAAAATGGAAACATTAGGTACGTTCCAAAAAACATTCCGGCAGGAAAGAGCCCACGTCTCGACACGTGTCCCGCCCTCAGCTCGATCTGCTGGAACTTACTCCGTGAAGCAGCGAACTGTATCAAACTCACCGCCCCCGTATCCGCCATGATCGAGAACCAGATGAACAGCCAAAACCCTAGCGAGAGAGGAAATCGCAGAGCTTAGAGGAGGGGAGGAGTGGGAGGAGAGGGAGGAGAGGGACAGCGGGGCGGAGGAGATGGATCGGGCGTCGGGGCGGGAAAGCGGCGACGGCGACCGGACCGACAGGGGGAAGCAAGATTCGCCGCCCGACGATGACGTGTGTCCCATCTGCTTCGGCGACTTCACCGTTCCCTGCAAGACCGTCTGCGGCCACTGGTACTGCGGTGAGTTCTCTGCCTCTCCTTCTCTTTTCGCGGACGAAGCGCGAGCAGAGCTGCTGAAGCAGGACGCCGATTGCGTGAAATCCGCGCCTCTGATGATGACCGCGTCATAACGCGTCTCGAAAGCATCGTGAGCCCCGTTTCGATGATATATAAGGTCAAATTAGTTCCTTTTCGAACGGAAGCACGAATATAAACTGGGGGGGCAATGGCCCTTGGCGAAGTCCCTGTGATGCTGTCTCTGGATCGTACGTTGCGAGTGCTCTTTCCGAGATACGGCTTGTGGTTACGGTTGATGGCTACAAGTTTTGTGCTTTTTTGTGAATGCAGCCAGTTGCATTTTGCAACTCTGGAATTACACCGCCACGTCGGCGCCTTGCAAGTGTCCCATGTGCTCTGGCAGCATATATAGACTGACGCCGCAGGAGTCGCTCCTTCATCAGCGCGAGGAGGAGATTGTTAAGGTTCTTACGGATGTTCATCGGTATAACCTCCTTTTCATTGGTGGGGCAAGGGGCTTTGTCCAGGTTTGTATGAATCTACAAGCCTTCATTTGCATTTAGAATATGGTAGTGTCTTAATCTGAGAAAAGATGTCTAGGAACCCCCTTCCTGTTAAGAAATCAAGGGAGAAGGCTAACAAAGAGCGGAAGTAAAAGAAGGGTGACCTTTCTGAACCGTATGTATTAGCAATTGGTGGATTCGAGACACGTTGGTGTATTACCTATACTAGTTTCTTGTTTAGCCACTGAGAACATCTCATGTAGCATTTTCTTAATGCCTCACTACATATTGAGAGGCCTTCTGACATTATTCTCCTCCTGCCCTTACAGAAAGTGTATCAGTTGCCATCGTACGTCAAGAGATACCTTCTAGGGATGCTGGATCCAGATAGGCCTCATCCCAATGTTTCTGAAATTCGCCTTATAGCAGTAAGCCATCCTTCATTTTTAAGCCCATTTTTCAGTCATGATTTTTATCTCCATTTTTGCTGCTGAATTTGGTCAAGGAGTGATGCCTTTGCTGCTCAAATGTACAGCATAGTTTTGTTGCCGATGCCTGTGCTTGTCTACCTAAAACTATAATTTTAAAGGAGCTAATTTTGGTATACCAATGTGCATATATCCAATATAATCGTGACTCGTCATTTTGTATATTGACTTTTGCATACCTTCTTTGTATGCATGGCTTTTCCATTTTGGAGAAGGGTGTAGGCGGTCTACTTTAGAGAGTGGGAAAGTGTTTGTCATGACTTGTCATTTTCCCTCTTACCGGCATTATCCATGAAATCTTTGGTTGTTTCATTGAATCTGGTGAACACATAGAATGCATGAGTAAACTCTCTGGTTGTTGCATCGTTCGAGTAAGTGGTGATGATGCGACAGAGAAATGACAAATAGCTTTCTGAGTATGGCAATAATGAAGATTCCGTTTCATAGAAACATCGGCTTTTCTTTCCAATGCATGGAAAAGCAGTTGATTGCATATCTTCTTGGTGATGTAATCTATTTATTCAAGGAGACAAATTGTGGATACTTGTTTTGCCCTGACTTCAGGATTCACATAAAGCACCTCTTAAGTCTCTCCATGTGCTTTAGCAGTTGTTGAGTTTGTGTAAAGTCCATCGACTTGAAGCCTGTGATCACACTAGATTTCTTCTATTTAAAGCATATAGAAAAGTAAAAGGAAGTGATGCAGATTGAGCCCATGTTGCTTTTTAACGACAGTACGGCTCAGGATTTAGAAGACCAAAGGCAATAAAAGATAATATAACTATCAAGGGATGTTTATTCACAGTCGGTCAGCAGTGAACAGTAGACTTAATACCAGTACAGCTGGGGACTTGGAAGACAAAATACAATTAGGAGAAGATATTGCTAGCGATTGAGGTTTTATTTACAGTTGATTAGTGGTGAACGGTTGACTGATCATTGTAAACTCACTACCACAGGGCCTCATAATGATAGGCCTTTCTGTAGGGCCTAGTTTAGATTGAGCAATGTAATTCTGAATCTGTGGAAAGTATTATAGAAGATATGTGTCTGGCTGGGTTGTGGGCTAAAAGGGAGTGCCACTTGTATAGACAGGGTTGCCCAGCTCTTTTATTTACCTTTCTTTTAAATGGTTCTATGAGATAGTTTTAAACCGTGTCCATCAGTCTGTCAGATCCACTTCTCTTTCAGCCAATGATTGAGTCATAATAAGTTATACTAGGAACATGCCAATAGGTAATCTTATGTAGGGGCCTTTCTTGTATGTAAATGAACATGCCAAATGGGTGTTCAAAGTCATCACGTTGCATAGCAATAAGCAACTGAAGTGGAACTCTTACTGTCATGTCTTCTTCTTAGTGGTTGGATACGTTGTATCATTCCAAGTTGTCAGAATTTGTTAGTATGCCATCTTGCAGATGTAACTTAATAAATATGTTCCTAAATAGTGTATTAGATGCATTCATGGCATCTAAAGCTGGTGCAGCCATGTTGGCAAATGTTTTTTCAGTTTGTGTGAAAATATTGAGGAACTGTTTATCAGCTAACTGTTCGAACTGAGCTCTTAGCATTTGGGCTTCTGTCTCATGATTTGCAGATGTTACTGAGTGCTCTGTATATGGCTACACCATTTGACTTCATTCCGACAGGTGAGTTTCTCTCACTTGAATGATGAACATCATTGTCAGGTCATTCTTAACAAGACGCAGTAGATAGTTGACATCTTCTATGGTGGGAGACAAACTTCTTCGATACCTTTCCTCCTTGATTATTTGATGCTCGTATGCCCTGCATACTGTGATTGCAAACCGTGTCTGGTCATGTTACTTTTGCTCGTGGTGACTGGTTAGGGATTTTAATACAAATTAACTGGAATGGCTTTCCAAAAAAGGAAAAAATGGACGAATTGCAAAGGCTTTGCTGACAAACCCTGCTCTTATCAGCAAAAATTCTTGTGTGACCATCTCTGTCATAGTTTAGTTGTACCTGGACGTTGGGTGAACTTGCTATATCGGTCTCTCAAAAAATGGTAGAAGATGTTCGTTTATTTTTCCCAGGTTCTTTTTTATTATAAGAGCTTTTTGAATTAAGAAATCAGCTGTACCTTGAAACTGGGAAGAGAAGGGGAAAGCAAAAAGGAGGGCGTAGTCTGTGGCGTGCTTCACTTTTTTCTCATGTATGGAGTAGACAACACTGCAACCGCATCTTTGATGGCTGTTCGTTTTCCTTCTTCATGTCAACGCCAATCTGCATCGAAGGTTTCTACAGCCGTTCTTATCTAAGAAGATTTGCTATCTGATAACAGTCCATATTGCCTCTGTTGTACAGGTAGACTGGGTATTGTGAGAGTCTTTGACTACACTGCCGTTCTACTGTTTGTGATGCTACGTCTAGTCGGCTTTTTTCAAAGACGACGGCTTGCCCGTCGTGTGAGGGAGTTGGGCGACACCCAACTCAGACACGAATAAACCGCGAGTGTTTGCAGGTGGATTCTGCAGCTTCTTGGTAACTTGTACATGTGGTAAGAGTTGACACGAGTGTGGAGTCACTAGGATGGGGTCTGACATCCCGTGCTCTGTATATAAATACTATTACAGCGTATTTACCGCTTTACTTTCATCATGAATCGTTCCATTGGTGCAAATTTTTAGCTGTATTCTGAAAGAGAATGTTGCCCAATTGGGTATATTCAGCGAGAAAAGAAACTGGCGTCTCATGTAAGTTGGTGTCCCTTGCGGATGTTTCTAGTTCGATTCCTTGTGGGGCACCTCGTGCAGATGCTGGAGTGAAACGAGTGAGAAGCTCGCCCTAGAAAGTCTCGGACATGTAGTCTAATTAGTGCCGACTGCCGACACGTGATATGATATGATACGGCGACATGTCATTTTAAAAAAATAAAGAATTCCGATTCATTGTATATATTAAATATGTATATATATTAAATCGTTGAAGAAATGGGAGTTTTTGGATGGAAGAAGGGACTTTGTTGGTGCGAGAGATGGACGAGGCTATGAGAGTGGGGGCCGGAGGCAAGGGACGACAGAGTTGAAGGCGTGGAGTGAGGGATAATCGGAGGCAAGGCATGACAGAAGACTGGGGTTTCTTCTTTTTTCCAATTCCTTCGTTTCTTTTTTGATAGATTTGCGTTTTGATCCTTAATTCATTGAAAATTGACCTCTGGCGTGTCAGGATGTCAGACTTACGTGTAGCTAATGTGTCCAAAGCGTTGAACACACGTCACTCATGTGTTGGACATCGACATGCATCCGACATCGATGCGGGGGCTTAGGAAGTAGGGGTGAGCATGGTCCAGGTTAGGCCGGTCCATCCCCTAATCCTAGGACTAACCCATACAGTACTGGTCCTCAATTTTTGGGACCGAAGACCGACTCTATTAAGCTTGGGACCGAGGATCGGACCAACCTAATGGGTTCGGTCTGGTTCTAGGGTCAACCCGGAACCAAGCAATAATTTTTTATTTCATTTTTTATACTCATTGAAAGGGCAACCGGGGATTGTACCGATCTAATGGGTTCGATAATGAGCAAGGTCAGTTAAGAAAGACAATCAATGAGGGTCAAATGGGGTGATCGTCAAACAGAATGAGCATAGAATGTCGAGCAGGTAGTAACAAGCCAAGCAAGCATCGATTGGCAAGCGGCACGAGTGACCTAAAGCGAGGCGAGTGTCAAGTGGCGAGCGAGCAAATTGTTTCTTTCTTTTGGAAAATTGAAGATTAAGAGGACAAATAAGATATAAAAGAACAAATATAAAATGCCTTTTTGGACACCTTGAGGATGAACTTCTCACAAAAATATTTTCCTTTTTCATAAATTATGATTATTGACTCCATACAAGACATTAAAAACCTAAATTATTAAAGAATAATGTAAAAGTACTTAAACTCCTCACTAAAGAGCCGTTTAATATTGTTGATGCCGTTTATTTTAAGGTTTTCTTTATATAAAAAAATTATATATATACATATATAGTCAGGGTTGGTTTGGGTTGGATCGACCCAAAACTCTCAAGATCGATGATCGACCCACACAATGCTAATCTAGGAATTTCAGGACCAAGGACTGATCCAATCTCCCTAGGAATCGGACCAGGACCGACAGGGTTGGGCCGGTCTATGTTTGGTCTAGGGTCAACCCTGAACCAATGTTCACCCCTCTTTGGAAGAGCGTTCGACACTATTTCCATGTGGATTGAACATTTCTGATTAGAAAGATATAATACGACTCATGAATACAAGATTATATTTTAATTCACAATTTTCACGTGGATTTAACATTTTTAATTGGCACCATGTGTTTGAGTCAAATCAAATGTCTTATAAGCATTAGCATTCGAAATTTTATTAAATCAAGATGAATTGAGCACTTTAAGTAAATCGATCTTTTGACGCAAATCAACTTTTATGTCGCTATAGGTAGAGGTATTTATTTAATTTTCTGAAAACTGTCTAAATGGATTTATGATAGATGTAATTATATGACAAAAGATAACAAGTGAGACTTGTAATCTATCACATCATAATATAAACACTAACATAAATCTCTTTTTCTCTTTTTAATAGTGACAGAGCACGACATAAAAAATATGCATACTAAAAATCTATCTGAATCGATTTTTACCTTTTTTATTTTTAATTAATCAAAATTTTGCGCCGCAAATAATTTAGTTTTCCTTAAAATCTGAAATACTTTGAAACTGTCAGAAAAAATCCAAATATATAATTGTATATTCACGTAAAACTTTTCCATTTATCGCAGCTCCAACAAACAGAGGCTAAGGAGCAAGGAGCGACGAGCAATCGTCTCATTCAAACTTCAAATTTCCCATCCTCGAACCGGGAAAACTCCCACAACCCCTGCACGCATCGCACAGCTTCGGCGGAGCTTATAACCGTCGCAGAGCAGCGCATCCGCGATCACCGCCGGAGCTTCCCGCCGGAGAAGAAAGCTCTCCGGCGACCTCGACCCCTCCCCTCGCTGTAGCGAACGCCAGATCCGATCTCCAAGTCGAGCACGCGGTCGAAGAGCAACTCCAGGAACAGGCGCTCGAGGAAGCTCGCGATTAGGGCGAAATGGGACCGCCGGGGGCCGTTCGCGCGATCTCGCAGGAGGCGTTCGATGATCTGGTGAGGGAGAACATGGAGGAACTCGGTATGGACCCCGCGGAGGCCGTCCAAGACGCCATCGAGACCCTCTCTCTTCAAGGCGTCGATCTCTCAGGTCTCGATCTCTCAATCCCTCTGTTTGGCGATCGATCCGCCATTCGCGATTTTGTTGTTTCTGTTTTTCTGCGTCGGGACGTTATCCTGTTTGGTTCTCGCGCTAGATCAGCGACGCTAGTAGTCGGTTGACGCATTTAAGGATGGTTCTCAGTTGAGGCGTTTTATCTCCTCGTTCCACGTATGTACTGTAAGAAAACCTTGCGCTGTTTGTGGATCCTGTCGTCGAAGGATGTCTAGGGAAATCCTTCGTTCGATGTGTAAAATCTATCATGTTCTAGCACTGGTAGTAGTGCTCATCTTGAGTTCTGATTGTTGATGCTTTGAAGTATGTGCGTGTTCTCCACATTTTCTTGATAGTCAGACTGGGGTAGTGGATCGGATAGGTTATTGACATCCTTCTCACTAAATGTGGCCGTAACTTAATGTCTCAGGGATTGTGACAAGCGCACCAGGAGAGAGCGGTGCCAAGGATAATCCGGTGATACAGTGCTTGGATGGGTTGAAGCGCATTGATTCGGATTTTAAGATTCAAATTCATGATAAAGAGGTGCACAGCGAATTGGTGGCTTTATTTGATCAGCTAGCTCATTTGTGTGTTGAGGAATCCGGAAATGCAGCCATTGCCATGAGGAACGGTGGAGTAGAATTGGTCTGTTCATTCTGTTCTAAGGTCCCAATTGAGTGCGACCGTGTTCTCCTTTCATGTCTGAAGGCATTAACACCAATGCTTTACGGTAAAAGTGCTCAATCATTTGTTGTTCTTATATATGCTTAATTTTAGCAAGTAGACCTTTATGTTGCAGTTTGTTGTAATTTCTTATAATATGATTTCTAGCTGGCCTAGCTTGATGCACATTGCATTCAGAATCATACCACCCTCCAACCCTTCAATCCATTGTCTCTCTTCTGGTTCTGTCTCATTCAGGAAATGATCACGTAGGTTGCTCAATAGCAGCTGCATTAGTGGATATTCTCTAATCTCTCTCCGTCTCTATCCCCCCCCCACACCTCCCCAAATTGTCAAAATTACCCCCTAGCTCCTAGTTAGCTTCTTAAGGTTTTAGGCGCATGCAGATGATAATCCTTTCCTAGGAAACAATCAAGACAGCAGGGATTTATAAAACTGTCCCATGATCATTATGTTCCAACTTTTACATCTGTAGCAAAAACCTAGCCATCATTGTCCCTGATCGGTCTATAATAGTAAATACTGGACAAAATAGACTAATTTTCTTGAGACTATTGGTTTCAAAAAACTCTGATCATCTAAAATTGATAAATTTTGTTATTGGAGCATTTCTCTTTAGCAAAGCTTCTCTCATAATATCTTCTTAGCTGAAGAAGGCTCTGTTTTTACCATTCATGAGCCCTCAGACAAAATGCTGTTCTCTCGTAAAGTTAGGCTTCCTTGTTCATTGAATAATTTGGCTAGTGTATGGTTTCTGTGAGCTTGGTTGATTGCTTTACACTTTCTTCCCTTTGACATATGAAACAATGACTGAATTTTCTCCATTGCTAGGTATCTAGTGAGAGAAAACATCCAAAGCACCTTTTATTTTTTATGGCTATGAAACGAACAACTCTAATGAGAGAATGGAATAATTTGAGCAAGAAGAGATGAGACTTAGAATTAAAATTTTCTATACTCCGATGGGAAGAGCATCTTTGAGTCACGACCCTCATGTATTTCCAGTTTGGGAGTTTTACTTGTGCAGCCTTGGTCCAAGGGTTATTGCATAATTGATATGTCCCACTAACTTAGCTTTTCATTGGTTAAATTGCTTCATAATACGTAGTGGTGTGAGCAATTGCAACTTTTACATAGCAGAACAAATGAAGTTGTCCGGATTGAACTGGTGTTTCAAATTTGAAATTAGGTGTGAGGGCATGATGTTGCAATCCTTTTTTTCTCTCCAAGAAAATGTTGTAATCAGTGTCTGCTTTTTCCTTTTGTTGTCATTATTACATTACAAAGTCATTGCAGGTCTTATTCTTATCTAACACGGTAGGATTTCCTACAGATATTCAGAGCACAGAAACATTTAAAAACAGTGATGGACCAAGAATCATTGTGGATATTCTCAAAATCAGCAAAAATGTCGAGATCTTGGTTAATGGTTACGCTGCCGTTGCTGCAGCTGCCACCGGGAATGAGGTCCTCAAGGAATCCTTCATGGAACTGAAAATTGATGAGCTTATTATGCAAACACTAAGCAGGCAGGGAGAAGCCTGCGTCCAAAGTGTATATGACACCATACGTGCTTTATTAACAGCGGATGATAATCGTGTTGTGGCTTCTCAAGTGAGTGAAAAACTAGTTTATCTTATTTGTCTTTTCCTTTTTTGCCTTTTAATATTGTTCACATCATTAGGGTTGGACGTAAAATGGGAAGTCTAGTGTATTGTAGAACTGCTAGGAAACTGGTAGCTCACCCATCATAGTCTGTTTTTCATCGGTTGATAATATGGATTCTTTTGTCAGTCTGATGATAATGTAACTTATGCCGATGCCGATTGGTTGTCCATTTTGCAATTTTCACAGTGTTGCATTTTCTGAGGTTATCGGTGTAAATAGTCTTTTGGTAAGTAATAAATTCACGGCCTTCTTCAAAATATACAAAAATCAGTAGAAAATTGCAATAATGCTTGGTAAGCTATGTATAATCTTAATTCAAATAGGTGATAGCTAAGCTGAAACTACCATAAGATTTTGTAGAATGGTTTTTTTGATGCAACAAAATGCAGGTGTATGGTTATGCTCGAAAATTTGCAAAAGCTGGAATCGCAGGAGCCCTGGTAGACTCACTCCACGAAGGGATTACCTCACCCAGTCTAGTTTCAGCATGCATTGCCTTGAAGTCTATTGCTGTCAATGTATGTATCCACTGCTTGATCAATCCACTTAGTTGCTAGCTTTGATATCTGACACTTAGGGGGTTTAATCTACAACATAAATAATTTTCGTAGGTTTTGTCCATTCAGCTGCTTCCGTACTGCAGCTAAATTCTGAGGCTTAAAAATTTAGCATTTAATAGGATCTCTTCAAAGCGAAAGACTGGTTTTCCAACTCGGGATTATTTTGTCTTTCTGAATGGTGAAGGATGGTGAAAATTGCAGGATGAAATTTGTAAATATATTGCAGAAAATGGGGGCATTGATGCACTGCTCCGTTGCATTGATGACAGTGGAGAGCAAGGCAACAAATCTATAGCCAGAGTCTCCTGCTCTCTCTTGTCTAAGGTATTTAGCGCATCAACTCTTTTGAGAATTGGCATTTTATTTTATCGATTTACATGGTGGTGGAGAAGTGTGTTACTCATCTACACAGTAATGAGTATCACAGCAAACATATTTGAAAGGTTCCCAATTAATATTTTTAATATTTTTCTGGTCGTTTTAGTTACCTAATAATATTTAGAGACATATTTTTCAATATTTTTCTGGATGTTCTAGTTACCTAATAATATTCACAGATATCTACCGGCAGGCATGAAAGTCGGAATATTAAATTCAACCTATTCCTGAAGAAGGAAGGGTCTAGAGAGAATGAGTTATTTTTATCCACATGACAATCTTTTTAGCTTTTTCAACCATCTCATGCTCTATTTCTCTTTCTGTATGTCATTATAATTGGCGTCCCATGTGTAAATAGGAGTTCTATATATAGGTAGTGTTTGGGTGTGTCAACATTCCCTGTGCTTTCCTGTACATGTCAGCTCAAGTCTTGTTTGTATGGAGTTTCCTGCACTTAATTCTTGTCATTTTCTGGCTTGGGGATCAGTTTGAGTCGCCAGAGGTTTTTAGAGTAACCGGAACTGGAAAACTGTAACCTGAGAAGTGGCATAACAAAATGGAACCAAACAATCTGCTTCAGGTACTATGGAGGACGACAGCTTTTTCTATATCCCTCATTAGGGTCTCTGAAGAGTACTGTTTGAGTGTAGTTGCAGCTCCGACAAACTGTTTGACTGTTCAGCTGTACCCTAGACTGGAGAACCTTTCTACCACAGTCCTGACTTTCTTGACTATCTGGACTAATAGAAAACCAGATCGAATGCCTTAAAGTCTCCTATTAGATGAATATGATGAGTACTATTTATGTACTCGGCGCCTGTTGAAGGTTCTAAATTTAATTGTTCCATTAGTTGGCAGGAAGTGATGCAAACAAGAATGCCATCATCGAGAAGGGTGGATTTGATAGGCTCATCAGACTGTCTTCCCGATTTTCTGAGGATCCTTCAGTTCTGCAAGAGGCAAGAAAAATATAAGCTATTGTCTTTATAGCTATTCTGATAAATTCATCTATCCCTCACACTGGTGTGACTCGATATCAGTAACATTTAAGATAATTTATAGAAGAGCTTTAATTTCAAGCATTAGCTTCATTTATACACTAAATGCAGATGAGTTTTGCCCATTTAAAATTGCATTATCCAGTCATTTCAGTATCATAGAATGTCTTCTAACATGATACTCTTAATGGTGATTTAGGTTATGTCTATAATTTCAGTGCTCTGCTTGAGATCTTCGGATAATGCAGCCCGTGCTATTGAAGCAGGAGCTGGAGATCTTGCTATGCAGTCCATGCAGAAATTTCCTTTAGCACAGCAATTGCAAAGGAGCTCCTGTCTCATGATCCGGAACCTTGTTGTTAGAAATGCGGAGAACAGGTAAGTCTCATAGAGTCTACTAGTTGTGTAAAGAAAATGTATAAATTTCCTTATAGAGCAAGGGAATTACATATAAGAACAATAATAATCTGCAAGTATGACTTGTCAGAAATTATTCATGCCATGTATGAAGTGATGTTGAGGTTAACTTTGGCCTTGGGCAGGACTCTCTTGCTTAATAATGGTATCGAGAAGTATATAAGAAAAGCAAAGCAAAACCATGAAAGCTGTAGGGATGCTGCTACGGACGCACTCAGAGATTTGGGGCTTGATGACTACAACTTGTAGACCTTACACTGGTAATAGATTTTCGAAAGCATTTGAAAATCTCGATTGCGACTTCACTTTTATCTTGTTGATCTTGAGATGACCTGTTCCGAAAGTCTTGGTCAACTAGAGAGTCGCTTCGTTCATCGTATGTGTTTCGCGAACATAGTGTCCATATGCGCGGTTGTATTTCTGAAGCGCTTTGTTAAAGGCGAAGTTTCTATCTTAAAACCCGAGGAAGATCTCCAAATATGAACGTCGGAGAAGAGCTCAAGAGCTCTCTGGGCAGTACAAGCTTTTGGAACGGAATAATTCTGGAAGCTGTTCGACAAAGAGGGCATCTACATTGGGAATGCTTTTGAAAGATTTTCTCTGCGATGTTTTCTTTGCGATGTTTTCTTTCTTTTATATCAGCCCTTTTTTAATGCTTTTGAAAGATTTTCTTTCAATCTGTTGTAATTTCCTAATTTGGAGGAATCTCTAGGCGTGTCAACAGCTTTAAGTAATCTTAGAAGAATTTGTTTCATAGTATAGTCATCGTTCCTCGGTGCTATAATCCTTTTGTGTGTTGGGTGCGAGCCTAAAATCCTCTTAGTAAGGCTCAAAATCATTTATGTGCTATCCGACCGGTGTAGGTCTGCTCAGTTTGGGCCGAGATCACCCTTGTTAACGGCCCAACGAAACCTAAAACAGGACCCAAAAATGGGGCTGGGGCCATAAGTCCGAAAACGGGTCCTTGAAAGCGCATCCCAAGCCTTGACCGATAAGCCCACAACGTCCAACTTAAGGACTCAGTAGAGGCCCACTTTAAATTCGGGCCAGGTTCAAGCTCAATACGGCCCAGAACAGGACCCATGTGTCCACACGACGGAACCCATAAAGCCCCAAATTGGGCCGGAGCCTGAATCAATAAAGCCCAAAAGATGGCAAAAAGGCCCAGGTTTGGCCTCGGTTGGCATAAGTACAGGCCCAATAAGACCCATCGATAAGCCCCAGCCTGGGCCAGATAAGGCCCAATTTATCCAAAACAGGGTCCACACTAAAGCCCAAAGACGGATCCAGTAAGGTCCACGTTGCAACTAAGCCTCGGCCGGAAAAGGCCCAATTTTGCTCCTAATCCAAGCCCGAAAAGGCCCAAAAAGGACCCAGTCGAGCCCACACTGAACCCATAAAGGCAGAAAATAGTACCAAACCAGGGCCCATGAGGCCCAAATTCTAGTGTAATCTCAAGCGGATAAGGCCCAAATATAGTAAACTACGGGCCCAAACCTGGGCCCCGCAGGACCCAAGTTGATGGTCCAATTTTAAATCCCATAAGCCCCGACATTGGGCCCAATAAGGGCCACCATTAGAACTCAAAGCCGGACCTAACAAATTCCACGTCGGTCACAACCTGGGCTCTCTACGGCCCAAATTTGGTCCCAGTAAAGGCCACCGTGTGGCCCTAGCTATTGGCCCCACCCAAAATGGCGCCCAATTTCAACCTCAGATATAGGCCCCAATTCTGGCCCAACTTCCCTGACGACCTATCTAATAAAGGCCCACGAGCCCATATGGGTCCCAACCCAAACCCAACAAGACCCATCTTACAACATTAGCTGGGCGGAGAGGATCTGGGCCACAGGCTTTGTCCACTTGGGCCTCGAGCGTTGGGCCCAAGAATGTTCAAATTCTGGCCCGAGTCGTTTCTGGACCAATTTTTGGCAGTAGACCGACACGAGTGCCTCAATTAAATTCGGGTCTAAAAGATGCCTAAAGTTGGGCCGATAAAAGCCGAATAGCCCGGGCAATAAAGAAGCCCAAATTCGGCCCAGATCAGCAAACAGGTTCGTACCAGAATCGAATGATAGGCGACTCGAGGGCAAATATAGGCCCTTAAATCACCGAAGGGATCAGTTTATAGGGCCAGATCCAATGAATAGACCGAAAAGACGGCGATGGATTCCAATTCAATTCACGCTGGGGGGGCACACAAGTGGTCGACATCAATGGCTAAAGCATCCACCAGGAGTCCCCCGCTCTTGGGGGATGTCCTCAGCGTCGAGGAAAGGCCCTGAAACACACTACGCCCCCATTAGAGTTAAACCAAAATGACGTGGAGAAGTGACTAAAAATGTCCAGTTCCAAAATGTCCTGGTCATGCCAATTGGGCAACGACGATGGTCCCCCCCGGGTGTAAACAAAAATTCTTATCCTAATGTATTTCAACTCTATTTAGCTGCAAATAAAAATCTTGATCTGATCCCTGCCTCCAATCTATACAGTTGGTTTGCCAAGAATCTTTGTGCTTTCCTCTGCAATAGTAGAGCATCTGCCAGCCAAAAAGAAAACAAAAGGGTGGAACTATTAGAGTACCAACCTGACTCGATAACTGCGTGAATAGCTCAACCACAATCCAAAATTCGGTTTCAAGAACTTTTCAGGAGGTTAATTTTTCCCAAGTCACAAGAAAATATTGCACATTGACGGTGCATGTGCATGTGCATGTGCGTAAAACAATGTCAACCCCAAAAATTGCGAAAACACAGCCACAGGAACCGACATCACATCGTTACAGGAACAGGATTACTACTCACGTAAACATAAAACAGGGATCAAGTTCTTCTGGACAGTCTCATTTTTAACTTGGCGGAGAAACGGACATTAATAAAGGTTCTTCCTGGAAACAGGGATAGGTATCACAGCAAAATCAATCTCTTCTCGACAATGTACTCAAAAAGCCACCACTACATTTAGATATGCCCCCTCAATAGTGAAGGCTGCGGAGAGAAGCTTGCCATTGCCAGAAAAAAGAGCATGATGGAACAGTACAGCATTAGAAGAAAGGTAGTAGCATGTATCCTATGAGACTCGGACACTTTCTGAATACCTGGGCCAATAGTTCACGGCGAAGTAGAGAGAAATTATAATGGAAGGCAATATGCAGACCTGCTATAGAAACATCTTCCGATATGCCCTCTTCTCCAGTTCGCGCCTCTCAAAAATCTGTCAAAAGATAAGGGGAAAAGTCCAGTTCAATATGTAAGGGAAAAAGTTCAGTTTAATATGATTTGAAGCTCCTAGATATTGACTTTAGCAAACAAGAGCTAACCTTCTTCTTGGCAGCATTAAGCTCTTTCTTGATCCCAACTGGAAAAGGTGACAAACAGGAGGAAGAGTGTGAATAGAATGTCAACCAAAACCTCAACAACGCAATATATCATGATTTCAATAGTTAACATTTCATCATCTGATTAGCAAGCAAGTTTCTACTATTTCAATGTGTCCACCCTATTTCTCCCGTCAAGCACCATAAAATGAGACAAAAGGGGCACTCGTGCTCATGTACCACTCCTGATAACCATGTTTGGCCAACACAATTACCAAACCCAAATTGGGTGATTAAAACAATTGTCTAACCACCACCAAAACGATGAAACGAGAGACAAGACTACCTTGGTTTTCCACTTTTCCTTAAGCCTAGATAAACAGTCAGGGGGTCAGCTAGTTAAATATGGATTTGTATACTTTGGGGCTTGTGGTGAGCTGTAGCCTTCCCACTTGTTGGAAGTTAATGGTTACTTTTTCAAAACGAAAAAACGAAGAATTTACATATATTGTAGTCCAAAATTGTTCCTTACCATCATTTGGCTCCAACTCCAACGCCTTAGAGAAGCTTTCCGCTGCAGCATCGATATCATTAAGTTCCATATGAGCCTGACAGATGAAAATTAAAAATAGCATGTTAGATTGCAAATGCATCCGTATGCATTCATCCATGAGAACATAAACATAGAAGAAAAAAAGGCACAGTTAGGAAGGTGCTATTTCAAATATCCAAAGAATACAAACAACTTAGAAAAATTCATGGTCAGACAATGGCAGAGACACTGAGTCAAACTAGCTAGCACACAGAAGATACCCATGAAATAGAATTGTGACAATCAGTAAATTCTCAGACACAAATAACCCAAATATTTGCCAGAACTAGCTACCACACTACCAACCTGTCCCTGTCGAAAATAAGCTTTTGCATTGTTTTCTCCATCACGAACAGCAAATTCTGCATCTAACAATGCTCCCTTGAGATCACGTAGTTTCAATTTACAAGCCTGTTAGCAATATATCGAGCAACTATTATCAGACCATACTTTTAGGGCACTATTAAAAGAAGATCGAGCAGAAGCATGCATGAAATTCAACCAGTAGCATTTATGTCCTGATAACTCTGAGTAGAAAGAAACTACTCAGAGACACCGAAATAGCATCTCTAATATACTTGGATGCTTCCCCGAAGAAAAAAGCAGTATACATAAACTAGCAGATGGTCATACAAAACCATTTGTGAGAAAGAAACAACACATCCATGCATGCACAATCATTTGGATCCAATAGATCAAATTCAACGATTGTAACCTCCAAATGGAATCAGAATGCTTCGATAGAAATCATCGAGATGATTCACATAGAAATTGCAGAACAGAATTGAATTTTTATGGTAGATACAACAATATAGAAAAATTAATTCAGCGGAAAATTTTTGCAAAGTACTATTCTCTTCAATATCCTATCTGCTTTGTACACAAAGAATATTTTCATCTCAAACATCATTGATTAAAAAAACCTGCAATTATCATTAATTTTATTTTTTTTAAGCTAAAAACTAGTACAGGACAATGACCTAGTAGATCAACAGTAAAAAAATATAGAAACGTGAGTTTTGCAACTTACAGAACTATTGGTGAATATCTGTGACTTCGTTTTCCTCAAAGATGAACTCTCAACTGCAAGATGCCCGAAAACTCAATCACTTCAGGATAGAGTGAACTAAATCAAACAATATACTATCAAGCAAGAAGACAATAACCTTCATCAATCCCTTCTTTCTCCCAGCAGATATCCAGATAGCGCAGGGCCTTTCGATACTTTCTGAGAGCCATTTTGTAATCTTGTTTCTGCTCGTATTAGATAAGCTCTCGGAATTAGAAGAGATGTAAGAAGGACAAAAAACAATGTATCAAAGACCATATCAAGCAACGCAAGAAAAAAAGATTGGTCATGGAGATATCCTAAAGATGAGCCTTGCACCACTCACTGAGCAGTAAATGAGTATTTAGAACACTTCACCTTCTAGAGAATATAGAGACATTTAATTGTGAATCTGACAATAATTTAGTTGCACCTATTACCTTATAACTTTCATTCCCGAATGCCTTGACAGAATCTACAGCATCCATCCACCAAGAAAGTTCAGCAGGACTCTCATCAAGATCTGCAGGCCAGTCGGGGTAAGTATCGCCATCCTTAAAAAAATTTCTAATGCCATCATCCGCCCCAGCAGGAATTTCTCCACAGTCAGCAACTACAACATCAACAGTTGGACAGTCACCAGCATCAGTTGTAACATGCTCGACTGATCGGACCACTCCCATTCCTTTAACTACCCTCCCAAACACAACATGCTTTCCGTCCAGATGCGAAGTGCGGGTTGTTGTGATGAAGAACTGAGAGCCATTTGTGTTTGGGCCAGAGTTTGCCATTGATAACATTCCCTTCCTTTCATGCTTCTGCTCAAAATTTTCATCATCAAATTTCAAGCCATAGATAGATTCTCCCCCGGTACCATCACCAGCAGAGATATCTCCCCCTTGCACCATGAATCCTTTGATAACACGATGAAAGCGAACCCCCTGCAATAGATCCAGAAGAAGCATTGGAAACGGACTAATCTCTTCATTTAGCCTCCGAACAAGAAGAACCATTTAGTCACATCGTAAATAGTAGCGCAGGAGCACTTCATCGAATAAGGAAATTGAAGTCAAATTAGGGAGTCAAAAAAAAAAAAAATTCTACCCTTACAACAGAGAGCTTTCAGGAATATTAGCAGTCGTCGAGGTTCAACCAATGTACCATGAACTCAGATTTATAAATAGATCAAAGAATCTGTTGTTGAGGTTCAACCAATGTACTATGAATTAAGATTTACAAATAGATCAAAGAATCTTCTCTAATCCCACGATATGCAGAAATTAACCAAAATTACCTATAAATAAGTGGCAAGCAATAACAACTCTATTATCAGATTAATGAAATCTAATAAACAAAGTCTGAATCTGAAAAGAGAATAATTTAATGGCTTCATTTGCAAAGAAAACAGAGCTCTCATCAACTAACTCGAACCTATTGCTATCTCCATGAACACTTATATTTGCAGTCATCAATGATACCTCACCTTCTCTTCCCCACTACAGCAAAATTACAAGCACTTCTGAACAACTCCCCATCAGATAGCAGACCTTCAGTGACACATAGATTCAGAACGCCTCGAAACGCTTAGTCCCTGTCAAAGGCAGGAACACGTTCGGGCAATGAAAGGTGAAGTTTCCACATCTAGTCAATCTTTCCGGACCAAATCACACATACATTGAGCGCTATCTCCGCATATCAGCAATCGCCGATCATCAAACCAATCAGAGCCGCTCGCACAACATCACGACAAATCACTCCACCCCTGCCGCGCGATACTAAAACAATCACACCGTCCGCAAGCATCAATCCCTCGCGACCAAAACCAGAAACGCTCCTCGAATCCGCGACGCCGCTCCGCGTCATCGAGCATCGAGAACCAGCTCCATTCGAATCGAAACAACAACGAGGGACCAGCACTCCACGGCGCAACCGCGCGCGCGAACGCCGACGGACGGGCCTAGAGCGAACGGAGGGGGAAGAAGAAGACGACGACGACGACGACGACGACGACGACTCACCTTGTAGTGAAGGGGGCCGCCGGTGTGAGGGCCAATGCCCTTCTCGCCGGTGCAGAGGGCCCTGAAATTCTCGGCCGTCTTGGGGGCGACGTCGGTGTAGAGCTCGCCAACGATCCTGCCTTCGAGCTCCCCTCCGATGCTGATGTCCATGAAGCACCTCGGCCTCGCCATCTCCCTCTCTCTCTCCCTCTCTCTCTCTCTACACTCTTCTCCTCCTCCACGGCGGGAAAGAAGGAAACAACCAAAAAAATAAAAAACCCTAGCGAAGCAGCAGCAGAAGCGATGGCAGCGGCTGCCCCCGTATTTATAGCCCGGCGCGGCGACTCTAGCGAAATCGCTGCACAATGTCAGTCCCTCCCTCCCTCCCTCCCTCTCTTTCTCTCTCCTCCCTTCCCTGCGAAATATTTAAATGCGTCGCTTTCTCTATCTTTCTCTCTCTTTCTCCAGACGCTGCCTCTCCGGCGCGTGAGCTGCGCGCTCACGAATGGAATATGCAAGGGCTCTTATCAACTTTCTCTCTCTCTCTCTATCTCTATCTCGTCCTTTTTGCCCCCCCTTTTTTCTTGTCTGCTTGCGTCGACGATGCACCTCGTGACGCGTCTAGAACTTTCTCCCTCGAAGGCTCATTGGCCACGATGCCGCCGGGGTCAAGGCCGTTACATCGGAGGAGCGGGAGCGACTGTGCTGCTTCCTGTTCATTACCCCCACAATGATCCGTTGCTTCCGCGAGGCGCAAAAAGTCTTGTCCGACATGTTGAATCAGGTTGAAAATTTACCCAAACCAAATTGACTTATTCCGACTTTAATTCGTGTCACGAACACCCAAATTGATGTGAAAACGCAAGATCAGGCGAGGGCGAGAAAAAGTAAAGAAAGAATCATTAAAGTAAAGTTGAGTTCAGTCTAATTAAATTGCAAACTCATTTAATTTAATGTCCGTGATATTTTTATCTTGCCATTCTAAATCTATTAAGAAACCCATTTCGACTGGCCTAACGTGGAGGCATCACTTTCATCACCTGTACGGGTTTTGCATGCTAAATCATGGAGGAGAGAGAGATTATATATCGGAGCAAGAGTCCAACAACGGAATCATTTGTACGATTTGAAAATAGAGACGCCTACATATCTCGCTAGTGATGGGAGTTCCCATGATATTTACGCCTGCCACCCAATATCTCGTCCAGCTTTTTCTTTTCGGCGGTTCGGAAAGCCGACTCCACGTCCACGCTCGGTCCGATGGACCTAAGTTTGGATCTTGCATGCATGCGTAGATTCATTCGCACGCGCACTCTCGAAGCCACCGTGGCGTTCGCATCGGGCGCTAAGAGAGGACAAGGAGAGAAAAGGGGGACAACGACGGGGGGACGAACCGGATCCACGGGAGGGATGGCGCTTTCGCCGGGGCTCTCTCGATGATTCCTAAACGAGGTAGTTAAAAAGAGGGGCACGATCCTTGTCTTTAGGGGCGCGGTAATTGAGTACACGCAAAGATGACTCGTCTCTCCTCTCGCATTGGCACCGGGCTCCGATGCTTTTCGCTTGCGGATCGGCGTTCTTCCATTTGATGGTAGTGGGAAGGTAGGGGCCAATGCAATGCGAGTTTCATGCAGCTGATCGAGAGGCGCTTTTGAAAACTCGTGCACGACGCTAGCGGGAGGCGGGAGCTCACGACCACAATTTTCGTTCGGAAGTGGGCTCCCCCCCTGCCCAAAACAGGATTGAGCACCTAATTCTGTGGGCTGTTTAATAAAACAATGGAATACCCAGGAGTTATGGAGAAAAGAGGTAAATTTAACCGGGAGTTCCCTCCAAAGAATAGAGTCATATCAGTTAAGACACACGTGTGAGTAAGTCGTATTAAAGAAAATCTCACATCGAATAATTTGATGTTGTACAAAATAGTTAATATATTGTAATTGGCTCATAACTCATTAACTTAAACTTTTGAGTGAATATGGATTCAACTAGATATGTTGATGGGCTCGGATTTGAGCTCTTTCTTGGTGATCTTCCCGAATAAAGGTATTGGACTTCTTTTACACGTCCCAACAAAAACGAATTTTGAAAAATTTCACTCTAGTACCCAATTTCACTCTTTTGCTTTAAAGTCCTTTGCTCCTTTTGACCCCCACTATAGTGCCATTCTAAAACACTTCTCAAGTTGAAAGAAAGTCCAATCTTAACGTTCGCAACGGTTCGAGAGACGCTCGGGGGATATTTCTCTTAGCGTTTGAGTGGGCTATGCAAGGTAGGAACTGACTTATCGTGGAGTTGAATTTTTTTCTTTTTTTTTTTTGTGGGGTTGCAAACTAGGCTGCTGGAGCTACTCATAGTATCATGTGGGCCTTCTCCACTTCCTGAATTCATTCTTCACTTTTGGATTGCCAGAGAGGAGGTGGAGCCGACGGAAGCTTTGATGATCCGGTACCGGGGGGTACTGCAAATTACAAAGGCCCATCTAAGAAAGGAGAGAAGGCTTTATGGGCCCAACACGATGCGATCGGGCCCACGAAGGGCCCTCGAAAGTACACTGCTCGTTCTGCTTTTTCTTGCTTCTGGTTGGATTTGAGGATGGAAGATGGAGGAAACGACCCGACTGGTCAAAAGGAGCTAGTTGAGAGGGGGGACGGACTGACACCAGAGGCGGCCCTAGGGAGCGGAAGCGGTGGCCGGGACAAGAAAAGCTGACTCCATCACATGGATTTTTCCTCCTCCAACAATCAAGTCCAATCCTTTCGTCCTTCCAAGCCTAGCTCCCACCAAACTCGGTTGCCCCGAACCTGACCTACCAAAGCAGATACTCGCGTCCCCGTTTGTTCTCCCGTGATCAATCGATCGATGTCTCGAGCAGGAAGCGACTTCTCGCATCTTGCGATAACGTAGACAGAGCGAGTGCCCATTAGAAATGATTACGGTGATTAGCTTGGGTGGTGGTACCACGCGCAATTCCGACTCGAAAGGCCATGTGATGCCAGCCACGTTCGTACCAAATACGGTCGATGGTAGCCAATGGCCGTGGCTTCTTTCTTCCTTCCATTGTGGCCGAAAAGGCGAGACAGATTTTCAAGCCGATGACCACCCCACTTTGCCCACCTTTTCGCTTTTCCTTTTCTCAGTCTTTGGCAGGTACCATTTTTCCCTCCCGCCATGACTTAATGATCTCTTTATATTTCGCTCGAGAAATAGTAGCTCCTTTTTCTATTAGCTTAAAATTCGTACGAACATATATAAATATATTTACGAATATATACTCGAATAGATATTCGCATTCGCGCGAAAAGCAAACCGCGTAGCTAGTAAAAAAATTCCATTTGAAAAAGCTGTGCTCTGAATAAGTCAAAAGAGCTTGGAAAAAGTAAGGAAGGACCGAACGCCCTTCTTTCAAAACGACGATTTGCGCAGGCCATCATTGCCCGGGTATTATTTAAAGGCTTGGAGAATTTTGAGCCCAAAAATGGCAATTAAGCTCATACGACTCTGCCATTGTCTTTTATGCTAGAGTTAGAAAAGTTTCACAATGCCATGTGCAACTCAATGCAGATGGTCAGAATCCGCAGAGGCGAAGATAATGAGTATATTCAAACATAAAGCTAGAAGAGCTCGTGGACCTCTTACGCACAAAGCACAATATCAATCGTGCTACAACATTTTGCAGCAGCGGTGTCCTTGAGATGCTGGATGAATTCTTGAAAATGTTTACCTAAATTGGTCCTGCTGGTTCTGTGACTAATCTAACGTTAAAGTTTAAGCAAAAGGAATTTCTAAAGGTGGCGGAAAACCCGAGTTCCTCAATGAGAGGAACCTCCCAGGATGTTAGAGACTAGAGAAATCGATCATTGATCATTTCCAGATCGCCTTCGCAGTAGCCCGGCTACAGTTTCTACCAAAAGAATGCAAATTTCATAACTGAAGGAAACAATTAAGAACGCCAGCAGCTATCAAATTCAAGAGAGATCCAGCTTTAAGAGAGAGAGAGAGTGGAAAGAACAAACTCCACAGGCGAATGAGATTGTCGAGATTTTAGGAAGTGCCATGTCCATGTTGTCTCCTCTGCAGCTGAGGCTCTTCCAACTCCTCCTCCTCCTCCTCCTCCTCTACCTTAATCTCCTCCACGGCCTCCTCCTGGGCCGCTTCCTCGGCGCCAACGCCAACGGCGGCGGCGGCTGCCACCGCCGGCCGCGGGGGAGGGGGGTCGACCCTGCCGTCGAGGCAGGCGGAGCACTTCCTCTCGATCCACCCTTCGAAGTCATACTGGCCGTGACCCATGATGGGCCTCCCGGAGCACAGCCTGCCGATCATGCCGGCTATCACTCCCAGCACCGTGATCACCGCGAGGACCGCAATGACCGGCCCGACCGAGCCGCGGCCGGCGTGGGAGGTGTAGGCCTGGGCCGTCACGGGCGTGGGCGGCGGTTGCTCGTACAGCGGCGTGGCGGTAGACATGCCAGTATCGACGGCAAGGCCACCGAGAGAGCAAAAGGACCCAGGGGTGTGCTGGGTCGTCCTCAGGGAGAGAGTACAAACAACCTGCGAGATTCGGCGCAAAGACGAAAACCTCGGAAGCGGTGGGCTTCGGCGGATTAGGGAGATGGAAATCTGCTCAGGTAGACATCATGGTTCATGGGGATTGGAAGTGCAGAAATTCTTTCACTGGGTTTCGGGGCTTTACGGACAAAAAGTGGGGGAGAGAGAAGTCACCGCTCGGTGAAGAACTGATCGCAAAAGGGAAAACTTTTTCCGAGGGCTCCTCAAATTTTTACTTTCTTCCCCTATCCCTACATTTCCACCTCTCCTTTTGCTTTTCTTTCCTTGAAGAAAACAAAAATTATTGGGAAGAAGAGACCTAGTTGATCTGGGATGATCTAAGGGTGAAAGGTAAAGTGTGCACTGTGCACAGAGACAGACAGAGAGAGAGAATGGAGGAGGGGCAATGCCCAAGAAACGTCCTTTCTTTTTTATTATTGTTTTTGATAAAATTATGGAATGGGGGAAGAGCTTTTTCTCAGGACCTTTCCTAGTAAGGAGGGGAATTTATGACTTTAGGCTGCTTGAATATGGCATAGCCATCAGCGGTGCGTGTTGTCTTTTGAGGTCATGCACCTGATCTGAAACGGAAAGAGCGTTATCTTTAATTCCCGAATTAAGGTATATATTCTTTCATAACGGAAAAGAAAAAAAGAAGGAAAGAACTTGCATTTGAAAATTGAGGTATCAGCCCCCTTTCACATTTTAATTAGACTTTCCCGGAACCTGAATTTTCCATTCGTGCGGGAGGGGATGTCATCGTTCCCGTTATTTTACTCTAAAGGATATGTTTTTTGGACATAAAGAAAGAGCAGTGAAATTTTTGGTGCCATTAGCCTCATCATGTCCTATGACTCCTTGTCTCTATCATTTTTATTTGTCCCTTCTCCTCACGCGTAGCAATAACAGCGAAAGGAGCAGCAAGGCTGGGTACTGCCTGTCATCCCCCTTTTCTCTATCCACAATAAAATACGAGAAAAGAAAACGACAAGGACAAGACACGATGCGGTGTTACGGTATGATGTTGCAACGCGAAGAATCGATTTGAGCACCTGATATGATGAATCCCAGTCTCCTCTTGCGCTTCACTGCTTTGAAAATTGTCGAGACCCCACTGATGAACGAGTCGTTCCAAACGAGAGTGACTTCCTACTTCCTATAGTCTCCTAGAGCAATGGCGATATTTGCTGATCAGCTTTGAAATGGGGCCCTGTTACCGCCCCCGAGGACGGTGCAGATTTTGAAATTGGGGAGGACTGTTTATATGTAAGAAAGGCCAAGGCATTTTGACAGACGTCGGAGGCAGAGAAAGGCCAATAATCAATCTACAGGGAGAATCTCGTCGCCAATCAGAGAATAATGTCTCTCTGGGTGACGATGTCGATCAGGACTCTTCTTTGATATTCAATTATTTGGGCAGATCCGGCTAGGTCAAAAGCTTGTATTCTATAGAGAGAGAGAGGGGGGATGGCTGGTCAGGCATCTACAGCTTTTCCCTTGTATATGTCTTTGGAATCTAAGCAATCCCCTGTCGATCTCACCATCTTTTTAGATTTCGACAGCATTTATGCGATTTAAAAAACTTTTTAAAACAGGAAGTCCATGTTCAAAAGAAAGAGGAATATCTACATCTCAAATGTTCTCATTTGATCATGTCTTTGCACATCTAGTGATGATGGGACAACCAACGCTTTAAGTTATCTACTCAACATAGGAACACCAAATCGATAATTTACAGATGTCACAACTTTGCTTTAAGGTAACAATATGTCCCGTTTATTTCACTAGTCCGCTTTAGTTCACGGAGCCACACTGCTTCCTAATCTGCCCACTCTGCCCAGTGAGAATTCCAACATTGCCTAGCTTCAACATGGAAGCGGCGAAATCATTATAGAACAGCGTGGGGTTGGTGGTGTAGGAATTGACGAGTGGGGCGGCTCTCGCGTCAGCGATCAAGGCTTGATCCGATTCAAGTAGGCCCGAATTGTTCACCAGGTTGGCGTAGTAGTAGTTGTCGAATTTGTCCACAGTGGAGTCGAGAGGAGCGAGGTTGGTGTTGGAGGCGTCTCTATTGGGGCATGTGCTCTGGAGGCTCGATAAGAGGGAGGTGTCCAAGGTCGGGTCAGGCTTGCCGGACCCCTTGAAGTTGAAGAGCCTCCTCTTGAAGGTGAAACACTGGGCAAAGCCTATGGTGTGCCCTCCTTAAAGTGGTTTTGAAAAAACGAGGACAACTCATTAGAATCGCTTCCTTTACATATACAGCGCTTCCAAGCATACCTTGGTTATCTCGTATCAATGAAAAAGACATGGATTTCATGTCTTTCTTATTGTGATCATGATCATTAATTCTGTCTAAATTCCGTTAGACCAAAACAAGTTCAAATGACTTTATTTGTCTGTGGTTATTGTTCTTCTGGCCTTGGTATTGCTCGGAGAAGTCTGCTTTTGTTCACTACTATTGCATGCAGAGAAAATTAAGTACCTGAGAGGACCACAACATCCTTCAACTCCAGACCCTTTGAAGTGAACTTAGCAATGATGTTATCCAATGACTCAATAGGCGACGGTATCTGTTCATTGGCCGACTTGTCGCTAGCCGTGATTCCATCTCTTCTTCCCAATAGTACGGCCCAATAAGGCCCACCTGACTAAAACTCCATCAAGGCCAATTAGTTTTTCATTAAGTGCTTATTAGCTTAGGAGCTATGCTCAACAATTGTATTCGTGAAGAAGAGAACTGGGGTTTATTAAGGTACCATATAGACGGCTTCTCTTGCAGCTAGGGTGAGTATATCAGTGCACGAGACGGTGCCGGGGCAGAACTTCTCGAGGTCGGCTTTTATAGCGTCGATGACTTCAAAGCCTCGGAGAGAGTTGCGATTTGGCAAGGCGTTCTTCTCGCCCTTCATGTCTACGGTGTCATCAAGAAGCACCGATCCTTCGCAGCCCTACCATCGATGGTTTAGTGTTGTTCAGTGTCTAGGGATAACATAAGCCTCGAGTCCGCTCACATGCTTAACCATGTCACGATGTTAGGTAGCAATGCAAATGCGAAACATATGCCGTCAAGACTTTTCCTAATAAAACGTGCCGTACATGTCTCTGCTAAGTCGCCAAACCGAGAAGAAGCGACGGAACCTAAAATTATCATCGAGGAAAAGTGCATGCAAATAAGCTGCAATCATGACGACACTCGGATCGAATTACTTACGTCGACGATGCAGTCATGAAAGTGTAATCGAAGAAGAGAGGCAGCAATCCTCGTATCTTTCTGGAAGGCTGCCCAAACGTTGGATCTGACGATCCATTGCAAGCGAGGGCACGATCCGTCATAATAATACGGAGAGAGCTGGCCTATCGGGCTATAACCAGGGAAGCAAGAGACTGCTAAGATCAAGCTACTCAATGTGATTTGGAATAGCAAAAGGTGCTTAGAAGCCATAGCTTGCTTGACTTGGCTGTGTGTGACCAGCGAAAGAAGGGATGTGGGCTAATTTATAGCCAACATTAGTGACCTTAGACAAAGTTCTATTGGCTGAAGATTAACCGTTGTGACTCCACTATAATTGCTAAAACCTAGTGGCCACATCTACAACTCGAGTTTAATTAGCAGTATTGGCAGTCACGAGCCACTTTTGACATCATTTCTTTCTTCTCTTTTTTGATGACGTGAAACTTCACCTTAAAGGTGATAACCCGAGTTCCCTAAAAATATCTTTTTTTTTTAGATGTATATGTGAGTTGTGTTAGAAAGTTTCACGTCTAAAAATTGGTGTGGTAGACCAAACATTAGGCTGTTAGGTGGGTCGCAGCCCACGCCGATGGAGATGGGCCCGACCCGTGGCTGCACGATCATGCCAACTTTAGGCGGGTCTTCATTGGCAGCAACAGCGCCGGGGGAACATATCGCACACGCCCGGCCACTGCGGTCGGGTTGATGGGGATGCTGGCGGGCGTGAGGAGGGTGGGGGTCATGCTCGTGCACCCATACTTCAGCACCAGGAACGACCAGATGTGGCCGTACATGTGCCTGACGTGCGGCGGGCTATCGGACCCAAGGCTGGAGCCGGCGGAGGAGGATCTGGTGAGGCTCAGGTGCGAGAAGGCGTTGGTGTTCGTGGCGGGGAAGGATCGCTTGGGGGAGGTTGGGATTGGGTACAGTGAGGAGTTGAAGAAGAGTGGGTGGAGAGGGAGTGCGGAGCTGGTGGAGAGCGTTGGGGAAGAGCATTGCTTTTACCTGTTGAATCCGAAGAGCGAGAAGGCCGGCGAGTTGAGGGACAAGTTCGCCTCCTTCATCAAGCACAACTGATCCATCAGGCCGGGAAATTCGAATAATGTTTGATGTGTGGGATCGATTAGGTCTCATTGTTTGGTTGTTTCAATAGCTTGTGTGTGACAAATCTGGATGACAGGATGTCTAACAATCTTGTGAGTTCATCTAATATTTTGGCCATCGTCAGCTTGAGCTCAAACAGCATGGCCGCCTTGATCATAGAGCTTCAACTTGCGGCCATGCCGGCATTGTCGACAACCTATGAGTCTCCCTCTCTCTCGATTTTGTGATCGTTTAAGATTTGTGTTGCCAATGTGGCACTTATTATTGAGTTGATATTATAAAAAATCCTAAACTAATATATTTCTGAAAATTTATCCAAAACTAATTTTTTTATTATACAAAAAATCAAAACTAATATATTTATGATAAATTTACTCAAAACTAATTTTTTTGTAACAAGAAATTTAAATTAGTACACCTAAGATAAATTGAAACAAGAGGCAAATTTTGGGCGGGGAGACCGCACGCTCCTGGAAAAGTCTGTTGCAGTTGATGCAGATCTGTATTCTACTAAGCAATTGGAAGCAGCTCCTTTACTTTCTCATTCAAAAGGAGCTGGGAAAAAGCACTTGCTTGAGCGTGCTTTTCGGTACGTCTCGTGCTCGTCCGATTACGTTTGTTTATACGAAGTGGAAGGTTAACTCAGCCATCACATCGCCTGCTTCGGCACTATAGATTTCATTGTCATTAAGCAGAGGATGACATACGAGGAATTTCCACGCCTTGTGTTTGGATCTAAATTTCCTTGGAGATTTCATCAAAGGCTTCTCTTTTCTTGTCTTTCTTATCATTCTTCTTGTTCTTCTTCTTCTAGCTGGACAATTTCATCAAAAGGTTGAAAGGGCGACCAGCTGAACTTGAACAAGCACCTCAACGATCAACACATATCCCCTTCATTTTCTTTTTAATTGATTAAGACCCGACTCCAGAAAAACAAAAATCAGCTCATCTAATTAACCGAACCGAACCGAACCGACCCGATTGTTCTCTTTACAATCAAAGAAAAGCAAGAGATTTCTTACTTCTTCCCTTTTGGCGTGGGGAAAGAGAAATGGGAGATTTCTCAGTTGACGCGATATTTGATGATGGCAAATCGATTTGGAAAGGTAGTGTGGAAACATTAAACAAAGCGCACGTGCCAAAAGGGTTCCGTTAAATGCGGTCTTATTGGGAGAGGGTCGGACCCTAATGACATCTTAAACAAAAAAAGTCAATGAGAAGATAAGGGATGAGGAGGAGGAGGAGGAGGAGTGATCGTAGTGTTTCATGTTGATGCCAGTGGAAGTACAGATGTCCACATAAGACAGACTAAGGAGAGATACTTCAATCGGCACTTTGCATTTTTTTCTAAAGTTAATTGGCACTCAATTTGTCTAGTGGATTGAACAATTGGAAAGACGAGAGAAGAGGTGCACCACTTCAATACGGGTGCTTAAATTCATTATTGCTTTATCAAGTTCCTTTTTCACTTAAAAAAAAAAAGAAGATAAAGCGATTTAAAATAAACTTTTTATAGTCATTTTGGCATGTTAAGTTAGTGCTCGGAAGTCAGAAGATTAGATTTTTGTACTTTTCCAAAGTTTGCCCACTTTTCAGTTTTCTTTTTTTCTTTTTTCTCAGTGATCTTTCAATTTTTGATCTTGAAATTTGAAGAGTGACCTTTCAATGTTTGATCCTGAAATTTGAGGCTCGTGCATTCTCTATTCATACATTTATGTTTGATGTCGAAATTTGAGGATCGTGCATTAGTTTTTTTTTTTCATTCATGTCAACTTGGAATACGAACTTATTTTAGATAAAAAAATTTCGACAAATTGCATGTTGCTTCCATGAATCTTCCTTTTTTGGATAACATCGGAAGGGCAGAATTCAAAGTTTGTTTTATCCATCAATGTGAAAATAGAAACTCAATAATAGTTAGAAAATTTCTAATTTCCGTTGTTATATGATATAGGGAAATTTTGTATACACTCAACAAATTATTGCAATATTGAGAGAAGATAACAAAAATCTTTCAGGGAAATGCTTTATAGTAAGAGTTACAAAAAAAATGTTAAAATTTTCAGTCAAGGGTTTGCAACATAAAAACTATTTTTGTTATAAGAAATCCCATGGTATTTAATGAGGCAAGTACAAATTCTCCTTGAAAACAAAATGAGTGGAAAATGTAAAATAAAATAAAATAAATACCCATTGTAAGGAGAATGAATGATTCCTTACAAATTACTATACCATATGTCCCTTATAGAAATAATCTTTAAAGAAGAGCTTTTCATTATGTAATTATAAAATATAGATGCTCATAGTTATAGGGATACACGATGGCTTTAAATGGAAGGCTGTTGTTTAAAGTTGGTTTTGTGAAATGTAGTCAATTGCTTAGTACAGCAGACAATGGACATAGTAGGTCGCATGAGCAGCATCTAGCTCCTCCCCTTACTCTAAACTAGGTTTACATTCCTCATTGACATTTCTGTAACTTTAACTTGATTAACACCCTGTCGAGGTTCATCTCTACAGGGACTGATCTAGAGCCGACCTTCTTTCGAACGTTTCTTGTCCACGATCAATCCTGGGTACATTGAAATTCATAGCTTAGGATGTCTGGATTCTGAATGGGGAGACAAAAGAAGGGCTGCAAAAACTAGGGCTGCAAAAACTAGCCGGTTGGGCTTTTTCGTGGTACTAAAACGTGGACACCTATGATTGGCCCCCCTCTCACTCGCCTCCCCATTCCATGCATAAAGCTCTATCCATTAGCTTCTTCTTTTCCTGAGGTTGAACATAATAGTACCTATTTATCCAAAAATATGGCGTATCGTCCGAAGGGACATATGGATGATACTTGAGGTTCGGTGACAAGGATCCTCTAACCATATTCGGTATTCCCATTGATGCGTCAGATACGTTAGTAAAGAACATCATACCCACCCTTACAGGCAGATGAATCAATAAATTTGATGAATGAGACCCCAACCACCCCCAACAAAAACCAACAAAAAACAAAAGAAAAATGAAAACACGAATGGGCTACAGGATCTCTTCCTCAAGTTCATATAGTGTGAAAATACTGAATCCTTCCTGAAACGATGTGCTATGATGATAGAAGGAAATTGGCATGTTGTGATGATAAAAGACGAGGCAGGACAATTCTAATGGCATCTCCATCTATCTCGCCCCAGGAAGAAAGAAAGAAATCACTTTTCCGGGAGGAAGATTCCCAGACAATCCCTAAGAATGATGCACTGCCTTTCACACTTTCAACTAAATTAAGATAAAGATATGCTAGGAGCAGTGAAATTTAGGTCATTGCATGAGAAGAAATGCAGAATTACCATAATCGAGTCAAGAAACTAGAAGCTGTAGTGGAGAACTCACCTGCCATTCAATCTGATGAGTAATAGACTGCAAGTTCACCCATAAACTAATCTGGAGAAATGTCAATCATATCGAGAAACTCAACCAAGGCCTCGATGCTTCTATATACTTACATAGCAAGAAATGTATACAAGTATAAGGTCAGAATAAGATTGCCAAAATAAGCAGAAGAAAGGCACAATAAGAATTAAAAATTTCTGAGGGAAGAGAACTGATCCTGCAAAAATTGAGAGTCTCTGATCCAACCTTGTACAGAAGTATGTATGTCTGGCATGTGTGATATGTAATTGTCATTTGCTCCTTTATGTATACCTTTTTTTATCTGAAAAACTTGTGCTGTAAGAGTAGGAAAACTCATTTCTTAAGCTCGTCAATTTTGCTCTTCAAGCTATGGATCTCGCAGTTCTCTATCTTCTTCCATGCTGTCACTGGCAGTGTGGGAGGTCAACCCAGGATTTCCCGCAATGTGAAATGAACTCTGAGGAGAAGGAGATTGGGGACCGGTCATCTTCAAGGAGTCACCAGAAATATCCGTTGGCATTTGAAGATCCATCTGAATGCCTGCTTTTTGTGATCGGAAAGCTTTGGTGGGATGTCTTTGATTATGAAGCCTATACTTCTGCAATCAGACAAACCAAGAATTGAGCTTAAAAGGCTTATTTTAAAGAACAAACGAGTTATTCATTGGTTGCCATTTCATAAAGATATTTTCACTCTCTCTAAAAGTCAATGAAAGGCGAATAGAAGAGATGGGAGTTTCACAAACCCACTTGCAGATGACTTTTGACTTCATCATTAGTAAGGCCATCGACCTGCATCAGTTCTCTAATCTGCTTTGGAGTTGCAACTGCAGAAGTCAAGTGTAAATTATTAGCTGCTTACGAAGGAAGTGATCAAAGAGTCGAGCACCTTCTTGTAGTTATGTCACAACATTTGAGTTTCAAGGAAAAGAACAGATTGAGTTGAACGTCTATATCACAAGAACCAGCATATATCTCAACATCTTTCCATTGTTATGATGCGAACAGATACGATCGTACTAGTCTTCCGGAAAGGAGATTCCATTCTCTAGAAAACTCAAATATGTGTGAAAGTAGCAATTGGAAGTAGACTAAGGATAAATTTGGAAAAGGAATTAGACTTCTTGCAATTTCGATTTGGAACAAGAAAAAACCCTTGCTAATCTCAAGGCCTCCTCCTATGTGAGTTGGTAGTGTAGTTGAAAAGTAAAGAACTTGGGAAAGGTTTCTTCCCTCTAACACGTTCAGAATAGATGAAAGATGTTTTTGGTTCCACTAAAGAATAGATAAAGGATGTTGCAATTTGCAGGCCTGAGGAAAATACGCTTGTTAGTATCCACGACCCACATGTTTGGATCGAAGGAGAACCCAATCACGCAAATAGGTTAGGCTCCTGAACCTCCTCTTAGACAGAAATGAGATCATGGTTAAAGCGACCAAAGCTGTTTAGCATCAACAAATTCCTAACCTTGCGGGCCACCCAGTTGCTGCAACGCATCGAGGAAGCGCTGATGCAGCTCGGGAGACCAGGACCGCCTCCGCTTCTTGGCAGTCTGTTGGTTTCCGCCCCTCGAACTTGATGGCCCATTGCAGTCGACCGAGGAAATCGTCCTACTGCGACCACTTACTCTACCGCTAGAAGAAGATGATTCTTCGCTGGGGTTCTTGATCCCAACCCCGAGGGATAAAAACCCATGCAACGGAATCTCCGCCAGTTCACCTGAAGCCATAGCTGAAGGGAACAAGGGGTGCGATTGTCTTGCGTCTGCATTCCTGCTCTTACAGCTCCGGAATTGCGATTGATCTTCGCACGCGGCCAGCTTCTGCTCTTCAACAATCTAACGCAGCACAACATATGAATCAGACACTATCTAACCTCAATTCATCGATAAGCATAATTTGGACAAGGCACGTCGTTCCTGAAACCTTTTTCGGCTCTTGAAATACCTCAGTCTGGAGTTCTGCTTTAGGGTTTTCGTTTAAATCGAAGGAGGAGGAGGAGGAGGAGTTCTCCGCAGTGTCCACCAGCTTGGGAGAGCTCGTCGTCCATCTCCTCTCGTCTTTCGGCTTCTCTCCAACCCCTTCGCTCCCACCAGCATCATTCTCCAACGGGATGAACTGCTCCAGAGCCGGCCGAGCGCTCGGTGCACTCGGTCGCATTGACCCGTTCTTGAGAGCCTCGATCGCTGCAAGAGAGAAAAAAAACCAAACCCCAGAAACCCCATTAGTCATTCCCCTTCGGGACAATGAAAAAAAAAAAATGAAATTCGATAACTCTCGCGCGCGGCGATGACTTCACTGGAGCTGACCGACCCTCGCTTAACAGGAGCATGCAGAGAGGGAGCTCGCGCTTGAACGCATCGATCTTGCCGAGCTCGCCCTCCAACCTCTCGACGAAGTCGTCGAGCCTGGAGGATCCGTCGCCCACGTCGTCGATCTCCGTGAGGAAGTGGCGGATGGTCCTGAGCACGAAGGGCGGGGGCGGGCTGGAGTCCGAAGCCGAACACATTTCCGGGCAACCGCGTCGATCGCCTCTCGGCCGCCGCCGCCGCCGCCGCCACCGCCGCCGGGGGAAAGACTCGGTCAGATCTTGAAAACAGTGCGGTGATGGAGAGAGGCGGGGGAAGATTCTTGGTTCTTTTCGGGCAAGGGAGGGAGGAGGAGGGGAAAGAGGACACAGTCGTCGTTTTTTTTTTCTTCTTTTTTCCCTTAAGGAAAGATTCCTGCTCGGGTCGTCGCGTCCTATCCACCCAATTTGCCTCCTCCCCCTCGGTTCTTTTGCTATAATTTTATGTTTTCAAACTGGGCCATTCCTCCTTTTTGTTTCTCCGCCAAGTACATTGTATGTTACTTTCTGTAGTTATTTTATTATATTTTCTAATTTTTCAATGATCGGATAAAATTTTACTGGAAGATCGACTCTGTCCTTTATCCTTTCCGGGTTTCCGGTCGGTATGCTGAAAGCAAGTCAATTTATAATGCAAATTCTATTTCTCTTAAAAGAATTTCTCCGTACATTTTTTATTAATGAAATAACGACTTTTAGAAAGTTGAGGCAATTCGCTTCCACCCACTTCTATTCCTTTGCATTTCTTGGGCCGGACACCACGCGGCATAATTCGCAAGTTGATCCTTATGCCATTCCGTTTACACCGGCATCATTGACAAGTTTTAGGCGCGTCTATAATATCCTTTTCCATGTTTCACACTCACATCTTTCTTTTCCTTCTTTCATTAGTCAATGCATATCTTGCCCCGATAACAGCGAGATTCGACCAACGTTCCTTAGATTCTAAGGGAAAAAGACCTTTCTACAAAGAAAAGTCTTGTCCCAGTCTTTCTGTCCACCCAAAGAGGAAATCGACCCTTTATGGCCCCATGAGCCACGACGGAGAAATTCAAATTGCCTCTATTGACTCCATTCTCCATCCCATCACCCAGCTCCCCTCTCCACCCGACGGTGTGCACAAGTCAAATCTGGCGACGACATGTACGGTACGTTGTTCTTTGAGCTGAACCAAAACTCGAAATTTGCATAACGTATACAGCTTTCGACGTGCGCACTAATAAAGGGCCGTTTCTTTCGACAATTTTAACCTAAAATCTAACTCGGTGGAAAAATTAGTCTCTGAAAAATTATGAAAACAGCCATATCTGACCGCATGTAAATATTAGTATATTCTGAAAGGTTCGAAATATTTCGCGCTAACTAAAATTTCGGAAGATCCAAGTAAGAATAACAAGCGCTAGACGAACATGTAAAGATATCACCTCTAACCAGACAAACAAAGTTTGTAACGGACTGAATATCCGAATAACCCATTATAGTTTAGGATAAACAACATAAGCCACATCCTCCTGAAAGAATGGAAATCGAACCTTTAAAGCTAATTCCGCAGCAAAATTGACGAAAGAGTAACCATACATATCACCGTATTGTTCCCAAACTCGAGCAAACAGAGTGATTTCCAGACACTTCTGCTGTGACGTTTATGAAAATCAGATGAATAAAGGCACTGGCCGAGGTCAAGGAATAGGACAACAAAATGCCAAGGGCCATATATATTTTCAGTGAGGAAAATACAATCTACTGGACTGTGATGAGAAATTTGTTGCTAAACAAAATTGCCCACCTCTTGCGGGCTTCAAAATATGTACATTTCAAGTAGCCTTAGTCACCTGCCTTTGACAAAATGCGCCGTGAGAAGCTTTGAGACTGAGAACCCATTGAAAGAATCGACCTCTAAAAGTTCTCTCAGTTTCTCGTCACATATAACTCTCCTCTTATCCGATGGATCCTATGAAAGCAACAGAAAACTTTGTCAGAGCCAAAAAAATCAAAAATAATTCCTTCAAATCAATGTCGGATTACAATAACAGTACTAATATGTTCACAATTGAGAACAATAAACACCAACTAAAACATTAACTGGACAAGTCATACACCACCCCCGTTAAGTTGTGGTTTATCACATGATGAATGTCATCTACTCGGCAATATCAAATCAAAAAGGAAAGATTCCGACATGTAATAGCCACCACATACCTGCAAATCATTTTGTTTTATATAATCCCACATTCGCTTCACGACATCAGCTCGAGATAATGCACTTTCACCTGTGCCAAAGAACTTCACTAAAGCATCTGAGAGGGGTAGGGGGGCAGTAAAACCAGAACCTCTTTTCTTCTGCTTTTCATCTTTCTGCTCTTCTTCATCTGGACCGAGTAAATGAACATATAACTTTTCTAAATGACTAGAATTAGGCCGTTTCTTCTGTAGGGTTGCACAATTCACTAATACATTGAACCCAAGGGTGGTGAATAGACCACTAACCAAAATATTAATCATCTCAAACAGTTAAACATTTCACCTCACCTTCATCTCTTGTTGCCTGACATGTCTCCTCCTTCAGAGAATTCTTCTCAGGAGCTGGCAATCAGAAGTAATGAAATAACGATCTTGTTACCATGAGATCAAGAAAGCATAAGACAACATTGCTATAGAGAAAGGCCACATGATTCCGACAAATTTGTAAGCGAAAATTCAAGAAAACCATAATCAATTCCACCTTCAATTTCATTTTGCATTCTTTACTTTTCACAACCATTATTTTGCACCCTGAACTTTGTAAATAGACTTCAAATTGCATCTAACATCAGATAACATAATTGCCATTTTACTTTCAAAAGAACCAGTCGCTTTTCTAAGCCATCCACAAAGAAAACCTCAACCAAAACCGTAACTGTAAACCACCAACTGCTGGATGACTTGTCGCCTCTGACAATAGCGACACACCAGTAGCCTCTTGTCATCAGCCCCCATAGCAAGGCAGCCATGTACATGTGTCTCTTTCCCAACACCCTCTAGGCCTTCTTTGCAACTTTGTCACCTTGGATAGAAGGCTATTGACCATTGCCACTCTCAACTCAGAGGGTGAATGATAGCCAGGATGGTCGAGTACAATCCGGAGATTGCATAACCTCAATCAGCAATATTCAAGATCTGACAGAGCTTGCGAGCAGACAATGGTGAGAAAGGGGCGGGGATCGCACATGAAGGTTGTCAAAGCAAAGGCTGCTCTCCGAGAGAGAGAGAGAGAGAGAGGGGGGTGGAGGAGGGGGAGAGAATAACTTCAATGAGTGGAGGCGCCAGCAACTAGGTTATAGTTAGGGTGTTAGTGGGTTCTTGCTTGGGGACTTTGGGCTTCTTCTCCTGATTTCTAACAAAATTGAGGAATCTAGTGGAACCATAGAACAAAATGGAAATAAAATATATTGAGGCCATTCAATCTGTGTCTTTTAGATACCTTAAGTTAAAAATCAATAAAATCTTCTCACATTATTATCTTTTCTCTTTCGCATGGTATCTCATGCTATTTCCAAAGCCCATGCGAAATTCACAACAAAATGATTCCAATTTAATAGCATCATCTTTTCAAATTTCACTCGCTAAATGGTTTCTCTATTTTACCACCACCAAACAGCCTGGTCAGACAAGCAAGTAGCAGAAACATGTTTACTCAGTTAAATTTTGATAAACACTTTTTGCAGACAGACCAGAGACAAAGGCGATGAAACGAAAACAAAATATCATGTGAACATCTCCTTCGGTTGTTGCATATTATAATGAAACGAGTTAAGAAATTACCTTCTCCACCATTTAATGGCCAAATATGCTTGGAAAGGGATTTATTCATTTGAAACATGTTGATAGTATCCACACAAAAGAGGGACCGTAGGGATTCATCACAAACGATATTTTGCTTATTCTTTGGATCTTGCAAATTATTCGCCCGGATGTATGCCCAAAGCCTCTTCACAACCTAAAACAATATATCATAATATTAATGTACCGTATTTTGGACCCTGCATTACTTTCCTTGGGTCAAAGGATGTTTCATAACGAGATGGGAGGGTGTTTTCAGGCGAAAAGCCTATTGCAAGATTTTTCAAAAAGTACTGACGTTACCTCTGGTCTAGCCAGCTCAGGCTCCCCAGTGACCACTTGAAGTTGGGGAGAGAGACTGCACAATTTATTAAACCCACCACCTCTTTTCTTAACTCCTTTGTCCTCTTTAGAAGACCTAACAGGTAAGAACACAAAGTTGTGAAGTAAAAGCACCACTAACCAGTCTACAGTTACCTATCACCACAATGACATCACTTATCCATAAGTACAAAACTGAAGTCATCCTAAAAAGAAGCCACAGATGTCTCCACTCAAAGAACAAACTAGAACACATATGTAAAGCTTGACTATAAACAGGCCTCAACCTATAAATTCCAGCAGCACAACATATATCACAAAATCCTGCACTAACTTTTTAATTTAAATTGCATGAATCAATCACGAGATTAGAAGCACCCTTTACCATTCATATAAGATACAAGAGAGCCTACTTGCCGAGGTCCCATATCTCCATTCTCAGTATAATATTGGAGTTGGGGGACTCTTTTGAACAAACAGAAAGTATGGAACCATGGTAAAAGTTGTTGCTTTGACTTAGAGGGCTTAATGCCAAGTAAAGCATAATAACTACCATCTGAAGCACCTCAGTACTTTAAACAAACGATCATATAAAAGAAAGGACCCACAAGGAAGGATCTCCAACTAATTGCTATCTGCAAACAGGTGACAGCAACTCACTGCCGCCACACTGCGAGTGAATTCTACCACTGGCAAAAGTCTTCTTGTTGTTAATAGAGTGAAATCTCATGCAGGATGCATCTAATAATCATCAAGAAAACTTAAGAGTTGAAAAAAAAAAAGAGAGAGCAATTTATCACCCAAAATCTAACTTCTTTTTATGACTAAAGCTGAATTACTTAAGAAACTGGTTACAAGAATTGGGAAAACTCATTTATCTCACCACCGTGCCTCTGAACAAGATCAAAGAATGAAGCAGCTAGCCCTTTGATCAATTCGTTGGCACAGTTGTTAATATTGATGGGATGAATATCTCCAAAGCAGATGCAACACACTACATTGCCCAGCTAGCAGCCTGCTTTACCATAAACCAAAAGGTCCTGGTATCAGTCCGCCCAGCAGAATGCTAGAGCCTCGTTGCTTTTATTTTCAGATGGGATGCCCGTTATTATCTGGACCCCCAAAAACAGGCTAAGGTTCAGAAATAGAAAAAAAATTGGGCCCAAAATTAACTGAACCACCGGCACAATTCCCTGCTGAAACCCAATTCAGTAAATTTTTGCCTAAAGGTAATCCAGGGAAAGATTAAAACCAGAATGAAGCCTGTAATAGGACAATCCCTGCCTAAAAAATGGTGTGACCATAGTTCCCTTAGAGGACATATACAATGTAATCTGATTTAAAGACTGACAAATAGTAAAACCATCCAAATCACTTCTTGTGGCAATTGCAGACCAATCTTCACGTGATAAAAAACCAAAAGACCAGGCTGCAAAGGAAGAACGGGAAAGTAGAAAGCCTCACCGTCCTTTCTTGCTTCTCCGTCCATTCATCTCTTCCTCTTCCTCATTTTCATTTTGTTCAACTTCTTCAGCTTCTTCCATAGCATTGCTGACTTCTCCATCTGAGTGAGAGTCGACCAACTCCTCATTCTTTGTCTTCTTTATTGCATTTTCTGGGTTTCACATCGATTATTTAGCCCATAAATCGAGTCATGATAACATTGTCCCATCCAGGAGGGATAAAAAGCATATGAGAAGCATATTCCTCCACTTTGTGTTACCATATATAAAGACTGTGAAAGAACATGCAAAACGAAAGGCCACAAAGGTGCCTTGAAGGCGTCAATTGTTACATTGTCATTCTGTTTGCTATAAGAGAACATAGCTAGAGAAGAATAATCAAGACCATGTTGCAGAAGACAACGAACAATGGTTAAGCATCAAGAAGAAGGCATTTTGCCTGGCTGCACTATTTCAAACTGCCAACTGAAGGACACAATATCTGGAAGTTTCTAACTAATTCGCTTAAAAGTCCCAACTTGAGATGAATCTTTTAAAGTTAGGAGCTGCTTTTTTTTTTCAACGATTTAGTGCAATTGAACCTGTCTTCGCATTACTCCAGAAAAAAAATCAAGTACTCCTTTGTCCTGCATTATTGAGGGGTTCTGTGAACCAGAACACAGACAGCTTTCAAGTTGAATTCAACTTGTAGCTCTTCTCAACTCTCACCTCAGGAAATGGCTAAGGTTTCATCAAGGCCTTCACCCTGAAACTAAAGTAATGCCCATTCCCTCAAAATCCATTCAATCTGAATCTGGATGGGAAGTAGTAGTGAAAGGACTGCTCGGAAGCCAATATGGAAAAAAAAAACAAAAATTCAAATTCTGCAGTTCCTCGGATGCTTGACAAGACTGGCTCCTCCATGCACCGCACCATGGGAAACTTCAACACGAAATTACCAGATAAGACTGGAGCCCCTTAGGGAGCAGGGCTTCTTTATTGAAGGAAGGGAATATGAACGAAGGACACTGTCAAAGGCATGCCACTGATACCTCGAAGAATGATCATTTATACATCAAAGTATGACTATTCTGGTAGCATGAATGACTATACATATGACACCTGTACTACTTAAACTATACCACTGACGACTACTTCCAATCAGAATGAAACATTCCCAAAAAGAAACTTGCAACTAACAAACATTATAGACTCCTTTACATAACTGATTCAGCTTTGACAGCCATAGAGGTGACACAGAACTAATGTTTCTTTCTATAAGTGAGAAGTAAAAAAAGGCAGGAAAGAGTCCCTCATATTATGTTTGATACCTCATAAAAAGGAACTAAGAGCGAAATAGAAGAGATCAATCCAAAATCAAAAGGAAGCATGGTGGTTAATGTACCAAAAGCAGGAACCACTCATGTTATACAGTAAAGATAAAAACTAAAAGCAAAGAATGATATCTAGCCTCAAAGACAAAAAGGATCAAGCAAATACCATCGTCAGCGTCTAATGGCCATATATGCTTGGCAAGGGCTTTATTCATCTGAAACATGTCAATAGAATTGACATGGAAAAGCTTGTGCAGTGATTCATCACACAATATTTTACGCCTATTGCTTGGATCTTGCAAATTTTTTTGTCGGATATGGTTCCAGATTCTCTTCACAACCTAAATTAAGAAAGGAGAGCGTGAATATGATGTGTATTATACTCTTCCGATAAATCACAATCCTTTTTACTGGATTTACCTCTGTTCTGGCCAATGTAGACTCTCCAACAAAACTTTGAAGCTGTGGAGAGAGGCTACACAACTTATTGAATCCTCCTCTCCTCTTGTTTACTTTTTCCTTACTGGCCGCACTAGAGAAATAACATTCACAGGAACTACCATTAGAATCATCGGCTTGAAGCTCAGAGACTGTAAGATCAGTGCCAGTGACATTCATCCAATAAGATAAACAGGCAACTAAATGATTAGCCAAGTACTTCACAAAACCCCACAAAAGAAAAATCCACGAGCCCATTTAGACTTGAAATCAATAAGTACAATTAAGAGACTTCCCAAACTCTTACCTGAGAATCCTTTTTCATACCTGAATTTTCGAATGTTAACTTCAATTTCAAGCAAGTGGTAATGCATTTAAATGTTTCTAATGTTTTGGTAGCTTCATAAGCAACTGGATAATGTCAGCAGACGAATGGAAAGTTAACAATATTCAACTAGTCATTTGAGAAATAGGAACAACCCACCAGAATACTGCTTTCGCCGATTTTATTAGCCAAGGAATGATCACCAACAGAGGTTATGATACAACTTCCTTCTCATATAGTTCAATCTCTAACTAGGAGTGATGCACTTCCAATCTGATAGGGAAGCTAATTGATACATGATTTATCGATAGGCACATACCAAGAGTCCAAGAATATCCTATAACATCTGATTAAAGTGACCATTCATCTGGGTTAACCAGCATGCAACAATGGAACGTTATTGCAAGGCCATAATGTTTAAAGCTGACCCCTAAATACCGACATAAACAGAGTAATCTCTACTCGACCATTGGCTCCAAGAAAAGATAGGAATGTAAAAAGTAGCACGTTGCGGACGTCTTGGCCAAAATAAGGACCCCCAAATATCCAGCCTAGTTTCCAATGGCACTTGAAGAACAACAAAATATCCAATGCACCCGCACAAGCAACAGCATTCTAACGGAAAGACCACGTTTCAAATTTTGCTCACTTTCCCTGTCCGAACTCCCAAATAACTCGTAATCAAAGAACTACAGAGAATGACCAAAAAGCATGCGGCATACTCTAGACAAAGGAAAGTGCAATACGGAATAAACACAAAAAATCGCACTGATTAATCTTGACCTTCACAGCACCAGAATCGGCAATCATCGTCTCCCTCGACCACACCCAAAACTACACCCACTGTCACAACTTAAAAAAGGTGCCTTTTTTATCCACAAATAACCGTCGCCGAAACCATACGCCATTCCGAAAACAAAAAATGCTCGAGAAAGAACCCCGAATCTTACCGCCTCTTTTTACTTTTCTTCCACTCTCCTTCATCATCTCCTTCTTCTTCTTCCTCCTCCTCCCCCTCTTCCTCTCCATCTTCCTCCACCTCCCCATCCTCTTCTCGCTTGACGTCGGGCCCGTCGCATTGGCCGCCGTCATTGGCGCCGTCCTCCGGATTCCCGATGGATTGGAGATACGCGTCGATTTGTTCCCGGATGAACGTCTTGCGGTCGGACAAATCGAGGCCGAAATCCGCCTCCAGCTGCCGGCGCACGGAGCCGGCGGTGGCCTGGTCGAGGTCCGAATTCCGGAGGATCTCCCGGAGCCGGCTCGCGAGGTCCGATTCCGACACCATTTCTCTCACCTCCTTCCTCGTCGGGTCGGGGCGACGACTGCTTCCGATGGAGAAGACAAGAGATTCTTCGGAGTTGGCGTCTCATGCAGAGTGCAAGAGAGAGAAATTGAATCCAATTTGGGGGCTTAAAAAGGCGACCGCCGAAGAGGGCCGGAAGCGGGTTAGGGGGGCGAGGGCATTTGCGGCATTGCGGGCAACAAAAATCGGATTGGCCCGGCTCTTGCTCTTTCGAACGTGGGAAGTTGTTCTCTAAAGTCGGACCGGTTTCGGCCAACTGGTTTGACCGGTTCGACGTGATTGGAGGTTGGTTGGAACTGAATGGAACTTTATGAACCGGGGGAGCAAGACGGGTATTGGGATTCGAATTCCTTTAAGTGGGTTTGCCAAGGGAAAGCGAATAGCGTGAGAAGGGAAGGAAAGTCAGTGACGAAATTAGGTAAATGTATCCTTATCATTGAGTGCACCCATGAATACTTGTGTGCAAAGGTGATAATGATTGCTTTTTAGGCATCATTCAAAATACCTACCCTTTCCAATCGTAGAAATCAAATATGTAAATGGGCAAGATAATAAATACATTGTGCAATGAAGAGATTTAATTCCCATTATAAATGAAGGAAGTACTAAACAGAATTACCCAATATCCATGCGCACTATTCTTGTTCGATCTGTCGTGTATAGCAATTACAAAGTAAAATAATTACAATGATAATTCGATTTTTTCTATATAATAAATTTTTTTTTTTTACTGGAATTGGTCAACTCGTGAGGCTCATGACCTTAAAATTAAGAGTTCGAATCCTGTCTTCTCGTAATTATCTGAAGCCATAGTCAACCTAAGATCCGTAAGTAACTCCCTTGAGGCTTGGAATTGTCCCTATTCGTGTATAATTACCCGACCGGTTATCCGGCAACTGATTTGGAGGAACAATCGTGGAGGATTGACACGTGGACCGTATGGACCGAAATGTCCCCGTGATTGTACTTTTGTGGGGGACCTGGAGACAGCAGACACCTGAACCTAACTGTTGGGACCGGTCACAAGAGGCCCAAAAGGCAAGGCTCATGGGCTCAATTGAAAAATTGCGAATAGGTGGCGTGGAGTCTTGAACATTGCCCATTAAAACCAGAATTCAATTCCTTCTATAGTAAGATATCTACATTTCTCGGTAAGTTGGCCACTTGTGTTTTGTTAGTATATTGAGTGGCAAGAGAGAGTGATTTTCTTTCTTCACTACTTTTCTCCATAGTACCAATATAATTTAGATCATATTTGTTTCACTGCAAATTTTATGATAAGGGAATATATTTTTCATAAAATCCTTTTCTAAAAAACAGCTTATTTTTTATTTGCTTGGAAATTAAGGGAAAGTAATTTCCTTATAATTAGAAGGGGAAGTTTTGTTTCGAGGAACAAAAAAAGAACAGAAACGTGTTTAGTAAAAATTTTGTTCTTAGGAACAAATTTGAAACAAAACAAAAAGTAGAAAAACTTGTTTATTGTTTTGGGGACAATTATGAGAAACACTTCTTTTTTTTTTCCTTCTTCTTCCTTTGGCCGGCAACCTCGCTGGAGCGTCACTAGCCCTTGGCGAGCTCGCCCAACCACCGGTGAGGCTCGGTCTCATCGGGCCACCATTGGGCAATGCCGACTTGGCGGTGGCTTGGCAAGTCCGAGCCTCGCCGATGGCTGGGCGAGCTCATCCTCGCCGAGGGTCGGCAAGGTCTAGAAAAAAGAAAAAAAATGAAAAAATATAATAAAAATATTGAAAAATTATATAAGTTTACCAAACACAATTGTATTCCTGGATTATAAATTTGTTGCAATTACCAAGTGTGTTCTTATGCTCATAAATTATTTCTTGGAACATAAAAAAAAAAAAAAAAAACTATTTCTGTTCAAAAATTATTCCCTGAAATAAAAATGTTACCAAACGCGGCCTTGGCCACTTGTGTTTTTGTTAGTATATTGAGTGGCAAGAGAGAGTGATTTTCTCTCTTCACTACTTTTCTCGATAATATCAATATAATTTAGATCGTATTTGTTTCACTGAAAATTTTATGATAAGGGAATATATTTTTCATATAAATTCTTTTCTAAAAATGGTTTATTTTTCATTTGCTTGGAAATTAAGGGAAAGGAAATTAAAGGGGAAGTTTTTCTTGGCCAATCTAAAAATTTGTTGCTTTTTCACAAAAAATGTTTTCCATCTTTCAAATGAACTAATTTTATATTGTGAAAAAGAATACGTTTTTTTTTTTTTTTTTGGCAGTGAAAAAGAATACGTTGGATCACATAATTGATAAGCAATTAATGTCGTCACCTGCAAGTTCTTTTCCTCTGAAGCATCCGCGTCGTGATCTCCCAGACCACAAAAAAGAAGAGAGAGGCGTGTAGAGACTTTGATCAAACTACTTTAAAATCGAATACCAAACAAAAATGTGTGACCCAGATTGAATAAACTTAAAAAATGAGGGGAGAAAATGGGGAAAAAAAGAAGAAGCAAAAAGAGCCCATAGATTGGTGACAGCGTCATGAAATGTAGGGTTGGTCGTTGCTATTTTCTCATGAAATTATTTAGAATACAAAATCATTTCCTCCCTGACGCTGGCAATAGATAAACGAAGCTTTGAGACGAAGTTTAGCTCATTGGAATTGCCAAGTATATACCTTGCTTGATTTTCACGACCAGAATACTAAACAAAATATTCAGAAAATCATCAGTTCAGCTGGCAGTAGCAGCACGCTTCCAGTTGCAGCAGCTTCTTGAAGTAATATGCACTCTTGCCCATTGTGTTAATACTGGGATTTCTCTATTTTCAATTTTTTCCCCACTTTTTATATCTTTTTTTATATCTTATAATGTGCAAAATCATGTTATTTTTAATCAGTTTAGTTCTAATACTCTTATTGACTATATCGTATTGTCTTGACCTTTTCAATAAGCCACGTCTTATTATTTGTACCTTCTTCTTTTTTCGGTCGAATTAATGTTTGTACTTTTTTTTTGGTCAAAATTTTATTGTTTGTACTTGAATAATCGAAGACAATGCCATTTATAGAGATAGGGTCTTCAAGTATTATCACATGAATGAGCAAATTTATATAAAAAAAAGTTTATTTAACAAGTGCCCTCAAAGCATGCTTTAACTCACCAAGCAAAGAAAAATTGTTGTTTTCAAAGTGTTGATTATGTATAATATGAGATAGACTACATATTGAAAATAAGAATCTTTCCCTATTTAGATATTTATCATGTACTCCATAGGCACTTATTGATAAAATCGCGTCGACATGGACTTTTGCATATTCAACAATGGTAAAAGTCAACTCCTTAGTGATAAATCGCTTCTATTATGCATGTGCATACATCTACAACCTAAGTTAATTCTCATACCATTTCATTTGAATTTTGGAATGTTGAACGTTGGGAGTATTCCTTTATAGGTGGGGAAGAAAGACATTCACCTAGGAACTTGAGAGACCTTGGGGGAAGGTAAACTTCCCTTATTTTCTTTAAAATGGACTATCACCAAGAATGCAAATATAGCCTCCTATACTAGAAATGAGAAGGTGAAGCTTTAATGGGCTCCTATTGGGTTAACTCGTGTTTCGTACAATGTTATGTAATTTGTTTATTGGCTCAATACTCCTGATTATTGAATACAAGATATATTATATATTGAAAATAATGATTTTTTCCTATAAATATCAAGTGCTCTATGAACAGCTATTGATAAAATCATATCTACAAACACTCTTGCGTATCATCGATGGCAAAAATCAACTCTCTGGTGATAAAGCGTTCCCGTAGTTATCTAGAATTGTTAATTAACGTAATAAAAAGAAAAAAAAAAAGTGGAACTGATATTTTGTGTTCTTTTTTTTTGGGTCGAACGGATATTTTGTGTTCGGGTGTCGGAAAACAAGGGGAAGCAACAGTACCGTCCTGTCCAGCTGTTTTGGGGCGGTTGCGGGCTTTTTTGTCCGAAGGTGGAAACAGAGCCAAGAAACGAGGACACCTCGGAACCCGTGAATCATTATCCGTTCGCCCCGGGTAAGTAAAATACCTTAAATGCCCCCTTCCCCCTCTCTACTTTTCCTTCTTCGAGGCATCGTCATCATCGTTCTTCCGTGCACAAACACGGCCTCGAAGACAAAATTCGAATCTCTCGCTCGCTCGGTCCCTTCTCGATCTCTGGAAATTCGAATTTGTCCATAGCGTCGATCTTATTTCCGGGTCGGGCTCGGGATAAACTCGCTCCAAGTGGTGCGATTGTGACGGGCTCGGTCGAAATGAACGGTAGCTGTGCCCGTGCTGGACAATGCCACGTGAACTGCGAAATTCCTGATAGCGCCTCGGTACTCGCCAAAAAAGTGCTCCGTTATTGGCGAAGGGAAGGGGAGAGGCGCCGCTCGGGCTTCTCCATTTTTTGCCCAATCTCCCGATTCCCTTTCAGCCCGAAAGCCAAGGGCATTTTCGTCAACTCAACCGCCCCCTAGGAACTTCGGTGACTCCGAGGCGGATCAGCTACAGGCTGGTCCGTATTAATCTCTTTATTTTTGTCAAAGCCAAGGATTGAATTGAGGCGGCGATTTTCGTGTCAAATTGTGCTGGAGTGAAAAGAAAACATTGTTTCTATTCGTACCAATTTATGAATCAATGTTATTTTAACCTTCGGAAGAGCACAATCGATTTAGAGGTTTTGGAAAATAGATAAAGAGCATATATATAAATCAAATGGCCGGACTTAATCGAGTCATAAGATATGGTACTTTATGAATCGTTAGATAGTTGGATATTTATACTTAAATCCGTAAATTTTAGTCATAAAATATATATACAATATTAGTTTAAAAAAAAAACGTCAACATTCAATTTAATAATTCATTGTTTGATTTCTTATACTTGCGAAACTTATTTCTATAGTCATTATTCAATAATTGGAAGCCCATTACGAAGCAATATGATTGGAAAATGACACGCGCGCCAGTTGAGGAAGCTACATGTTTATTTATTTTCTCACACTAAATATCATTAGTGTTTTCTTAAAGAATTATTGTTGGGATAGGCGAGACAAAAAAACTAAAAGGGGGGCAAAGGCGATATGACGGAGATTTTTTATTTTTTGGTCAGAGACGTGATGGAGATTAGAGAGTCAATATTTGAAGGACAAAGAAAAAGTCTTAGATTTTTTTCCTACCTGTCTCTCTCTCTCTCTCTCTCTCTCCCCCGTGACGTCGAACCTCTTTGGATAAGACGCATTAAAAAAGGAGAAGATAAAGGCAAAAAAATAAAATAAAATATGGAACAACTGCTGCTGCTGCTGCTGCTGCTGCATCTGCTGCTGCTGCTTACCTAGAGAGAGAAACACCCAATCTTTTAGAGAGAGAGAGGGACGCCATTCACGAGCTAATCGCCGACCCCCGCGACACTCCCCTCGCGATCCGTCACCAAGAAATCCCACTTTAAACTTAAAAAAGGAGAGAGAACGACAGCAGCCAGCGAGCAGCTCCTCCCTCCCTCACGGGTCGATCGATCTTCCCCCTCCGCCTTTTCCCACCTCCCCCGATCGAGCCACGTCACCCCCACGGGCCCCCCAACCGCCCCTCCCCTCCACCCTCGATCCCCGATCGGGACCGCCTCCTCCCTTTTTCTCCCTCGCATGGGGTGGCGTCGCTGGGAAGTGAGCTCGATCATGCGGAACAAGCTCGGCGAGCGACTGACTGATTGATCGAGGAGGCCGCGTAGGGTTTTTGCGGAGGTTTTCCGGGGAGGCGGCTTTTTGTCGGGCGTTCGGGTTCGGGCGGGGGATTGCGTTTTGGCTCTCTCCGCTATGGATCGGGCGGCGATCACCGTTGGGCCCGGGATGGACTTGCCGATCATGCACGACAACGATCGGTACGAGCTGGTGCGCGACATCGGATCGGGGAATTTCGGCGTCGCGCGGCTGATGCGGGACCGGCAGACCAATGAGCTCGTTGCCGTCAAGTACATCGAGAGAGGGGACAAGGTTCGCTGCCGTGATTCCTCTTGCCGTTCTGTCTCTCTCTCTCTCTCTCTACCGTTCTAATTTAAAGGACGTTTTTCGCGGTGTGGAACTCGCTCCGCGGTTCTTAAGATCGCGTTTTTCGATGAACTGTGGAGAAGTTTTTGAGAGCTGACGGCATTCTTTTGTTGAATTTCATTTTCAACTGTCCATGCCCTGAACTCCGTTGTGGAGAATTTAATGCGAGATTTGGGATCGCGAATCTTCTTATCTCCACTTGCTGAGATGTTTTTAAGTACGCTCGTGCATTCGTCTATTCGGATCCAAACAGAATCCGTTCGAGAGTTGCGCTTCATTTAGAGCTGCATATCTGCAGTCCAAATTTAGAAAGTGTATCCTCTTGTTCAAAAGTCATATGCTTCATTTACAGCTGCTGCATATTTGGAGTCCAAATTTGGAAAAAATTTATCCTCTTCCCAAGCTCATGATGGTGGGGCATAGTGAGTCCTCTGAAGTTTGTTCTTTTAGTCATGCTTTCATACATTGTTAGGAGGACTAACTTTCTGGTACCGTCAAAATTTGGTTCGAATTTGCTGCTTTTCGTGACTTACACGCTCGTGATCGTCATGTAAATTCTTAGATAATTGCTCCTAATAGCTGAGGGATTTATTCACTTGAATTCCTTGTAATTATTAGGTTCGCATGAGATCTTGATCATATGATGCAAATGTTGAGAGAATGGGTTTTAGACCCATATATTAGATTTTTTGCTGAAGAGCTGTAGCTTTCTCTATTTAATCGAGAAGTGACCTATGCTGCTATTTTGTGACAGATAGATGAAAATGTGCAAAGGGAAATCATTAATCACAGGTCACTAATACACCCCAACATCATACGATTTAGAGAGGTTTGTATCCAGTGAATTCCTTTTACAAGTGAGAATTTTTCCTGCCATTCTTCCAATTGGGTTATGTCACCTCAGACCCTTGTTCTGCCATCTCTCTGTAGGTCATATTAACGCCAACTCATCTAGCTATTGTCATGGAATATGCAGCTGGTGGAGAGCTCTTTGAAAGGATTTGTAATGCTGGCAGATTCAGTGAAGATGAGGTTTTTTATTTATTTTGTGCAATCTTTTTCTCCTCCTCCCTGCTATATATGCTGCTGAACAAGTAAATAGGTACCTTCATTTGCTGCAGGCTCGGTTCTTTTTTCAACAGCTTATATCAGGAGTTAGCTATTGCCATACCATGGTATGCCAATCTCGGATTTTCTTTTCTATTAATCTCACTTGGACACGTTGTCCAGTTGTGAAGTCTGACCCCCTTCGTACTCATCATCCAGCAAATATGCCATCGTGATTTGAAACTGGAAAACACATTGCTGGATGGCAGTCCAGCTCCTCGTCTGAAGATCTGTGATTTCGGCTACTCTAAGGTCTGCTATGCTCACTTCAGTGAATTTCAGATTGGGATTCTTGTATTTGTTTAGGTTTGCTATGGATACAGAAGTTGATTGGCACAATTTATCAATTTTATCAGGAGAGATGACAGTTCATTATGTGTTATATGCGGCAGAGCTGTGTTCTTCTGTTAGCATCTCCTTAATGCTTCACCAAAAGCTTTTGTTTGCTTATCTTACCTGTCTCTTTGTTTTTTAATCATTGTCAGTCGTCCTTGCTGCATTCACAACCAAAATCAACTGTTGGGACCCCTGCATATATCGCTCCTGAAGTTTTACTCAAGAAAGAATACGATGGCAAGGTATTTAATGTTCCGTGCCTCTAGTGAATTCAGACTCTGGGGTTTTCTGGGGTATGACTGGTTGATGGTCCTTTCGTGGCTCTGTCATTACTGCTATTGGCTCTTTTAAGTCTAATTCTCCTTAAAAAACATATTGACTGAGTAATCTCTTTAATCTAAATTCAACTATTTGCGGATGACTAATAATGATATCATCGGATTCTTTGCAATATGACACTTTTGATTTGGTCTGTAACTGCCATCAGGTTGCAGATGTCTGGTCTTGTGGTGTGACCTTATATGTAATGTTGGTGGGTGCTTATCCTTTCGAGGACCCTGAGGACCCCAAGAACTTCCGGCGAACCATACAAGTAAATGATTGCTAAATTTAGCAAGTCACTTCTCTGATGTGTGGAACTGCTCATCTGATTTTTTTTCTTCATGCAGAGAATTTTGAATGTCCAGTACTCCATTCCTGACTATGTTCATATCTCTCCCGAGTGCCACCATCTGATTTCAAGGATTTTTGTGGCTGACCCCACAAAGGTTAGCTTACCGGCTCTTTTTCTTTTTCTTGTCTGGAGTCAGCATGATTGTAGCTGTCCATTTGATGTCAGGCAAAGGGGAAGACTATGTTTGTGTCTAGTTTGAGCTGTACGCCTTAGCTTGGACGGGTTTTCTGTTTTTGCCGTGTACTGTACTGAACTTCCCAAAGTCATAGTCAGGTTTTTGGAAAAAATTTCACATTAAATTCTCTTTCGAGCCTACTCGTGTGACATAATTATGTGCACTTATTAAGGCTGTGGATAGGATGGAGGATTGATACATAATTTATTCCTTCTGCCTTGAACAGACAGAAGATGTTGAGCACTGATTCGACATTCATGTTATATCCCTCCATTCATGTGTCATTTTATACATTTAGACTTGATGATTTTGTTTCTTTGTTTTGTGCTGACTTCATCTGATAAGACACAGACAAGGAACCTAATCTTGCAATTTCATCAAATCTTACATCATGTTATTTTGCTCCAGAGGATTACAATTCCTGAGATACGGAATCATGAGTGGTTTCTGAAAAATCTTCCGGTGGATCTCATGGATGAGAACACAAAGAACAATCAATTTCAGGAGCCAGATCAGCCTATGCAGAGCATGGAGGAAATCATGCGGATCATTTCTGAGGCCACCATACCTGCCGCTGGTACCAACAACCTCAACCAGTATCTGACTGGCAGCCTTGACATTGATGATGACATGGATGAAGACCTGGAATCAGATCCAGAACTTGACATTGACAGCAGTGGCGAAGTAATCTATGCAATGTAGTTGTGACAGTAAACTTTCATAAGATGATGGGGGTATATTGTATATCTTTCTGCAAATCAGAAGTCAGGTGGATGATGCTTCTTCGTGGTGTTCATGATGGTGAACTCTTGTGCTGTATGTTGTTTCATTTTGTCACAGATGCATCTTTAAACTTATAAATCTTGTATAATCTGATTTGGACCCCCTTGTTATATCTGCTGCTTTTGAGGGAATGCAATTTGCTACTTGCATGCCTGGTAATTTCAGCGTAAGAAGTTTTTTGTGGAACGTTGTTTTGGTAAAGTGAAGGTGCATGATCTGATGTGTAAAACTAAAAAGAAGCTGTCTCGCTTTATTAGAAGTGTTGGTTGTACTCAAATCTTTTTCTTTTCCGTGACTAAGCTCTCCGAGACCGAACTTGTGATGGCAAATTGTGAAGAATAGCAAAGCTCGGCATGTTTCCTAAGGCCGAGCATCGGAGGCGACCTCGTTTGTTACAACAATCCTTAATGAATAGGGGAACGGACACAAAGGTGCTAATGGCAATAATGCTGCAGGGGCAATCGCTGGTCTATTAGCCAGATCACTTCATTTCTTGGCAAGTAATGCAAGAAGAGAGGTTCAACAGTTTATCAAGACGATAAACGGTCTTTTCTCGTGTTTGGAAGTGGTTTGGAAGTGGCAAGAACTTCAGTACCTTCTGCAGGTAACATCCTATTCCACAAAGCTACAAGAAAGAGACGAGAGACAGACGCCAGCTTAAGAGCATGTGCTATGGAACAGGCTCGAAAACAAAGTGGAAAACCATCGTGCGCCTTCCCTCTAGCAGGAGAGAGTCGGTCCAAATCCAAATCACCCACTTGCTCAATCTTTTATAGTTCTTGGCCCTATTCCATATTTTTAAAAACTTTTCTAGGACGTGCAGATAAATCCGCTCCTATCAGAACTCGAGTGCATCCAAATCTTCCAACCTCGAACCTGGCATGAATCGCTTTCTTTCCCCCGTTTCCCCTGCATTTGGGCCACCACAATCTTTGGCAGTCCGGGAAATGTCTGGGTTTAGAATTTATTTTAATATGTAATGAGATGAACCAAAATAGACACAGACGTCTGGGTGGTGTAGTCGGTTATCACGCTAGTCTCACACACTAGAGGTCCCCGGTTCGAACCCGGGCTCAGACATCTGATTTTATCCTTCATTTTTATTTTATCATCATTCTGTCCTGTGATGTCATAATAATGTCCGCCTGAGTCTATAAACACATGTCGCTAAGCTCTAGTTGATAAATACCTGACGGGCTTTTATTTCTCGAAGCCAAAAAAGCGAAATGCAAAAATTTATGTTCAACAAAGCTTCAGTGAGATTCTACAATCCTTCGTATTGCTAAATGCTTTATTCTCTCCTGCATTGGTTTAATGCAACGTCGTTTCCATTGTGGCAACGAATGAGACCGGCTGTTTCAGCGGAGCTTCTACCATCACCATAAGAAGAGGAGGAGAAAAAGATCACATCCCGAATGGTGAACAAATTATGCACATACCCTTCTCTCCAATATTTGTGAAGCTTAACAAATGAATTGTTAATGCATTGTACAAGCACAGCGCGCAATATATTGACATGGAATCGATGGCGATCCGCAATTAGTTTTAAGGCATATATATATATGGTTAGGAACTGCAATCTTTGGACAGTAAGATTGGGGGAAAAAAGAACTGTGCTTTGGGGAAAAGAAAATAAATCATGGAGGAAGAAACATAAAAGAGCAACACAATCCGAACTCTACGGTTCCTGGGAAGCATAGCTAGAGAGACTACAATTTCTGTATGATCCCCCGTCAGAAGAGAACTATTCGACCAAAAGAATGGGGGACTAAACCCACATAACGGCAAAATCGGTTGATTTAGCCGATATGCGGCATGCCATGCTCCTCCACCTCCATTCAGCTTCCATGCGGCGGCTGATGCTGACATGCCGATGCTTACTATGATGACATCAATAGTCAATTTCCTCATAGCAGTTATAACCTGCATCACAACCCAAGATGGACAATAAGGCCGTAGGACCATCGTTTCCGATGAAGGATGACAAAATAACTCACAGTGCTTGTTCTAAAAGGAGTGATCTTGGATTCTGCAGAGGTTCTAATACATAAACAAGGAAGCTGGAACATTGAGATCCATCACATTGCGATGCTAATTTGCAATAGCATCTGAGGACCACCTCATTGAGAATATATCAAATTTCTTAAATGACTTCAAATAAATAGAGTTGGGAAAATATAAGAAAATCCATTTTTTTCTCATTGTACTTATTTGAAGTGCAGTCGGATGGCTTTAGTGAATTGTACACATCAAGATGAAACACATATGAAATTCAGTAACAACGAATTGGCACTGCTGGGAGAAAGAAAACAGTTGCTACTGAAAAAGCTTCGGATTTTGAAATTATCGAGAGTATTCCTATAAACAAGAAAAAACAGACAGTCCGACCAGTTAGTAGCAAAGTTTAAATGTGGAACTATGGGGGCGAAAAGGAATAGGTAACAACCAGAAGATTAAAGAAACGACTTCTGTACCTCTGAAAACAGCAGGACCACCATTCAGAAAATTTAGACCGATCCCTTCCGGGGCCTTCTATTCCATAAAAAAGCATACCACAAAATCCTCAATAGCCCTCCATTTGCAAAGTGAGGAATAAGTATGCGACCCCAGTAAGGGTAATAAGGTCCAGGCAATTTCAGCATCGTAAAAAAACAGCAATGGCAATCAGATGCCATGGCACTTCTGCATCCTGCCAAGCAAGCAAAAGAACAAGCCAATAAACAACATAACAAAGTGGTTCCCTCCCCCCAACTACACTCCAGATATGAATCATTACACTAGAAAAAGATTCACCCTGCTAAAAGGCAGAAGTCAAAATTTGCTGAGCTGGCATTTTCTTGAAATTACATGGAAGTGGAACAGAAAGTTCTACCTTAAGCAGTGGAGATAATTCCAGTGCTGTCTCGTTTAACACCCCAGCAAAAGCAACACCAACGAGAAGTGGCAAAGGCACAAGTCGCAGCTTCTTTTCATGAGCACAATAGGACATCTCACTTAGAGAAGATACAGCAAATAATGGTACACACAAGAACTTGACTACTGCCAAGACAAGATCAAGAATGAGTTGAATGAAATTCTCCAAAGCTCGGATCCAAGGGAAGCTCTTGACTGGTTCTGGTGAACTGTCCCACAACTCCTTCCCCTTATCTAATAGATGATGAAAACTCATTCTTTCAGGATCGCCCGAGTGCCTTGCCGCCATTCCCATTGCACACAAAAGAGGATGCCTACCATTCTGAACCACACTCATTTGTTCAATTCTGAAGTTTTTATATCCTTTACTATGCTGTGGCCAACCCAGCTGTGTCAGACACATAATTTTCATGGTCAGTTACATGTCTGAAAATTCCAACCAAATCTATATCTTACGAAACTGCATATCTATCATTTTATATCAGCTACTGGCCCAAAAATTAGAAGAACTTAAAAGACAATAGCAAAATGATATCGTCAAAGCGTCTTAACAAACATAACAATGGAGAACAAAGCCAAGAAATACAGAAATACTAATCAACACAGGAGTCTTGTTTAAACCTGGATATAGATTAAAAAACCAAGCCAAAAGCAGTATCTTCCAGGTTAAGAGGAAACAAGATTAAATAGTAAAAGATATGACCACTGATCTTATGAGATCAATGATACATTACACCTCCACCAATCTCATGATCATTGATGTTGAATCTAACTCAACCCCTGAATTTAACAGTGAGATAAAGTATCATCAGCATTTAAGAAGCCAAATTACCGACAATCATCAAGAACTTCAAAAAAAAATTCGTACCGAGAGCAAGCTCCTAAAAGGGCTCAAGAAATTAGATTTACAACCTAAACGGTGCAATTCAAGACAGACATTGGGCGAAAGAATTCCGTAAAGGAAATTATCCAGTTGTTTTCAGACAGAGGTTAAGTCTGATGATAGCAGAAAAAGGAGCTCATATAGACAGCCCAAGAAGGAATCGACTTTATCTAAATAACCAACGTAAATTTCGCCGGAAAAAACCACACGGAGAAATTTTCTTCCAGTTCAAAGCTAAAGACCCAATAGAAAGAATTCTGACAAAGGGGGAAAAAGAAGACGGGAGCTTCGAGAAAAAAAAATTGGAGATTTTGACGCTTACCCTGAATTGCCCAAGAGAAATGGGAGGAGGAGGATTCCCACAAAACAATCTAGAGGGCCTATCGATAGATGGAGACGAAGGGAAGATGGAGGCCATTTCCAAATTGCGTTCGAGCCCTTGCAAAGTTCACATGCACTCAGCTTCTGCTGCTATGAGCGTGTGTATGAGATAAGGTGGTCTCCCGATTCTTCAATTCCTCCGAGTCGCTTCTGCTTCTGCTTTTGCATGTAAGAAGGGTTCGAGGGGGGCCAGACCGAACCGATTCTGCATCATAAATTGTGTTTTGCAGTTTTTGCCTTACAATTTTATTTTTCCACTTTTTGCAAAGATGGGACGGATATGAGGTGAGCTGCAAATATGAAAAATGATATGAAATCTAATGCAAATATATATACAATATAAAGTGAAACATAACCTAATGCCCGGATCTCGATGCCACGGGTTGGGGATTCAAACACTAACACCGAGCTCCTAGGTCTGGCCTATGTGGACCCGGGCTTGGCCTTGATGACTCGAGCCTAGATATGGGTATTAGAATCTCGAGTTTAGTTGCACGAGGATGAAGACACAAGCATTAGGGTGTCAAGCTGGCTTGTGTGGATCAAGGGTCCGCCTCCATAAATAGAGGCCTGAGAACAGATATCGGGTTCTCCAGTCCAGCCTCTATGGACCTAAGTTTGGGTAACGAGGAGCTTGGCATGGGCACTAGAGTCTTGAGCTTGGCTTCTATGGAATGGGGACAGCGGTGGCCATGCCTAGGTCATTGAGGTTGGACATGGCACCTTAATGATCGTACTTGATTACTTGACTGTTCATGTCCAGATTAATAGTGCTCAAATAGTACATGTTTATTTAGGAAAATAAAAGTAGGTTTCATTTCAATTGGTGAAAAATAATTATCAATTTTATTTTCAGATTTCCATGTAGTATCAGAAAATAATGTTATTTTTTTGAATAATTACTTTTGGAAAATATTCTTTAGAAATGTCGAATTTCCGTGACATGTAGCCCGAGGAATGCCTAAAGATGACCAATAATCTTTTTTAGCAAATTTGCTTTGGTGCTCACTGCTTGATGTGACGAACAAGTGGCACCGCGACCACGAGCGAAACGCAGATTTGGACATCGATTAGTAGTTGGCTCGAGCCTTGAGGTCAGTGGTTCACTCATCGAGCCAACCCGATTCATTTCGTGGAGGCAATTTACTTTGTGGGTCGCATTCTTCGCCGAACGGCACTCTAATTTTGCAATACCCTTTTCTTTCAGTGGAAAATATATCGACAAAGGGGATCTTTTAAGGACATATCACATGGAAAACTATCAAATCTTGTAGTATTCTGACTTTATTAATACATTCGAACATTGGTAGATAACTCTTTCGACAAAGTCCAGAGAAAGGCTATAGCATAGAGCATGAGCAGTCGCCAAACCAGAGACTAAACTAATGTCACTTTAGAACCATGTGGGGGCTGCAACTTGCAAGACAAGCCCGATGGAAAAGGGACATGAACATGCGAGAGCACCGAGTCACAATACACCTGAATGTTTGAACGCAATAGTTTCTTAACATCACAGAAAAAAAAATCCAACTCGGGCTGAAAATACAGAACAAGACAGGAACATATCTCATCTTACTAGAGGTCAACAACCCTAATGCAACTCTAGTTCCTCCACAACATCTTTTCCTGAACCCCTTACAACATGCTAAGATACACCAAAATAACTGTCTTAGAACATCAACTCTTAACTTATTCCAACGTCATTCGCATCTTCGCGAGTTCTTTGAAGATAAGGTCATGCTGCCTGGTGCCTGCCATGGCAAGTGAAACATAAGTTGTTCACATAGCAGAGCAGACCAGTCATATGATATTATTGGCACAGAATAAATGCATGTATTCAGACAGAAATTTCTACTATAAACCATGACATGATAGTTACTTCACAATAAACTAAAAGGAAAAGGAGCAATGTAAATAATGCAACATCAAAATTGAGTTTCAGCTCTTGACACTAATGAAAAGGAAAACTTAATTTGCCCTTCTTTCTGGTTTGGAAAAAGAGCACACGCACGTAAAGTGATTGTTAATTACATGTTACAATGTGCATATAATATCAAGCCATTGGTTGTTTGTCAAGAAAAAGCAGGAAGGGCGTCACAAAAGAAGAAAAAAGGATCATGTTACCCTTATGTAAAAACACAGAGAGAAAGGCATAACAGTTCAACAGAAGAATAAACAAAAGCTATAGCTCAGACACAACTCGTAGTTAAGTAAGCTTTCTTGAACAAAATCTGCGCATGCTCATTCACTCACAATAATGCATCAGGGAAACAACGGCAGGTAGTTAAGCCCCATATTCTCAGGTAATCCCATCATCGCATTGAGATTCTGCACAGCCTGACCAGAAGCTCCCTTGACAAGATTGTCAATCTGCAAAAACAGGTTTAGACAGCTTACCATGATAAGATGACTTCATGTTACAGGAAAATTAAGCATTTAATATAAAAATGGACACTTGGGGAACATACAACAGAGATTAGTATTGCTCGTCCAGGAATTCGATCCGGAAAGACATTCATTAGACAATAATTGGATCCTCGAACATGTTGAGTATGAGGAACATTTCCTTTTCCTAATAAAACAACGAATTCCTCATCCTGCAAGATAAGATGAATTAAGTGATCAAATCGTATGAAGTATGTGGGAATCAATCTCCAAACACACTTGATAATATGAGAAGTTGCAGAACAACAAGTCTACTACATGACTGACTGAACAAGATCCATGAAATAAATTTACTTCGATTAAGCCTAACATGAGCACTGAAAACAAGTACTGCAGCAAACACAAGCTAAAGTCAATACTTAGAACATTAAGCCATTAAATGCCAAGCATTAACAGGCCAGAAAAAGGTTACCTGGTAAGCAACTTTAAGCTGCTCATATAGATCATCTACCGTTACACCCAAAGGCATTTCAACATAAATAGTTGATTGCATTCCTCGGCTCTACATAAATAGATGAAGAAAACTAAAAATTATTGCCAGAGAAGCAGAATTTCAACTTTAATAATGGGAATACATCAACATTGTAACTATGACCATTGGCATCAAATGTGGGGTAAAGCTGACAGTGATCTTTGATCGTGCAGCTTCAGATAATCCCTGCTCAATCTCTGGAACTGCAGGAAAGGAAATCACAAAAGGGAGCAATCCAGATTATTGCACTTGCTTTAATGAATTCATCCATGAGTTAGAGTCATCAAACCCCAGACCCAGCTCAAAAGAAAAAAAGAATGGAAAAAGAATGTCATCAGCTCGCCAAACAAGAACTCAAGAATGTAAATGCATAATTGGCAGATATCACACTGGGAAGCTCATTTCATCCAGACACAAATGAGGAATCTGGTGGAATTCCATTAGAAGAAATTCCAAGTAGAATAGTTCTAGAGTAACATCAATCCTAGAATGCTAACCAAACAGAAACATTAGCTTCTGATAACTAATGAAACACGCGCCCAACTTGAATTCCTAGATTCCCAAAATTACGAGCGATTCACTCCCAAAGGATATCATGCTTCCCTATTGTTTTTTCTGACCAATATAATGCTTCTCTTATGAGGCAACCCTCTAAGCAACATAGATCTTATTCATGCAGACACCTTCTAGAGGATATCAAGAAATGCACCAGCAGTATGATATAAGTTTTCTCCCACCACCCGTCATGATAGCTTAATTTAAGCATATAAAGACACCACAATGAAATGAATTTTCAGAATTAAGACTGACCATGACGATGTTTCGTAATGCCATAAGAATGTATGCCTTCAGCTATTTCAGTGTACAAGTTAGCTTCCTTAGCACCACGTCCTGCACAAAATTTTCGATTTTATACATAAGAAATGCTAAAGAGAGCTTTCATGGCTACTTTATATTTGGATGTGGCAGGAGAGAGACCCTTGGGAAGGGGAAGGGAGGGGTTGGGGAAAAGCAAGAGAGAGGGAGAGAGGCTAACCTGCACCACTGACACCAGATTTAGAATCTATAATGATATTTTTTAATTGAATAAGATTAGCCTGCAATTCAATGATAATGATTGAATCAAAAAGTGGCAAAAGAATGGTCTAAGGGCGTTTCATTTCATTATTCAGCTAGACACCTGAACCTTTTATTGCTAAAACCTGCTTGCAGAAACATAAGAGAAAAAGGTGCCAAAGTTGTCCACATAAAAGACTTTTTCTAATTTACTACAATGAAATAACACCACACTGTGTTACATCTAGTCATAACTGTTGCTTGACTTCTCAAGGAAATGTCCAGAATGGCTTAAAATTTTCACCAGCATCATATCACATACTTATTTTCCCTAACAATCCTCTAAATAATATTTGATGGTTAACTCAATTACTCTAAGCTACCAAACATTTTAGTAGCTAATTGCCAGGCATCACTGCAATATACTGAAAACATATCATCAACATTCACTGTTGTACGAAGGACTTGGAAATTTTTAGTGCTCCTAGAACACCCAGAAAGCCTAGAAAAGCTCAAAAACAGGAATCAAGCTTCCTAAGAAACCAATCAAATGTAGCACAATAAAGTACTTCCATTGTATTTGAGTGTCAAGAATGGACAAATTAAAAATGGTAGAACATACCCTTATCAAGGGAACAAGGGGGAGTTGAATTGAAGTTGGGTAGCAACCAGGATTAGCAACTAGATGAGCATGTCTTATATCCTCCCTCGAAATCTCTGTTAAACCATATACAGCTTCTTTCTGGATAACGGTAACAAAGAAGTTAAAGAGGTGGAGAATAAAGCCCACACAGTAAAGTAAAATGAAAATTGCCAACGATACATGTAATATCATGGCCCTGTTCTGCAGCATGGAAATAACATTTTCACCATCCAGTAAATCAATAAACTCTGACAAAGTTGCATTGATGACATGATTTAGTTTACAACTTTACTTATGCATGCAAGTCATGACTAGCAAGTTAAACACATGGCATTACTTCATCAGAAACTTGTTTTCACAAAGGAAATATTATTGAGGACATACAGAAGCACACTCTCAGGCTCTTCACATCCCAGTGAATGAAAATGTGCGGAGTAAGATAGGAGAAACTAGATACCTGCAACTCTGGTGCTCGGTGTGGTTGACCATACCACTCTTCATATTCTAAAATGTCTCGCAGCCGAAAATCCTGAATACTTGTAAAAAGAATCACAACCGTTCATATTTACCGCAAGAGGAGTGTAAAGAAGTTGTGACAATGTTAAGACAGTAAAAAAAGAGCTTGAGAGAAGCATACTGCAGAAAGATCAACAATCTTCAAGTTTTTGGGAAGACCTTTGATTATCTCCTGTAATTAATGTAGGAGATAACATAGTCAACTTTCACATTGTAGACAAGAAACTTCATCTGCCATCATTTTTTTCAAGACCAAAGGTGATTGATACATGAATACCAACCTGTGTCGTTCCATGTGGCAAACAGCAAAATACAGCGTCCACTTGAGAAAAATCTGCATCTTTGACAGCAACCATATCCGGCAAATCCTGCAAACATACTGGACGGTCAGCTTATAATGTGCTAATCATGAAGGAATTGTTAGTATGGTTAGGCCATTAAGAAAGAAGGGAAAAAAGACTTCTGCTTTTAATTTTCTCTTTTTCTGTAAAACTCATAACAGGATCACTGGCTTTATAACAATAGAATCAGATGCGCGTGACCATTGATTGGTAGAACACTAACAAAGGCATAACTTCTTTTCCTAATTACACAAAGCAAGGATTTTATCACAAATGGAGTTGTGACCCACTGACCCCATCATATCTCCACATGTAGAGTTATAATTGCTGACTTCTGTAGGAATTGCACCCAACAACCCTCTTAAATTACCCAGTTAATGACATGAAGAGGACTAACAAGATAATCATTTGAATGCTGGATCAGCTAGTTAGAATGATAAAGATACATCTTTTAAAATTCCACACCCTCCAAGAAACAGCTCTCTACCAGGCAACTTTAGTTCATAGTTGAGACAAGAACAGGACTAGAACAGCTCATATAAGAAGAATAAAAAGTGTCTTAGAAAATGAGAAAAAGTCCTACTTGAGTGATCAGATGGGGGAAGACAGATCCCAGTGATTGCCCCGCCTTTCTGTCCGCTGTCATTAGAGTAATGCCGAAGTGAGGATGGTTTGCGAGGAGTCTCACTATCTGCCAGCAAATGATCAAACAGTGAAATCTCATCACACAAATTTCCCGATACAAGACACACAATGTCCTACCTCCGAACCAGTGTAACCGCTGGCTCCGAGAACGGCGACTCGCACGTCCTTCTGGAGCTTCTCACTTTTCATCCATGCAATTTGTGGAGACGATGCTATAGATGCTCTTACAAGCAGCTGTCTATTGCTCCATATATCGGATTTCACAATCTTTCCCTCCTAAAATTCACACAGAGTTTCTGCATTAACTAACTCCAATCGATTCAAAATATTCACAACATTCAGAGTAACCGAATTTTCCAAAGGCCACTGTCAAGGTCACCACGGTTTAGTTTGTAATTGAGAAATTCAATGCAGAACAATCTTCTGCAACTAAGCATTTCCGCCATAACATTCTCACGCATGCAACCACCAAAAGGATTACAGGTAGAGACACCTTCCAAAAGCATCCCGAATCCAAACGAGTGGCACTGGAAATCGACAAGCTCATCTTCAAATCCCGAGCTGCAAGACAAGAGAAAACGCACGAACTCGTGAAACCTCGTACGAGCACGTTTTTCGCAGGGAAAAAAAGGTAGCACATGAAGGGGACTTAGACAGAGCGAGATTATTGAAGTCAATCTGAGCCAGACAGCGTAAAAGGAACCGACCGCTTGCCGGAGCAACCACCGACGGTTGGATATTGGCACGAGCTCCAACGGCGGCGGAGATGGAGATGGAGATGGAGATGGAGGCGACGGCGCGACTGAGAGGAAACGTGAACGAACACTGTTCGGGCAGCTAGTTTCGAAGGTTAGCGCTGCTCGAATGCTCGTACGGAAGGACGCAAAATCTCAAGTCCAAATTTTTCTAAGGGAAAATTTTAAGATATGACCCATAAGTACCATCATTTTATTAAATAATAATATGAAGTTGATATCATTTCAAATAAAAATACGAAATATTAGTATATTTTTATATAAGAATCTGAAGTGGACCTTATTTCAATTAAAAACGTAAAATACCTTCATCAATTTCAAAGAAGGGCTTGACTCATCACTGTGAAGGACAATTTCATTTTTTAAAAATTTCCTTTTTTCTTGCTTTTTAATATTTTCATTAAAAAACTTAAAAAGAAAGGAAAACACTAGCCTTTACCCTATCGCCAATGGGGTAGTGACAAAGGCCGATGGGGTCACCAGCGCTTGCGGCCCTCGCTAAAAGTTGGAGAGGGTAGCGACCGTCTCTTAGATTTGGGTGAGGGTTGTCGGCCCTAGTGCAAACCTAGCGGCCCTTGCCCAATGCCTCCAAACCTCAGCAATGGGCCGGTGGCCATAGGCAAGAACTCCCACTTGCCTGTGTTTTTCCTTTTTTTTTTTTTTTTTTAATTTACTTTAAATTTAATTTAAATTTATAATCATTGATTGATTGGAATATTTTGCCAGTTGACAAGGCTAGTCCCTTATTTGAAATAGTCAGAGTCACTTCAGGCTCTTTTTTGAGACTGATATGACCGCTTAAGATTTTTATTTGAAATAAAATTGACTTCATAATATTATTTAAGAAAATGAGAGCACTTTATACTCTTAATTGAAATTTCCCTTTTAATAAAATTTGAAAATAAATTAACTATATTTTACATGTCTAAGAGATTGAATTAAACTTAAATCTTATGCTCAATTTATTTCGTGAAAAATGAATGATTTGAAAAATATTTTGTTAAAAATGATCGCTTTAACTAATTATTTCAAACAAGACAAGTTATTATTTTTAGAAAACGTTTTCTAAATCATTTATATTCTACAAAACAATCAGAACCCACATCGTAGAAAGAAAATTTTTGCAAAATCCTAATTTGGATTTTTAAAGGGTAAAGGACACAAATGATTCGTGAATTTAGTCTAATATGCAATGTGTATCTTAAACTTTTAATTTGTTCAATATGATCCTTGAATTATTAATAAATGTTTAATCTAATTCTTAAACTATATATTGTCCTTTTATTAATTTCAGTTAACAAAATTTGCTAACGTAACTTTCAATTTGTTAAGTTAAAAAAAAAGTTACACATAGATGTCGTGAGATATTCATCTCGTATCAAGATGTAAATCATTCAATAATAATGGACATAGGAATGCCCTAATTTTATTTTTCTTTTTTTTAACATACGTATAAATATTTACGTTATCAAATAATATCTAATTTGTCATTATAGCAAAATTGACTATATTGAACATTTACCAATAGCATAGAGATTACATTGAATAAATGAAAAGTCCAAAGAGGATATTATACGTTGAATAAAAGTTCATAGACAATTTTTGTTATTTTTCCTAATTTTTAAACTAACTTATTTGGCAAGATTTTATTCTTGCCCTTTGCATTCCTTCAATCTTCCAAATTTTTTGCTTTTGGTCATTAAGAAACATAAGAACATAAATTTTTGGGTTAATACTCCAAAAAACCTCAAACTGATATATCTGCGACAAATTTACCAAAAAATATTTTTTTTACCATAAAAAACCTCAAACTAATACAGATGTGACAAATTTATTCCGACTGATCATAAAAAATCATAAACTGGTACATTTATGATAAATTTACTCCAAATTAATTTATTCGACCCCAAAGCACCATAAACTGATAAATTTGTAATAAATACACCCTATGCTAAATTAGATTAATACCACAAAAAAATCACAAAAATTATAAACTGTGACAAACAGAGCGTAAAATCCTAAATTAGTATATCAATCAACTGGTACGTGTCATTTAACTTAATAATTTCACAGTAAAATTTAACGAAAACTAACATAGGGTAAATTTGTCATAAGTGTATCAATTTAAGATAAATTTGTCAAAAGTATATCAGTTTGGGTTTTTGATGGTCAAAAAAATAATTTATGGTAAATTTGTCACAGGTGTATAAGTTTGGAGATTTTCAGAATATTAACCCTAAATTTTTTCCTTTTTCGTTTTCAAATATTTTTTCTACATAGTAATGAAGCTCAATTTGAACGAGAAGTGATGCGGTAGTGAGGCCATGCCATCCGTTGAGATGGCGACACTTGGTCGGGTCATGGTCGGCACATGAGTGGGAGCCCATGTCCAGCATGTCCCGAGCAACGAGCCAGTGTCAAGTTTTAACTACCAACGAGATTTGAGAGTAACCAATGGTTTCACGTAATTTTCGGTTCGGAACAGCTATTCCGCCCCCCATGGAGCACTGGAATCCTCCATGTCGATACGCCAGTAACGCCACCCATCTCGTACAGTCTCGACCAGCCCGTTTCCCGACTATGTTGGAAAGCTCCATTAAAAAGACAAAACTGAAGACCTGAAGATTTTTATACGGCACATGGATTTCTCTTTGGTGGAACAATGGATCGTAAGAGTACACCCTCAATCATTTACATCTTAAAATGACTATATACATATAAATATACAAACACCGAGAAGAATCGAGAGTGTACACGTATTGGAAACGAATAATGAAACCGCCTTCTTAAATTTCCGCAGCTGAATGATATAATGTACAGATGCTGCAGCTAATGTGTTGGGTCGTGAGGAGACCGCTCACTATCGATCCAAGGTAGAAAGAAATGGAGTTCTGGATGCCCTCCTTGAACTCCTGTAGGTCTCGTCGGGTCGTCGGTTTCTGGGTGAATGCTCTTCTTGTTGTGGCATAAGCTCAGACAACCTAGCTCTTTCGTTGTCGATTCTATTCTGCAAAAGGGTGTTACTATCTGTTAACGAGTCATATCCATTTGAAGTTGATATCATCGGAACAAGTACATTGTCTGAAAAAGTGAGAAATACGAGTTTGCAAAATGTTGTGATGGCAGAGCCAACGGGGGTGGGCGAGATTCACCTTAATTTTAAGATCATGCAGTTCACTCTCCATTGAAGTGATTCTGTCTTTCAGTTGCTCGAGAGCCTCTTCAGCAACGGAGGGGCAAATTTCTGAATGTGGTTTGCGAAATCCAGCAACCTGGAAGAAGGAAAATCACATGTATTTTCAGTTGAGGACATCAGAGATGTTGACCAGCACTACCCCTGGTAAAGAGAGGGAGTAACACTTTCTATTTGCATACCTTCAAGATCCTGGTACACAAGCCCAATAGCTTCTGTGCTAATTGCAACTTCTCCTCCTCGGCTTCCTGCAGTAGATTCACCCGACCGTCAGCCATGTCTCTCTCTTTCTCACACACATGCGCACGTGCAAAAGAAATCCACACTAACCTTAAACTTGTCGCTCCACCTTTGTTCCTCGTCAAAATTTATGTATGGAGTCTTCCCAGCAGAAGCACGATGGCGGGCGAGCTCTTCCTTGACACGTGAAAGAATAACCTTGGCTCGCCGCAGTTTGTGGCCAGTTCTTCATTTTGAGTCTTCAACGTGTTATTCTCTTCCTGTTGCATCACATGAATATCATAAATGTTTAGCTTGGGATTAGGTTAAAAATATCTGGTATATAAAGAAGTCATATAAAGCCTGCCTTGATTTTGGCATGATGATGAATGCGCTGCTGGAGGTTCTGCTGGCCACTTAGCTTTAAAATTTCATCTTGAAGCTCTGTGATCTTCTTCTTGCACTTCACATTCTCAGTCTGATATAAGTTGAAGATGTGAGCGGCAGAGTTTCTATAAACAAGAAGCACATTCCTATCATATGCAGAGCCTATTCGGTTTCAACCTTAAGTACTTCGTTTTCAGTACTGAGCAGCTGCTCTTGTTGGCGATGCTTCTCCAATGCGATTTGGGCAGCGACCAATTCAGCCTGCCTTCTGTCAATTTCCTCTAGCCATCTGAAGGATTCAAACAACACTTGAGAAAAACAGAAGGATGCAAAAGAAACTCCCTGTTGTAGAATGACAAAGGAAAAGAAATTGTGTGGCTCACCCTTTCCTTTCATCAACAAATTCATCGAGCTCTTTCTTTAACTTCATTACCTCCTGATCCTGATCCAGGAATGACTCAATGAGATATCAAATAAATCCATGTATGCTAATTTATCCTAAATGATTAAGTACCTCCGACTGAGATTCTGATTTTTGCAAAAGAGGCTTCTCGGTTACCTTCTCCACTTGTTGATTATGCCACAATGACTAGCAATTGAAGATTAAAAGTAATGGTAATCAGCCAGGTAAATAGGCAGAGATGAACTTTTAGCAAACCAATCTACCTGTGTGTGTGTGCACACGATAAAAGTGAATTGGTTAAATCATAATGCAGTAAAAGATTCCTGAAAATGCTGAGCATGATATGAAATATCAATCTACCAGTTCATGTAATTATCTTAAGGTGAAGAGGACTGACAGAAGAATAATGCAAAGTTAAATTACCACATAAGAGGTCATGTCCAACTTGACTCCAAGCAAGTCTCTAATTACATCGTGTGTCATGCTCTCAGCACCAGCTAGTTTAGCGTTCAAGGAAAATATCTGTAAAGGACAAAGATTGAGGATTATAGGACACATATAATGTCGGGATAACTTAAAAGAACTTGAGCCATTAAATATATCAGATGCTGATGGTACCTCTTTTTGCTTGCTGACAACTAATGATTCAAGCTCAGCAATCTGTAGCCTTGCAGCAGTTAGTTCCTCGACGTTCTCAGATTTCACCTGCTGTGCCAAGCCCAATCCAATGCATTTGAAAGGGGATCCTGAGCCCCTAGGCCTGGGGGTATTTTTCTCTGATTTGTAGGACAACTGATTTGCGTTTTGGGTGAAAGAGCCCTCAGGCTTTACTTGGTCTGCCATTGCTTCCAGTGCCTTGAACTGCTTTCATATTTTAGTAACACGTTAACAGAACATTACCTGAAATCACCCAAAAGTCTATGTACTCCAATAAAATTGAGATAGAAGAACTCAAAAACTGCTCCACATTACCTTTTGCTTGTACTCACTTGCCTGTGCTTCGGCATGCAAATTTAGCTCAGTGATATGTGCTTTAAGGTCTACATTCTGTTGATATGTGCAAGAAAATTAGCCTTAGGTTGTAGATAGTCCAACTTGTTGAGGACAGTATTCAGTCTGTAGTACAAACAAGGTATGGGATTGAAAGGACAACTCCATACCTCTGTATCCTTTTCTGCAATTTCCCTCTCCAACATCTGGACTTGCTTTAGGGATTTCTCGAGGTCTGCTTTTTTCTCATCTAGATGCCTATAACTCAAAACAGTTAAATGGCAAAAGTTAGAGGCAACGTTTTCTGATCTTCATTGAGTGAAACACTCTCATCTAATGCAGACAAATGTCTAAGAGCAATTGCTCAGACCTTTTAATGTCGGCATCAGCATTTTGAACATTTTGCATCTGACTTTTTATGGAATGAAGCTCCAATTCCAACTCTTCTCTCAATAAACGTTGACGTTCAGCTTCTCCTTTAACTATGTCAACCTGCCAAAGAACAATTTTTTTACACGGTGTGAAACCAAGTGTATCCTTGAAGATAACAAGATAATATTGGAGACCAATAACATAGTGTACTTGAAATAGGGGTGGTTTTAACTTGGTTTAAAACTCACTTTGTTTTCCAGCACATTTATAGTATGTTCAAGCTCTTCCACAGACCTCTCCAGCAACTTAACTTCCTCTTCCTTGTCAAGAGCATAGGTCTCTCTTTCTTCAGCCCTCTGAGATTGACATGGGAAGCTGCGGTTAGCTGATATGAGCAAATGAAAACTGGAAAAAGAAAAACTGAGACTCTAGAAAATCAGTACCCTTTTCGCCTCTATAGCAACTGCTTCGTTTTTGTGAGCTGTGGCCCAGGCCTTCTCAAGTTTCTCTTGTAGTGTAAGCACCTCAGCCTGGAACTGATCCCTCTCAAAATTAAGTTCGTCTAAGTTGCTTTTCAAGTACTCCATCGAGTCATTCATTTGATCAATAGCATTGCCCATAGCTGAAAGCTCCATCTCCAAACTCTCAAATTCTTTGCTTCTCTCAACTAGGTCCTCCTCAGCAGAACCTTTTTCTGCCAAAGCTTTTTGTAAACAGGCTTTCAGATCCAAATTTTCCTTTGAAAGAGAATCTGCCTTCTCACATTCTTTGGATATATCCAATTCAAGAATAGAGATGGCATGCACTTTTTCCTGCAATTCAGCCTCAAGCTTTTGACTGCGAGCAATGGCCTCATCAAGCTCGTCTACTTTTGCAGCAAGTTCATTCTCTAGAGACTCCAAATTAGCTGTCATTTCTTCAATTTCATCCTTCTGATCGATTGTATTAGAAGCAGACTCCTGCAATAAGCTGAGATCAAACAACAGTCCCTTTAGAACATCGTCCTTCCTCAGCAGCTCAGTCCGGAGAGTCGAGTTTTCAGACATCAACTCTTTAACATGGTGCTCGAAGCACTCGACCTGTTCTATGAACTTAGATACTTGTTCTGCTTCTTCATGTGTCTGCTCCAACATATTGCCCATACTCTTAAAAGCACTGCCTGCAATTTCATCATATAATCTGCCATTGGAGATATCAATAGTATTGACAAGCTCCGCACAAATTTCAGATTCCAAGCCAGATGCAATGAGTAACTCAATGCCTTTTTCAGTAACTTGAAGCTTATTCCTCAAAAGCTTATTCTCGTTCTCCAAATTACTTAAAGAATAAGTATATCGCTGAAGTTCTTCCCCTTTCAGCGACAAGTCCTCCAAGAGCGAAGATCTAGAATGCTGGATTTCATGCAGCTGAGCATTTTTCTCCTCCAAATCAGTCTTTAGACTGACAATGCTAGTCTCCAATAAAATAATCTGATCATTCAACCTGATGTTCTCCTTACTGAATGTGTCTACGCCGCTTAATGATGATTCGCATTCTGACTTTTTCTTTGCCAAATCTTGGAGAACTAATGTTTTTTCGTTTTTCAACTTACTCATCTCCATGTTAAGCAACTCATACGCCTCACTCAGCCCCACCATTCTGCTCAGTTCCTGATTCTTCTGATCCAACTCATTTTGGAACAGCTCCAATGAAGCTTTCAGTGAGCAAACGTCCCCCTGCAACTTCTGATTATGCTGATCCAGGGACGACATCTGATTGGATGAGCAGTCTAATGCTGTCTCCTTTGTTCTTAGATTCTCTGCAATTTTCTCTCGATCAGCTTCAAGTGATTCAATCTGGTTCAAAAGCCTCAATTCAGTAGTTTTAGTTTCTGAAAGTTCAGCTTTTAACAAACTGTTTGCATGATCGACTTCCTTTAGTAGCTGAAGATCTTGTTCGAGAGCTCTAATAACACCATCCCTCTGTAAAATCCTTGAGTTGCTTTCACCGAGCTTAGTAGACAAATCCAGTCTATTACTCTCTGCTTCCTCAATTTCTTTCTTTAGAAGAGAAATCCGAATCTCATTGTCTAACAATACCTGCTCTTTTAACTCTCCATCAACTTTGGATATAATGATTTCCCTCGTCAGATTCTGTAAAGCTGCAAAGGAATTGACGTTCTTGCTGTTTAGATTAGCCTTTTGGAGAGCAATCTCTTCAATCTCCTTCTGCAAGATAAGCAACATCAAGTCTTTTGAGAACGAGTCTAGGGTAAGGATCTCCAGCTTAGAATGCAAAGCCTCTTCTTCTGCTCTCATCAGCTTCTCCTGTTCCAGAAGGGAATTGATGGCATTTGAGTTAGTCCAGTCCAACTCCTTCATCAAAATAGCAAGTTGAGATCCCATATGATTAGACCTTTCTAACATTAACTCCTCCTGATACTGTAGGCCTAATATCTTTTTCTCAAAACCGGTTAGCTTATTTCTCATATCCCCAGCTTCCTCTTCTTTCCTCGAGATGCGATTGAAGCTGTTCTTGATGTCAGCTAGCAATTTTCCCTTGAGGATTCTGAATACTTCCAGCTCCTTTTTTGACTTAAGATTGTGCTCTCTTAGATCAGTGAGGAGAGAATTTTTTTGATGTAGGCCATGCTGGAGTAGACCATTCTCAGCATTCAGTCCAGTTACCGTTTCCAACATAATTCCTATGTGACAAAGGTGCAAACTTGACACAGCACAATCCCTAACAATTATCTCAGACCAGATGTCTTCAAGCCATGACTTCACTAACTTTGTGGAGTTCGAGACTTGAAACTTCATGCTGTTGAAGTCGTTGGCTAGCGATGAGAACTGTTCTTCGAAAGTGCTCTGGAACTCTCCAGCAATTCCCTGCAGTCCTGCAAGCATATCTCTGGTTTCTGCCATGTGCAAGCTAATATGCTCTTCAAGGCTGTCAATCTGCTCATACTTTTGAGAGCTGATGGATTGCAAGTTTTGAACCTCATTCAATAGCATGTCCCTCTCCTTCATCAATGACCCTACATTTTTTTCCAGCTTACCAATATCGAGTTTCATTACTTCATTTGCCATCACTAGTTCATTGATTATGATATCAGCTTCTTTCAGGGTATCCTGAGCCTCTTCAAATTTAGCTAGAATAAGAGAAGCCTCCGCAGACTTTTGTGCTGCAACTATCTCAGCCTCGCCAACCTCACCTTCAAGCAACTGTTGTATTAGGGAATTGTCAATAGATAATTCAATAGAAGATAGATAAACTGGTCGACAAAATGCTGCCAATATGCCCGGATATGCAAATTTAGATGCTTTATGGAAAAAGAAGACAGAGAGAGAGAGAGAGAGAGAGAGAGAGAAGAAAAATTATCACTTCAGATTGCATCATGATGTTCACATTCTATAATTTCTGGCATTTTAAACCATCGACAAAATTGTTTCGACAAATTTTCGGAGAAAAGAGGTCTAAAGACACTGAACCAGATATTGTACGACAGACATAGGTTCAACTGAGAAATCTCACAATCAAATAAGATATTCGGAGTGTACTACAAAAAAGTTTACATGGTAGAAACAGAACACTGAGTTATATGGAGGTTTACCTCTTTTGACTTGCACCAATCTGTGCTTGCACTCTTCACAGTTTGGCCAACAGTCCGCATCTTAAGATTAAGAGCTTCTATCTTAAGTTGTGATTGCTCTTCAAAGTTCCTCATGACTCCTTCTAGGGAGAGCAGTTGATTTGTGAGCCATTTTGTTCTGTCCCTGCCCCTCTCCTCAGACATCAATCTCTCTTCTTTCTCCTTGTAAAGTTGGGCCATCTCGGTTTGCACTTGTTTCAAACTTTCCAAGGCACATTCTATCTCTTTTCTCAGAAGACTGATTGTGATATCTCTGGCACAAGAATATGGAGGCATGGTATTCCCCACCAGAAAAGAACAGGAAGTATCATCACCACTTGGACTCTTGACAGCTCTTAAATTTAAGCTCTTTTCCGTAGATGTTTCAGAATTTATCTGCAATAACATTCAGAAATGGTGAGTCACAAATCAAACGAGCATTTCAGGCTTATTTAATGCAGAAAGGGGACTGCCCTCAAAGTTTTGGTCACCAAACGAGAGGCGGGAAAGTTAGCTTACCGGTCCTTCAACCTTGTTGCCGGAAGATGCATATAATAATTGTTCATCAGTTCCTTGAGGACTCTCATCATGCTCTAAGTAATCACTCATGCAAGACCTGAGCATGGATACGCCAGTTTTGAGCTCGTCTAATTTATCTCTTGCCTTCATAATATGACTCTCTTCCATCTGTTCTAGCTTTTGCTCCATAACAAAGAGATGTTGTTGCTCCTCTAAGCGCTCCTTTCTTAGTTCTGTACAAGCATTTTCCAAATGTACTAGATCCTTTCGTAGAGAGTCAATCTGCTTCTTCGATTCCTCAATAGTTGCAGCCTGTTCGCTGAGAAAGATATCCTTCTTCATGTTCATATCTGCTGATTCACGTAGAAGGATATCTTTTTGCTCCAATTCTGTGAGATAATTGTGTTTTACTTCGGACAATCTATTCACAACTACAAAAGCAGCGGTTGCCGTAGTTGATGCATTTTTTATTGTATCTTCAGCAAATTTAGCTCTCTCCTCCAACTTGCATAGCTCATGTGCTGTTGCCTCTAATTGTGAGGTCAACAAGACAATTTCTCTCTCTTTTTCACTACACTCCTGCTGGTGTGCTTCAGTAATGGCCAGGGCTGCTCCTCTCAAAGACTTCAACATGCAATCCAAATCATTTCTTTTCTTGTTTGCATCTTCTAAATATTTACTGAGTTCTTCAATCATCAGATCCTTCTCAGATATAGTCCGAATCATCTGACTGAAATGCTCAGCAATCCAAATCCTTTTCTGAGGGAAAGAGTTGGAAATGTGGCCCAGCTCATCAGAGGCAACTGCAAGTGATTCATTCCCGTTGGCAAGTACTTCTTCAATCTCACAAGTCAAAAGTGTCCATTCCTCTGACAATGTCTGGAGTTCTCTGTCTCTGTCTTCGAGCAGACCGATGAGCTGTGTGTTATTTTCAGTAACAAGATCAAGTTTTTCCTGGAGATCCTTTAGTTCAGTTTGAAGCATTGCTGTACTTTGTTTGGTCTCCATCTCTCTCACCTGACTATCAAGAACCTGCTGCTGAAGAATGGTAAGTTCTTCCTCCAAGCAGACAATCACCTCCGCAGTTTCAGCTTCAGCTTGCTTGCGAACTTTATCCATTTCTTCTTCATTAGACTCTTGAAATGCATGGTCATTCTGGTACCACATATTCAGCTGCTTAGCCTTCTCAAGAGAATCTTGCATCTTCTTCAACCTTGCCTGCATGGGCGAGTCCTCACTTCCTGCACCTTTACTGGGTTCCTGATCTCTAAACCTTTTGCTTGAAAGTTGCTTCTTTAGTGCTACAATTTCTATCTCCTTCAAGCTCAAAAGTTTCATATAATTACTGTTACTGCTCTGAAGATCCTCCATCTCATTGAGGGAAAGAATTTGTTGAGACTCAAGAGCTTCAATAACAGACTTTGCTTCTTTCAATTCACTGGTAACATCTTCGCATCTTTTGGAAGTTGATAAAAGTTTTTCTGTTGCCAGCTCAAGATCTTTATTCAGGCAGATGATTCTCCCCTCCAGTTCGCCTCGTGATGTTCTCTCTTCTTTGAGAATTATCTTGAAAATGTCCAACTCCAGCTGCAAATCCATGATTTCTTCCGCCCGTTTATTCCCCAGAATTGTGTGCTTCCATTGTGGCTCTTGAGAACGTTCGTCTCTTAAATCCTGAAATAAAGTTAAATAATTTTGATTGCTTTACATGCTTATAGTAACCGGAAGAATGTGAGAAGTTAAAGTGACATTGACATCTCAACACAGAATACACTTTCCCTTTACTTTTCATGGAATCTATAATACTCGTAAGCTTTTAATATTCTGGAATATGAACCAACATTCTACACCGTGATACTAGCAAAAATGAGTATGCCACAAACCACCTCAAACCTATACTGAATATTTCACAAATGACAAGTGATTATGGATACTACCAAACAAGTACCTTTTTGGAATTGTCATCTCCATTGTCATCTTGGGAATTGAGACTATCGAACTTGCAACTTAGATGATGTATTTCTCTGCAAAAGCGAAAGAAGTAACATGAGCATTTTGTGAAACTAGTGCACCCTGAGAATCCTTTGAATTCCCAATTAATGTGGTAACAGAACTAAGTACTCTACAAAATAGATATCATGAGGCCACGCCATGCATTATAAATAAGTCCATTGAGTCCTTTTGTGCAGTCAATGCGTTGACTTTGTAAGCTTGAGAAGCTGATATTTTGGAACATGAAAAATGTTATTTTGGACCAACAACGTATTCCAGCATGAGTCTTTCACCGTTTCAGAAACTTCTTTTTTACTACAAATTATCTTGAAGCATTGAAAATAGACTAAAAGACTTCAATACAGGAGATAAGATCACTTTACCTGCTAAGCTTAGCATTTTCCTCTAGGCAAGAGGTTAGATTCCGTCTGCATTCCTCCAGTTCTTTGGACGTGTTCCTCAACTAATTATAATGCAAAATAGGAGATTAATACAGGGACTATATCTAGATAGAAAAGTTAGAAAGTTGAAGAATAAAGAAACCTCTAATTTGAGTGTAGCATTTTCTTTGCCTGCCTGCATGGCTTCCTGTATCAGAGAAAGAAATTTCAAGGTTAAAAGTCAAGAACCATACAAAGATGCAAGGAGAAGAATGAGAGGAAATTTCACTCTACATAGGTGTAAATTCAAGCGCCTTAGAAAAAGTAAGACTAAATATGTTGTCACTAAAAACCATTTACAATAATAACAATGTTTTGATGAACATGACCAACCTGAGGTTGGATGCCTGAACTCAAATGGTCGGGCTGTTCAGAGTTTCCGTCCATGAATTGCAGCAGCTGTGAATAAAACAACAAACTCTAATCAATACCAGCTACCAATCACAAAGAAGAGAAATCAGCAATAGACTTGCGTGGTCTCTGCTGGTACCTGATCTCGTAGCTTAGTTACTTCTGCTAGTAGCAGTTCCCTCTCTCCTTCTTCATAGAACTCTTGGAACCTAAAAGGGCAATCAGTTTGAGCAACAATGTGGTTAAGGAATATCAAACTAGAATAAAGACTTGTCCAAAACCTCACCTCCTTAGTTGATCCAAGAGCCTAATATTCTCCAAAGCGAAGCGAGTTACTTCAGGGTTCCGATCAACTTTGGCTTGAAGCAACTGAATCTCTTCAGAAAGTGTTTTGTTCTCCTCATGCAAGTATACCTCTGCAGTGATTGAACCAATACGGAGAGATTCCATCCTTTGGATTTTGTCTTCCCTAAACCTGAGCATCATCTTGGTGCACCTGGTGTCTTCCTCTCTTTGTCGTACCTATGGAGGAAAGAGAGTCAGCATGATTGCACACAGCTCATGCCGTGAAGAAAATGACAGGAAAAATGCAGAAAGTACCAAACGGTTCAACTGCTCAATCTCTGCTTCAAGTTGCCTGATTGTTAATTCAGCCATTTGCTCCCTTCTTAGAGCACCGGCAAGTGTCGTCTCCAAGGATTTCAGCTGATTCACATTCACAAATATTTTAGGCCCATATGAGGGCGGTGATGCTAAAAATGATGACATTTCATAAGACTTCTTTCAAGTCAGTCAATGTGATCTTGGGTAATCACATGGTAGGGCAAGACAGGTACAGAGTCTTCTAATCATATGAGCAAATGTGCTTGCAAAGGTTCTAAAACGCAGAGTAGGCATTCGCTGTTGCCTAAATGGCAAACATAACATATAAACTGACGATGTGACTAAATAAGAGCAAACCATTTTTACCGACACTTAAGAGTAAAATGTGTAGATTACTCATACTTCTCCTCGAAGAGTATCTTCCATTTATCCAGTCCCTTGAATTCCCATACTAGACCCAAGCCACCATACCTGTTTATTGGACATTCTGACACTACCGCTGGGATCAAAGTGCAGAGAATCATCCACCTCCTGCTTATAACCATCACTTTTATCACCAGCCCCCCCAATGGAAGTTGAACCAAATGATAAAGATCTGGAGATGTTATGGCGTTTAAGTGCAGCAAGCTCCTCCTGATAGAAATCCATTTTCCACTAGTTAATAATGAATAGCTAGAATGATAAATACTTGCTCGAAGTTATGAAATCTGTGGGAAGTATTTTAGCTATAGATCAGCAGACAAGGAAGTTGTTCAGAAAACTTCAGTCCACCTTTAAGAGGCGTATCTGATTTTGCAGAACGATTACATCACCAGTAGAATCTTCATTCACCACAGCCTATTCCAGAAAGGAGGATGTCATTTACTGCCATAAAGTCGTTAACAGTCAACAGAATTTAATACTGTAATTGGACCAATGAACCAAGCTTACATTATTCTGTATGAGTTTTGCTCTCTGAGCAAATTTCAAAGTGTTCAATGTCTCTGCAGAGGAGCTGTAGAAGACAATATTAATTATCTCTATAGAAAAGATACTTATTAAGGATGCAAGTTGATAAGTTGGAGGGTTCATAATCAAAGAACACATAAAGAATCATTGTACCTTATTGAAGGACTAATGTTAGCAATAATGATGGTTTTTGAGTTTCCGCCAAGAGAATCCTGCATTTAGTTTAGAAAACAGAATAAAACAAACTGATGACGGCGAACATGAGCCTCATGAATTTTCCAGAGAGGAGATGGTTTTGACCTGGAGTAGAAAGGTTAGCCTTGAATCTCTATAAGGAACATGTCTCGGTTTCCCATTTGCCACATCGACCAAAACCATAATTACATGACTGCAGTCCGATTGTGTGATATTATTGCCAACAAGACCAAAAAACAAAGACATGAAAGAGAAAAATTACATAAACCTTTACAAATGAAGTACCCTAGAGTTGACAGTGATTTGTTGATGTTAGCAGCTTCCTTTAGGCGATCTCCTTCTGCACCAGATGTCTTCTGCCTATTGGAGGATAAGATGGTCAAACAGATAGAGCATACGCACATTTATGCTAAATGTGTATATATAGTTCAATAACATTGCATCTTATGGCCCACCTCTCAGAACCAGCGAGATCAACCAGGTTTAGTCTCGCAAATCTTAGGTTCGCTGTGGAATCTTTTTCCCACCTACTCTCTATCACACATGTGAAGACACTGTGAGAGCGGCTACTTTCTCTATTCATATTTGTTGCTGCAACTTTCCGATTTGAAGAACCCTGAATGCAACAAAGCAGGACTTTGGTTGCTTTGTGCTAATAAATTTGAGAGAGAGAGAGAGAGAGACGGAAGCAATGACTCCTAACCTCAGCCAGTAGCTTTAGAATGTCAGTCACTGTCCTTACTTCAAATTCAGAGAGATTTTCTACATAGACGCCGTTTTTGACATCCTCCCGCAACTGCATTTGAATAAACATTGTTAAAAGTTCTTTGGCTTCTAAGAAGTAAGAAGTTTGCATCTTAGACAACTGACTCACCAATAAATTTGTAGATGAAGGATCAAGGAGATCCATAACTTGTTCATTGTAAATCTCTAAGAACGAGCACTTGCAATTGTACGTTAATTTCTCATCCCTTCGGCTTTCTTCTTCCTACAACATTAAATATCATAAGAAGCAGCATATACAAAAGAAAATTTACCCCACGTAATTTATATGGTTAGTTCAAATTACAGCTTGAATCCTTGCAAACAAGAACTCAAAAATGCGCGGTGTCATTCCTCGATGAGGACTAGGCTTCAGTTCTAGGTCTTCAATCTCACCAAGCATTGTATAAGTCTTCCCACTTCCTGTCTGCAAAATCAGATGCAATCTTTGGATTAAATTCAGTGAGCCAGTGAAGGAAAAGCACAATTAACAAAATTGAGTAATGGTTCGGATGCTAGTCATGAGTTGTGAACACCAAGAGCACATATAATGATGTTCGCTAATATTTAAAGGAGTACCTGCCCATAAGCAAACATGCAGCTGTTATACCCAGACAAACAGTTCTCCACCATTGGAAGACCAACCATTCTAAAGAGCATTTCCTGAAAAGTTGGATATTGAGACAAAATCACGACCAAAATAGAAAAAGGCCATCAACATGAAAAACTATACGAATGATGGAATTGGTATTCCCATATTTACTTTTGTCTGGAAATACCTGGTCTACAGTTTCACAAGCTACGTGATCAAAAGTAAATCGAGTTTCAGGTTGGCCAATCCAAGTGATGCTCTGAGAACTTTCTTGTTTCAAGCACCTGTTGTAACCATACGTGCTCCGTTCCATGTTATTGAGAGGACGGACGCGGATAAGAACCTAGACGAGATTTCCAACATCAACATAAACAGCCAAAGAAAAAAAAAATCATATACATGACTCGAAATTTCTCTCAACTGTCGGAGCAAAGATGAGGAAGCATTCCCAATATTGGTCTTCACCTGATAGTGTCACATACAGCTCAGAAAAGAGGAGAATTATCAGACAATTTCCATACCTGTACATTGTGTTCCATCCAGAATGATGGATCTTCCTTGAGGTCGAAGTGAGGCACTTCAACTGTGTTAACCACCGTCGTGGGACCAATAGAGCTTGGGATCCCCTTGTACAATGCAGCAAAATTTCCCCAGCGGCCGCCACCATTGCCATCCATCTTACCGCGGAAACCAACACTGGGAGGCTTGTTGACACTCTTAGTCGGTGTACTTTGCGTGGAAGTGCTCTCGGAGTAATTTGAATTCGCTCTTCCGACCGTCCTAGTCGTCCTCGGAGTCGCGAAATTTCCTACACCAATCCCCCGACTAATTTGAGTCGAAAAGTTCTTTTCATCAGTCCTGGAATCATCATTTGCGTCGGCGGTAACCGACCCGCCCTCATTTTTGGCCCACCCGAACCGGTTCTTGGATGAAATACCCAAGTTATGCTTTTCCAGGGTTCGAAGAGGCAACGAGGGATCTGCATTTCTGACCTTGGGCTTACTTGGGGTTCTATCAACCCTCCCTTTAGCGCTGACTTCTGCCTCAGGTCTAGGGTTTTGGGTAGGCTCTTGAATAGCGTTTAACGGCGCCCGAGATGAGTCCCAAGCGGCTTGAATTGCTGATGAACTAGTTGGCTGTAAGGGTACATTCTCGACTTCCTCGTGCTTGCCGGAATTCCGACGGAGGAACTTCAAATCTCTCAACATTCTGACATCGGAAGAGAGAAAATCTCAGCAGAGAACGACAACTAAGCCCCTTAATACGAGATGAGCAATGCGAGACCAGAGGCTACCGAACCATAAGAAAACGACATGGCAACTCAAAGGACGAAGAAGAAGGTCGAGGAAATGCGTACCTGAACGAAGAATTGAAGAAAAGAATGCCTAATGCCCTCGACCCTGAAATTTTTCAGCTGAATTCGAAGCTCAGTGAGGCTGAAAAACCTTTCTTTCCTTCCGCGCTTTGAAAAAAAATCCTCGACGAGAGCGAAGACAAGAAGGAACGGAACAACGTTTGTCAGAGACGGAGCGAAGTCACCGAGTCATCGATCGAAGGAAGCATCCTAGTTCTACTCTCTCTCTCTCTCTCTCTCTCTCTCGTTCTCTCGCATGTCCGTTGTCTGCAAGTTCGAACTGGACAAGGACTCTTGTGGAGTTCAAAAATTCGAAATCGGAGGGGTTCGAGGGTAGAAGGCGAGGAGGACCGTTCCAGGTAGATGGACGGTGGAGATGGGATCTGGATTTTTGAAATCGACGCCTCCTGAGCGCCTGTGGGATTTGAAAATTTTGGGGTGGGGGGCTTCTTTCGTAAAAGCGAAAGGGTGGCATGGTACCCAAAGTGTAAAATTCTCCAACGGCTCCGATACGAATGATTGAACCTCGTCTTGAGGGTGTGGGGCCTACGTTTGAAGAAAGAAGGTCTCTTTTGCGAATTGGATTCAAATTCGAGCCCGAGATTGGGAAATACCGAAACTACAAAATTGTTTTTGATCGTTAGGGGCTCGTGATTTGGGATTTACCCATGTCTAATTCATTTACATATCGCGATTCATGATTCATGAGATCCCATGATTATTGTCAATTTTATATAATTGATTATCGATATAATATCATCCATATTTATATGCATATTAGACATACTGCCCTCCTGACAATCAATTTTTAGATATTTTGAGAAGTTGCCAAAATAGTTTCAATAGCATTTATGGACCAATATTTGAAGTTCATCTTCGCATGACACACATAAAAATCTTAAAAGAGAAAATTGATCTTTACCCATTTCTCTTGCCACTACCGTCGCCACAGTCCATTTTTGTTGGCATTGTGCCCCAACCATCAAGCCCCGGCTTCCATTTGTTGATGGCAGCAAGGTCTGAGGACGGAGCCTCACCAAATTTGGTTGTCCCTGTTGTCTCTACCAAGGCTTGGCGATGGGGCACAATCTCATGGCGGTGTGCTAGGTTCCCGATGAAGTGGCAACTTTATGCCACGCCCGATGGATATGTTTAATTGCCAATTATTTTAAAATTTAAAATTTTTAGATGAATACGTTATTTAATATTTAAAGTACTATATTACTCATTCACGCTTAGTTTGATATTTTTACCTAGCACTAAAAGTGAAAAATATTTCTTGGAAAGACACGGGGGTTTGGAAGAGTTTTGAATTTAAAATCTCATACTCTAATACCATGAAAGATTTTATGGGTTACCTGCCAACTTTTTGAAAGACTTAAATTTTTAGACGAAGATGTAATTTAATTTTTATATGTTCCAAGATTCCCCCTACGATTAGTCTAATTTTTTTTGCCTAGTATTAAGTATAAAAATATTTCACCGGGGTGGCAACAAATAGGGGCCTAAGGGTCTTGATAGATTCAAATTTGGAACCTCTTGTATTGATATCATGTTGGGTTTTGATGGGACTATTATTAACTGTTATAAAAGCTTTAAGTTTTAGATGAATGTGTGGTTTTATAGTTGAATATTTTATCATGGACAAAGAGATGGAGGAAGAAAAGAGTGACTATAAGATCATGTGTTTGTTGTGGGTCGATTGATCTAACATTTCCCAACTTGTGTGGTCTCAAGAATTTCTTCCTAAGTTAGTCTTACTCATACTCAACTTGCCGGGATCGTAGATAAAGGGTCTAGAGAGGGAAGCTCTTTTTGTATTTCACTTATGAATAAGATAATACAATTTAAGGGGAAGAGCTCCTATATAAATACAAGTATGGAATTAACTATAACCGTTGATCTTTTCTTTGATCTAACGGTGGGGTTCAAATTTCCTACAACCATTGCAATTATTACATAGATTTACAATCACTCCGTTGCCACCTTTTGACAAGGGTTCTAAAACACCTTATGGTTTCAAGAAGCTGGACGGTAGCTTGCTCATAGATAAGCCACGGTCCTTTGTTTGGGAAACTTTTGGAATGAATCAAGTTATATGGTTGTGACATTTGGGCCGTGACATGTGGCTATGGGGTAGTAGTTGAAACTTACCCTTAAAATTACTGCCTCACTCCCCGTAACATTTGCAAACGGGTCGATAAACTTAGTACTTGTGGTAACAGCTGCTCAACTCGCCAACATAATGGATTACAAATTTCCGAGAAACCTTTTATGATAATGGCAATAAACATGTGCCAATACGCATGTGGGGCCACTATCCAAACGCAACATATTTTCGAACGAGTTCTAAAGTTACCATACCTAAAAGCATGTTACTAACTTCTCTCGTTTGAAAGGTCCAATCTACTAGGAGAAATAAATCAAATCATGTGACGAAATTACAAAACCCCAATTATTTTAATTTAGATGGGTGAATCAGTATTTTCAAGATTGATGAGTTTGCGATAACAGTGTGGTAGATGTGATGATATCACATACAGTCACGTGTCTACAAATGTCTGACGAATTTAGTATTAGCCTATGAAAGTAGATGTTGGTGAATATCACGTGAATTTACTAATTGATTAAACTTATTAGTAACTATCTTTCTGATTTCCTATCGATAACTTTGGAGAGAAGTTGATTACTTTCCATTTTGTGGAGTAAATAATAGCATTAGCATACATACAGTTGCAGAAAATTTTGGAGCTTATGCTACTCCTTTATTTATTCAAGCATTGACAATTTTAATTCAACTGAGCTTTTCTTGCACCAATAAACCATACTATTTGACCCAAATCGTAACGCGATCGTCGACTTTATTTGTTTGAGCCAACTATTACTTAGAAAAAATAATGACGTACGTGTCTACTTTAAAATGATTTGAGTAGCTGACATTTGAGACCCCGAAGTCATTGATATGTAATAAAAAAACAAATAATCTTGGAATTTTAATAGGGCTAATTTTTTTTTATCTTTCTCGTGGTCTTCTAGGGTCCTAAACAATGTTAAAATATTTCCTAACAAGCGAGGCGCACTTATTAGGAAAATGACCAAAAAATTCTTAAGTTTTTTACATTTATGCTAATTTAATTCTGAAATTTTCATTTATACTAATTGAATTTTAAACTTATTACAAATTTCTCAATTTAATTATTTCGATCAATTTTAGTTAAAAATTATTGATATGGATATTGACTGTTTTATGTGGCATGGAGGATACTAATGTGAATAGTTTTTACAATTTTTTAAAAAAAGATTCGATTTTTTTTCTTTTAGTTTTCCTTCTTTTACTACTAGTCATTGGGTCTCGATGATAGCCAGCAACCAGCCACAAGAGAGGACTAAGGAGGTGAGGCTCAACCTTACGAGATTCGGGCAAGGTCAAGCTCACCCAAGGACGGTGAGGCTCTAGCTTGCTTGATCTCAGCACGTTTGAGCCTTCACCTTGCCAAATCTTGACAAGCTCGAGCCTCACCCAAAGCTAGCAAGGTTGGCCATCGCCGAGGCTTGGTGGTTGGTGCATGAAGAAGGTACAAGAAAAAGAAAGAAAGAAAAGAAAAATGACAAAAATTTAAAACTATTCAATTTCTTTTAATTTGTTAAAATCATATTCGTTAGGGTTAGTCATATCACATAAAACAATTGTTGTCCACGTCAACAATTTTGGGTCAAAATTGGTTAAAGTGTCAAATTGATGAATTGCCAATATGTTTAAGATTCAATTGGCGCAATTGAAATATTTATGATTGAATTGATATAAATATAAAATAATTACGACTTTTTAATAATTTCCCCCCACTAAATGGTAAGCATTATTGAAGCCAAATGCAACATGGAACTGGATAAACATGACACCTCGCTCGTGCAATCTCCAGGAAATATCTCGGATTGGATAAGAACATCTTCTTAATTGACTCGACAGCAAAATAAATCACATAGAAATATATGCCGACAATCTACTTCTTTTTCAATTGAAGGTTAGTATTTACGCTTAGGAACCAAAAAACAATTCTGTTTAAAACATGCTGCTCTCTCGAAACGTGCTTTTGTCCAATTTTCAAACTATATTGATAAGCGTTCATTTTGTTTTTAGTGATTTTAATTAGATTAGTAAGGATACTTATTAACAATATCTTTTTAATTAACTTGAGTAATGCCTGAGGGACACTTGTCAACAGGACCTATAATTATAGAATTTATAATTAATGGTGGTTTTTTTTTTTTCATCTTAAGTTTGTAAATTTTTTTTTTGTCAGTTTTACTCTATTTCTATTTTACACACTCTCTCGTACTTTTGTATTCGCTTTCTTTGCGGGCGTGAGCCGAAACCCACTTTTGAACTTATGCGTCCCCCACCCCATCCCCAGGTGGGGATTTGACCTCTCACCTTTCCCTTTCATGTTGGAAGGGTGGCCACTGGGGCGAACTCCCAGTGGTTCTTAAGTTTTGTAAATTTAAATCATCAGATTTAGCCAAAATTATATCCTATAACCACGAGAGAGAGAGAGAGAGAGAGAGAGAGACTTGTCCCTTGGCCGCTCCAAGAGACGGATTTGATCGAGCTCCGGATCCTTCTGAAGAGTCACTCCTCATGCATAAAAACGAACTCTCAACGGACAACGGCCATTAATTGACGAGGAAAAAGGAAAACATAACGGAAGAAGAGGAGAAGACCACCTTAGCCAAAACCCAAACACGTTTTCATGCTCTCCGACATCGGGATGATGCTTGCGTCGAGACTCCAGATGCTCGAGAGCCTGCTAAATCTGGCCCTCGATTTCGTCCTCGTCGCTGCACAGGCTCAGAGCATGGTAGTCCCCCGTGAAAGGCGGCTTCCGCGGCTCGCCTACTACTCTTTCGCATCCGCTCCGTCTGTGCCTCTCGCTGGTCTCTTTGCCTGAAATTCTTTCTTATCGTTGGGTCTCAATGTACTTTACAGTTTACAGGGCACTGATAGGGAGAGACGTCTGTTCGTTCGTTGTGTATTATGTTAGGTCCGATCTCCATCAGGAGAATATTAGCACTCCGTTAGCAGCAATTCTTGCTGGCGTTGTTCGAGTACTGTTTGCACCATGTGAAAAGTTCGATGTATACAAGGGCCAGAATTTTGATTCTTGAAGCTTGAATTCTTGATCACCAGATCTTCAAGTTCAGAGACTCCGTTTCAGCTGAGTAATCTTTTTCTGGGGCATAGAATCGTCGTCTTTTGCTCCCCAATGGATGAGAAAATTCTCATTTTGAGATGGGATCTTTGCCTTTTGGATTCTTCTCTGCGTTGTTCTGGATTAGGTTCTTGCTCGCCCCATGCACAGCGCATGGGAGCGAATGCGTGGCAATGAATATATTATATGTCTCTCTTGTCAGAATCGATCTACTTTATCAGAGAATGTTGATTGCGCAGAACTTTCAAGAGGAAAAAGCGCATTTGGTTTTCTCTTCATTTTTTTATGAGAAGCAGCTTGGACTCATGTTTCGTGGCTGCTTCTGGTGCGTTGCGAGGTTTGACATTTCTGGCGAATCTGCACGTAAGATCGGCTAATTATTAACTTAGCACAGTCTATACAGAACTATAATCCTCCAACATAAAAATGCTGTTTAAAGATACCCTCTTGGTTTTTGAATTAGAACAGACGAAGACCATGGAATGAACACCGTAAAAAGCAGTCATTAACCATGAAGATTTCGAACCGAAGCTTGATTTCTTTATGCGTGTGCACATATATATAGTCCAGCGAGACATGATTTGGCTGCTTTGTTTGGTTCACAAAACGAAAGATAAAAAGACAGGAAGACGAGGCGGACTAGCTAAAAGGAAAGTGAGATAATACTGTTTTCGTATTTTATTGGTATGAAAAACATTAGATGGTCTCTCTTTTTTTCTATATCACGGGGCTTATAATATGAATAATGTGCAAATACTGGGTCAAACTATTTGCTTTACCCCGTTTTATTAATAAGATAGGATCCAAAATGGAGTTGAATTGACACTAATCATGGAACACAACTTTTGACCGTTGCGAGCGACCATTGAAAGTCCCTATCTTCGTCTCCACTTCTCATCACAGCAATACTTGCTGGCAGTTTTCTGGAGAATTGCCCCTAATTCTGCGGGCTTCGACATCATGACCATGTGATCCGATCCTTTCACCTTCAATACTTCATCTGGCGGATTGTGCCTGATCATCCACTCCACAAGATCCTTTGGAACGAGCTTATCTTCCTCAGAAAGCACGACGATCCTGCGCACAGAACCATAGTTCTTCCGGGACAATGTTATTTGCCTTGACATGTCCTCGTCACTGAACAAACGCAGTGGCCTGAGCAACATGTTCGCCAATGTCAAATCCTGTAAAATGAGAAAAGAATGATGAAGAAAAAGAGGGAGAGCTTTGATTGATCCGAGAAATGTTTGGCCGAGTTTATGTTGTCAAACATCCAGCAAAATTGGAACTTATGCAATGCAGAGAAGATTAGCATGGGGTGGAGTTTCCAATTCTTTTCTTAGTTTTACCTCGATCGGGCTGAGCTGATAAACCGTTGATGCCAAGAAAGTCGGGCCGAAACTGAAGGTGGTCGGAGGGTTGTTCGGCCCATTGTCGTAGGTGTAGTGGCTGTCCAGAACAGGTGGAGATCTTCTGAGAGACTTCACTTGTAAAATACAAGCAGTTTTATTACAACCAATACAGAAAAGAACTGCTTCTAAGAATACTTTTAGCTATTCCTCTTAGCGTTTTCTTTTAATTATGGTTCACGAATAAGAAATTCCTGGCTAAGAATGGAGTGGAAATTCGCTGGCAATGATGGGTTTAAAATTGAACGCACCTCTTGATTGAGAGTAGAAACATTGAGTTCAGGACCAGGCATTAAGGGAGAGACAAAAACAGCAAGGGCAATCCTCTCGGGGAATTTCTCCATCACCTGAGAAAGAGCCAACCCGCCGAAGCTGTGACCGACGAGGATCACTCTCTCATGTGAAGCTAGACCTTCCATGACATCTCTCAGGGGCTTGAAGTACTCGGAGATCGATTGCAGAGACTTGGCCTGAAGCAGGTCGATCCCGGAAGCCGCCAGGTCAGGTGCAGTGACCCCGTGACCGGCTGATCTTAGCAATGTGGCGATCTTGTACCAACACCATGCACCGTGGCCCGACCCATGAACCAGCACAAAGTGCTTGCTTTCAAGTGATGCTTCATTCTGCTCGAAGCAGAAGAGGAAGAGGATGAGGAAGGCAAGTGACGCAAGGTTCAGGTTCTTGTCCATTTGCCTCTTGCTTGATGTTTTTTCTTACCCAAAACTGGGCCTCTGCAAGAAGGGGAGCGATGGGTTTTATTCAGCAAGATCGTTTGGGGTTGACTAAAGCTAGCGAAGGGGAGAACCTTCATTGGTCAGCAATTACGAATTCAATGGTGTTGACTATTCTTGTGATATCCCATACTTTCCTCCCTTTTGAATTGAAATTGTGTACCTACTCAAATAAATAAGGATGGCTTACAACAGAAGAAAACGAACAACACAGGCACTATATTGAAATTGCTTTGCTTAGCTCCATTATTTATATAGGTGAACGAACAATATTCACAATACACAAGTCACATTCCTTCACCAAAGCTAATTGAAAAACTTTAGCTACAACAATGCTACATCACGCCTGCATCTGAGCAGAATAGATGGTCATTATTCAGAGATTCTACTGTTGAACAACAGAAAACGAACAACATAAGCACTCCATTATTTATTTAGGCGAACGGACAATATTCAAAATACAGAGTCACATTCCTTTCATTCTATCGCAAAGTTTTCTAGTCACCAAAGCTAATTGAAAAAGCTTTAGCTACAACAATGCCACATCACACCTCGCGTCTCAGCACAATAGATGGTCATTATTCGGAGACTTTACTGCTGAATCCTGGAGGATCTCAACATCAACCTTCTTAAAGTGGCTTCCTTTTCGGGTGACCAAGTACTTGCCCTAGTTGTATGGCCTGTATTTTGGACGGTTGTGCTCATCAATCAATTCCTTTAATGGCCGCACCATGATATAATGCAATGGGTTGAAGAAGAACGGAATCGAGAAACTCTTTTTCTCCAAGTTCACCATGACTTTGTGCTCGACACTCTGGTACTCGTTGCTCCAAACCTTCACATAGTCAAGAGTTAATTTGTCAAGAATATATAGTTTGTTCTATTCTGTCGAGTACTTCACTCATGGTACAATTTATGTGTATAACAAATAATTATGTATGAAAATCGAAAATCACAAAAAATTAGTTTTAAACCTTTTGCATTTGCACTAATTTAGTCCATCTAGCTAACTTTGGTTAGAAATCGTGACGTGAACACCAACAATCCTATGTGGGCACCAACCATAATGAGAGCTTGCGAGCCCTTGCCCATTGTTGATGAGGCAACCCTTGCTCACCCTCAACCAAAAAATAATAATAATAATAAAAAAACAATGAAGAGAGGAAAAAAGGAAAAAAACCATAAAAAATCAAAATATCATCAAAAAAAAATATCTACATCAATGTCGACCATGATGGCTAATGTTCATGTTAGCGATTTCGGCCAAAATTGACTAGAAGGACTAAATTGGCAAATTATCGAAAGGTTTATGACTAAATTGAAAAATTTAGGTCCAAATCGGCAAGATGTAAAAATGTTTAAAACCAAATTGACACAGTTAAATTGTTTAGGACGGAATTGACTATTATAAAATAAATTTAGGACTTTATGGACAATTTTTCCATAAAGATCTTGCACAATGAAATGTGATTTTTATGAGACAATGTTATTTGCCTCGACATGTCCTCGTTGTTGAACAAACACAGTGGCTTGATCAACATGTCCGCCAATGTCAAATCCTGCAAAATTAAGAAAAGAATAATGAAAAAAGAGGGAGAGCTTTGATTTATCTGAAACATGTTTGGTCGAGTTTTTGTAGACATCCGACAAAATTAAAACGATGCAACACGGAGACGATTACCATGGGGTGTAGTTTCTTATTTTTTCTTGGTTTTACCTCAACTGAGCTGAGCTGACAAGCTTTCGATGACAAGAAATTGGGCCAGAACCGAAGGTGGTCGTGGGGTTGAGTTTTCGTAGGTGTGGTGGCCGTCTAGAACGGGCGGTGGTCTTCCGAGAGACTTTACTTGCAAAGTACGACAGAGGTTTATCACAACAATCTAGAAAAGAACCGCTCCTAAGAATTCTCTTGGCTACTCCTCTTGACGTTTTCTTTAAAAACTTGCAAAATACAACAGAGGTAGAAACATTGAGGTCAGGACCAGGCGTTAAGGCAGTCACAAAAACAGCTAGGGCAATCTTCTCGGGGAATTTCTCCATCGCCTGAGAAAGAGCCAACCCTCCCAAGCTGCGACCGATGAGGATCACTTTCTCATGTGAAGTCAGACGTTCCATGACATCTCTCGGGGGCTTGAAGTACTCAGAGATCGATTGCAGAGACTTGGCCTGAAGTGGGTTCATACTGGAAGCTGCCGGGTCAAGTGCAGTGACTCTGATTTTAGCAATTTGGCAATCTTGTAAAACAACACCATGCACCGTGGCCTGACCCATGAACCAGCAGAGAGTGCTTGCTTTCAAGTGATACTTCATTCTGCTTAAAACAGAAGAGGAAGAGGATGATTAGGGCAAGTGAGACAGGTTCAGGATATTGTCCATTTGCCTCTCTCTCGATCTTTTTCTTTACCCAAAACTGGGCCTCTGCAAGGGGGGAAGGTGATGGGTTTAATTCAGCAAGATCGTTTGGTATTGACTAAAGCTGGCGAAGGGGAGGACCTTCATTGGTCAGCAATTACAAAATCAATGGTGATGACTATTCTTGTGATGTACTTTTTGAATTGAAATTGTCTACCTACTCAAATAGATAAGGATGGTTTACATCAAAAAACGAACGCACTGCATTGAAACCACTGTGCTCAGTTCCATTATTCATTTAGGCAAACACACAATATTCACAATGAACATTCACATTCCTTACATTATACTGCAAAGTTTAAAGTCGCCAAAGCTAATTAAAAAGCTTTCGCTACGACAACGCTGCATAACGCCTCCCGTCTCAGCACAATAGATAGTCATTGTTCGGAGATTCTACTTCTGAATCTCATATTCTAAAATGATATATCTGAAGGTTCTCAACATCAAGCTTCTTGAAGTTGCTTCCTTTTCGGGTGACCAAGAACTTGCCCCAGTTGTATGGCCTGTACTTTGGAGGGTTGTCCTCACCAGTCAATTCCTTCAGTGGCTGCACCATGGTATAGTGTGACGGGTTGAAGAATAACGGAGTCGAGAACCTCTCTTTCTTTGAGTTCACCATCACTCTATGCTCGACGCTCTCGTAAGTATCATTGCTCCAAACCTTCAGATAGTTTTGAGAGTTAATTCGTTAAGAATATAAAGCTTGTTCTGTTTTGCCAAGTACTTCACCCACATTCACAAAGTACAATTCGTATGTATGACCAATCATCATGTATGAAAATCACAGAAATTGATTGAAAGGATGGATCATAATCTTTAAGCATAGGCACAACCAGTCGCCGCCACACAAATGATCTTCCATATATACATATTCAAGCAACAAATCGTTCATATAGAAAGTTCTTCTGTAATAGGTGGTACCTGAATAATGTCACCAACATTGATAATGAAAGCATCAGGGATGGGCTTGACTAGGACCCACTCCCCATCACTCTTCCTTTTCACCTCGAGGCCTCCAACGTCATCTTGAGCCAGGATGGTGAGCGCCCCCGAGTCCTTGTGGCGGCCCACGCCCAGAGCGAGGTGCGGCACGGGGCATGGCGGGTAGTAGTTGAGCCGGACGAAGCTGGTGTGGTCCTTGTAGTATTCGTCAAACCTGTTCGCGGGCAAGCCCAGGCTCTGAGCTATCAGTCCCATCAGCTTGTACGCGAGTTTCTCCAATTCTTGTGCGTACTCTTCGCATGCTTCCCTGAATTTTAACAGCCGCAAGAGAATCATTTTGGATGGGCAGGAGATGCGAACTCCATGAGAAAGGTTCGGGATAGAATAAAATCGATACTATTTGCTTAAACAGAGCAAATTTCACCATGTCATTTATCATATGATGTGAGATTATCAATTCTTATCTATCATGCGCCAGCTTCAATTGAAACACCATGTTGCCAAAGGAACAAAAAATCATGGAAACACTAACCTTAATCCAGGAGGGTTCTCAGGCCACTGATTGATCCACTCCGTGATAGCCTCTTCGCCATCCTTGGGCGAGGCCGGGACGAGCGTTGGCTCTTTTACGGTAAAGTCGAAGACCTCCTTCCAGTCCCTCACGTTCTTGGTGTGCTCTGTCTCATAGTACCCGACCACCCTCTTCTCGTCCCTCCTCACCTTCTTCTTCTCCTCCAAGCTCTGCCCGAAGAACTCCCTCGCCTCCCGCTCTATCCTCTCCCTCTTCTCTGCCGCCACGCCATGGTTCACCACCGCGAAGAATCCCCACTTCTTGCAAGCCTCCCCTACCTCCGCCACGAGCTCTTCGAAGGCAGTGGTGGAAGCAGCGACCGTGCCGTCGGAGGGTGAGTAGCCGGCGAGGGCGGCAAGGTCGATGAGCGGGATGCCTTCGGCTTGAATGGCGGCGAGCTTGGGCCTATGTTCGACGTCTTGTATGAACGCCGGATCGACCTCTCCCATCTCCTTTTTCTTGATAAAGACTAGGAGTATGATCTTTGGCTAATCGTGAGTTTGTGAACCTCCTCCTTCTTCTTGGTGTTTTTATTTTCTTTTCGTGGATGATATTGAAGCAATTATAGAGGAGAGCATTTTTTATAGTGATGATGGTGGTGATTGATGCACGATTGAACCTGGACGCGATCGAGTGGACGGTTCGGAAGTAACTGAGGAGTGACTAGGTTAGCGTCAGGACACGGAAAAAAAATCACGAGGACAGAGAGTCCGTGGTTCTTGACGTAAGCGCTTGCATTTGTTGTTCGGGCAGTTTTGTCTGTGGAGTTTCCGATAAGTAATCGATTCCTGGTTCCATCATATATTGTTGAAAAGTATTTGACCGGCGATCCAATCGGTGCACAAGATACTTTAAATAAAAAGTATTGAATTAGGAACGAAAAAATAAAAAAAGTCTTAAATTTAATACAATTGTGTCAATTTAATTATTTTTTTACTAATTGAATGCTAAATATTTTGCGTTTTTGTCAATTCTGTCTATCCAAACAACTTTGACTGTAAATTACTGATATAGATCTCACGTGACGCTGTTGGTGCTAAGGGGGTCAATTTTAATAATAGTTTTTTTTTTTTGTTTTTTGTTTTTTTTTACTTTCCTTCTTCCCCTAGCTCGACAATTGGTCAAAGATGAGGCCTAGCGAGGTACCACTAGCGATGGCGGGCAAGGCTTGAGGTCAGCCTCATCGGCTCTCGCCTCTAGCCAATTGTCAAACTAGAGGAAGAAGGGAAGAATAAAAAAGAGAAAGAAAAAAAAAAAAAGGAAAAAATTTAAAATATTATTAAAATTTTCGACATTGGTACTACCTGCGGCATGCAGGTCGCTTGGCATTCATGTTAGCAATTTCCAATCAAAATTGTTAGATGGATTGAATCGACGCAAATGCAAAAGGTGTTTGACTCAATTAGCAAAAAAGAAAATTTTAGAACTCAATTAACACAATTGCAATATGTTTAAGACCTTTATGGTAATTCTTTCGATTAGGAGCAACAAAGGGTTTCGATGAGATTTAGAGCGTGATCACAAAAATCATTCATGATATTCTCATCTTATATACAATGGCTAATACACTGAAAAACTCCAAACTAGTATACGTGTGACAAATTTACCTTAAATTAATTTTTTGACTATGAAAAATCCCAAATTGATATATATTTGACAAATGTACCCTAAATAACTACAAAAAATCCCAAACTAGTATACTTATGATAAATTTATCCCAAACTAATTTGTTCGACCGCTAGAGACCTCAAAATGATATATTTGTGACAAATATATTCTCTGTTAACTTAGATTAATACCACAAAAATCCATAAAAAATTGTATAATTGTGACATATGAAGAGTAAAATCTCAAACTAGTAGACTAGTCAATTGTCACGTGTCATCAAACTTAGTAATTTGATAGTAAAATTTAACGAAAATTAACAGGGGGTAAATTTATTACAAGTATACTAATTTGGGATTAATTTGTCAAAGATGTACCAATTTAGGATTTTTTGAACCTTAGTTCGGGGTAATTTGTCATATGTGTACTAGTTTAGAATTTTTCGAGGTATTAACCCAATATATAATGATGTAGGTAAACTAATTATTGAATTAAATTTCCAAGTGTAAATTTATTCCATCTCTAATAAAAACAATTGATTGAGTATACAACCAAGCTTTCTCAATATGGAAAATTTTGTGGTGTGCTAGGCTGGCTGGCTGTGCATGATTGCTTTTTGCCAATTCTTTTCGATAAATAGTGCATTTGGTTTAGCATTATGAAAACCCATTGAAATAATACAAAGTAGTTTAGTCTAAAAGACTTTGAGTTGATGCAAATGTTGTTTGGTAAACTATACTTTAAGAATCAATTTCGAAAGAAATATCGTTTGGTAGAAAATACATTTAAAAAGCCGTTTGGATGATAATATTAGTTTTTTAATTTTTATTTCTTTAAAATTGAAAATAATAATATATGCAACTTTTTAAATATATATTTTGAAAATAATGCTAAATATATATTAAAAAAAGACCAAACCTTTCGTTGGTCTTGTGAAGGGCTACGGCCGTCGGCAATCCAAATCTGGTGTCGCATGGCCATTAGTTGAGGTTGACCACGGTTGAGTGACCTCTAGTGAGGGTCGCGTGACCCTGGTGAGGGCCACCGGAGGTTGTCCAACCTCGAGCGACCCTCGACAAGGGTCGCACGACCCAGACGACTATCACCTGGGTCTTGTGGCCTCAGGCAGCCCTCGCTTGGGTCTCGTGAGGGTTATGCGACGGTGGCGTGTGATCTCTAGCGACCTTCGCCAGGGTCACGCGACCCTTGCCGGAGGTCGCTTGATCGGGGGACCTCGACCAACGGCAGTTGATGCCAGATCTGGTTCACTGGCAATTGTAGCCATTTGCTGGACCAGTGAAGGGTTGGTCTTTTTTCAAAAAAAAAAAAATTATATATCTTTGTTTTTTAGCATTTAAAAAATAATAATGAGGGCAAAATCAAAAATTTGAAGAATGGGTGAGGGTAGTTTTGAAAGAAAAAAATGAGTTTTAACATTTTGCCAAAGGCTAAAAGCTTAATGCTACTTCCTTCTAGCATTGGGTTTTCAACATTTATAATACTGAATTTTACTTAAAAGCTACTTCAAAATGGTTGTCAAACGATCCAACATTTTTCCAAGAAGCTTTAAAGGCTGAAAGCTCATTGGGAATGTCGAACCAAATGCACCTGATTTATGTTTTCTTTGGACAATATTCGCACTTCGTGCTTGAATCTGTTGAATGTATGACGGACCCAACAGGGCATCAATCCCTGCAACTCAAATCACGTTAACCTATGAAAAGCAAGCCATCGACTATGTCTGCGATGATGTTCAAAGAAGCTGCGGGGCCGTCACTTTGGTTGCTAACCGTATTCATGCTCCGAGCTCGTACGAGGGAGTAGTTCACCCGCGAGTCTCTTTGTTTGGAGCGCAATAAAGACAACTTACTTCTTGAGAAAAAAAGAATGTACGAGATCCACAAGGTACAGATAAGTACGCTGTACACGGTATATGCTTGCCTTTGTTTGCGTTGCCACTCGAGGTATCATATGCTGATGAAATCTTTCTTGATCTCTAGACTGTCATGTCCACGAGTAAACTAAGATCTTGCTTTGTAATCGAAGAGAAGCCATCAAAAAAATGCACGGTCTCTTTCCATGTGTTGATCGTGTTTGATGGATTTGAAGATCCAAGAGCCTGCTTGGACTCATGCGGTTCAAGCGGCAATCGGAGATCATCATGTATAATACATGAAGGTTGCTTTGAAATTAAAATTGCTATGGTCCTTTTCTTTTGGGTAGGATTGGACGGTGGCCACCAGGTTGGTGAGGCCACAACCCTTGTTCGGCAACTAAGACATGTCGCCGGAAAATGATGTTGGCCGAGGATCATTACGGTGCTGTCCAGAGGGTGGCTGTAAACTGTCATATCTGAGGAAGAGTCGCATGTTCAAAAAAGGATTTTGTAGGGTGGATGATTAAGAGAAATCCGGTAGATGGAACCGCTGGAGGTCAGAGGCTCCGATCATGTGGCCATGATGTCCCAAGCCGATACGATTGGTGGGCAATCCTTTGGAGAAAAGGGACTGAATGGTTTGTTTAAACGGCCAGGTGCTGCTGCATCAGATGACTAGCTTTAATTCAAGTTCCCTTTGGAGAAAAGTTATTAAGATTTATTTATGCACGGATGAGCGATCTTTTTTCGTGGTTTGATCAATTTTGATATGGGAATATATGTGCCCCATCTAGGAACTTGCTTGGTTGGAAGTCGTAGCGAATATAGAAGAATTGCTTCTTTTCCGAGATGTACTAGACTCGGACATATTCTTCGTCGATGAATGCGATATAATGTAATGTGATATTGCTTCCAAAAAATGATCTGCCCTATATATGTATATATACCTAAATTGATGGAGAAAAAATTGGGAAAAGTATAAAAAAAGGTCTTAATTTTATTACATCGGTATCGATTCAGTCTTAAACTTTTAAATTAGAACAATTTAATCATAAACTTTTTACATTTATACCAACTTAGTCGACCCGACTAATTTTGGCTAAAAATCAATGACATGGATGCTGGCATAATGTGTGGCATAGCTGGTGTTGACGTGGAACTTTTTTTTAAGGATATTTCAAAATTTTTCATAATTTTTGCAATTTTTTTCTTTTTTTCCCTATATATGTCTTTTGGGGTGAGGGCCGGCAACTCTCGCTGAAACTAGGTAAGGGCCATTGTGCCTTTGTTAGATCTAGGCAAGGTCTCATTGGCCCTCTCGGCCATGGTGAGGGCTCGCAAGTCCTCTCACCCATTGTCGGTGAGGGTTGGCTAGCAACTCTTGCTGGCCCCTTATCTTTATAAAAAAAAAAAAAGAAAGTGAAGAGAGCAATTTTTTTTTTAAATTAAATTTAATATATTTAAAAAAAAATATCTACGTTAGCATCACTTGCGCCATATAGGGCAATTTCATACCATAATTGACTTGCCAAATTGTTAGAAAGGCTTAAGATTAGATTGGCAAATCATCATAAATCAATTAAAAAAATTTAGAACTAAATTGGCAAATTAAAGTTGAATTGACCGGCGTATCATAGATTTGGGATTTTTTGGACATTTTCCCCAAAAAATCTCGTGCAATGAAATATGATTTATCTAAGAAAATGTTATGTGCCTCATCGCTGAACAAATATACTGGCTTGACCAACATGTTCGCCAATGTCAAATCCTGCAAAATCAAGAAAGAATAATGAAAAAGGAGGGAGAGCTTTGATTGATCTGAAACATGTTTGGTCGAGATTGTGTTGTTAGCCATCCGACAAAATTGAAACGATGCAATACCGAGACGATTAGCATGGGTTGTACTTTCTTATTATGTCTTTGGTTTTACCTCAATTGGGCTAAGCTGATAAACAATCGATGACAAGAAATTGGGCCAGAACCGAAGGGGGTCGGTTGGGTTGAGTCTTCCTAGGTGTAGTGGCTGTCTTGAGCCGGTGGTGGTTTTCTCAGAGACTTCACTTGCAAAGTACAACAGATTATTAATAGACTTTTGGCAATTCCCTCTTAACGTTTTCTACTAATGGTGGCTGACAAACACGAAATTCCTGGGTAAGAATGGAGTGAAAATTGTATCACTAGCAATGATAGGTTTAAAATTGAACACACCTCTTGATTGAGAGTAGAAACACTGAGCTCCAGACCTGGCATTAAGGCGGTCACAAAAACAACAAGGGCAATCTTCTTGGGGAATGTCTCCATCACCTGAGAAAGAGCTAATCCACCCAAGCTGCGATCGGCGAGGATCACTCTCTCATGTGAAGCTAGACCTTCCATGACATCTCTCAGGGGCTCGAAGTATTCGAAGATCAATTGCAGAGACTTGGCCTGTGATGGAAGAACAATAACAACCCGAACAATATCGGATTAATGCAACAGAACAATATAATCTCCTCTTTTATGTAAACCTAATAGTAGAGCAAAATAAATACCAAGTATGCAAACACAAGACGATTTTTTACGTGGAAAACCCGAGGAGATAAAAAACCACGGAATGGAAGTCCACCCAAAATCTTCACTATAAACAAAATTGGGTGAATAAAGTTTTTCTCTAGTAAATACCAAAGGCACATATTAGCAAAGATCTCAAGAACATCATTCTTAAGAGTACACATAAATTTCACAAGAGATCAAGGATAAATTTAACAAAAAACGCAAGTTTTGATCAACTTGTAAAAAAACTTGATGCAAAGAGCTTCAAATGAAAATCAAACTGTTCATATTCAAGAAGAGTGTGCCATGAACATGTTGACAACATTTCAGCCCAATTGGACGACGAATCGACCTCCGATGCTAGTTTAATGTAAATTAAATTCTTTAATAGATCCAATATTTTCTGCTTTTTTTTTTTTTTATTATCGCGTCTCAACTGACTTTTTTCACTTATCATTTAAAAAATGATAAGAAATCTTATTTCTTTGTAATAACTTATTATATGGACTCAAGCCCTTTTGGGCTTGTAATTGATTGGGCTTCTTCCCACGGGAATGAACCCAACTAATAGCCTAAAATGGGTCGATACCAGAAGCCATCAGGTCAAGTGTAGTGACTTTGTGACCGGATGATCTTAGCAATCTCACGATCTTGTACCAACACTCTGCACTGAGGCGTGACCCATGAAGCGGCACAAAGTGCTTGCTTTCAAGTGATGCTTCCTTCTGCTCGAAGCCGAAGAGGAAGATGATGAGGAGGACAAGTGATGCTAGGTTAAGGTTCTTGTCCATATGCCTCTCGCTTGATGTTTTTTCTTACCCAAAACTGGGCCTCTGCTATGGGGGAAGGCGATGGGTTTTGTTCAGCAAAATCGTCTGGTGTTGACTAAAGCTAGCGAAGGTTAACATTCATTGGTCAGCAATTACGAAATCAGTGGTGTTGACTATTCCTGTGATTCCACATTTTCCTCCCTTTTGAATTGAAATTGTGTACCTACTAAAACACCAGAAAACGAACAACACAGGCGCTGTATTGAAATCGTTGTGCTCAGCTCCTTTATTTATTTAGGGGAATAGATACTATTGAGAATACACAGTCACATTTATAACATTCTACACAAAGTTTTCAAGCCGTCAATGCTAATTGATAAGTTTTGGAGATTCTACTGCTGAATCTCATATCCTGAAATGATAAATCTGGAGGTTCTCAACATCAAGTTTCTTGAAGTTGCCTCCCATTCGGGTGACCAAGAACTTGCCCCAGTTGTATGGCCTGTACTTTGGAGGTTTGTGCTCATCGGTCAATTCCTTCAGTGGCTGCACCATGGTATGGTGTGATGGATTGAAGAAGAACGGAATTGAGAACCTCTCTTTCTTCGAGTTCACCATCACTCTATGCTCGACGCTCTCGTAAGTATCGTTGCTCCAAACCTTCACATAGTTGAGAGTTAATTCGTCAAAGAATATATAGCTTATTTTGTTCCGCCAAATATTTTGCACACATTCACAAGGACAATTCGTTTATATGACCAATGAACATGTGTGAAATTCACAGAAATTGATCGAAAAAATGGATCATAATCATTAGCACAGGACATATTCAAGCGATAAGTATCATTGCTCCAAACCTTCACATAGTCGAGAGTTTATTCCTCAAGAATATATAGCTTGTTTTGTTCCGCCATACTTCGCCCACATTCACAAGGACAATTCATATATATGACCAATGAACATGAATGAAATTCACAGAAATTGATTGAAAAAATGGATCATAATCATTAGGCACTGGCAAAACCAATTGTGGGACAAATCGTCTTTGAAATACACATATTCAAGCGGTAAGTTGTGCATATAAAAAGTTCATTTTTAATAATTGGTACCTGAATAATGTCACCAACATTAATAATGAAGGCATCGGGGATGGGCTTGACTAGAACCCACTCCCCATCACTCTTCCTTTTCACCTCGAGGCCTCCGACGTCGTCTTGAGCCAGGACGGTGAGCGCCCCTGAGTCCTTGTGGCGGCCCACGCCTAGAGCGAGGTGCGGTGCGGGGCATGGCGGGTAGTGGTTGAGCCGGATGAAGCTGGTGTGGTCCTTGTAGAATTCGTCAAACCTGTTTGCGAGCAAACCCAGGCTCTGAGCTATCAGTCCCATCAGCTTGTGCGCGAGTTTCTCCAATTCTTGTGCGTACTCTTCGCATGCCTTCCTGAATTTTTACAGCCGCAAGTGAATCATTTTGGACGGGCAGGAGACGCGAACTCCATAAGAAAGGTTCTTGATAGAATAAAATCGATAGCTATTTGGCTAAACAGAGCACATTTCACCATGTCACTAATTATATGATGTAAGATTATCAATTCCTATAGATGATGCGCCAGCTTCTATTGAAACGCTATGTTGCCAAAGTTAAAAAAATTATGGAAACACTAACCTTAATCCAGGAGGGTACTCAGGCCACTGATTGATCCACTCAGTGACCGCCTCTTCACCATCCTTGGGTGAGGCCGGGACGAGCGTTGGCTCTTTTACGGTGAAGTCGAAGACCTCCTTCCAGTCCCTCACGTTCTTGGTGTGCTCTGTCTCATAGTACCCGACCACCCTCTTCTCGTCCCTCCTCACCTTCTTCTTCTCCTCCAAGCTCTGCCCGAAGAACTCCCTCGCCTCCCGCTCTATCCTCTCCCTCTTCTCTGCTGCCACGCCATGGTTCACCACTGCGAAGAATCCCCACTTCCTGCAAGCCTCCCCTATCTCTGCCACGAGCCCTTCGAAGGCGGCGGTGGAAGCATCAACAGTGCCGTCGGAGGGTGAGTAGCTCGCGAGGGCAGCGAGGTCAATAAGCGGGATGCCTTCGGCTTGTGTGGCGGCGAGCTTGGGCCTATGTTCGACTTCTTGTATAAACGCCGGATCGACCTCTCCCATCTCCTTTTTCTTGATAAAGATCGGGAGTATAATCTTGGGCTAATTGTGAGTTTGTGAACTCTGTTCTTCTTCTTCTTCTTTTTTTTTGGATGATATTGAAGCAATTATAGAGGGGAGCATTTTTTTATAGTGGCAATTGTGGTGGCTGGTGCACGAATGCACCTGGACTCGATCGAGTGGATAGTTCGGAAGTAACTAGGGAGCGACTTGGTGGTTAGCGTCAGGACATGGAAAAAAAATCACGAGGAGATAGGTATGAAAGAGAACAGAGAGTGACGTAAGCGCTTGCATTTGTTGTTCGGGCAGTTTTGTCTGTGGAGTTTCCGATAAGTAATCGATTCCTGGTTCCATCATATATTGTTGAAAAGTATTTGACCGGCGATCCAATCGGTGCACAAGATACTTTAAATAAAAAGTATTGAATTAGGAACGAAAAAAATAAAAAAGTCTTAAATTTAATACAATTAGGGGCTTGAAGTATTCAGAGATCGATTGCAGAGACCTGGCCCAAAACGGGTCGATCCCCGAAGCCACCAGGTCAAGTGCAGTGACTCTGTGACGGGCTGATCTTTAGCAATTTCGCAATCTTGTCCCAACACCATGCACCGTGGCGTGACTCATGAAACGGCACAAAGTGCTTGCTTTCAAGTGATGCTTCATTCTTCTCGAAACAGAACAGGAAGAGTAAGAGGATGAGGATAAAGCGGGCAAGTGATGCGAGGTTGAGCTTCTTGTCCATTTGCCTCTCGTTTGATGTTGTTCTTACACAAAACTGGGTCTCTGGAAGGGGGAAAGCTGATGGGTTTTGGTTCAGGGAGATCGTTTGGTGTTGACTAATGTTAGCGAAGGGAACCTTCATAGGTCGGCAATTACGAAATCAATGGCCTTGCCTAGTTGACTGTTCTCGTTTGAACTGAAATTGTGTACCTTGTACACATAAACTACTCAAATAAAAAAGGATGGCTTACAACAGAAAACGAACAACACAGGCACTTTATTGAAACCACCGTGCTCAGTTCCATTATTTACTCAGGCAAACACACGATATTCACAATCAACAGTCACGTTCCTTACATTCTGGGGAAAAGTTTCAAGTTACCAAAGCTAATTGAAAAGCTTCAGCTACAACAACGGTAAATAACTCATTATTTCTCAACAGTTATTTTGAGATTCTACTGATGAATCTCATATCCTAAAATGGTGAATTTGGATGTTCTCCACATCAAGCTTCTTGAAATTGCCTCCTTTTCGAATGACATAAAACCTGCCCCAACTGTATGGTCTGTACTTTGGAGGGTTGTGCTCATCAATCAATTCCTTCAGTGGCTGCACCATGGTATAGTGTGATGGGTTGAAGAAGAACGGAATCGAGAACCTCTCCTTCTCTGTGTTCACCGTCACTCTGTGCTCGACACTCTCGTACATGTCGTTGCTCCAAACCTTCACACAGTCGAAGAGTTAATTCATCAAGAATAAATGGCTTGTTCTGTTCCATCAAGTACTCCACCCACATTCGCCAATACAATTCATATGTATGACCAATGATCATGTATGAAAATCACAGAAATTGACCGAAATGATGGATCATAATCAGGCACAGGCACAACCACTTGCGGCACATATGTTCTTCCATATACACATCTTCAAGCGATAAGTTGATAATCTAAAAAGTTCTTTTTTAATAAGTGGTACCTGCATAACGCAACCAACATTGATAATGAAGGCATCAGGAATGGGCTTGACTAGTACCCACTCCCCATCACTCTTCCTCTTCACCTCGAGGCCTCCGACGTCATCTTGAGCCAGGATCGCGAGTGCTCCTGAGTCGTTGTGGCGGCCCAGTCCGAGAGCGAGGTGCGGCGTGGGGCAGGGCGGATAGTGGACTAGCCGGAGGTAGCTAGTCTGGTCCTTGAAGAATTCGCCAAACCTGTTCGCGGGCAAGCCCAGGCTCTGAGCTATCAATCCCATCAGCTTGTACGCGAGTTTCTCCATTTCTTGTGTGTACTCTTCGCATGCTTCCCTGAATTTTAACCGCCACAAGAGAATCATTTTGGACTGGCGTGAAACGCGAGCTCCATAAGAAAGGTAGGAAAAGAATGAAATCGATGATGGTGTTGTTAGTGCTTCAGATATCGATCATGCGCCAGCTTTTATCGAAACACCGTGTCGCCAAAGTTAAAAAGAAAAAAATCATGGAAACGCTAACCTTAATCCAGGAGGGTACTCAGGCCACTGATTGGTCCACTCGATGACGGCCTCTTCGCCGTCCTTGAGCGAGGCCGGGACGAGCGTCGGCTCTTGCACGGTTAAGTCAAAGACCTCCCTCCAGTCCCTCACGTTCTTGGTGTGCTCCATCTCGTAGTACCCCATCACCTTCCTCTCGTCCTTCCTCACCTTCTTCTTCTCCTCCAAACCCTGTCCGAAGAACCCCTCGCCTCCCGCTCTATCCTCTCCCTCTTCTCCGCCGCCACGCCATGGTTCACCACCGTGAAGAATCCCCACTTCTTGCAAGCCTCCCCTATCTCTGCCACGAGCCCTTCGATGGCGGCGGCAGCAGCAGAAGCAGCAATCGCCCCATCAGAGGGTGAGTAGCCGGCGAGGGCGGTGAGGTCGATGAGTGGGATGCCTTCGGCCTGTGAGACGGCGAGCTTGGGCCTATGTTCGACGTCTTGTATGAACGCTGGATCGACCTCTCCCATCTCCTTTTTCTTGATAAAGATCGGGGGTATGATCTTGGGCTAATTGTGAGTTTGTGACTGATCAGGAGAGATCAAATCTTTTCTTCTTCTCTTCTTAGCCGCGGATGATGTCGAAGAAGTTACAGAAAGGAGCACTTTTATAGTGGTAATTGAGGCGGCTGACGCACGATCGAACCTGGACGCGATTGAATGGACAATTCGAAAGTAAATAAGGAGAATGACTAGGATAGTGTCGGGGCATGGGGAAAGTCATGTGGAGATAGGCAGAAAGACAACGGAGAGTTCGTGATTGTTGACGTAAGAGCTTGCATTGCTGATTGAGATAGTTCTGTTCGTGGCGTTTGCGGTAAATAATTGATTCCTGTTTCCATCACACGTGATTGAAAACTATTTGACAAAGTGACATAGTCGGTGCACATGATGATCTTGAAAGAAAAGAAACGGATTAGGAACAAGGAAGCCATTTAAAAGCGTCGTATTCCTGATATTGTCATCCATAGTGTATACAACGACGTGGAGCAACTAATTACTGAATTAAATTTCTGGTATAATCTGATTCTATCTTTATCTGAAATAAATGATTTATAGAATCAAACTCTCCCAATACGGAAAATTTGGTCGTGATTGGGCTTGGCTGTCTCTTTATAATTGCTAGTTATCCAATTCTCAGCAAGAACAAAAGAAAAAATTAGACAAAATACGTTTTCTATGGACAATATTTGGATATTGTATATGCTCACGAACCCCTCTTGATCTCTAGATTATCATGTTGAAGAGCAAACCAAGATCTTACTATGTAATTGGAAGAGAGGTCACTAGAAAAATGTAACTGTTTCTTTCTATGTGTCAATTGTTGGTTGATGGATTTGAAGATCCGTGAGTTTACTTGAACTAAAGCGGTTCAAGCAGCAATCGGAGATTATGGTGAATATATAAAGGGTTGCTTTCTTTCTGTTTATGTTCCATTTTTTTTTTTTTTTTATATCTGTCTATTTGAAGTTAAAATTGTTATGGTCCCTTTCTTTTGGGTGGGATTGGATGTTGAGGCCACAACCCTTGTTCAACGATGAAGACACATCGCCAGAAAATAACATTGGCCAAGCAAAAAGTTCTAAATTCAATATTAAACTTTTTAACTGTATCAATTAAGTATTAAACCTTTTTAAATTTTGTCAATTAAGTACATAAAGCCAATTTTGGCTAGAAATCGTTGATGTGAACGCTAATCAATCTATGTGGCATGATTAGTGTTGACGTAAATAATTTTTAATAATATTTAAATATTTTTTCAAATTATTAATGTAGTTTTCTTCTCTTTTCCTTTTTTCTTTCTATTTTCGTTCTTTAATTTTTCCCCCTTTTCTCTTCTCTCTCTCTTTTTTTTTTTTTTTCCTTTCCTTTTTCTCTTTTTTCCCTTTGCTAGGCCTTGACGATTGCTGATAGAGATTGCCAGCCTTAGGTGAGGGTCACCTTGACTAGCTTGGCAACGGCGAGGGTTGCCCTCATTAGGCCTTGTGTGGTTGTCCCTTGCTTGAGGACAGTGAGGGCAGCCCTCACCAAAGGCCCGTCGGGCCGTCAACGAGGCCCGAAAATGGCCAACCATTGGAAAAAGAAAAAAATAAGAAAAAGGAAAAAGAAAGAGAGGAAAAAGTAAAGAAAGAAAAGAGAAGAGTAGAATAAAAGGAAAAATAAAATAAAAAATTATTAAAAATTTCGAAGAAATATTAAAATATCATTAAAAATTATTTATGTCAATGCTTGGTCATGCTGCATATGACAACCGTCATTCACGTCTGCGATTTCCAGGAAAAAATAATTGGACTCAACTGGTAAAATGTAAAAAAATTATGATTCAATTGGCATAATTAAAATATTTACGACTAAATTAGCAAAAGCTCAATAGGTTTAGAAGTTTATGGACAATTTTTCTCCCAATGTCAATTGAACAAGATCCTTTTGGAATGAGCTAATCAGTGAAAAGATCCAGCACAAAAAACCTTAATTTTTTGGGATAATGTTATTTGCCTCTAAATGTCCTCGTCTCCCAATGATCTTAGCAATTTTGCGATCTTGTGCCAACACCATGCATCGTGGCATGACCCATGAAAATGCACAGAGTGCTTGCTTTCACGTGATGCTTCATTATGCTTGAAACATAAGAGGAAGATGATGAGGATGAGGATGAGAATGAGGCAAGCAACTGATGTGAGGTTTGTTATAATATTTTTATTAATATGATCTCACATTCAATTTAAAATTGCCCACATTAAATTTCATTGAGGATTTATTCTCCAAATCTTATTCTTGATAACTATGGAGATTGCCCATATTTACTAGGATTAGTCTTGATGGAAAACTGTATCTACTAGGATTTGTATGGGCATATAATATAAATAGGTCATTTAAACTAAACCCTCTCATAATTCCGATAATTCTGATTACCCGAGAATCAAAGAACACACCATCAATGTTGAGAGGACAATTGGGTAGAAGTGCCTATTCATGATCATTCAAGCTCCACGTATCTGTTCTTGACTTCATCGATGGTTAGAGGTTAGTATAGAATTTTACATATTTCCGCAGTTGTTTCTAACAATCCATATCTTGGTTTTTCGCAAATTTTCTAACACGGTTGAGCTTCTTGTCCATTTGCCTCTCGTTTGATGTTTTTCTTACCCAAAACTAGGTCTCTGCAACGGGAGAAGGCGATGGGTTTGGGTTAACGAGATGTTTGGTGTTGACTAGTTGATTATTCCTGTGATCCCGTATTTTCCTCCCTTACAAAATGAAATTGTGAACCTTGCACACATAAACTACTCAAATAAACAAGGATGGTTTACAACAGAAAACGAACAGGACAGGCACTTTAGTAAAACCACCGTGTTTAGCGCCATTATTTACTAAGGCAAACACACATATTCACAATCAACAGTCACATTCCTTACATTCTAGGGGAAAGTCACCAAAGCTAATTAAAAAGCTTCAACTACAACAATAATAAATAACTCCTTACTTCTCAGCAGTTATTTTGAAATTCTAGTGATGAATCTCATATCCTAAAATGGTGAATTTGGATGTTCTCCAGATCAAGCTTCTTGAAGTTGCTTCCTTTCCGGGTGACAAAGAACTTGCCCCAGTTGTATGGCCTGTACTTTGGAGGGTTGTGCTCATCGGTCAATTCCTTCAGTGGTTGCACCGTGGTATAGTGTGATGGGTTGAAGAAGAACGGAATCGAGGACCTCTCTTTCTCCAAGTTCGCCATCACTCTGTGCTCGACGCTCTCATACGTCTCATTGCTCCAAACCTTCGCATAGTGAAAATAGTAATTCGTCCACGATATAGCTTGTTCTATTCCGTCAATAAATTTACCCACGTTCACAAGTACAATTCAGATGTATGACCGATGATCATGTATGAAAAATCACAGAAATCGAGTGAAAGAATGGATCGTAATCATTAGGCATAGACACAACCGCTCACGGCACAAATGATGATCTTCTATATATACATCTTTAAGCGGTAAGTTGATACTATAAATAGTTATTTTTTAATAAGTGATTACCTGAATTATGTCACCAACATTAATAATGAAGGCATTAGGGATGGGCTCGACTAGAACCCACTCCCCATCACTCTTCCGCTTCACCTCAAGGCCTCCGACGTCGTCTTGAGCTAGGATGGAGAGCGCCGTTGCGTCCTTGTGGCGGCCTAGGCCCAAAGCGAGGTGCGGTGCTGGGCAGGGTGGATAGTGGTTGAGCTTGAGATAACTGGTCTGGTCTTTGAAGAATTCATCAAACCTGTTTGCAGGCAAGCCCAGGCTCTGAGCTATCAATCCCATCAGCTTGTACGCGAGTTTCTCCAATTCTAGTGCGTACTCTTCACATGCTTTCCTGAATTTTAATAGCCGCAAGAGAATCGATACTATTTGGTTAAACAAAGCACATTTGACCATGTAACTTGTTATATGAAGTAAAAATTACCAATTCCTATTAATAAGCCCTTCTTATAGGGGCACCCATCACAACCTGTTTCTGTAGAGCCCAGAAAAGGACAATAAATGCATCGTCATTGAGACACAAAAAGTAAGGGACCATTGATGATTGCGTTGTTAATGCTTCAAAAATTATTGATTGATATGATCATCACCTTCTATTGAAACGCCACGTCGCCAAAGTTAAAAAAATTCATGGAAACACTAACCTTAATCCCGGAGGGTACTCAGGCCACTGATTGGTCCACTCAGTGACAGCCTTTTCGCTGTCCTCAAGCGAGGCCGGGACGAGTGTCGGCTCTTGCACGGTTATGTCAAAGACCTCCCTCCAGTCCCTCACATTCTTGGTGTGCTCCATCTCGTGGTACCCCAGCACCTTCCTCTCGTCTCTCCTCACCTTCTTCTTCTCCTCCAAACCCTGCCCGAAGAACTCCCTCGCCTCCCCCTCTATCCTCTCCCTCTTCTCTGCCGCCACGCCATGGTTCACCACCGCGAAGAATCCCCACTCCCTGCAAGCCTCCCCTATCTCCGCCACAAGCCCTTCAAAGGCAGTGGTGGAAGCATCGACCGCGCCGTCGGAGGGTGAGTGGCCGGTGAGGGCGGTGAGGTCGATTAGTGGGATGCCTTTTGCTTGTGTGGCAGTAAGCTCGGGCCTATGTTTGACGTCTTGTATGAACGCTGGATCGATCTCTCCCATCTCCTTTTTCTTGATAAAGATCGGGAGTATGATCTTGGGCTAGTTATGAAATTGTGAATCTTCTTCTTCTTCGTGGATGATACTGAAGCAATAATAGAGAGGAGTATATTTATACTGAGAATGGTGGTGGCTGATGCACATTGCACTTGGACGTGATTGCGTGGATAGTTTGGAAGTTCGTGACTCCTAACGTAAGCGCTCGCGTTGGTTATTCGTGTAGTTTTGTTGTTCGTGAAGTTTGATCCAGATTGTCGCGACCTTCCCTTTGTTGGCTAGGTCCACCTTCATGTGGGGCCTAGCTAGCATTAAATAAAAGAAAAAAATAAAAAGAAAAGAAAAGAACAAAAAGAAGTGGAAGTGGTGGTTGTGCAGGTGTGTGCGTCCAAAAAGTGAAGAGAAGAGAGGGAAAACAAAGACTGCTGAAGCAAGGGAGAAGAGAAGAAAAGAAGAGGGCTGCAACTTTGCAGCTCCGATTCAAAGGCCAAATATTGATGGAATCGGCTTAAATTTCAGTATGTTGTTTGTGAGACCAAGACTTACAAGTTGATAGTTTCCGTTCGTTGAGAACCGTCTCTGAATTCTCCAGTTGTGGTTAAGGTTTTTTTGCTACAAACTTGTTTATCTACCTATGTGGTGAGAAAAAAGATGATTGCAATATTGATGTTAAGCCTCTACTGTGTGACTAGAGGAAAATATTTTGTGTATTCTACTATTCTTGGTGATTAGTGGATATTTTTGGGCGATCCGTGATTTTTCCCATAATAGGTTTTCCACGTTAAATCCTTGGTGTCGTTATTTACTTTGTCTACTTATTATTTCGGTATTATATTTGCATATTGTGAGGCTATACATTGCTAGTTGTTACTAGAGGTTAAGAGAATTTTAGTTGATTTAGTTTTGGGGGAGAAATTGGTCATGGATTGAGTTTAATTTGTGGTGAATTGTGTCCTCGGGTTCTCCCCAACAAAGTAGTATTAGAGCTAAGGTTGAAATTTTAGTGTTAAAATGAAGAAACTAGCGGCACCATGTTTAAGTTAAATATATCGAATTATGCTATTTGGAAGCCTTGGATGGAAGACGCGTTATATTGCAAAGACTTGTTCGATTCGATTGAGGGTGATGAAGCTAAAGGAGATAAGGAAGACAAAGAATGGGAGAGAATGAATTGGAAAATGGTTGGGTTTATCCGACAATGGATTGATGATAGTGTGTTTCATCATGTTGCTCAAGAAAAGAAGTCGGACACTTTGTGGAAGAAATTACAAGATCTCTATGAGAGAAAAACTTCACAAAATAAAGTTCTTTTAGTTAAGTGACTTGTGAATTTGAGATACAAGGAGGGGAGTAATATGGTAGAACACTTGAGTGAATTTCAAGATGTTGTAAATCAATTGACAAATCTTAAGATTGATCTTGGTGATGAATGGCAAGCATGCTTATCACTTGGTACTCTTCCTGATAGTTGGGACATCTTTGTTGTGGCGTTAAACAACTCAGCTCCTTTCGGTGTGCTTCCTATGAGCGTGGTTAAAGAAAGTTTGTTTAATGAAGAAACAAGAAGAAAATGCTTGAATTATGCTTCTACATTGGATGCTCTTGTTATAGAAAACAGGTCGAGAAGTCAATCAAGAAGGTTTCGAAGAAATGATACCCGAGGCAAGTCAAGAGGAAGGTTGAAATCAAGACCAAGAAGGAGTGTGAAGTGTTATAATTGCCGTAAGATGAGACATTATGCAAAAGAGTGTTGGTTGCCAAAGAGAGATAAATCTCATGATAGAAATGGCAAATTGAAAGAAAGAAGAGAAACAAGCTACTATAGCGATTGCATCTGATGGCGATATTGTGTTCGTATGTGATGACGGATGTGTGAATTTTACGTGCCAAGACTCTACGTGGGTTGTTGATTCGACGGCTTCTTTTGATGTCACCTCACGGCGTGATTACTTTGCTTCTTATTGCGGTGGCGACTTTGGTTGTATTAGGCTAAGAAATAGTGGTGTTTCCAAGGTTATTGACATGAGAGATATTTATTTGGAAACCGATGTCGAATGTAATTTGCTTTTGAAAAATGTGGGATATTCGACTTCACTTAATATCCACGGGTGCCTTAGATGATGATGGTTATTACAATTCATTCTTTGATGGAAAATGGAAGTTGACTAAAGGTTTCGTGATAGTGGCAAAGGGTAATAAGATGGATTCTCTCTACATCATGCAAGCTGACTTGATTAAAGAAGAGGTAAATATAGTGGTGGAGTCCTCAGTTGATTTATGGCATATGGTGCTAGGTCATCTTAGTGAAAAAAAAAAAAGGGCTTGAAATTCTTGTTAGAAAGAACCTTTTACCTTTTAATGAGAAAAATCTAAATGAATGCACTCATTGTCTTACAGGTAAGCAACATAGATTCTCATTTCATAGTTTCTTTCCAAACATGAAATCAAATATACTTGATTTAGTTCACACTAATGTTTGTTGCATGGATGCTAGAACTATTGGAGGTGCATCATACTTTGTAACATTTATTGATGATTTTTCTAGAAAAGTGTGAGCTATTGCTTTGAAATCTAAAGATCATGTACTTGTGACTTTCAAGCAATTTCATGTCAATGTGGAAAGAAAAATCGGGAAGAAGCTGAAATGTGTTTGGGATGACAACGGTGGTGAATATAAAGGCCCATTTGAACACTATTGCAAGGATTATGGTATCAAGCTTGAGAAGAAGATTGTTCCAAAAACACCACAGCATAAAGGAGTAACAGAGAGAATGAACTGGACAATTAGGGGGTGCATGACAATCCCATATTTTTGTTCTAGAAACAATTTTTCTACTCCAAACTTGTTTATGGAATAGAAATCTGTTTGATAAAATTATTATATTTTTCTATTTCTAAAATAGATTTTTGTTTCAGAAATAGGTTTAGAATATAAATCGAAGTAAAAATTTCTACTTCTCTATTTCTGGAACAAAATGAGAAATAAAATTTTTCTTATCGTTCGTTCTTGCTATGAATCGGTTCTCCATCGGTTGTCACTAACCACCGTCTGCTTGTCGCCAGCCGCTGCCGTCTAAAAGGAAGAAGTTTTGTGTCGTTATCAAACGAATTTCTATTTTTAGAGTAGAAATTTTATGTCGTTATCAAATGGGTATTTTTGCTTAGAAACTCATCTAGAAATAGAAATAAAAAAATATATTTCTCTTCCAGAAATCAATTTATGGCCAAAATGGTTATCATTCGTGCCCTTAATGATCGGATTCGGTGTATGCTTTCTCATGCGAAGTTGCCTAAGTCATTTTCGGGTGAAGCGATGAGAACAGCAATGGACTTGATAAATCTTTCTCTATCGGTTCCTCTTAAGGGAGATGTTTCCCAAAGAGTTTGGAGTGGCAAAAATGTTTCCTACAGCCATCTAAAATTATTTGGTTGTCAAGCATTTGTGCATGTTCCAATAGATGAAAGATCCAAGCTTGATGACAAGTCTAAACAATGTATCTTCTTAGATTATGGACATTAAGAGTTTAGCTACAAGTTATGGGATCCAGTTGCAAAGTCATTAGAAGCTGAGATATGTTGTTTTGTGAGTATCAAACTATTGAAGACATTGACAAGACAGAGAGACCAAAGAATATAGCTCAATGTTCAGTTAGTTTCAGCCCAAATCCTTCTAATGTTGATAAAAATCATGGGGAAGAAGTGCATGGAAATCATGAAGATGGTGAATCTTCACATAATGTCGATTTTTTAGTTGAGACGGGTGAAATAGCTGAGCAAGAGCAATATATCCTACCTCAAGTTAGAAAATCTGAAAGAGAGCGTAGGTCTTCTAAAAAATATTTGCTGCATGAGTATGTGCAACTCACTGATGCAGAAGAGCCAGAATCTTATGAATAGGCTATATCATGTGAACGAAAGAATGAGTGGCATGAAGCCATGCGAGAGGAGCTTAAATCATTGCATGAGAATTACATATTTGAATTGGTGAAGTTGCCTAAGAGTAAGAGAACACCCACAAATAAATAGGTGCATAAGTTAAAGACTAAAGAAAATAGTTTGCAACCACAATACAGGGGTAGACTTGTTGTGAAAGGCTTTCGTCAAAAGAAGGGTATAGACTTTGAAGAGATTTTTTCACCGATTGTAAAGATGTCTTCTATTTGAGTTGTTCTTGGGTTGGCTGCCAATTTGAATTTAGAAATTAAACAACTTGATGTAAAGACGGCTTTTCTTCATGGAGAACTAGAAAAAGAAATATATATATATATATATATATATATATATATATATATATATATATATGGAGCAACCGGAGGGTTTTGAAGTTGAAAGCAAGGAGCACATTGTATGTAGATTGAGGAAAAGATTATATGGTTTCAAGCAAGTGCAAAGGCAATGGTATATGAAGTTTGAATCATTCATGGAAGAACAATGATACGGTAAAACAAACTCCGATTCTTGTGTCTTTATGAAAAGATTCTTAGATAATGCTTTTCTTATTCTCCTACTTTATGTGAATGATATGTTGATTGTTGGGCATGATGCCAAGAAAATCAAGAGCTTGAAAAATGAGTTGAGTAAAGCTTTTGTAATGAAAGACCTAGGCTCGGCTAAGCAAATCTTAGGCATGAGAATTACTTGTGACAAAAAAAATAATAAACTGTGGTTATCTCAAGAGAAGTATATTGAAAAGGTGCTTGAAAGATTCAACATGAGTACATGTAAACCGGTGAGTACTCCACTTGCAGGTCATTTCAAGTTAAGTAGTAATGAGTGTCATTCAAGTGAGAAAGAGAAGGTAGAGATGATGAAAATTCCTTATGCATCAGCCGTGGGCAGTTTGATGTACCTCATGGTTTGTACAAGACTCGATATTAGGGGTGAGCGGTTCCCGGTTCCTTACAGGTTCCGCTTGGAACCTAGAACCTACCCTCGGGTACAGGTTCCTCATTTTTTGGAACCTGGAACCTACCCGTCAGAACCAAGAACCTGGAACCTACCCTGTCACAGGTTCCAGGGTCGGTTCCAGGTTCCAACAGGTTCTTTGTTTTTTTTTTTGTTTTTTTGTTTTCATTTTTAGTTAAAAAAAATGGAATGCAACAATAATAAACAAACTTGTCATTCATTAAAAAGAATATAACACAAACAACAAACAACATTTTAGAAGCAATAATAAACAAACTGTTTTTAGTTTTTACACTCATGAAAATCTGGTTCTTAGAACTCCTTACAGCATCAGCATCATCAACCGGTGGAAGCTCTCTCAGTAAAATTGAGTCTACTGTTGCCAAATCCTAAAATTAAGAGAGAAAGGCACTAAATTTATGATCAAAATCCATATACCATTATATACTTCTTTTAGCAAAAGAGTAAATGACTGGATAAATCTGAGAAAGGGATAGACCTTCAATGGCATTCTAAGAACAAGCTTTGTAGCAAGAGAACGGTAGAAATTTTCTGACATACTTGCATCCTCCCCCCACCCAGAGAGAGAGAGAGAGAGAGAGAGAGAAGAAAAGTACACCCAAGTGAAAAGGTTCTCAAATATTTTCTGTTTTGTGAAAGTTGAAACGATACCTTCAACTGATTCAAGGAGACAGACATGAAAACAGAACCATCACGGTGGAGGACACCTCTGTAATCCACCTCCTCACCCTACTCCCATGTTAAGTATGGTTGTTAGAAAATGGAACTATCTAAAATTTTATGGCCAATGTCATTTTCAAGTTGATGACCAACCTCCTTTTGCATTGGCAATTGACCCGATCGTCGTTGGAAGTCAAAATAATGTCTGTGCTTTTCCTCAAATGGTCCTGATGATGGTAATTAGAAATAAAGACGAGGCGAATAAGAACCCCAAAATGGTCAACTAATGTAGAATGATACAATAAACTAAATTAAAAACCTACCACCCCCTTCTGAAGCTCTGCTGCTCTCATACCGAGATTTGCCAGCCTTCTATAAGGATCTATCTCTTCTTCAGGTGGTTCAGTAAGAGAGACTCTGATTGTATCACCTAAACCATCCTGCATTAAAATGTTCCATGAACTTCAAGGTCTAATTAGGGTATAAGGAGCATTTCAAATATCACCAGCAATGGCTTGTTATGCACAGTCCACCAAAAACAAAATGACTCCAATCATTCAAAAATATAAATGAAAATAGAATTTTGCAAAGCATTTTATACCACCCAATCACCGAATTGCAAAGGTGTGATACATCTAGATCAACGGGGTTCTAATCATGTTCGGGATGGGTTGCACCGAGCCGGTAGGTGTAAAGGAGACCTGAAGAAGGGTTCAAATGCCAATTGCGACTTCATGCGTCCATCTTTACCTTCTCCAGCTTCAGTCACTCCCAAGTGTAATGGGTAATCCCATCCCTGAACATTCATTTCAGCTACGAGAAGACGATATACCTGAACCATGACAACAGGATTGCTTGCTTTCATTGAGAAGACAAAATTGTGGAAATCTAACTTCCGGCATATTCTTGCAAACTCAAATGCAGATTCGACCTGTTTGAATGAATACCCTTCAATTTCAGAGTTCAGATCATAAAAAAATTGAAAAGCCAAAAACAAAAAAAAAGAAAAAAAAGAAAAGGTAAAAGAACTTTTAATAGATTTAGAGAGAATAATGTTCACCATTCCCGTAGGAGAATCCCCGTGGTAGCTCATGATACGATCTGAAAGGCTACCATGATTTGTGCCAATACGCATCGCCCTTCCATACTTTTTGCACTTCTCAACCAACGGAGTGAATACCAAGTAGAGCAGAACAACCGTATCAAAAATAAGAAACTAGGTACTTGCGAATTTAGATTGCTTCTACTGAGACAACTCCACAATTTAGTCCAAAGCCCTCTTTTCACCAAATTCAAGCCCACGCACATAAAAAGAGCTAGTCATTGTCGAATGACCCTTCTTTCATTTTAGTGACAGAAAAAAGAAAGACTGTCGCCACATTGACACTTCTTTCTTGTGGTGCGGGCTGGGAATCTAAAATCATACAATTCATGCCTATAGATAGAATATATGCAAGTCATGCACCCACTTCTATAGCTACAAGGAAGGGGTTCAAGTCAAACGTGCCGCAAGAGGTTGAGCGATTGATGGATCAGTTAAGCCATTCTCAACTCATCGGATTCTATTAGATGTCCTACCCATGAACCTAGTAAATTTCAATGTCGAAGTTGGTCTCAATGACCAAGGAGAAAGAAACAGTCTTAGTTTGTCGCCCTAGTTTGTCGCCCGATTCAAGTAAAACTTGCTTAACACCAATAATGAATAGGCTTCAATCAAATATATGCAAATAATGCAACCGAGCAAAGAACACCGGACTCACAATAACGCCAAGAGAACCCTTTTTCCCCACAGATCCGGCAACTTAGATTTCAATTCTTTTCTGCTTTGTATGGGGAATAGGAATTACATTTGAGCGGCGAGGCGAGTGAGGGGTGACGGTGTCCAGCAACGGTGTCGAGGGAGGTCCAGCAACGGCAAGCATGAGGCAACGGTGGTGCGACGGCGACAAAGGCACAAGTCTCACGGCACCAATGGCGGCATGAATGGCGCAGCGAAGACGGCGGCGGTCGCGGCTCAACCCACGGCCAAGGGGGGAAGAGCTTGGTTCGGGGGGAAGAGCTTGGTTCGGGTGGAGGTGGTGACAGTTCGGAGCAACGACGGCCTCGATGGCCGAGCGAGCGGTGGCAAGAGGTGGTGACAGTGGCTTGGGGACGGCAGAGGTGCCTCACGGCGGTGTGGACGGCGAGATAGCTCGTCGAGCTCAACGATGAGACGTCTCATTGGATGAGCAGTGGGTGGTGGGGGTTCGGTGGCCAAGAGGTGGTGGTCAGTAGGGCGTGGGGCGGCGGTGTGGTGGTGGGTGAAGCAGCAACCAGCGAGAGGAAGGAAGAAGAAGAAGAAGTAGAGAAGAAGAAGGGGGGGTTCGGTCGAGAGAGGGGGAAAGAGAAGAGAGAGAGAGAGAGAGAGAGAGAGAGAAAAGAAAAAATTGGGGGGACAGGAAGTGACGTGAGGAGGGAAAAGTGGAGAAAAGAGAGAGAAAGAAAAAGAAAGGGAAATGGGGAAATTGAATAGAAGGGAGGGAAATCACGTGGAGGGGGATAGGGATTTTTTTTTTAACTTGGCTGGTTCCGGTTCCTCCGGTTCTGGTTCCCTTAGAAACTGGAACCGGAACTGGGAACCGCCGGTTCCCAGAAAAAGAGAACCGGGAACCGGAACCGGTCCCCTTAGAACCGGGAACCGAACCGAAACCTCCGGTTCGGTTCCCCGGTTCCCGGTTCTACCCGGGAACCACACTCACCCCTACTCGATATTGCTCATGCCGTTAGTGTTGTGAGTAGATTTCTCTCTAATCCAAGTAAGGAGCATTGGACCGCTGTTAAATGGATTTTGAGATATCTTAGAGGCACTTCTACACTTTGCTTGTGTTATGGAAATGCGAATCCTGAGTTGAGTGGCTACTCGGATGCGACTATGCTGGTGATGTTGATTCTCGGAAATCCACATCAGATTATATAATAATCTTTGTAGGGGAGCTGTTTCATGGCAATCGAGATTGCAAAAATGTATTGCTTTGTCTACAATTGAAGCGGAATATATCGCTATTACTGAAGGAGGTAAAGAATGCTTGTGGATGCAAAAATTCCTACAAGAGTTGGGCTTGAAGTAAGAGAAATTTGTTCTATATTGTGATAACATGAGTGCTATCTATCTTAGCAAGAATCCAGTATTGCATTCAAGATTGAAGCATGTTGATGTGAAGTATCATTGGATCTGAGAGAAGTTAGAAGAGAAGCTCTTCCTACTTGAGAAAGTTCATACCGACAACAATAGGTCTAACATGTTGATTAAGGCTTTGCCTGTGGTGAAGCTTGACGCTTGTAGAAGAAAAGCGGGCATGACGAACCTTACCAAATGAGGTGGAAGGGGAGATTTGTTGGCTGGGTCCACCTTCATGTGGGGCCCAGCTAGAATTAAATAAAAGAAAAAGAAAAGAAAAGAACAAAAAGAAGTGGAAGTAGTGGTCATGCAAGTGTGTGTGTCCAAAAAGTGAAGAGAAGAGAGAGAAAACAAAAACTGCTGAAGTAAGAGAGAAGAGAAGAAAAGAAGAGGGTTACAACTTTGTGGCTCCGATTCAAAGGCCAAATATTGACGGAATAGGCTCAAATTTCAATATGTTGTTCGTGAGATCGAGAGCTACAAGTTGATGGTTTTTGTTCGTCGAGAACCGTCTCCGAATTCTTTAATTGTGGTTAAGATTTTCTTACTCCAAACTTGTTTATCTACTTATGTGGTGAAAAAAAGATGATTATAATGTTGATGTTGAGCCTCTACTGTGCGACTAGAGTAGAATACTTTGTGTATCCTATTATTCTTGGTGATTAGTGGATGTTTTTGGGCGGTCCGTGGTTTTTCCCATATCGAGTTTTCCATGTTAAATCCTTGGTGTCGTTATTTGCTTTGTCTACTTATTATTTCGGTATTATATTTAATTTTGTGAGGCTATATATTGTTGGTTGTTGCTTGGGGTTAAGAGAATTTTAGTTGATTTAGTTTTGGGGGGAGAAATTGGTCAAGGATTGGGTTTAATTTGTGGTGAATTGTGACCTTGGGTTCTCCCCAACACCCTCATAGTGCACCAGCTAAGGATTTGGCTAATAGATTATTAAGCTTAGATTTAATTTGGGCTCTCCCAAGCCCATTCCAGTTCACAAGTTGAGTTGAAATTATTTAGCATGCATTAGATTTTTCATCTAGGAGTTGCCACTAATCAGTTGATGGGAGGTCAATTGGATACCTAACTATAGCATTGGGAGAAATACCTTACTTCTACGAACCAATTGGCAGCTACATGCTTGTACAGTCATGCTTTATGTTTTGGTGTATTTATTTTATATGTTTGATGAAAAAGATGTTCGCTCGTGTCCATTTTATGAAACAGTAATTCAGCTACAAAGCATGCTTGAAATGAATTGAAGGTGGCTTTCCAACCACCACCATGATTGATGGACAGATTGTGGTATTCATGCTAGCCATTTCTAGCCAACTTTAAAAAAAAAAAATTTTAAAAATTGTCTACGTTAGCGTCGATTGTGTCACGTAGGACAATTGGTATCCATATTAAATGAGTTCGGAGACTTGATCACGTTAGATTACTTTAATGCCATTTTAGTAGCTTTTCTCTTTTATTTTCGAAAATAATTTTGCAAGCAACTTGGATTGATTTTAAACTATCCTCTAACAAACAACGTAATCATGCGGATGCGCAGCCATTATTGAACACTCAATAAAATAAGGCATCAAATAAAATTGCAAACATGGGGAGGAAATACTTATCTTGATACCGTTAGTGCTAGTATTAACACCTAGAGGGGGGTGAATAGGTGTGAAGACAATTTTCGCAAAGAGTAGTAAGAAATTTTTCTTTCAAAACTAAGTCTGAAGAATAATAGATTTTGAGCAAGTTTAGATTTTAGTAGTTAAATAGAACTACTAACAAAATAAATAAGTTTAAGGAAGAGAATGAGAACACATAATTTATAGTGGTTCAGCAGCTTAGATCAAGCCTACGTCTATTTTCGCACGCTGACAGTCTTCTGGCTAGTTTCCACTAAAAATTAAAAGAGAATTTACAATTTGTGATCTCAACTTCATAGTGAAGAGTTTCTACTGCTCTCTCACGATGTCACAATATAAGTCTCTCTTTTTTTAGTACAACTTTGAGCTCAGTGTAAGAAGTAACAAGAAAATGGGAAGTTTCAGACTTTGGAATTTCTTTTTCACGCACTTTGTCGAACTACTGAAGAGTCTTCCTTAAATACTCCTTCATGCATTCTCGACCGTTTGCAATTTCCAAAGAAATTCTTCCAATCAACTCGTTGGACATAATCAATCAAGGAGATTTCGAGCCGTTTGAAGATTGTGATGAAAGCCCATTAATCCCGTTCGCCCATACAATCAGGATCTTGGTTCTCCATAAGTAGATTCTTTCCAAATTTACTAGCCTTTCGAAATGATTTGATGTATCTAAATTGATTCCAATAAAGATATTTAATCTCGTAGGTGATATTTCCAACCAGAAGACCATATATAATCCATATGAACCGAACTCTTGAAGAAAGAAAGATAATCCCGCGTCTGGATAAGTCTTCATTTTTCATTTGTGTTCAGTCTGAAATTTGTCAAAGTGAGCAGACTTATGATGTAAGACAGACTTTGACACAAAAGTCTGGGAGTCTTTAGACTTTGACATAGAAGTATGGAAATCTTCAGAACAGAATGTAGATAAGTTTTGTTAGCTTCAAAACATTAAAGAAGTTTTCTCCAACATATACAACACAAGCATCTACAGGGTTAGTTAGAAAACCATGTTTATCAACCTAAATATAATTTCTAATTAACACGCAATTCTACTCTACTTTTTTTTTAAAGAATTTTGCTCATTTAAATGAAAGCTAGACTATATGGAATGCATGCAACTACGTACAAAATTGTTTATATGACATATGACTTTTAATTAAATAATCCTAACATGCGAACTTCATGACACATGATTTTAACTAAATACCTAACTCTAATGATGAGCAATGATTAGTATGTGATTACTCTACATGCCATGCGCATGATTTTTTTTATTTTTTATTCGGAAAAATTCATAATTTAAAAAGAATAAAATAAAAAAAAATACCTAAAGTGAGATTTTATCTATTTTAAGTTAGGACTAACCTAAATTCTAGGCAAAAAACAGCATAAGTGCTAAAACTTAGCACAGGGACACTTAAGCGCCAAAAGTTACGAAATGTACACTTATATGCCACTTTTAAAAAAAAAAAATAAATAAAGACACCCAAGTGCCAAGTCCAATTATCCTAGCTAAAAATCCTACATATCAATTTTTTATTAGCTGAGTTAGAAATGAAGAGTCAAAACAACGTCATTTTGCCTCGAATATGAATTTTAATTTAATTATTAATTTAATTAAATTTAAAACTATATATTTTTTTTTAAAAGGAGGATGGCAGAATGGCGAGGGATGTGCAAGCCCTTGCTGCAGCCTCGCCACCATTGTTAGAAAAAACTAGCGATGGTGCAGGGCGATGAGGGCTTGCAAGCCCTTGCCCAAAATGAGGGCGAGGGTTGTAGCCCTCCCCTAGATTTGGCGAGGGTTGGGTCCCCAGTAGGCGGCAACCCTAGGCTTGATTGGGTAAGGGTCGATGACCCTCTCCGAATCTGGGGGAGGGCTATGATCCTCGCCCCAGATCGAGCAAGGGCCTATATTTGGGAGAGGGCCTTTATCAATCTGGGGGAAAGCCATGACTCTTGCCCCAAATCTGGGAGAGGGCTTGCAGGCCCTCATTGCCAATTGGCTCAGGTTGTTGGACCCTGGCCAGGGCTCGACGACCCTAGTCCACCCTACCCCATTGTCATCGGCCTTTGCTGACGATGGTGGCAAGGCGGCAGTGAGGGCTTGCATAGCCTTTGCCATTCTGCCATCCTTTTTTATTTTTCAATAGTAGTTTTGAATTTAGTTTAATTAATATCTATATTAAAATTTAAATAAGAGGCAAAACGATAAGGGTTGTTATTTGAATTTTGATATAAATATTAATTAAAATAAATTCAAAATTAAAAGTATTAATTAAAAAAAAATCATAATGAGGGCTTGTAGCGGTGGTGGAGAGGCGGCAGCAAGGGCTTGCACAGCCCTCACCCAGTGCTTGCAACCTCTTCTTTTCTTTTCTTTTTTTATTTATAATTTTAGTTTTGAATCTAGTTTAGTTAATATTTATATTAAAATTCAAATAGAGGCAAAATAACATCATTTTTTGTTTTTTTAAGTCATGTCGGCATGCAAAACAACGTTGTTTTTGACTTATCTAGCCACGTCGGTGTGCAAAATAATGCTCTCCTAAATCCTATCTCTCTCAATAAGCAATTCAATTCAAATATGCTATTTAATCTAGATATTATCTAAACATGCATTCTAGTTTAATTAAAAAATTAGCTAAATTATTCAGTCATGCAATTCTATCTAGGATACCAATTCTAAAATAGACAACACAATCTTTTTGTATTTTCAGGATGAAGAAAGCAATTGAACCAAGATAATCACAAAATCATTCAAGATCATTGAGGATATCATCCAACCAATTCAAACAAGGAAACAATATCTTATCAACTTGAAATTTAGTGAATAAAATAAATAAATTGATCTTTTAAGTCTTAAAAATCAAAATATCAATTTTAAAGATACCGTGAATCACTAATTCAATTGCAAATTTGGAAATATATCCTAATTTAGGGATAAGCCTATCAATCAAAGATATTGATTAAAAGCAATAATCAAATCAAGCAATGAGATATTCAATGGAATCAGATAACAATTATTACCTAATTCGGAGGATTTGTTCCCAAATTCAAACTGGATGGATGGCCGTGGATTGCAAGTTGCAATCGGTGATGGTGTCTGGCAAGCTCACAGCAAGACTAGCGGTGACAGTGTCACAACAATGTTGCGTGGTACAGCTCGCGGTTTGGCAGACCGATATGGCTTCTTAAGCTCGTGGTTTGGCGGACCGATATGCCTTCTTAGATCGCCAATGTCGCTGCCCTCTGTCTCTATCGCCTCTCGGGTAAAAGTGGATGGAGTGATGACGATATATGTACCGTCCAAAGAACACATTTGTGCATGGGATGGCTTTTTGCACGAATCCTAAGAAAGAGAAAATATATTAGTGGAGCATCAAGATGATATTTTTATGAAGAATTACCCTCCTTTTGAATGCGTCCTCCCAAGCATAAGTGTGCATCGCAATGTGTCTCTCCTTTATGAAGTCCACGCCGTAAGATGGCTTCACGGGCTGGATACAGCGGTGGTTATGGGTCGAACTTGCAGGAAGTTTGATTGGGCTTCGCGGCCAGAGCTGCTGGATTCGTCAGTGTTGTGGGACTGTGGCTATGCAGAATCATGTGGCGTCTGGACGAGGAGGAGCAGGCTTGGACGGCGCAGCAAGCTGAAGCACGCTGGAGTGAACAGGCTGACGACGAAATCCGGGGTGCTGCGGCAACGATGCCAGAGATGGTGAGGCCGTGGAGTTCGCGGCTGATGGCAACGTTGGGTCGAGACAGCGTGAAGAGGAAAGAGACGCTGCAACAGATGGGGACGAGCGGTGAGAGAATATTCGTTCTCTTCTTCCACGTCAATCTCTCTGCATAGGTCGAGAAATACTTCAATTGTGTGTCGCTCCCACTCACGTTTTTCTCTCAATGGCCGTGTATTTCTATCTGTGGCCTACTCCTTTTAGCTATGCGATGGTCTATTTGTATTATATAGGTACCGACCTCCTCATATTTTCTTTTCCTCCTGATACGCACGAATATTTTATTTGATTGAGACCGTGGATCTCTCTTTGCCGAGCCAAATATTCGCTGCCCCTATATCCTCTTTGCTTGACCCAAGAGCATTTTCTTTTTCTGCCTCTTGTAGATACGCCAGTTGCCAATATACGAGAGATCTTAAGAATAACAAAATAATTTGCTCGTTTCTCACACATGAATATTTTGGACATGGGCTCAACCCAATTGATCAATTAAACTCGAAACCATTCACTTGAGTCCATTCGCCGCCAATTAGATTAAAATGCAAACTATATAAGCCTATTAACTACTAATGCAAATGTTCATACTGACTATATGTGGTTTTAAAGTATATTTTTATTTAGGGGCTAAAATTTAATCCCTAATTTTCTATGTAAATAACTAAATAGAATGTCAAAATTTAGGTGTCAACTGATTTCATCATATGTTGTTGAAAAGTATTTGACTAGTGATCCAATCAGTGCCCAAGATACTTTAAATAAAAAGTATCGAATTAGGGATGGAAAATTTATCAAAAAAGTCTTAAACTTATTGCAACTGTGCCAACTTTGTTCTAATTTTTTTTTTTTACCAATTGAGTCCAAACATTTTGCATTCATGCCAATTCAGTCTATCTGGCTAATTTTGATTAAAAAAAATTACTGATATGGATGTCGACTATCTTACGTGGTGCGGTTAGCAAGTCAATTTTAATAATAGTTTTTTTTTATTATTTTCCTCTCTTTTTTCCCTTTTTTTCTTTCTATTTTTTTTCTTCTCTTCTTTCTCTAGCTTGACAAATGACCGAAGGCTCGTGACCTAGCGAGATTGATCTCATTGACCACTAGCGATGGTGAGCAAGGCTTGAGGTCAGCCTCACCGGCCCTTGCCTCTAGCTGATTGTTAGGCTTGAGAGAGAATGGAGAAAAAGAGAGAGAAAAGGTCAAAAAGGAAACGTTAAAATATTATTAAAATTTGTCAACATCAGCATTGCTTATGGCACATAGAATGTCCAAAGTCTATATCAGTTACCAAAATTGTTGAATGGATTAAATTGACACAAATGCAAAAGATGTATAACTCAATTCGCAAAGAAAAAAGGTTTAGAACTCAATTAATGCAATTGCAATAGGTTTAAAACCTTTATGATAATTCTTCCGATTAAGAACAATGAAGGGTTTTGATGCAATTTCAGTGCCTGATCACAAAAATCATTCCCGATATTGTCATCTATATTATATACAATGATGTAGGCCAACTAATTACTGAATTAAATTTCCAAGTGTAAATTAATTTTATCTTTACTTGAAACGTTTGATTGAGTGTAAAATCAAACTCTCTTGATGAGGAAAATTTTGTGGTGCGCTAGGTCGTCTTTTCGTGATTGCTTTTTGTCCAATTCTTTTCGACAAAGTATTTTTTTCTTTGGACAAAATGTTTGGACTCGAGCTAGAATCTGTCGAATGTATGACGAACCCATCAGGGCATGAATTCCAGGAACTCAAATCACGTTAACCTCTGAAAAGCAGGCCATCATCTATGTAACGTGACGTTCAAAGAAGCAGCGGGGCTGTCTCTTTGGCTGCTAACTGTATTCATGTCCTGAGCTTGTACGTGGGACTAGTAGTTCAGCTGCGATTCTCTTTGTTTGGAGCGCAATAAAGACAACTTACTACGAGATCCACAAGACGCACACATAAGTATGTTATACAGGGTACATGCGAGCCTCTGTTTGTGTTGCCGCTCGAGTTATCACATGCTCACGAAATCCTTCTTGATCTCTAGACTGTTGTGTCGGCGAGGAAACTAGGATCAAGCTATGTGATCGAACAGAGGCCATTAAAAAAATGCATCGGTCTCTTTCCATGTATTGATCGGGATTGATGCATTTGAAGATCCGAGGGCCTGCTTGGACTTATGCGGTTCAAGCGGCAATCGGAGATCACGGTGTATAACACATGAAGGTTCCTTTTTTCTGTCTATATTTTCCTCTCTGTCCTCTTGAAATTAAAAGTGCTATGGTCCTTTTCTTTTGGGTAGGATTGGACGTTGGCCTCCACGTTGGTGAGGCCAGAACCCTGGTTCGGCGACTAAGACATGTCGCCGGAAAAATAACGTTGGCTGAGGATTATTTACGGTGCTGTCCACAGGGTAGCTGTTAACTGTTATATCTGAGGAAGAGTCGCATGTTCGAAAAGGATTTTGTGAAGTGGTTGATTGAGAGAAATCCAGCAAATGGAAGCCTTGGAGATCAGAGGCTCTGATCATGTGGCCAAGATGTCCCAAGCCGATACGATTGATGGGCAATCTTTTGGAGAAACGGGGCTGAATGGTTTGTTTCAATGGCCAGGTGCTGCTGCATCAGATGACGAGCTTCAATTCAAGTTCAATTTGGAGAAAAGTTATTAAGATTTATTTATCCACGGATGATAGATCTTTTTCCGTGGTTTGATCAATTTCGATATGAAGATTTATGTGCTCCATTTAGGGATTTGCTAGGTCCTATGCTGTAGAGAATATATAAGAATGGAATATTTTCCGAGATGTACTAGATTTGGACATACTCTTCATCGTTGAATGCATTTTGATGTAATCCGATACTGCTTCCAAAAAATGACCTGCCCTATACATATATACCCTAAATTGATGGAGAGAAAATTGGGTAAAGTATAAAAAAATTCTTAATCTTATTACATTGGTATCAATTTAATCATAAACTTTTGAATTAGATGAATTTAATCCTAAATCTTTTGTATTTATACCAATTTAGTCAATTCGACTAATTTTGGCTAAAAATCAATGACATGGACATCGACTGTAATACATGGTGTGGCTGATGCTGACCTGGATGTTTTTTTTTTAAAAATATTTCAAAATATTTCATAATTTTCATGATTTTTTCTTTTCTTCTCTTTATATGTTTGTGGGGGCGAGGGCCAGCAACCCTAACTGAAATTGGGAGAGGGCCACGGTGCCTTCGTCAAATCATAGTTAGGTCTCATGGGCCCTCGTTAGCCATGGTGAGGGCCTGCGAGCCTTAGCCCATTGCTAGAAGTGTCAAAATGGGTCATGGACCCATTTTTGGACTCATATTCTATTTATATGAGTTATATATGGGTAAGAGACTTTTAAAAATTCAACTAAAACTGGATCCAAAAAGTGAGTTTGATTTAAAGGATCGAAAATGGATAAGAACTTGAATCCATTTTCGACCCATTTAAAATATCAAGTGGATTAGAATAGAACCTATTTCCAAATTTCCAATCCAAACCTCACACATTTTCCCTCTTTAAGTTTATAAAAATGTTTTCTATAAAAATCGAAATTATAATTATTTATTATATTTCTTTTTTTTTCCTCCTTCCTTATTTGGTGGTTGGCATGACAATGGTCAGTGATGAGCCTTGTCGGCCTCACATGAGCTCAACATCGCTGATGACAGCCTCACCCGTTTGAGCTTGTCGGCATTGGGTGAACTCGAGTCTAGTCATATCCGACGAGGCCGAGCTCGCCTGACACCTGGCGAGGCTCAATCTCGCCAATCTAGCAAGGCCTAGGCCTCGTCGAATCTAGCCAAACTTGAGCTTGCTCGAAGCTAGCAAGCTCGCCTAACGTTTGGGGAGGCTCGATCTCGCCGACTACTAGTGAGGCTTGAGTCTCGTCGATCTGGGGAGGCTCAAGCTCACAGGCATTGGGCGACCTTTGTGGCCAGTTACTAGCCATCGTCGTGGCTAGCGGCTAGCCAAAGAAGAAGGAAAAGAAAAAGAAAAGAGAAACAGAAAAAAATAATAATTAAAAATTACATTTTTGAAAATTAAAATAATAATTATTTTTAAATAATTAAAAATAATTAGAAATTTGATTTTCTAAAAAATAATTTTCAAAAAATTATAAAAATTATCCATTAAATTTACATTACATGAAAGTGTTTTAGCAATATCATTTTTTTTAAATATCATAAAAATAACATTTTTTAGGTTTAGTTAAAGATTTCTCATGTTGCAATTTTCAGTTGCTCAATAGTATATTCACTTTAGACAAGAGAAGCATGTGCATGGTCTAATTCTTTATAAATATTTCAATTTATAGGTTTTTTAACATTTTTTTTTACTTTTTTTAATTATTTAATTTTCTTTTTTACTTTAATTTGAAAATTTAATCCAATTAGCATATAGCTTAAAGTGGGCGTGGGTTTTCCTAGAATATAAATGGGTTTTAGCAATACAGATCGGATTGGGTATAGATTGGGTATGGGTCGAATCGGGTATGAGTAACTGAGTTTACATTACATGAATATGAGTCAAAACGGGTTAAATAAGTCAAATATGGGTCGACCCATTTTAAATATAACCTAAACCCGACTCGACCCACCCATTTGATAGGTCTACCCATTGTCGGCAAGGGTCGCCTAGCAACTCTTGCTGGCCCTCAGCTTAAAAAAAAAAAAAAAAAAAAAAGTGAGGAGAGCAAAAAAGAAAAAATAATAAAAATATATATTATTAAAAAAAATCCATGTTAGCGTCGATTGTGCTATTAGGACGACCATTGTCCGTGTCAATGATTTCACGCCAAAGTTGACTTGGCAAATTGTTAAAAGGCTTAGGATTAAATCGGCAAGTTAACTTTGAATTGACCACCGTATAATAGGTTTAGGATTTTTTTGATAATTTTCTCAAAAAAATCTTGTGCAATGAAATATGATTTATTTGAGAAAATGTTATTTGCGTCGTCGCTGAACAAACATAGTGGCTTGATCAACATGCTCGCCAATGTCAAATCCTGCAAAATCAAAAAAGAATAATGAACAGGGAGGGAGAGCTTTGATTGATCTGAAACATGTTTGGTCGAGTGTTGTCAGCCTTCCGACAAAATTGAAACGATGTAATACAGAGACGATTATCATGGTGTAGTTTCTTATTATGTCTTCGGTTTTACCTCAATTGGGCTGAGCTGAAAAACATTCGATGACAAGAAATTGGGCCAGAACCGAAGGTGGTCGGTGGGTTGAGTCTTCGTAGGTGTAGTGGCTGTCTAGAACCGGTGGTGGTCTTCTGAGAGACTTCACTTGCAAAGTACAACGGACTATTAATAAGACTTTTGGCTATTCTCGTTTTCTACTGATGATGGCTGACGAATACGAAATTCGTGGGTAAAAACGGAGTGAAAATTTTATCACTAGCAATGATAGGTTTAAAATTGAACACACATCTTGATTGAGAGTAGAAACATTGAGCTCACGACCAGGCATTAAGGCAATCACGAAAATAACATGGGCAATCTTCTTGGGAAATGTCTCCATCACCTAAGAAAGAGTCAACCCACCCAAGCTGCGATCAACGAGGAGCAATCTCTCTGTGAAGCTAGACCTTCCATGACATTTCTCAGGGGCTTGAAGTACTCGGAGATCGATTGCAGAGACTTGACTTGTGATGAGAGAACAATAACAACCCGAACAATTTCGGATTAACATAACGGAACAAAATAATCTCCTCTCTTGTATAAATCTAATAGGAATCGATATAGTAGAGCAAAATACATGCGAAGCATGCAAATACAAGACGATTTTTTACGTGGAAAACTTGAGGAGATCAAAAGCCATGGGATTGAAGTCCACCCAAAATCTTCATTATCAGCAAAATCATGTGAACAAAGTTCTTCTCTAGTAAATATTAGAGGATCATAACAAAAAGATCTCAAGAACATCATTCTTATCAGTACACATAAATTTTACAAAAGATCAAGGAAAAATGCAATCAAAACTCAAGTTTTGATCAATCCACAAAAACCTTATGTAGGGAGCTTCAAACGAAAATGAAACCGTTTAGACTCAAGTAGAGTGTGCCATGAACACATTGACAAA